>BSBK01006680.1:0-618533 GCA_027943335.1 Chamaecyparis obtusa | reverse complement strand
TATTCATGATTCTTGAAATCATATACCTATCTTAAATTTGAACATATAAATCAATCCACCCACCCTAATCTCTAAGATTTACCATTATCAAAGAGCAAAATAATAAACAATGCTCTACAACACTAATATCCCTTATTAAAAAGCTATCTGTTTTCATATATCGATGTCTATTTAATTCAAATAAAGTTAAGAAACACAGGTTGATTCAATATACATAATGAAGACTAAGATCTTTTTATTTTAACTATAATCTTGCACTATATCATACTAATACTCCCAAGTTAATAATAAAATAACTGATACTACTAGCACTTGCACCTTTGAGGGGTGCAAGGGTTACGCCGATAGTAAAATATATGTCAAATAATAAATATTCGGTATATTTATTAATCTCTATCTCTCTCAATTTCTATATTTCTTTCTGTCTACTCCCTTTCCCTATCTTTATATCTTCTTGATTTTTCCTAAATAAACCAACTTGGAGTTGAGAGAATTTAAGAAATGAAACCATATTAATACACAACACTGTACGCCAAAGAAACCATATATTAAATCACAATACTGTACACCAAAGAAACCATATTAAAGCACAATACTATACACCAAATGATCATAGATGTAAGACCAACTAGTTGTATTCCCTCACTAACAGGGCTTCAATCCATATGTTTGAGAAGAGCTCAAAAAATAGTCAAGATTCCAAACTATTCAACGCAATTTTTGAAAGTTGTTCTGATCACTAGTTCATCTTCATGAATTCGAGAATTTTGGTGATTTCCACAAGGGTTAAAAGCTTTCCACAAGGGTCTCCAGTCTAACTAAACGTGTGTGTGAACACGCAAAAAATCCTCCATGTATTCCAATGATACCATGCAGTTTAACAACTTCCTAAGAAGGATGAAACTATCCATAATTGAACCATGACATTTATGCTCTTATTTTTTACTATTATTAATATGAAGAACTTATTATCATTAAAACAAAATAGGTATAAATGAATAAATCTACGAAAAACTAACTTTTAGTATTGCTAACTAAATAATTAAACTCAATAACAAGATACTATCTAAATCTGAAAATATGATTTCATTAAGAAATAACAATGCAAAGATTAAAACATTAAGAGTTAATGCAAGAGTTTCATTCTACTCACTCTAAGCTAACACTAATAGCTGTGTAAAATCTCTCTAAGAAAGTGTTCCCAACGGTAGAAAGAGAGAGTGAGAATTTGATAAAGGAATAACAAATCCCAAAATCAATGTCGAAGTCAGGGATAGGAATTAGAAATTTTCACAGTTCCATATTTTATGACAAACAGTGGTACTAAATTAAATATTGTGCCTTCCCAATCATGGCCGAACAACACAATAATTAAGTTGTTTAAGACTGTCATATTAAAAAAAATGGCGAACCTGTGACCATTTCCCCACACCACTTCCGCATTCCCCCCATAGTCTTGAAGAAGCCAGTAAATCAAATATTTAATATCAGATTAATTTATTAGAATAAAATGTATAAACAAAATATCTTAAGATCTTCATTAGAAGAATTATTTACTTTTTAAACTTAGAATAAATATAAAATCAGTATTAATAATTAAATTAAATATTAATATAATATAATCTTTTAGAAATAGTGTGAAGGGAGTATCTTGAAAGTTTCACTAAAATAATTATTATTTATCGTTTTCATACTCAGAATAAATATAAAATCCATATTGACCATTCAACCCATAAAAATATAAACCAAAAACTCTACGCATTAACTCTCTTTACCATTAAGAAGATTTTGTTAACGCTTTGCTTAAATACATTGGGAACAAATAAAGTCTAGACATACAAAATGTTGAGTTGTGTAGTTGAACAGTCAAACCTCTTTCTGGCTATTTATTCAGGTTGGGAAAGCTTTGCTCAAACAGAAAATATAATCATACCAATTATGAATTTGTGAAGTTGCACCAATTGGCGATTTAGATTTGTTGCTAGAGAAATGGATGCCAGGCGAATGGAAGCCGTTACTGAAGCTCCTAAGGTCATGAAATTACTTATAGAACATGTATTTTCCTTGTATACATAACAATTCACAATCTCATATTTCTTATCCCTAGTGAAATGTTGGTAATGTGTTTTACTATCTTACAGCAGTCATTCATATATATATACACGCCTAATTTTTTAAGAGGAGAAGAAAATTAATCTTACAGCAATATAATAACTATGGAAATTATAAAAAATGATGCTCAAAAGTTTACCTTATATACACACAAAAAAAAGATATGCCAAATTTCATTAAAATTTTGTAGATTGATGAAAATTATCAAACCTTAGATGAAGCCTTTACGCTTGTCTCTAGGACCTAGGGTTTCTACGACCGGCCATACTTTTGCAGGATCCTTTCTGGGTCACCGTGGAGTGCAGTGTTTGTTCCATTTGCAGGCCATTGTCCACTCTACTTAACTTATCTGTTTGAGCTACAATTATCAACATCTATAAGCCCTATCATAAATAAAATTGGAAAAACTGAGCCACCATCTAAGAGACATGACAAAACCAAATCCTATCCACCATTGAGGAAAGGAAAAACAACAAAGCCACCTACTTGCTGATCTTGGCCTTGTAAGGAACTCCCTTGGAATTTCCGGAATGAAGAGACCCCTTTTGTGTCCAGCAGAGCCCTCTTGGCAGTCCTTTTGATTTTTCCAAACTGACGATTCTTCTCCTCCAACATCTACAAAAGGTCTTTTAGCATCTCCATCCTCCCTTGGCTTCTACAATGCGGGACTCTTTCCGTGTTGAAGTGGTCTACACCAAAAAGGCTTGAAACTCTGATTATTCCCTTCCACTACTCGCCATAAACCCTCCTCTATCTTCAAACCCACACCCAGCTCTGCCACTGCAAGAATTGGTAGCATTTCCCCCGTCCATACATTTTCCCTATGCAGGGCAAATCTTCATCCAGAAATCTCTGAAACTACCTATTAAAAAAAAATACCACTAACATAACAGGCAGGAAATACAGTTGCAAATTATTTTCATTTACTTGAGAAAACCCTTCTCTTTCACCAATGAAACTGAATCTTTAATAATCTCCTCCATGGGCGCAAAGTCGACCCCAAGATCAATCAACTTCTTGGGAGCATTCTTCACACGTACCAACCCTTGCTGAGTAACATTTGTGAACCTGCAATCAGAGCATTTAGCATAAAAGCTGTGTGATGGGAACTCAAGACCTACAATCATATATTTACTAAATCCTGATGCAGAGGGTGTTTCATATAGTAGTATTTGGGCTTTTGCAATGTCCCTTACATGAATACAATGTCCCATATAAAAATTGTGATACTCCTCTCTGTCACCTGCAAGTTAGATGTGCACAAACAAATTAAGCTTCATCCCTGCGAAAAATACAATTACAAAGACCAGCAATGTACCGTTTCACAGCGAGGATAGATCTTTCTGAGACATGTAGGATGCCATATGAATCCTCCCAATGCCGTCGATGTGAAGGAAACATGCAGAGGCCACATCTAGTAGTTTGCACAGGAAGCCTGACAACAACACGTCATTATTAGCTGGCACCGCTTTTCTCTTCTCCCGACACCGCTTTCCTCTTTTCCGGCGTAAGACTGCCGGAAAGTCTAAACAATCTGGCAGGTGATCTTCCGAGAGAAAGCCTATCAGCTAATTAGTTGTACTTATTTGCTAGAAGATATGAGATACATAATTTGGAGCTATTTCGTCCAAGATATAAATGACCATTCTTGTGTAGAAAACGTATCTTAAATAGAAACCCTTATCAATTTGATATAACAATCAGTAGCTATGCATAGGTTTATATAATAGAAGACATGATCGAATAGTGTCATTCCTTAAAACAATAATCATTGATTCTAAATATTCATTTTTACGAGTTTTCTTACATGGTACCGTAGAAGCTTGGATAAGGTAAGGAATGTGAAGGAAGAAAAACACATACCGGTGTATGCATTTAGAGTTGATATAGAAGCACAACCGCGCAAATAGAAATGAGATGTTTAGGTTCATCAGTCAGGTCTCCCAAAGACATGGAATGCAGTGGATCGCTCCTCCAAGACATTGTGATAGTGCAAATATTGAACCAAGCAAAGATGAATGACTTTTGAACTTTCTTTGCTATAATTTGTAGCTTTAATGGTTACCCGCCCCCCCCCGCCCCCCCCCCCCCCCCCCCCCAAACATTATTTTCTTATGGATGTTCGAGACTTATTATGAAGCCCTCAACAATTGCACGATTCTCTCTAGAAAACACTAGCACATGATAAATTAGTGTTTGAATGGAGAGGAAACAATAGAGATTAATTTCTATAAAGGAAAGAGCCTCCTATTACGTAGTAGTAATTAGCAATTGCACTTCAATAAGGTGTAATAGCTATGAGTATTTTTAATTTAATGTAAGAGGACATTTAACTTAAATATTACGAGACGTATAAATTATTAGTGCAATACATTAATCATGTGTAATACATTTCTTTTCTATTTTAGGATATAGCTCCCATCAAAACATTGCCTAAATAGATGATATTGAGTAGGTTTGTTTTTTTGCTATTTCCAAGAATATGATCATCAATAATGTGGAATATTGTAGTTAAACAAAATTTGTGTAATGAAACAATCAAATGTAAGATTCAAACCCAATCTTATAACCCTAACTTAACCCTATTGAACCCTAGCCCTAGTTTAAGCATAAACCTAATTATTAAAGCATTAATTTTTCCCTAACCCCAAGTGAAGCCTGACATTAATCCTATCTCTAAGTGTAATTCTAAATTTGACCTTAACCCTAACTTCACAATAAATCTAACCCTAATTGAGCCTCAATGCTAATTAACTAATTCTACATTTAACCCTAAATCCAATGCTATTCTTAACCTTCATCCAAAATCTAATACTAATTATTCTAAAATTATAATAATAAAAAAGAATTAGGATTAAAATTGTAATATTCTTAATTGTATGTATAAAATAATAAAATAGATGAAGTAAAAATGAACCCTACTTTTTTTACCCGTATCTAATAGTAAAAGGTCTACATGTGTGTGTGTGTGTGTGTGTGTGTGTGTGTGTAGACACACACACACACAAAGAGAGAGAGAGAGAGAGAGAGAGAGAGAGAGAGAGAGAGAGAGAGAGAGAGAGAGAGAGAGAGAGAGAGATCACATGTCAATATCAATCCTGCTTGTCTCTCAAAATTCAAAAATAATATTAGAATTTTATTCATTTCATGCTTTTAGATTTCTTGGTTTAACTCATGATTAATACAATATTTATGGACCAATTAGAAATTAGGATATTTTCTATTTTATTATATATTTCATACTTTGTATGGTGAAATTGTAATATCTTTAAATTTATAATATGCAGAAATTATTTATTGATAATTTGATTGGCTAAATCATTTGAGCTCTTATACATGACAATTTCTCTTCCACGTGCAAAGTAAATAATTTTTTGTTAAAAATAGAATTATTATTAAAAATATTATTTTTCAATTTAAATTTTTTTTAAAAAAATCATTATAGATTATAAAATTATGTAAATTGTATTTATAATAGATAATCATTTTTTTAATTTTAATATTTTTTTAATTAAATTTAATATGTACAAAAAATAAATTATAATTATTATGCTTTTTCAATTATATATTAACTATTTCATAATCCAATACACCTATATACTAGTAGTTGCATGCTTTTGTACATGCAACAGAGAGCCCATAGGAGTTTGCACGCAAAATAGATCAATAATAAATTAATATAAGATTTCAATCTTTCAAGAAAAGGAAAAACAATATGAAACTAAGTAGTAGCCATTGAGGATAAGAAAATTTTATTTAAATTAAATATATAATAATTATAAAGATGTTTAGTGTTAGGCCATTTTCTTGTTATAGCATAATCTTGTGAAATTGGCCTGTTCCTTGCAATGTTTCATGGTTTGCGTCTTGCCCTGTGTTCCTTGTGTTGTCGCCTAGCTCTGGTCCAATTTACACCTGATGAATCATAAAACCCAAAAAGATATTCAAATTCTAAGGTCCGCGGGAAGCATTTTCAAAATTTGCCAGTGTCGAAAACCCACAGTGTTTCTGAAAGTCCATGATGTTTTCGGTCTATGTGTTTTCGGCCTTCGTTGTTTTCGACCCTATGCTTCCTGCTTTTGTGCGCTTATCCTTTGGCGTCGAAAGCTCTGTGTATTTTCGGTCTTTCTCTGTGTCGAAAACATTGTGCGTTTTTTACCTCGCACCAGTTTCCTATTTGCCAGCATTTCCTATCTGCTCATGTCTGATGTGTGGTGGGTCCAGATTCTTCCTGATTGGTTGTTGCATGGCCACATCTCAGACTTTTCTGACATGCGATCATGCAACCACTTGCCACCTAGCCATGTGGGTCCCAGTTTTGTTCGGCTGCCTGGCAGTTTACTTTTCTTATCTGCACAAGTGCGACAATGTGGGGCCAGTTTCTTCAAAGCGGCAGAGGGAGGAGATCAATGGTCGGTGTGTGATCACATGGAATATTCTTTCCCCATGTGATCATGCGCCTGTCATTGATTTTATTTGTTCCAGGCATCTCTTCGGTGAAGTGGGCCCTGTGTCAGAGGGGTGACAAATGGCATATCCTTTTTGGCTATCGCACGGCTGCATGTCAAACTTTTATGACATGCAATGATCCGACCGCTTGCCATCTGTCCGCATGGGTCCCGGCTCTTCGCGATAATGGTTGTTGTTTGGTGGTCTGACGCGGTGATGTGGCAGCCTGCGATTGGCTGTCACATGATCGCATAGCCCAGCTTTTGGTTATGTGATCATGCGACCGCTTGCCACGTGTCCCTGGGGCCCAGTTGCGTTGATGGGGAATCATCCGGATGCAGTGGCAGTGTTCTATTGGCTGGCAGGCGGTGGTGTTATCCCCTTGCGGTGGCGGTTACGGTAGCTATCTGCAAGTTGCCGCATGTTTGCACAGCCCATTTACTGGCTATGCAATCATGTGACAGGGCACCACCTGTCCCTGGGGCCCAGTTGTATTTGTTGGTGGGTGAATTGGCAGGTGGTGTCATGGTGGTTTCCAGGGCCCATCGGCAAAAAGATGGTGGTTACAGTTCCGTGGTCCTGGAGGTGATTACGTGGTGGCCTTTGGTTGGCTGTCACATTGTCGCATAGCCCAATTTTTGCCTATGCAATCATGCAACTAACCGCCAGATGTCGCGGTTGTAGAATTCTGAGGTGGGCCCGCGATGCCAGTCTTGCCGACATGCTCATTTTTTATTGGCTTCTTGCTCGTGAGGTGGCTGAGGATTTTGCAAGGTTTTTGGACTGACTGAAGGCAATGGATAGCGGGCTATCGCATGTTCGCATAACCCATTTTTGGGTTATGTGATCATGCGACCAAGCATAAAATTGAGGCCCATTTCCTATGGTAGTGAGATGCGACTACGCAATTGCACGACTAGGGGCAAACAGTTAAGGAATATGAAGCCTGCGAATTGCATGATGACCGTTGCATTTTGAGTTTGAATTTCTGAGAGATAGGGGGTACCAAGTTTATGGAATTGAATGCAGAAAAGACCCTATCTGGTGAGAAGTGATTGGTTTGCAGTGTGGTCCAGGATGTCGTGAGTGTTTGCAAGGGTGTTTTGTCGTGCGATGACTGGGCAATTTTTGTGGCTGGAGGCTTTCTGTAGGAGCTTTTGAATTTTGAAATTTTGTTGTTGGTGTGGCGGTTGTAATCCTAACCCTGGTTACCCGTAGCTTGTTGCATCCTACTAGTTTAGGATTTCAAGGTAACCAGTGGTATAAGTAGTGGAAATTTTGACTGTGTTTGGGTTCTGAAATTTTTGTCAGTTCTAGTGGTTGTATCAACATTCTGGGAAAAACCTCAGGTATCTTTTGCATATTGTCTATGGTGTTTTCTGAATGAACTTGTAATGCAAGGATTTGAATCCACATACTTAATAAAGTTTCTCAGTCTTGGATCTCTCCTTTAGTTGCTCTTAATGAATTATGAGTTTTCTGGCTCACTGCATTTGGTTGCTTATGCATATGTTTCATCTCTCAGCCTTGGTTTAGAATCAGGTTAAAAGTCTCTAAGTGAAGCATAGGTTCATTTGGTCCAATCAATAAGGATACTTACAAGTAGTGTAAGAGATGTTTAACTGTGTTTATGGCTTGGATTCTCAGATGAATCTAGTAGTTGTCCTTGTGTTTTGGGTTCACTTCAGGTGTGATGCCCAATGGATAAGGCACTGATCTTAAGTTAGTATCCCTGTGCTGATGCAAAGTGTTGCATGGTTGACTGCATCTTGCAGGAAACCAAATTATATTTAATATTTCTAATCCTGCAATCCCTCATAGTTTTGAGGTCACAAGACCATTTTATCTTGCATAGTAGAGTTGATTCAATGAATGTCTGGTTAGCATTTAGCAATCCTTTACTATGATTTGCTTTATGAATCTAGAAGTATAGGGTGTGTAGTGAGTTTGAATTTTGTCTGGATTAGGTGCACCCACCTTGGTTTTACAGAGCCAGAAGCAGAAGAGGGCATATTAAGACCCTATAGTTGGTCCAGTTGCCTTGCAGAGCTTTCACATTTGGATTTAACTAGTCCTAACATTAGTCTCAAGGCATATTGGCAGCCATTTGTGCATAAGAGTTTTCAAACACCAACAAGATGGCGACTCTGCTAGGGAGCCATTGGAAAGAGTCAGATACAAAATTAGCATTCACAAAATTTTCTCACCTAGCTGTGAGTGGCGGCTCTGATTTGTCTCTGTTTGATCAGTGTTCCTTCTGATAAATAGTGAGTTACTTGGAGTTTTATATTGATTGGGAGAAACTCTGCATTTGCAAAATTTGACGCAGTTCCATGGTGAGCTCAAAGATCTTCCCTACCTTCCAGTCAACAAAGTTTTCTGCTGCAAAACTTCTGGGTATTTATGATTACAATGTTTCCCTATCAAGTATTTAGTGCTAGTATAAAGGGAGGACTGAAATAAGATGAGTGGCTCTCATCTTTCATTAAATCAAATGGAAAATCAGGGGAAAAGTCAGTCTAGGCTGCTGGCTTTTCTCAGGTTGGATAGGCCTTTGGACTATGTTCTTCCAGGGTCCCCTCGCTCTTTTCCTAGTGAGCTTTTGGGTTTGATTCCTGCCTTTGATTGTAAGTGTGATTCAACAGTCAGACATGTCCTAGCATTCTATAGATTCATTATAGAATATCAAATTTTGGATGAGGATGTGAGCATGATGTTTTTTGGGAGATCCCTCAAGGGAGTTGCATCTAATTGGTATCTAAATCTCCCCCCAAAATGCATTTCTTCTTTGACTGAATTTAAATGGTTGTTCTTGGAGAAGTTTGCTGATGATGATGAATGGAAAAGGTTGCAAAGAGACCGTTAGCAAAAGGGGAATGAATGTTGTGTTCCAGAGCAATCCATTTCTAGTGCTGAGGGTACTTCTTCTAACGAGTCTTTGTCAGAGGAGTATTCAGATTGTGGTAGTGGGCAGAAATCAGGGTCAAGGTGTGCAGGATCTTCCATTTATTTAGAAATGTCTGAATATGATTTTAGTGGCTATTCAGGTGAGGATGATGAAGTCAGTGATGCTGATGTGTCCTCATGTGAATCAGATGGGGCATGGGAGGAGGAGAGTAATGGTGGAAGTGAACACTCCTTCAGTGAGGAGTATGAAGGCAAGGAAGGGGTGTTTGAATGTGATATCAGTGAGTCTTCATATGGTTCTGATTTTTCTTCATGTGCTATGGGTTTCCATGAGTTCGAGATGGGTACTGATTTTAAAGTATTTTCTAATGCTTTATATGATGAAGAATTTGATTATCAGCCTATTTTATGTCATGATGTTTAGCAGGGTGCATTGCATGGAATAATTAATCCTCTGTTTGAAGAACATGTGGAGGTCTCAGATTCAATTGAATCAGGATGCCCATTTTCTAGCTATGGGTATCAATCTGACTTTTCATTTGTGGTCCAACCGGTTGCACCTGGGGAAATGCAAAGATAGGGTCTAGATGAGGCCTTTCAGCAGGCAGAGTATGAGTTCTTTGTGTTTCCAATTTGTGGTATACATGAATCAGTGGAGAGGAATAGGCTCTTATCTGATGGTGTTGTTCATGGGTATATTGATTTGTTTCTTCATAGTGAGCAAGGAGAAGAGAGTGCCAAAAGTTTTTACATGCACTGTGAAGAAAGCTTCTTTGTTCTTCCTGATTTTCTAGTTGAACATGTTGACAGGCCTATGGAGACAAATGAAAAAAAAATATCTGGTGTGCCTCATGCAGGAAGAAATGAAAATTAGATTTTTGGTAGAGGCAAGTATTGATTATAATGTTGAGGCCTTGAGGCTAGTTGTAAATACTGTAGATTTTTGTAGTCTTTCTCTTTCCTGTTGTGTGCTTTTCCTTCCTGTTCCCTGCATTTTTTGAGTTCCCTATTTTTGTCTAGTGGTTGGTCTGCTCTCCCAGTGATTCTGAATCCTTGCCATGCCTGCAGGAGGTATGCATCCCCAACTAGAGCCACTGTTTGGCCATTTTCTTGCTATAGCATAATCTTGTGAAATTGGCCTGTTCCTTGCAATGTTTCATGGTTTGTGTCTTGCTATGTGTTCCTTGTGTTGTCACCTAGCTCTAGTCCAATTTGCACCTGATGAATCATAAAACCCAGAAAGATATTCAAATTCTAAGGTTCGCGGGAAACATTTTCAAAATTTGCCACAGTGTCAAAAACCCACAGTGTTTTTGAAAGTCCATGATGTTTATGGTATGTGTGTTTTCGACCTTCATTATTTTTGACCATGTGCTTCCTTCTTTTGTGCGCTTATCCTTTGGCGTCGAAAGCTCTGTGTGTTTTTAGCCTTTCTCTGTGTCGAAAACATTGTGTGTTTTCGACCTTGCACCAGTTTCCTGTTTGCCAACATTTCCTATCTGCGCATGTCCGATGTGTGGTGGGTCAAGATTCTTCTTAATTGGTTGTCGCATGGCCACATGTCAGACTTTTCTAACATGCGATCATGCGACCGCTTGCCACCTAGCTGTGCGGGGTCCCAGTTCTGTTTGGCTTCCTAGCAGTTTACTTTGCTTATTTGCGCAAGTGTGATGATGTGGGGCTAGTTTCTTCAAAGTGGCAGAGGGAAGAGATCAATGGTCGACATGTGATCACATGGAATATTCTTTCCCCATGCAATCATGTGCCTGCCATTGATTTTATTTGTTCCAGGCATCTCTTCGATGAAGTGGGCCCTATGTCAGAGGGGTGACAGATGGCATATCCTTGTTGGTTATCGCATGGCCGCATGTTAGAGTTTTCTGACATGCGATCATGTGACCACTTGCCATCTATCCGCATGGGTCTTGGCTCTTCGTGATAATGGTTTTTGTTTGGTGGTCCGAGATGGTGATGTGGCAGCCTTCGATTAGCTATCGCATGATCGCATAGCCCAGCTTTTGGCTATGTGATCATGCGACTGCTTGCCACATGTCCCTGGGGTCTGGTTGTGGTGATGGGGCATCATCCAGATGTAGTGGTAGTCTTCTATTGGCCAGCGGGTGGTGGTGTTATCCCCTTGCGGTGGTGGTTGCGATGATGGGTACGGTGGCAGTTACGGTAGCTGTCTGCAGGTTGTCGCATGTTCACATAGCCCACTTCTGGGCTATGCGATCATGCGATAGGGAGCCATGTGTCCCTGGGGCCCAGTTGTATTTGTTGGTGGGTGAACTAGCAGGTGGTGTCGTGGCTGTTTCTGGGGCCCATCGGTAGAAAGATGGTGGTTACAGTTCCGTGGTCCCAGAGGTGGTTACGTGGCGGCCTTTGGTTGGCTGTTGCATGGTTGCATAGCCTAGTTTTTGGCTATGTGATCATGCAACTAACCACCAGGTGTTGCGGTTGTAGAATTCTAAGGTGGGCCCACGATGCCAGTCTTGCTGACATGCTCATTTTTTATTGGCTACTTGTTGGTGAGGTGGCCGAGGATTTTGCAAGCTTTTTGGACCGACCAAAGGCAGTGGATAGCGGGTTGTCGCATGTTCGCATAACCCATTTTTGGGTTATGCGATCATGCGACCAAGCATAAAATTGAGGCCCATTTCCTGTGGTGGTGAGATGTGACTATGCAATTGCGCAACTGGGGGCAAACAGTTAAGGAATATGAAGCCCGTGAATTGCATGATGACTGTTGCATTTTGAGTTTGAATTTCTGAGAGACAGGGGGTACCATGTTTATGGAATTGAATGCAGAAAAGACCCTATTTGGTGAGAAGCAATTGGTTTGCAGTGTGGTCTAGGATGCCATGAGTGTTTGTAGGGGTGTTTTTCCATGCGGTGACTCGGTAGTTTTTGTGGCTCGAGGCTTTCTATAGGAGCTTTTGAATTTTGAAATTTTTCTGTTGGTGTGGCGATTGTAATCCTAACCCTAGTTACCCATAGCTTGTTGCATCCTACTGGTTTAGGATTTCAAGGTAACCAGTGGTATAAGTAGTGGAAATTTTGACTATCTCTGGGTTCTAAAATTTTTGTCAGTTCCAGTGGTTGTATCAACATTCTAGGAAAAACCTCAGGTATCTTTTGCAAATTGTCTATGGTGTTTTCTGAATGAACTTGTAATGCAGGGATTTGAATCCACATACTTAATATAGTTTCTCAATCTTGGATCTCTCCTTTAGTTGCTCTTAATGAATTCTAAGTTTTCTGTCTCACTGCATTTGGTTGCTTATGCATATGTTTCATCTCTCAACCTTGGTTTAGAATCAGGTCAAAAGTCTCTAAGTGAAGCATAGGTTCATTTGGTCCAATCAGTAAGGATACTTGCAAGTAGTGTGTTGGGTATCCTAAAAATTTTTGAGGTTTGTGTCCAATTCCTGGTTTAAGTCTCCATGCGAGTGTTATTCCTGGACTAGGGTTTGTAAAGTGTCATGAAAATGGTTTTTGACATGTTCAGAAAAACCCTTACCCTAGGTCTTGTCTTTCAAAATGTTTTCAATTCATTTCTAAACTTCATGTGGCCCTCTTGTTTCTTTTTCTTGGTTACCTTTAAGTCACTTAAGTTTCTATTTGTGCATGTGCTTATTTGCCCCAAGTGTTCGCCGAATCGGGAAGTGTATTATCAAAGGTCAAAACAATCTGGCGATTCAGCGAATGAGTCAAATTTATGTTCACTATTAATATCAGTCGCCAGTTCTCAAGATCTTCCAGCGGTTATCCCAAACATTCAGTGAATTGGCGAATGCATTAAAGCCACGCTTTTTGATTACTTTGTTCGCTAAGTCTCCAAGTGCTTCGGCGGTTTCATTTTCCTTTTCGAGAACTAGCGAATGACGGTTATCTCCAGTTCTCACAATCTTTGGCGGTCTTGTGAAATAATCTAGCAATTCAGCGAACACTTTGTTTGCTTATTCTCAGAATCTGGCGGTCAAGGGTAGTGTCAACTAGAGAATTAGCGAATACCGTGGATTGTTTTCATGATCAACGGCCCTGTTTTAATCTCAAAATATTTGTGGGTCCTGCATATTTGATCTGGCGAATGAGCGACTAAATACTTATAGTGCTATCTTCTAAATTTGGCAGTTCTGATGGTTTGCCCAAAAGATTTCAGTGGAGATAAGTTTTCTCACATTCGCTTATTCTCAGAATAAGTTGGTGACATGCTAAACAATTTAGCGATTCAGCGAAGCCAGTGGTCGCCAGTTCTCTTAATAAAAGGATAAAGGTTAAAACAATCTGGCGAATAAGCGAATCAATGGATGATGAGTTTTAAGGCTTCAGTCGCTTATTCTCGAAATGAAATTTTCACTGATATGGAGTATTTGGAGAACTAGCGAATGCTCTTTGTTCGCTGATTCTCGAAATTAAATGGTTAAGGGTTTTGTTATTCAGAGAACTAGCGATAGCCATCGATTGATGAAGATCAACGGTCAATCTGGAATCCTGGTATAAAGTGATGATTAAGGAAAGATTCAACGAATTAGAGATTAAAGGGGTTCGCCAGTTCTCCAGACAATCAAGCGGTTAAGTATATTTTTAAGCGAATGCACGAACCCTTTGTTCGCTAGATCTCCAAGAAAATTGACCGTCAGTCATAACATTAAGAGAATGGGAGGTGGCTTTGTTCGCTGGTTCGCCAAATGGTAATTGCAGTTAACTGTGTAAGTGGGAGCCCTTTGTTTGCTGATTCACGAAATGCATGGATGGTTAAGGATAGGATTCCGAGAACCCGCGAAGCTAGTAGTCGCTAGTTCTCCAAATTTGAACCAAGATTAAACAGGGATTCAGAGAACCAGCGAAGCCAGTGGTCGCCAGTTCTCCTGTTGCTAGCTAGGGTTAGCATTATATTCAGCGACTAAGAGAATCCAATAGTCGCCGGTTCGTTAAATAGGCTCAGATGGAAAAGGTCATAAAGGGAAAAGAAAAATAACCATTGCCACATAGATAAAGTACTTTGTTGATATGGACATGAAACCAGTAAGCCATCAAATCAGCTTCAAGAAGAAAGATTACAATGAGTCGACCAAGGAAATCTAGGTCTTACTATAAGGATCATCCAGAAGATAATATAGGTGATGAACTCCACACACCAAGCAGAAAGCAATGGTCTAGGAGAGGCCAAAATAATGCTAGTTCCCAGGCTCCTTCTCGAGAAAGATTTCATGTTCCACTTCCTCATGAAACTTCTTCGTCTTCTGAAGATCCTGAGCATGTCAAAAGGGTCACACCAGAGGTCTATATGCAGAAAGAAGTAGTCACAGAAGTAGGTTTTTTCCCTACTAGAGAAACCCTTGAACAACTAGATGAAACCTCTACCGCTGAAACAACTTCATATGATTCTGAGAAGCTAAGAGAGGAAGCGATTGCCTTGAGAGAAAAGGAACGTGAACAATTAGTAGAAATTGCTAATAGAACGAAGGTAAGGGAACAACAGCTTCGTGAATTGCTTCTGGAAAGGGAAGAACTCCTCAAGAGAACCAGGAGAAATGAGACCCATGTTAGTGATCTAAACCAGGATGTACAAGGTTTGGATAAAGACTTGTTTGGTGATATACAAGCTTTGAGAAAGCAAGCTCAGGATACGAGGCCCCAACAAAGTGAATTTGAGGGAACAGGCCATGTTTTAAGACAATTGAATCCCTCTGAAATCAAAATAAACAAGGAGATTAAAATTGCCCCCAAGGAAATCCCTGATAAGGGAAAACAAAAGGTGGTGGGTGTTGCTATAAATGAACCGAAGAAGGTTGTGCCCATTCTTGATGTGCCTACTCAAGCGAGTACAGATTTAGATAGAGCTAGGAAAGCAAAGGAGGATTTGGCTATGCAACTTGAGAAACTTGAGTTAGAGGCTGCTGCAGATGAAATGAAGAGGAAGATTGCCTTTCTACATGCTAACATGAATACATCTGCTAGTAGTTCTTTCCCTATTACCATAGGAACAACACAATAGAATGTCCAAATCAAAAAGTCCAAGTATCAGCATAGGAGAGGTATTACACCACCAGCTGTTGATCTCACTCAAGATCAACCAGAAATACAGGATATCTCAGAGCCACCATTGAAGAAACAGAGGCTTGAGGAAGGTGAACCTTCAAGGCGTGAGAAACAAAGAAGGGAAATTGATAGAGCATCTACTCTTGTACCAGGTGATAGGCCATATCATCATCAATTGAGGAAAGCAATAAGAGCAGGCAAGAAAATAGCCATTGAGCAAGAAAGCAGAGAAAAGTCCTTATGGTTGGAGAAGGATATCAGAGAGGTCTATCAAGAAGAATTCTTGAGTGATGATCAATTCATTAAGACTGATGAGTTCAAGAGTTTTCTCATTTGGAACAAACAGCAAGAAGTAAAGAAAGCTCTGCCTGAAGGTATGGAGGCAAGTGAAGAAACTTTGAGAGCTCTTGCTTCATATGATCCTAGCCTTGATCCTATAACAGTGGACGAAGCCAGAGAATTGGCTAAATCAAGTGGAATGTTGTTAACCCCAGGATGGGATCTGCCTTCTGCATTCCTCATTGATCAATTGAGAAAGCAACCAGAGGGTAGCCTATCATATGAGGTTCACATTGGTGACATGATAAGAGGAAGTGGCTATGACCCTAAGTCCCAAGTTGTTGCAATGTGGTCTATTGCCCCCAAAACTCAAAAGCCATCTCTATTAAGTATAGAGGATAAGATGGAGGGGAATAAAATTATATGGACTATACAAAATACAATAGACCTTGAAGTCTCCAAGGCAGTAACTCATTGGGCTAATCTGAATGAAGCCAAGATAGCTCAGCTGTCAGAAAGATATGCCAAATTGTTTGAAATTTCAAGCATGGTAGCCAAGGACAAAGATTTGAAAATGATGAAGATCAAACAATTGGAAGATGAGCTGGCAGAAATAAAGGTCAAACTTGAGGAAGCCTCAAAAATAATTCCTCCTCCTCCTTTACAAGTTGAGGTACCTGTTCAGATAAACTTGGAAGCACCTGAGGGACCTATTGAAGACTTGGAAAAGGTGAAATTGGATGCATCCCTGGACACTATAGCCAAAATAGCGCAGTACAGGCAAGACAAAATAAAGGACAAGATGGATGCAGTTCATAAATCAGTCAGCCTATTACATCAGACCAATCAAAAGGTGAATGACTATTTAGCCACCTTGGAGCCACTA
Source organism: Chamaecyparis obtusa (assembly GCA_027943335.1). Lineage (NCBI taxonomy): Eukaryota > Viridiplantae > Streptophyta > Pinopsida > Cupressales > Cupressaceae > Chamaecyparis > Chamaecyparis obtusa. Next base: position 601,855 of record BSBK01006680.1, on the reverse strand, counting down.
TATAGTATTTGGTCTGGGAGGAATTTGTTGTTTGATAAGCTTGACAGTTTACAAGAACACAGGTCTAATATCCCAAAAGTAGTGACTGATGTATTTGAAAGGATTGGCCTAATAAGTGCTGCGTCAAAGTTTTTCAAAGGAAAGTCAAACCAAATAAAGGCTAGGTTAGCCATGTTTGATAAAGATTACAGCAAGTATTTGCCCCCAGTATATGATGACAATGGAAATGTGGTTAAGCTGGAAGATTGGAAGTTGTCAATGGGTCAGTTGGTAATCAATCAAGATGCCTTCCTAAAAGATAATAAGGCTTTGGATGTGGAAAGAACTAACAATATAATTGATAATTTATTCAAAGTTGAAAGTGACTGTATTAAGTTTATAGAAGAAGTTAAAAATGTGACTGATTCTACATGGGAACGGCAAGTTAACTTATTACAGGAGCTACAGAGTTACGACTGGCCATCTGATGATGATGTGGTAGCTTGGGAAAAGCTAATAACAAAGAAGAAGAAAAAACCGGTCATCCAGCTGACAGAGGAGGAAGAAGAATAGATTGCACTTGGCACCTGATCCAGAATTTGAGGGAGAGCGTGTTCAAACAGAGAATGATGTAAATTAGCTTGTAATGGCGGTCATCATTCATATGACAAACTTGGTAACTGCTCTGAAAATATCTACAAACAAAGGTGCCAGCTGCGGAAGTTGTTCAGAATTGAAAAAATATGCCTTGCTGTCTTTATTAAATATCTTTCTGTTTGTATTTTCTTTTGTTTTCTAGTGCAAATTTCTATCAGCCATCCGAAGCTTGTTGCATCCTTTCAAGGATTCCAGGATGGTTGATTAGTATAAAGAGTCAGTTTCTATTGAAGATAGAGGTTGGAAAATATTTTTGTAAAGGAAAGGTCCGGAATATAGAACCTTATTTTCTTGAAATCAAGGAAGACTGTATAAATGCATATGATCAATTAATACAATACACTGGAGCTTTGTTACTATTATTTGATTGTCTTTACATGTGGAGTGTTTTAGTTTCTTTATGTATTTAGATTGTAAGACAGTTTAAGTACATCTTTCACAAGGTGAATGTAGGGGTTGAGCTTAAGTTTCTTTCAAGGAAAGAGTAAAATCTTAGGGGAGGTCTCTGGGAATTAAATATCTATATGTGGATTTGATGACAGGTGTAGGAATGGAAACAATGATATGTTAGGCATGTCATTTGAGTTTCATTGTATTCATTTTAATAGATATATGTGAAGGTATAGTTCGACTCTGATGCCCAGCAGATAAGGGACTGGTTTTAGATCCATTTACATTGGTTTACCATCCAATATATAATTGATTGAAATTTTACTTTATATGCATAATTTCCAGACTTGAGATATTTTATGACAAGTTCATAAATATGTATTTCAATGCTTTGAAGAAGCAATAAATGAGGTTAACCCTTTCCTGAGTTTAACTCTAAAAGGAAGAAGGATGAATATCCTTAAGCCATTGTGTCGTGTTGCTATTTTTATAATCTATATCATGATGTCATGTATCAGGATAATTTGGGTTATACTCAGAGTTTTAGCAACTTATTGAGTTGGATTTTGAAGGTAGTAACAAAGCAGTGAAGGAGCAAGTTCTCAATTCAGAGCTCAATTGAACATTGAATTGATAGAGGTACACCCGCCTGAGTATATATTACTCAAAGAGAAGGTCTTAACCTTAATACCTTAGTAGTTTGTAACTTGCTAGGTTATAGCCATTGGGATTATTTGAGTAATTGATTAATCTGCAGGTTCAAACACTAACAAAATTGGCGACTCTGCTGGGGACTTATTTTGATAGCCTGTAATAGGTTAGTGCAAATCTTGTCTATTGTATGTTTGTAGACCAGTAGAAATAATTTTTCATTCCCGCTTGAGTAGTGGGTGGTGACTTTAAAGAAATCTGTGTTACCAGTTGCTAATAGTTGCAAAATTTTGTAAAAATTGTTGTCATTTACAATGAGTCGACCAAGGAACACTAGGTCTTACTATAAGGATCATCCAGAAGATAATATAGGTGATGAACTCCACACACCAAGCAGAAAGCAATGGTCTAGGAGAGGCCAAAATAATGCTAGTTCCCAGGCTCCTTCTCGAGAAAGATTTCATGTTCCACTTCCTCATGAAACTTCTTCATCTTCTGACGATCCTGAGCATGTCAAAAGGGTCACACCAGAGGTCTATATGCAGAAAGAAGTAGTCACAGAAGTAGGTTTTTTCCCTACTAGAGAAACCCTTGAACAACCAGATGAAACCTCTACCGCTGAAACAGCTTCATATGATTCTGAGAAGCTAAGAGAGGAAGTGATTGCCTTGAGAGAAAAGGAACGTGAACAATTAGCAGAAATTGCTAATAGAACGAAGGTAAGGGAACAACAGCTTCGTGAATTGCTTCTGGAAAGGGAAGAACTCCTCAAGAGAACCAGGAGAAATGAGACCCATGTTAGTGATCTAAACCAGGATGTACAAGGTTTGGATAAAGACTTGTTTGGTGATATACAAGCTTTGAGAAAGCAAGCTCAGGATACGAGGCCCCAACAAAGTGAATTTGAGGGAATAGGCCATGTTTTAAGACAATTGAATCCCTCTGAAATCAAAATAAACAAGGAGATTAAAATTTCCCCCAAGGAAATCCCTGATAAAGGAAAACAAAAGGTGGTGGGTGTTGCTATAAATGAACTGAAGAAGGTTGTGCCCATTCCTGATGTGCCTACTCAAGCGAGTACAGATTTAGATAGAGCTAGGAAAGCAAAGGAGGATTTGGCTATGCAACTTGAGAAACTTGAGTTAGAGGCTACTGCAGATGAAATGAAGAGGAAGATTGCCTTTCTACATGCTAACATGAATACATCTGCTAGTAGTTCTGTCCCTATTACCATAGGAACAACTTCATCCAGTCAACCTAACATTTCAATTCCAAATACTCAAGCCTTTCACTCTGGACAATATCCATCCGGACAATTTCCTAGTCAAGTTCCCTTTATAGTTGGAGGTACAGTGGGAAATGTGCCATGTCAAAATGCTGCAACAACCCCTTCAAATCAGCCAACTATCCAAAGATGACCAGTTCATTTGGATAGATATAGGCCCTTGTTTTTTGATGGTATTCCTGGCCAACCTAATGCTATCCCCAATGAAATCAAGAAGAAGATCCCATTATTCACTGGGAATAATGTTATTACTTGTGAAGAGCATTTGAAGTTTTTCACAGATAAAGTTAATGACTATGAGATTGAACATGAAGATGTCATTATGAAACTTTTTGTTCAATCATTGATTGAAGATGCTAGGGATTGGTACAGAGGGTTACCTGAGAACAGTATTGCTTCATGGGATGAATTTGTCAGGAGTTTTAAAGAGCAGTATGCTAAACATGTGAATTCTAGTTACATGCTCAATGAATTCAATAATATCAAGAAAAATTATAATGAGAGCATGTCAGAGTTCAATAGCCAGTTTCAAAAGGCTATGTACAAATTGTTCCAGGTATTGAGGTTGGATGATGCAGTTTGCATGACAACTTATTTCAATTCCATGGATGGTAAAATGTCTTATCTCCTAAGAGATAAAAATCCCCGCACCCTTAGGGATGCATTTAAATTGGCCATAAATATTGAGAATAACCGAAAGGCATCTGGCCAAATGTACAAGAGGGATGAGGGTAAATTGTGGAAAGAAACCAGACCACAACATGCAAGGCCTTTTAAAGAGGAGGATAGGATGGATAAAGGACCAGGTGCTAACAAGGAGTTCCCAACAAGATTTGATAAAGGTGGTAGAAACTTTCAAGATGCAAGACCCCCTTATCAAAGGCAGGACAAGGCCCCTAATCTGAGAGACATGCCTTACAAAACTAATTGGAAGGATGGGAGACCTATTCTCGACAGCAATGAATTACAACAAGGAAGAGATACCCTAGATCCCTTAAAGAAAAATACAACACACAATGTAGAAAACACTCCTTGGTGTGTAGCTTGTAATATGCCTCATTCACCTTTCCAGTGTGCTGTGGCCCAAGCCTTAGGAGAAGAGGCTGATAACTCATGTGTAGGAGATTATGAAGAATCTGAAAAGCCTTCCATTAACATGTTTACTATAGATCGAATAGAGGATTTTGTGTCCTCAGATGATGAAGCAAGCTGTCCAGATGTTGATCATAAGAGAAAGATTTTCTCTGATTATGAGCAAAAAATATTTACTCAATCTGATCCTGAAGAATTTGATAACAATGATTATAAAACTCATATGGTGGGATCTAGATCAGATGAGAAGCAATGGAGGAAGCCCAGTGAAGAGGAAATCAAAAACTTAACTGTGGCTACCATAACACAAGCAAGATCCTCATACAATTTGAGGAACAGAAAGGTGGATAATGAACAAGGAATTCCTAGATCAGTATTCATCAAAGGTAGTCCTCAAGATAATGGTTTCCCAAAACCCAATGTTATAGATGGCAAGGATCAAGAACTTGTGGATGAAAAGAAGAAAGGGGAGGAAGTTAGTGTTGTCAAGATGAAAAAGAAAACTGGTAGGACAAAGGATCAATTTGATTCTCCTATTGATTCCCCTGCATTTGATATGAGACATGCGTTGTCTCAGATGAAAGTGTCCATCCCTCTACTTGAAATGTTGAAAATAGAAGAGCACAAGACAGGAGCCTTGGCTCTTATAAATGAGCAGAGATTTGCGCCTACCAAACAAGAGGAAGGGAGTTCTATAAAAAAGCCTATTCCCATCTCAAATGTATGTGTTGGGACAATTGTAACACAAGAAACTTCTTCCATCAATCTATTTTATGTCACTCTAATTGTGAATGATTTATTGTTAAAAAATTGTATGATAGACTCTGGTGCTGCCACAACTGTGATGCCATATCATGTAATGAAAGAATTAGGATTGCAAGTTGACACTTCTAATGGCAGGTGTTATGGAATGGATAATAGGGCAGTGCCTGTTGTGGGGACTTTGGTTGGAATTGAGGTAAAAATTGCTGCATTCCTAGAAGCTACATACAAAATGGATGTAGTTGTTGTGGATACAGAGCCTCACTATGGCATGTTATTGTCAAGACAATGGGCTGCAGCAGTGGGTGGAAAGTTGGAACTAGATTTATCTTATGCCACTATTCCAGTGAATGGGACTGAAGTAAAGTTGTACAGGGAGCCCCATTCCTCAGTTATGGTGGAAATGGTTGCTCCAGAAGCCCTTAATTGTTTTGTAGATATTGACATGAACAATTTTGTGATTGAAGAAGTGATACCTCAGTTGAAAAACATAGACCCGATTGTGGATGAGTTGATGATGCAACAAGATAGCTTGTGGCAAATGTTTTTTGATGGTGGATGCTCCAAAGAAGGATCAGGAGCTGGTGTTCTTTTCATTTCCCCATCAGGTAATACTTTCAAGTATTCCTTTTTGTTGACTTTCAGTTGTACAAATAATATTGCTGAATATGAGGCCCTGATCTTGGGATTAGATTTAGCCATAAAGAATGGTATTAAATTTTTAAAAGTCCACGGTGATTCCCAATTTATTGTAGCCCAAGTAAGATCCCAATATGCTTCCAAGGATGAGAAACTCAAGTTGTATAAGCATGCTGTCTGGGATAGATTAGAATTTTTTGAAGCTTTTAATTTGCTCTGGGTAGAGAGGTCAAATAACATCATGGCAGATTTTCTTGCTAATGTTGCTTTGAAAAACAATGATATCACCCTCTCTGGTGTTTCCATGTTGGAAACTAAAAGTAGGCCTGCAGTTCCTGACAATGTGTACAATTGGCAAGTTTTTGAGGATGATCTTGATATCCTTAGATTCCTTCAAGGCCTGGATCAATATGATGGTCAACAAATAGATTTCAATGAGGTACAGGAATGTATTGAAGGAAAAGAATGCATCATGGGAAATGAAATAGTCCAATTGCCTTCTAATCATATACCCAAAGGACTAGTAGAGTTGGAGGGAATGTTTAAAATAAATGATGGTTTTCTGTCCCAAAAGTCTAATACAAAATTGGAAGACTTAGAGGAGATAAACCTAGTATCAGAAAATTCCCCACAAATGGTATACATTGGAAAGAAACTGAGTAGGGAGATCAGAGGCAACTTGATTAGACTTTTGAAAAAGTACAAACATGTGTTTTCTTGGTCATATGATGACCTCAAAGCTTATAGGGCTGATTTATTTCAGCATGAAATTCCTCTAAAGGAGGAAACCACACCCTTTAGACAAAAGCAGAGACCCATTAATCCTTTACTGGCCACCAAAATGCAAGTTGAGTTGACAAAACTGAGGGATGCTGGTATTATTGAACCAATTAGGCACTCAACTTGGGTTTCAAACCTTGTACCAGTGAGGAAGAAGAATGGTGACATCCGGCTTTGTGTTGATTTTAGGAACCTAAATGTGGCATCACTCAAGGATAATTATGGATTGCCTAATATGGAGGCCATGCTGCATAGGGTGACTGGATGTGAACTCCTGTCAATGATGGATGGTTTCTCAGGGTATAACCAAGTGCTAGTCAAAGAATTAGAGCAATTCAAAAAAGCCTTTACAACTCCTTGGGGAACTTATGTATATGTTCGCATGCCTTTTGGTCTAAAAAATGCTGGGGCAACTTTTCAGAGAGCCATGGATGTTGCTTTCAAAGAAATGATCAATGTCTTAATGGTAGTATATCAAGATGATCTCATTGCTTTTTCCAAAAAGGCTGATGATCATTGTTCTCATTTAGAAAATATTTTTCTCAAGGCCTTAGAGTTTGGTGTGTCCTTGAATCCCAGGAAATGTCAATTTGCAGTGACAGAAGGAAAGCTACTGGGACACATAGTATCAAAAGAAGGAGTCAGGATTGATCCTGAAAGAGTGGAGGCCATCAAAAGGGTCCCTCCACCAAAGAATATAAAGGGTGTGCAATCATTTTTGGGGCAGATAAATTTTGTGAGAAGATTTATTGCTAACTTTGCAGAGTTGGTCAAGCCAATAGTAAAGTTCCTTAAAAAGGGAATGAAATTTGAATGGAGCTTGGAAGCTCAGCAGGCTTTTGAAAAAATTAAACAAACAATTCAAGAAGCTCCTGTTTTGGTATCACCTGACTATTTAAAACCTTTTTCTCTGTTTTCTTTTGCATCTTTCCATACTATTGCAGCTGTCCTTCTGCAGAAAGATCAAGAAGGATATGAACATCCTATAGCTTTTTTTAGCAAGTCTTTACAATCTGCTGAATTAAATTATGAAATAATGGAAAAGAAAGCTTATGCACTTGTGAAAGCAGTCAAGGCTTTCAGACCGTATTTGGTTTGTGCAAAGGTTAATGCTTATGTACCCCATGCTGCAGTAAAGGAGATCTTGATACAGAGTGAAGTCACAAGGAAGAGATGTAAATGGATAAACAGGATTCAAGAGTTTGACCTTGAGATTCATATTACCAAATTGGTAAGAGGATTGGGACTTGCCAAGTTAATGACTGAGGAAAACATGGACCTTGTCCAGATAAACAATGTTGCTGCTAATGTTGATACAGTTACTAGTATTGAGATGCAACCCTGGTACAAGGATGTTGTTTATTTTATTAAAAATGCTAAATGTCCACCTGAATTGAATGATAATCAGAGAAGAATCTTGAGATTACAGGCTCAAAGATATGTCCTCATTCAAGGTGATTTGTACTGGAAAGACAATGATGGCATTTTACTCTTTTGTTTGGATGAACACCAATCAGAGAAGGTGCTAAAAGAAATGCATTCTGGAATGTGTGGAGGGCATTATTCTGCTCGGTCAACAGCTCATAAAATTTTGAGGGCAGGATATTATTGGCCTGTATTGTTTAAAGACACTCACTCTTATGTTAGAAAGTGTGAACCCTGTCAAAGGTTCTCAAAGAAACTAAAATTTTCAGGTGCATTGTTATTAAATCCAGTTGTTGCAGAAGCCCCTTTTGCAATGTGGGGTATGGATTTTATTGGAGAGTTCTCTGAAAAGTTCAGTGGAAGACATAGTCACATTTTGATGGCTACCTATTACTTTACCAAGTGGATAGAAGCTATCCCCACCAGAGGAGCAACAAGTGCTGTGGTAATTGATTTCCTGATGAACAACATAATCACAAGATTTGGTGTGCCAATTAAATTGGTTGTAGACAATGCAATGAGTTTTAGGTCTCAAGAAATTACTAATTTTTGTGATGAAATGGGATTTATCTTGTCTTATTCAAGCCCATATCACCCACAGGCCAATGGACAAGTTGAGTCTAGCAATAAGAGCATTTTGCAAATTTTTAAGAAGACCTTGGAAAAGAATAAAAGAAGTTGGCATGAGAAGTTAAAGTTAGCACTATGGGCTGATAGAATTTCTGAGAAAAAAGCCACAGGGAAGTCCCCCTTTGAAATGGTATATGGTGCAAAGACAAGATTGCCAATTAATAATCTCCTTCCCATCTACAAGTTTATGCAAGAGGAAGATATTGAAATCAGTAACCCACTGCAAGATAGGATGGTTCAGCTGATTGAGTTGGATGAGATAAGAAGGGAAGGGCAGAAAAATAACATCAAACTGCAGCAAAAAATGAAATATCTTTTTGATAAAAGGGCTACTGTGAGAAAATTTCAGCCTGGTGACATGGTTCTTCAATGGAATGCTAGATATGAAGACAAAGGGAAGCATAAAAAATTTGAGTCCTTATGGATGGGTCCCTTCATTGTTTGTCAGATTCATGGCAAAGATTCTTATTTTTTGCAAGGTATGGATGGTGAAGAGCAAGAATTGCCAGTGCATGGACAATTTTTGAAATTTTTCTTCAGTTGAAAGTTCTTTTTCCATGCACAGTAGGATTGTATTATATGTATAGGTGTGTTTGCTTCTTGTTTTAGGTTCAGGTTTTGTGGTCTGCCTCCCAGAGATTCATGGTTTCTTGCTATGATCTTACAATCAAGCATCCTCAGATAGAGCCACTGTTGGGTATCCTAAAAAATTTTGAGGTTTGTGTCCAATTCCTGGTTTAAGTCTCCATGCGAGTGTTATTCCTGGACTAGGGTTTGTAAAGTGTCGTGAAAATGGTTTTTGACATGTTCAGAAAAACCCTTACCCTAGGTCTTGTCTTTCAAAATGTTTTCAATTCATTTCTAAACTTCATGTGGCCCTCTTGTTTCTTTTTCTTGGTTACTTTAAGTCACTTAAGTTGCTATTTGTGCATGTGCTTATTTTCCCCAAGTGTTCACCAAATCGGGAAGTGTATTATCAAAGGTCAAAACAATCTGGCTATTCAGTGAATGAGTCAAATTCATGTTCACTATTAATATCAGTCGCCAGTTCTCAAGATCTTCCAGTGGTTATCCCAAACATTCAGCGAATTGGCGAATGCATTAAAGCCATGCTTTCTGATTACTTTGTTCGCTAAGTCTCCAAGTGCTTCGGCGGTTTCATTTTCCTTTCCGAGAACTAGCGAATGACGGTTATCTCTAGTTCTCGCAATCTTTGGCGGTCTTGTGAAACAATCTAGCGATTCAGCAAACACTTTGTTCGCTTATTCTCAGAATCTGGCGGTCAAGGGTAGTGTCAAATAGAGAATTAGTGAATACCATGGATTGTTTTCATGATCAACGGCCTTGTTTTAATCTCAAAATATCTATGGGTCCTGCATATTTGATCTGGCGAATGAGCGACTAAATACTTATAGTGCTATCTTCTAAATTTGGCGGTTCTGATGGTTTGCCCAAAAGATTTCAGTGGAGATAAGTTTTCTCACATTCGCTTATTCTCAGAATAAGTTGGTGACATGCTAAACAATTTAGCGATTCAGCGAAGCCAGTGGTCGCCAGTTCTCTTAATAAAAGGATAAAGGTTAAAAAAATCTGGCGAATAAGCGAATCAATGGATGATGTGTTTTAAGGCTTCAGTCGCTTATTCTCGAAATGAAATTTTCACTGATATGGAGTATTTGGAGAACTAGCGAATGCTCTTTGTTTGCTGATTCTCAGAATTAAATGGTTAAGGGTTTTGTTATTCAGAGAACTAGCGATAGCCATCGATTGATGAAGATCAACGGTCAATCTGGAATCCTGGTATAAAATGATGATTAAGGAAAGATTTAGCGAATTAGAGATTAAAGGGGTTAGCCAGTTCTCCAGACAATCAAGCGGTTAAGTATATTTTTAAGCGAATGCGCGAACCCTTTGTTCGCTAGATCTCCAAGAAAATTGACCGTCAGTCATAACATTAAGAGAATGGGAGGTGGCTTTGTTCACTGGTTTGCCAAATGGTAATTGCAGTTAACTGTGTAAGTGGGAGCCCTTTGTTCGCTGATTCGTGAAATGCATGGATGGTTAAGGATAGGATTCCGAGAACCCGCGAAGCTAGTAGTCGCTAGTTCTCCAAATTTGAACCAGGATTAAACAGGGATTCAGAGAACCAGCGAAGCCAGTGGTCGCCAGTTCTCCTGTTGCTAGCTAGGGTTAGCATTATATTCAGCGACTAAGAGAATCCAATAGTCGCCGGTTCGCTAAATAGGCTCAGATGGAAAAGGTCATAAAGGGAAAAGAAAAAGAACCATTGCCACATAGATAAAGTACTTTGTCGATATGGACATGAAACCAGTAAGCCATCAAATCAGCTTCAAGAAGAAAGATTGCATGACGCAAATAGTTTTAAAGTACAGAATCATGATCATTGCCTCTCACCTTGTTTTCAAGTAGTTTAATTTATCTGTCAACATCCGGACATGGTGAGCTCAAAATTTGAAATCTGAGGGTACATAAAATTGAATATGGGATCCATTAAGGAGATTTGCATTAACTATGGTAGTTGCACACCTTGGATTCATATCGATAAGTAAGTTGAAGCTCATTGTTTATTTCTTCAGTCTCAGAGTTTCTGTTTGTCTAGAGAATTTCTGAGCATAAAGCATTTGAGATACAGAGAATTGAAGGTGTTTCTGTAGCAAGGATGAGTCAACCTGAGAAGAGTGCGTCGTCTTCTAGTAGTGAGGCCAAGTCCAAAACTGGTGAGGATAGGAATAAGCCAAATTTTTTAGATGAATTCCTGAAATTGTTGCCGGGCTCTAGTCAGAACAAGAGGGTTGTTGATGACGTGTTTGAAGATCTTTTGGAATGGTGTAGAGACCCAATCACTCCGGAATTCATAGGTTACACTATTTTCAACTTCTTTTACAGCAATAAAAATAAGCATGTTCCTATCTGTAATGGTTGGGTGTTAGGATTGGGAAAAATGGTTGTCCCTGATGTTTTCCTAGATGTTGATTTAATTGTTTCCCTAGCCAGAAGTTATGACCCTATTTCAAGGACAATTAGAAAAGAAGACCAATCACCCTTTGTTACTCTTGATAGGGGATCTTTTATGAAAGCTTTTGGTCTATACACGTCCTTTTCAACTGAGATTGATTTAAACAAAGAAAAGGCAAGATACAGAAGTAATATAGGGTCAGTAAAAGACCAGTTGGTTAAACATATGCCAAAATAGGATAAATACATAGCCCCCCTTCCTGCTAACATGAATGCCCCATACTAGTTCAAATCCCTCCATCATTATATGAGATATACTTGCTATGCATTATGGAGAGTTTTGGGAATTGATGGGAATGCAGAATTTTTACCAGCTGACTTGCTGATGATTATCTTGGATATTCAAAATCCCTTGGTAAACACTGATTATGATTACATTCAGTATGTGATTGATAGGATGCATCAAGGGTTGATGTCTGTTAAAGAAAGTAAAATTCCTATTGAGTTCATGCATTATTCTTTATTAATGCATTTGATTCTGTTTTCAATATCAACAGTTTTGATGTAAACATGTTAAAACCAAGGTTCACTTTCAAGGATCAGCACAATCCAGTGCAGTTGTGGGTGAGGATATGGAATTCTACCTCCAATGAAGCAGATTTTTGTGTTTTTTAGAATTTCATTATCTTTCCAATTATCAGGATGCTAGGCATAAATGTCACCAGGCTATCTCCTAGAGTCCTTAGGCTTTTAAGACCACTGCAGTATGTGGATAAGTGGGATGGAAATCATAATTGGGGTGATTTATACTTAGGAGATAATTCCACAATTATCAGAGTTTATGGTTGTCCCCAACCCCCACATTTATTACCAAAGTATGTGCCTTCGAGATTGGCTTGTTTGGAATTTGTTTGGCAATTGATGTGTATAGATAAAGAGCTTCTGGCCCCTCACAGAAAAGGTACATTCACACCCAGGCAATTCAGGGTAGGTGACTTCCTGATAGGAAAGAGGGCTTTTCCTCAAATTAGTGCATGGCTACAACAATTCAAAATGGTTACTGGTGCTTGTAGGCACATAGATCCTAAGGACTTCATCAAGATTGCCAGGATGACTTACATCCCAAACATTGGTGTGATCAAGGAGCATGAGGGTTTAGATGAAGAAGATGTGATTAGAAACATTTTGGATGAAGATGAGGTTAAGAGGAGATGGTACAGATTCTTTGATTTAGTAGATTTGTCCAACCAATTGAAAGCATCTCAGATTCCTTTTGAGGGTTTTTTTCCCGATCTTCCTTATTTGAAGAAGATTGATGGGATGATTGAGAAATATGATACCTTGGCATATCAATTGGAAGGCTTGATTGATCAGAATAAGCCAGAGAAGAAGAAAAAGAAAGATTATTCATCTTCTGATGAGGAAGAATTCACTGATGAGTCACAAGAAGAAGATAGTCCTCCACAGGTTGAGGGACCACCTGTCATGCCCCGCAAGGGAACTGGGAAGAGAACAAAGATTCTCTTCGTAAAGAAAACCTAAGCAAAAATTTATTTATTTTTTTAAATTTTCAAAACAATAATATGAACAAAACCTAAACTTAGTTTCCTCCAAGGTTCCCTTTTATTTAATGCATGATTCATTTAAGGCCATTAAGTAAACTAAGAACAAGATAAAGTTCTCAAAACAAATTACATCATATCTTTAAGAAATACAAAATACTTTCATTTCAACTTTCCATTTAAACATCTATATTCCTAAGTATCCTTTATGAACAATATAACTTTTTAAAATCAAATAAAACTCATCTAAATACATTGCACATATACTACATAACTTGGAATGTTACAAAATCCTTTTTCCTTTCCAACATACATCTTAAACATAAAGTTCACATTTCCCTTTTCCCTTTTTCCTAAGTCTACCCATACATCATTTTGAATCACATCAATGATTACATTACATTCATCTCCTCATGGGAGGTAACAATAATTTTACAAAATGAAATATAATTACAAAGCCTTCATTCTTCAAAACTGGTACATAAGCAAGCATGAATCTCCAAACACTGCATCTGCCAAAAGATACCTCGATAAAAGATTTACCACCCAACCATGTGAATACCTAAAAGGCCCACTCCCCCGTGCTAGGAGATAAACACCAAGCCCACAAAGAAGTAACTTACTGGGTTTTTACAAAGGGTTGAATAACAATTCCACAAATGAGATTCACTTCACAAGGGTTCTAAGGTTTGGGTAGAAAATCCTAAGCAACAACCTAAGTGAGTGTCATCGCATAGCCCTCACCCCTTGGGTTGTCCTAGTACTAGCCACATTGGGCCCCAGCCCCCAAGTAGGCACATGCGGAATCGAATGCCTTTCGTATAGACAAGCACCATTCGATCGTACCTACGCATAGGTACCTTCTCCCACTCCCATCCATAGCCTTTACTAGCACTAATGGCATGGGCGAGGCACATTTAATCTTTTTAATGTTTTAACCCATTCCCATAAGTTTAATTAAGTTTTCACTTGTTAAATAACTCTTCAGTCGGTTATCCTGGTCTAGCCACTTTAGGGCCCCGGCCCCGCACTGAGAGCCACTCACTTAGGGGTTCTTAGGTTTCCTACCCTTAACCCACATGTCACAATCACATCACAAACATAGCAAAACATATCATAAACACATTTGTAAGACTGCATCAAAGAGTAGAAACTAATAAGATAGTTTATGAACGTTTAGGGAAATTAGGAATGTTTAAGGATATTTAGAATGTCCTAATCCTTTAGACAACCCTAACCCTAAACTACTTCCTAAACACATGCTAACCCTATTAAGGCATCTAAATGCACTGGATATAACCTCTGCCAAACACATTTAAGGTTTTCACAAATTTCCATACGCCCAAATAACGCTTCTTAGATTTCAGTCTAGGCCTGACATTTGACTAATCTTGAAATTTGGCTAAGTCTGGTTTTATGAAAATCTAAAATCTAAAAATCACAAATTTATAAACTAAACTATACTATGAAATTCCTACTAAATAATAACTAAATTTAATAGAAATTTCAATATTCCAAATTTAATATTCACTAAAAACAAACTACCACAAAATAATAAAAGAAAACAAAATAGATTTAAAGTCATTCTTAAATAGGCTATTTAGTATTTCATTATTTTATTTTCCTCCTACAATCTCTCCTTATTTTTCTCCTATATTTCCTCCTTATTATTTTCCTATAATTTCTCCTATATTTCCTCCTTATTATTCTCCTATAATTTCTCCTATATTTTACTAAAAGTTTAAATGATTTTACTAAATGTTATTGACATTTTATTTTATTATATATTTTTTTAAATAAAAATAAAACATAACTCAAATGTTTTATTGAAACATATATATTTCAGAAACCAAAATAATATTTATATTGTATAAACGTCACCAAATGAATTCATATTAAAATGTTAAAATGTTTGTATTAATAGAATATTAAATGATGGAATAATATAATAATATAGCATTTGTTTTATTTTTACATATATATTTCAGAAACCAAAATAATATTTATATTGTATAAACATCACCAAATGAATTCATATTAAAATGTTAAAATGTTTGTATTGATAGAATATTAAATGACGGAATAATATAATAATATAGCATTTGTATTACACTAATACAACATTTGTATAATGTACAGACGATTGACAAAATAATATCATACTACACACACTATTACCAATAATACAATGATGTTTCACATATTATAATAATACATTTAATACTTCAACATTCTGTAATAATACGTTATTGCAGAATACATTAATCTATCAACCATCTGCAATAATATACTATTACAGAACACATTAATATATTCACCCTACACCATACAATAATAATACGACATTACACCTATGTTTTGCAATAATAACACACATACAGAAACTTTCAACCAATCTAAAAATCACATTCATACTATTAAATTAAACCTATTTCTCAGGATGGAATCCAACCTGGAGTCCTGCGGAATCCGGTTGATGAAGATTAATCCTTCCTCTCTGTCTCTTTCCAGCAAGCCTCAAACTCTTCCTGGATGAACTCTCCAGCCTCTATTTGCCAAAATCCAAATGCCAAACTTTTCTGAATCTCCCCAAATTTTCTCTGGCAATCATAATATATATATCTCTCTCTCTCTCTCTCTCTCTATATATATATATATATATATATATATATATATATATATATATATATATATATATATATATATATATATATATATATATATATATATATATATATATATATATATATATATATATATATATATATATATATTTTCCTCCCCTCCCTTACACAAGAAATCTTCCGGTAAATAAAATGGAGGTGGTGGTTGCACGGGTAAACCAATTGTACAAACATCCCAACCTCTCACCCGTTAATAATATAGTTAATAATATGGTTAATAATATGGTTTGTAAAACCATTCCCGTGAAGGGGTAATCATATTTTATTTAATAAGGTTTTAATTTTATTTTTTTTTGTCTCCTAAATTTAAGGATGACAAAATAGAGAATATATTCTTAAATATTAATTTTCTAACTTACTTAGCCATGGTAATAGAATTTACCAATCCTATTTACCACTAATAAGAATAACATAAGAATAATTTCTTCCACACAAATAATTAATTTATTATATAATAATATATATTAATATATGTATTCATAGGCATATGTGT
Organism: Chamaecyparis obtusa; assembly: GCA_027943335.1. Classification (NCBI taxonomy): domain Eukaryota; kingdom Viridiplantae; phylum Streptophyta; class Pinopsida; order Cupressales; family Cupressaceae; genus Chamaecyparis; species Chamaecyparis obtusa. The sequence continues at coordinate 585,850 of BSBK01006680.1, read as the reverse complement.
GCACCCATATGCTTATGGTACATATACCATAAATCATACACATTATTATTAATATTAAATATTAAAATAACATTATTAGAAAATATATTATTTATTATTAATGATATTAAATCTCACGATTTAAATCACATACCAACTTGTTCACACTAGTATGCATATACGTAACTTTTAATAATGATAAATTACTAAGTCATACCTATCAAAAATCTACTTACAACTTTGAACATGCCATGAAGAAAAGAACTAGCTACCAGATCCACAAATCAACTAACTACAAGATCGCATAATGCCTCCACACAAGGGACTAACTCGACACCTCCCACCTAAGGGTAAAATGATCAAAGGTGAGGTTTCTTCCTGTGGAACCTGGTGATATCTCTGTAACAACAACAACAATCGAGGATTTTGAGAGATCACTCAGACCTGTGAAGCCAGGTGGAGACGATACCCGGTACCTGCAATCCTGCATCACCAAGAAGAGATACATACATATACATATGGATATACAAATCAAATATATGCAAGCAGATGACTAGGATCGATACATCGTGTGGACCTCAACTGAGTGAGTAACTACGACTTCATCCTAAGTCATAAAACACATCAGTCACATATCCATGCAATATAGAAGATCATGATAAAGGTTAGTATTTAAATCATTGGGTTAGATCCATAAGACATATAAAAATAGATGATTTTCAAATCTCATAAACATATAAATGATATAACCATAAATGAGCATATTAATCATCTGATAAACATAACATCATCCATAAAGCATAAATGTAAATGTATAGTCCTGACCATCACAATAGAATGTCCAAATCAGAAAGTCCAAGTATCAGCATAGGAGAGGTATTACACCACCAGTTGTTGATCTCACTCAAGATCAACCAGAAATACAGGATATCTCAGAGCCACCATTGAAGAAACAGAGGCTTGAGGAAGGTGAACCTTCAAGGCATGAGAAACAAAGAAGGGAAATTGATAGAGCATCTACTCTTGTACCAGGTGATAGGCCATATCATCATCAATTGAGGAAAGCAATAAGAGCAGGCAAGAAAATAGCCATTGAGCAAGAAAGCAGAGAAAAGTCCTTATGGTTGGAGAAGGATATCAGAGAGGTTTATCAAGAAGAATTCTTGAGTGATGATCAATTCATTAAGACTGATGAGTTCAAGAGTTTTCTCATTTGGAACAAGCACCAAGAAGTAAAGAAAGCTCTGCTTGAAGGTATGGAGCCAAGTGAAGAAACTTTGAGAGCTCTTGCTTCATATGATCCTAGCCTTGATCCTATAACAGTGGACAAAGCCAGAGAATTGGTTAAATCAAGTGGAATGTTGTTAACCCCAGGATGGGATCTGACTTCTGCATTCCTCATTGATCAATTGAGAAAGCAACCAGAGGGTAGCCTATCATATGAGGTTCACATTGGTGACATGATAAGAGGAAGTGGCTATGACCCTAAGTCCCAAGCTGTTGCAATGTGGTCTATTGCCCCCAAAACTCAAAAGCCATCTCTATTAAGTATAGAGGATAAGATGGAGGGGAATAAAATTATATGGACTGTACAAAATACAACAGACCTTGAAGTCTCCAAGGCAGTAACTCATTGGGCTAATCTGAATGAAGCCAAGACAGCTCAGCTGTCAGAAAGATATGCCAAATTGTTTGAAAGTTCAAGCATGGTAGCCAAGGACAGAGATTTGAAAATGATGAAGATCAAACAATTGGAAGATGAGCTGGCAGAAATAAAGGTCAAACTTGAGGAAGCCTCAAAAATAATTCCTCCTCCTCCTTTGCAAGTTGAGGTACCTATTCAGATAAACTTGGAAGCACCTGAGGGACCTGTTGAAGACTTGGAAAAGGTGAAATTGGATGCATCCCTGGACACTATAGCCAAAATAGTGCAGTACATGCAAGACAAAATAAAGGACAAGATGGATGCAGTTCATAAATCAGTTAGCCTATTACATCAGACCAATCAAAAGGTGAATGACTATTTAGCCACCTTGGAGCCACTATATAGTATTTGGTCTGGGAGGAATTTGTTGTTTGATAAGCTTGACAATTTACAAGAACACAGGTCTGATATCCCAAAAGTAGTGACTGATGTATTTGAAAGGATTGGCCTAATAAGTGCTGCGTCAAAGTTTTTCAAAGGAAAGTCAAACCAAATAAAGGCTAGGTTAGCCATGTTTGATAAAGATTACAGCAAGTATTTTCCCCCGGTATATGATGACAATGGAAATGTGGTTAAGCTGGAAGATTGGAAGTTGTCAATGGGTCAGTTGGTAATTAATCAAGATGCCTTCCTAAAAGATAATAAGGCTTTGGATGTGGAAAGAACTAACAATATAATTGATAATTTATTCAAAGTTGAAAGTGACTGTATTAAGTTTATAGCAGAAGTTAAAAATGTGACTGATTCTACATGGGAATGACAAGTTAACTTATTATAGGAGCTGCAGAGATACGACTAGCCATCTGATGATGATGTGGCAGCTTGGGAAAAGCTAATAACAAAGAAGAAGAAAAAACCGGTCATCCAGCTGACAGAGGAGGAAGAAGAATAGATTGCACTTGGCACCTGATCCAGAATTTGAGGGAGAGCGTGTTCAAACAGAGAATGATGTAAATTAGCTTGTAATGGTGGTCATCATTCATATGACAAACTTGGTAACTGCTCTGAAAATATCTACAAACAAAGGTGCCAGCTGCGGAAGTTGTTCAGAATTGAAAAAATACGCCTTGCTGTCTTTATTAAATATCTTTCTATTTGTATTTTCTTTTGTTTTCTAGTGCAAATTTCTATCAGCCATCCGAAGCTTGTTGCATCCTTTCAAGGATTCCAGGATGGTTGATTAGTATAAATAGTCAGTTTCTATTGAAGATAGAGGTTGGAAAATATTTTTGTAAAGGAAAGGTCCGGAATATAGAACCTTATTTTCTTAAAATCAAGGAAGACTGTATAAATACATATGATCAATTAATACAATACACTGGAGCTTTGTTACTATCATTTGATTGTCTTTACATGTGTAGTGTTTTAGTTTCTTTATGTATTTAGATTGTAAGACAATTTAAGTACATCTTTCACAAGGTGAATGTAGGGGTTGAGCTTAAGTTTCTTTCAAGAAAAGAGTAAAATCTTAGGGGAGGTCTCTGGGAATTAAATATCTATATGTGGATTTGATGACAGGTGTAGGAATGGAAACAATGATATGTTAGGCATGTCATTTGAGTTTCATTGTATTCGTTTTAATAGATATATGTGAAGGTATAGTTCGACTCTGATGCCCAGCGGATAAGGGACTGGTTTTAGATCCATTTACATTGGTTTACCATCCAATATATAATTGATTGAAATTTTACTTTATATGCATAATTTCCAGACTTGAGATATTTTATGACAAGTTCATAAATATGTATTTCAATGCTTTGAAGAAGCAATAAATGAGGTTAACCCTTCCCTCAGTTTAACTCTAAAAGGAAGAAGGATGAATATCCTTAAGCCATTGTGTCATGTTGCTATTTTTATAATCTATATCATGATGTCGTGTATCAGGATAATTTGGGTTATACTCAGAGTTTTAGCAACTTATTGAGTTGGATTTTGAAGGCAGTAACAAAGCAGTGAAGGAGCAAGTTCTCAATTCAGAGCTCAATTGAACAGTGAATTGATAGAGGTACACCCACCTGAGTATATATTACTCAAAGAGAAGAAGATCTTAACCTTAATACCTTAGTAGTTTGTAACTTGCTAGGTTATAGCCATTGGGATTATTTGAGTAATTGATTAATCTGCAGGTTCAAACACTAACATAGTGTAAGAGATGTTTAACTGTGTTTATGGCTTGGATTCTTAGATGAATCTAGTAGTTGTCCTTGTGTTTTAGGTTCACTTCAGGTGTGATGCCCAATGGATAAGGCACTGATCTTAAGTTAGTATCCCTGTGCTGATGCAAAGTGTTGCATGGTTGACTGCATCCTTTAGGAAACCAAATTATATTTAATATTTCCAATCCTGCAATCCCTCATAGTTTTGAGGTCACAAGACCATTTTATCTTGCATAGTAGAGTTGATTCAATGAATGCCTAGTTAGCATTTAGCAATCCTTTACTATGATCTGCTTTATGAATCTAGAAGTATAGGGTGTGTAGTGAGTTTGAATTTTGTCTGGATTAGGTGCACCCGCCTTGATTTTGCAGAGCCAGAAGTAGAAGAGGGCATATTAAGACCCTATAGTTGGTCGAGTTGCCTTGCAGAGCTTTCACATTTGGATTTAACCAGTCCTAACATCAGTCTCAAGGCATATTGGCAGTCATTTGTGCATAAGAGTTTTCGAACACCAACATTTAGTATTATATTAAAATAATTAATTAGAAAGAAAAATATTATTTTCAAATAGTTTTTATAAATACAAGTAATTGAATATTTAATATTATATTAATATTAAAATGTATATATCTAAAAGATATTTTTTTAATGAAAAGAGGAACGTTATTAATAAAACAAATAAATTATTAAGGAATCTTATCATCGAAGTTTTATATTTAGAACTATTCTATTAATTTCTGTATAAATTAGAAACAATATTTAGGACAATCAATTATAGAAATAAAAATAAGGAAAAAGAACAACAATCATAGTGGAAAGAAAAAATGAAGTATTTTCCATAACTGGAAAAGAAACTATCTAGGAAGAGGGCTGACAACTATCCAGTAGGTAAAATGCATTTCTGGGAGCAAAGCTCCCACATAAAGCCTATTGGCTTAATTATTCAAACAATTACCATTATTACTACAACCTAATTAATATTTTAAGACTTCACACTCTAAATTTCATAAATTTGAAACAATTTGTTTTTGATAGAAAAATTAGCAAAAGGGTGTTGACCCATGGTATAGAAGGACTAGAAGCACATTAACAACATATTACTCACACTAGTCACATAGCTGAAAATTAGTAGAAAGTCAGTAGAGAAAAAGTGTCTAGTCTGCCTCTATCAGAAACAAGCTTAAAGGTCCTTTTCAAAAATAATGAACCAAAGTAGCTTAAGCAGAAAGTAAATAATATAATATCAGTAATATGCCACATAGGGCTGAACCAAAGTCTTAAAAACTTAACCATAAAACTAGAGAGAAAAATAAGAGACTTGGGGCCAATAGGCCCGAACTAGTACAAAAACTTCATGGCACCAATAGCAACTAGGATCTCTCATCTAGACATTTAGACATTAGGGTCATGGCCCACTCTTCCTGTAGAACACAAGAAGAGGTCTTTGTTATCCTCATCAGCCTCTAGTTTCCTACCAACCATCTTCTCCTACACATTACACAGGGTCACAGTCGATGCATGCATGACTTTGAAGGAAAACTTGTTTGAATCCGCAATGTGAGATTTGATTTCTCTCATGTCCAGTTTGAATCTGAGGATCTCATTATCGAGCTCGTTGAACTTCTATTTGAGAGAGCCTTTAAACCTATCATTCTCCTCCATCACCACATTAGTGTGCTCAACACAAGGGTATTTGGTCTACTGGGTGTAGGAAGATGGCAGGGGTGGGGTATTACTGCAAGGCATATCTTCCATCGTCGATGGGGGATTCATGGGGGAATGCTACCAAACCTTAGCAAGCTCAAGTGCTTGGCTAAGGAGCCCTCAATCAAACCAAAGGAGGTAGAGGTGTCCATACCCTCCGAACAAGATTTGTCTTCAAAATTCATTTCCCTGAGTCTTCTTTTGCATTTTTCCTTGGCAATTATGTTAGAACACCGAACAATACACCCCAAATCCACTTCCAACTCAACTTGACTGCCCAAATTCCTCCATTTTTGGGCTTCCTCTCAGTTTTAGGGGTGCTATCAGCCACTGTCTTATCCTTAGCTTCCATGGACTCAGAGACATGTGATTCCTCTATATCCTCCTCCCTATTAAAGGGGTTCCTCACACATCCTTTATGACCTTTACCTTCATGCGGAACCAAGTCAGTCTCCTGAATCTCCTAAATAGATTGGGAGGGGGATGAAGAGGGGCTATTGGATCCTGAAGGAGAAACATCCTGGGTGACATCCTTAATAATAAGGGGAGGTTGGGGCTGAGGGAAAATAGCTTTATGGAAGTTGTACAAATAGAGCAAGAGGCCCTGGTGAAGGATGGGGGTCAGCTTCTCAAGGTTCTTATTTTCTTTAATATCTAGGATATTGCTTTCTAGTGAGTGGAGGAGGTAAAATGGGATGGAAATGAGGTCCCTATTTCTGATGTGGTTGAGGAATGATAGAGGGTAATAATAAAATACAATAAATTTTCCCTCAAGAGTGAAGTATTTCATAATAATGTGACACACCTTGGGCCAAAACTCAGGGAGCATCTCACAATGGAATCCTCCAGAGTTTTTCACCAGCTTCTCACTCGGCCTAAAGAATTGGTTGAGACTAGTAATGTCTGGTGTCTGACTAATTTTCTTATACTTTTTACCCTCTATTGACAATCTCATCACTTTAGCAATGACCTCCTTGTTAATTTGAAAATGTATGCCCCTAATCAACACCTTCCTATTGTTCCAAGAGGACACAAATTGCTTGGAGATTTTCTCATCATGACCTCCCTTCATTCTTTCCATGAAGCCCCACATTCCACTATCTTTGTAGTAGTGAGTAGTGAGTTACCATGGGCTTCGAGGTGAATTTATCTTCAATTTTATTTGACTCTATGCACAAATTTTTTCCACCCATGACAACTAGAGTAGTATCCACCACATAAATCTTCTGAAAGTTACAAATTTGAGCTTCACAAACCAAGGCATAAAATAGGGCTTTTTGGTTTAACCATTTTAAAATAATTTTGTTCATAAAAGGTAGAGGTTGGGTAGTTTTTGGGTAGTCGAGCTCCATAGGCCAAAATCTAGCAGATCTCCAAGCATAATAATTAGAAAGTAAGCCATATTTTCCCTTACTATCCTTGGTAATCGTAATTGCCTACTGATGCAAACAACTATCCTTCCACATGTACTAACACAAAAGGTAATTATAAACCTTTATAATCTATTGTGTACATACTTAGTCATAACTACTATAATCATCAAATTAAGCCATCACGAAATCAAGGTGGGGCCCTCAATAATATTGGCAACAGCTTGGCTCATTTTAAAATTTGTTAGAGACATGTTTTTCTTGCTCAATCAGCCACTAGGTCTCCTTTGGTATCCTACTGACCTCCTCCCAATTAACTAACCTGGCTTTCTTAAGCCTAATGAAATCCATAGAATCCACCACCACATTTCCTTCCCTATAGGTATGGGAAATAGTTGTGTTTTGAAGGTTGTTGAGGAGCTCCTAGATTTCCATTATTACAGTGTTCACCCACCACCCTACACTTGACCTCTATTTGATAGCCTCTACAATCACTTTGGAATCCTCCTCAATCATTAGCATTCTGATATTCATAGAGATGGAAAATTTTATACCCCATAGGAGAGTTGTGCCTTCGACTTGGTTGACCATACTATTTTTGAGCAGCCCGGCATAATCCAATAGGAAATCACCATTGTGGTATCTTAGAACTCCACCCCCACCTTGGGTGAGGTTATTTTCTGCCCCATCAAAGTTTAATTTGGTCCAGCCACTAGGTGGGGCAACCCATCGATTAGCATTCTGAGCCATCAACCTGGAGTTGTCAAACCTAGTGAAGCTACTCAACAAATTATAATTACCAACCATTTTGATATCCTAGGTAGAGGGGGGTACTGAGGGGAGTTTCTAGCTAGTCAAGCCAACATTCTCACATAGGAGCTTGGTGCACATACAAAGAGAGGCTTCAGACAGGGTATCAGTCTCCCTGAAGATCCTATTGTTTATTTCTTTCCAGATAGTCCAGAAGATGTATGAGGGAAGAAGCCTCCAAAGGAGCTGGAGGAGAGGGTGATTGGAGGGGGATTTCCAGCTAGTGAACTAGTGGACATCAGCTCCTAGGACCTAGGGGACCCCCAATTTTCCAATAACTCCCCAGCAAATACTAGTAGCATAATCACAGTGTAATATAGGTGGTTCACAGTTTTCTCCTCCTTTCTACAGAGGACACATCTACTGGCCAGGGAGAACCCTCTTCTTATGAGGTTTTCATGAGTTAATACTTTACCATGCATAAGCATCCACCATAAAAAAATGATTTTTAGAGTAAGGTTTGGAATCCACACCTTATTCCAATCACCCAGATTATTCTCTTCTTTTAGAAGGAGGTTGTAAGCAGTCTTAACCGAGAATGTTCCCAATTGTGTGGGGGCCCAAATGATGGAATCCTAGCCATCAATTCTAGGGACCCTAACATTCCCCAATATTTCCATAAGCTCTTTAGCCAAATTTTCTAAGTCTGGTCTATCCCTGACCAGAATAGCTATATCCTTCCATCTCTCTTCAGACATGTAGTTGGAGGCTCTGATACCAAGATTAGGTCTAAGGTAGTTCATAAGGGGTTAAAACCTTCAACTCAGGGTAGTGCAATTTTGGATCCAAGACTCATGCTAGAAATGGATGGATCTCCCATCCTTGAGCTGCCAGAAGACACCCTTAGATAGCATAGTTTTGCATTTGCAAATATTTTCCCAGAGTTTGGAAACATTGGGTAGGTCATTACCATAGTACATCATTGCATAAGGGTATCCTTGAAGGTACTTAGCTTCCATCATCCTGCACCAATCTACTTTTCTTTCAATGATCTTCCAAGCCACTTTTGTGGTGAGGGCCCTATTTAGCAGGCCAACTCGCCTAAGGTCCCGACCGCCCAACCATTTAGGAAGGATAACTATTTCCCAATTGACCAGGGATATCCTCTTTTTCTCTTCAGAGCCCACCCATAGAAATGTTCTTTTTATCTTTTCCATCCTATCTACCATGTTTCTTTTGATATTTAAGAGGGATAGAAAGTAGACAGGAATTCCCTGGAGAGGAAAAGCCACTAGCTAAAGTTTACTAACATTTTTCAGAATCTTCCCTTTCCATCCACCAAGATTTTTTTGAGTTCTTTCTAGGATGGAATTCCATTAAACTTGGGAAACCTCTTTGATAGTGAGAGGGAGGCCAACGTAGGAAGAGGGGAGTGAGGCAGACTAACAACCCAATATTTGAACCACTCTGGTTTGGGTCTCAATGGGAGTGTTGAATAAAATAATTCTACTTTTCTAGTAGTTAATGCATTGTCCCGAGGCCATAGCATAATTCTCCAATAGGTACTTCCACTATCTAGCTTCAATCACCAATAAATACTCAAAGAGGAATGTATCATCCACAAATTATTCCAAAATAGTTTGATGCATAGTGGAAGTTGGTTTCATTCTTTTTATTCTTCCCATGGAAGAGAGCATAGTCAAATTCCTGCTAAGGACTTCAACCACCATAATAAATAAATAGGGAGAAAGAGGGTCACCCTGCCAAAGACCTTTTTCAAGTTGGAAGAAGCTGCTCAGGGAGCCATTGACCATAATAGAGAAACTCACAGTTTGCATACATTCTTGAATAATGTGGATAACTTTATCATTAAAGCCCATTCTACTAAGGATTTTTTGAAGGAAGGACCAATTAACTTTATCATAAGTCTTAGAGATATTGAGTTTGAAGGCCATACCTAGTGCTTTTCTCCTGTCCATGGAGTGGATAATTTTGTTAGTGGATATGGCCGCATCCAGAATCTACCATCCCAGGACAAAACCTTTCTGAGTAGGACTGATCAGTTTGTCTAGAAGGGGATTCATTCTATTGACTAGGATCTTAGTGAGGACCTTATAAAATTTGTTACATAGACTGATAGGCCCGAAGTCCAGCATAGAGGTAGGGTTGTCATTCTTATGCACCAACACAATATAGGTCTTTTTATGGTGCTTTAGCAATCACCCCATTCTAAAGAAGTCTCTAGTAGCATGAGAAACTTCTAATCTAGCAATATCCCAATATTCTTGAAAAAAATCCAGGGGGAAACCATCAAGTCCCAGAGCTTTACAAGCCCCCATAGAAAATACAACAGCTTTGACTTCCTCATCAGAAACATGTTCAGTGAGATGATCATTATCACTGTGAGTAACAACACATTGGATGTGATCAAGAAGCTTATTTTGCACATTGACCAGGCACATGTGTCCAACATTAGAGTATAATCCCCTAAAGAGGTTTGTCACAACCTGCTTAATCTTGTCCTTCTTAGTAACTTCATTCCCTCTGTCATCCCTAATTGCATTGATGGTGTTTCTTCTTTTGTGGTTGCTAGCATATCTATGAAAGAAGGTTGTATTTTTGTCTCCTTCAATAAGCCACTAGATCCTGGATCGCTGCTTCTAGAAGATTTCATCTCTTTTCAGAGCTCCATGCCTCTTGTGCCTATCCTTTTCTTCTTCTATTTGCAGTTGGGGGTTGATATTCCTAGTGGCCAACTGGGCTTGGAGGGAGTCCAAGGTCCCCATAATCTCTTTCTCCTCCTTATAGAAGTCCCTAAAATTATGTTTACTCCAACCCTTAACGTCTCTTCTGATGATCTCCAATTTTTGGGCAATCCTAAACATGGCAGTGCCTTCGATAGGAGTGACCCACTAGTCTTTCACTTGGTCCCTAAAAGAGGGGTGGGAGCACCACATAATTTCAAATCTAAAAGGGGCCAGACCATTTCTAGGGGAGTCTAACCAGCAGAGGAGAAAGGGGTTATGATCAGAGGTAGTCTTGGGAAGGGAGGAAAAGGCGGAGGTCAAGCACAGGTCCCAAGAGGAGGTGGCCTGGACCTGGTCTACCTGCACTTGGATGAGATGGGAGCCCTTACAATTTTTGGGCCAAGTGAAGGGATTTCCTTTCAAATCAATTTCCATGAGACTAGAGCAAGAGATAAATTCTGCAAGGTCCCCCATACTATCAGAGTAGTCCATTAAGCCATCATGCTTTTTCGAGTGGTAAAGTGGGGTGTTAAAGTTTCCATCCACCATAAAATTAGTAGAAGTGTTTTGATCCATACAAGAGATAATATCTTTCCTAAGGGATAACCTGCCAGTTCAGGTATTAGGGGCATATATATTAATCAAGTGCCAAACCAGCTATTTTTTCCTAAAGGTAACAACAAGGAAGTTTGGGAAGAAGGCTAGTGGTTCACCAACAACAATGTTGGGGTTCTAGAGAGTGGAAATGCCCACAAAAGCACCTGAGGCTTCGGATTAAAGAAACTCAATACCCGACCAAAGACTGCTAGCCAGGGAGGCAAAATTATTGAATGAGATCTTAACTTCTTGGATACACAAAATATCCAATTTATGATAAAAAAATGTATTTTTTCATAGCACTTTTCTTGAGGGGGCTTTTAAGACCTCTAACATTCCAAGAAAGACAAATCATTTCTTATTTTTAAAACTTGTTTTTAAGGTTTGTTGCCTACCTATCGCAACATACCTTGTAGTCCCTCTTGACCTCTTGGTGCATTTTGATGGCCTCCCTCTGGGTATTTCCATCCCCACATCAGCATTTTTGGGCTTAGTTTTCTTTTTTTGTGTTTCTCATTCTCCACCATCATCCTCTCCACAATGATCATCACCTAGGGAACTAGGTGAGGAAGTGTAGTTCTTTTCCTCTGACTATAGAGGAAGTTTTGAAGCAACCTTAGAGGACTTTAGTTTGAGTGAGACCACAATTGCAAGTTGTTCCAACTCAGCATGACTGATCACACTTGTCTTTAGGGTAGTCGTAGGGTGGGGTTCTCCAAAGGCACCACCACTGGAGGGGATTTCAAAACCTTAGGTTCAGGGAGCACCATGTCATTCTCCAAGGAGGAGACTATCTCACCCTCTTCCATGTCTGGGTTTTCCAGTTTTGGGTTTTTCATCCCTTCATCCATTGGGGGGGTGGGGTAGTCTTCTCTCTCTCTTCGCTAGCTATCTTGGGTGGATCTTTAGAGGTTCCCTTATCCTTGTTTTTTACTTTTTGCTCCATGAAAAGAGGATTTGCAAGCTTCACTGGTGTTACCCCTAGATTCACATTTCTAGTAGAAGAGAGTGGTATTCTCATACACCAGAGCTTGGGTCCATCTACCCAACTTAGGTTTCAATCTAACAAAGTTGGGAAGGGCTTTATTCAGAGTAACATTAATGCTCAATCTTGCAAACACCAACCAAGACTTAGAGTGGGTTACCTGATCTACCACAATAAAAGTGCCAAAAGAATCACCAATTCACTTGAACACATGTTCATCCCAGTATTCAAGAGGAAGACCGAGGAGGCACACCCAAATAGGAGCCATCCTACTTAGTTTAGTCACCAGATTGAACCTGGGTTTCTACTTTGCTAGGGCAAGGAAGTGCTTGCCATATACCCATGAGCCTGACGAAAAAAAGCCTAGATCCTTCAGAGTGTTGAACTTGAACAAGAAGAGCCCACCAGGCATAGCAAAGACTAAGACAAATCCCTTAATCTTCCATTGGGTAGTCACCCATTTCCTGATCATTCCAATAGTAGGTCAGAAGTTGAAGAACCAACCCACTAGCGCCAATTGAAAATATGCCATAGTCCTATTCACCATAGAATTAGAGAGAAAAAGTTTAGCATCTTCCTCAGTCTGAATGAAGTCAACTAGGAGAGATTTGAGAGTACTCTAGGCCTCACCAATGAGAGCACCTTTCCAACTAGACTTTGGCAGGGATGAAGGGGCATCAAGAGAAGAGGATGCTCGTTGGGGTCCCTCTATTGATTTTTCACTTCATGTCCTGTACCAGAGGTAGCAATCTCGGGACCAACATGGAGTCTAGTCTGGGGAACCATAAGGGGGGAAGATTCCCCCACAAGGGAGGCAGACATGGGAATTGAAAGTTTGAATTTGGAGGTTGGGAAGGAAGTTGCAGAGTGTGGGTTATCTTTTCCTTCTTGGTTAAATCGTTAACTATCATTAATTGAAACGATTTGTTTTTTATAGAAAAAGAAGCAAGAGGGTGCTGGCCCATAGAACAAAGGGACTAGAAGCACATTAATAGCACATTAATGGCATCAAGAAAAGTAGATAAAAATAGTTTAACAGCAGAATCACCAAGTCTAATCTGCCCCTATCAAATACATAAATCATAGTACTAATAAAAAGGATTAAACCAGAGTACTTAAAATGAAGAGTAGCAGTTAAAATAACAGTCACAAGCCACACAGGGCTGAACCAAAAGCTAGATAAAATAACTTTAACCCAAAATGCAAAATAGGGGATCCAAGGGCCATGCCCCGTAAAAAATAACCAACTCATGAACACCAATAGTTAGTTCTTCCCACCCAGATGCTTAGACATCAGGTTCCTAGCCCACTCCTCCTGCAGGAATAGGAAAAGATCCTTTTTATCCTCGTCCGCTTCTAGGCTGCCACCTGCCAGCTTTTCCTGCACATTACAGAGGGTCATAGCCAAAGCATGCATGACCTTTAGGGAAAATTTGTTAGTCATCATGCAATGATACTTTAGTTCCTGCATATTATTTTTGATGTATGCAATCTCCTGTCCATATCAGAGAACCTCATCTTGAGAGTTCCTTTAAATTTGTTTTTGTCAGCTAGAACCCCGGTATTGTGCTCAGAGGTGGGGGGCTTATCCTAGGGATCATGATAATGACTCGGGGGTGGGGTAGGGTTACAGGGGATTTCCATGGTTTGTTGGATATTGGGTGGGGAATTGTTACCAGTCCTAATAGGACTCATGTGATCATCCGAGGAACCTTTCATGGATTAACTTGTCTCTCCATCATTCTCCATTTTTTGGGCCTTCGTTTGGTCTCAGGTGTGCTATGAGAGTCTTTTCAATCTTTGTTCTCCACAAATTCAGAGACATGAGACTCCTCCTAACCCTCCTTCCTATTGAAAGGGTTTTTAATACATTTTTTGTGGGTTCTACCCTCTTTAGCACCCAGCTCAGACTCCTGGATAACCTGGATGGACTGGGAGGTGGAATGAGTGGGATTTTTAGTTTTGGCTGGGGAATCCTCCTCGGTCATCTCTTGGATAATCAGAGGGGCTAGGGTGTTGGGCAGATAGCTTTGTAAAAGTGGTAAATGCAGAGAAAGAGGCCTTGATGGAGGATAGGGATAGATTTATCAAGGTTGTCCTTAATATCCAAGATATTACTCTCTATGGAATGCAAAAGATAGAAGGGTATGGAAATTAAATCCTTATTTCTAATATGATTCAGGAACATTAAGTGGTAGTAGTAGAACATAGTGAACTTACCTTCTAGCATAAAATACTTCATGACAATGAGACAAATCTTTTCCCAGAAGTCCGACAGCTCTTCCTATTAAAACCCCCTTGCTTCTTCACCGGATTCTCACCTTCCTTGAAAAACTGGTTGAGGCTGGTAGGGTTGAGAGTTTGACTGGTCTTTTTGTATTTCATCCCTCCATAGAGAGGCCTGTCACCTTTGCAATGACCTCTTTGTTAATCTGGAAGTGGATGCCACCAACTAAGACACTCCTGTTGTTCCAGGATGAGACAAATTGTTTGGAAATTTTCTCATCATGCCCACCTTTCATTTGCTCCATAAAACCCCATATGCTACTTTCTTTGTAGTAGTGGGTCACCAAGGCATCAGAGGTGAAAGCCTCATTGATCTTGTTAGGTTCTATGTGAAGAGTGTTGCCTCCCAATTCAAAGTTCTGCCCCTCCTGCACCAGAGTATCCTAAAAACCAGAGAGTCAAGCTTCTTTGCAGATCATAAAAAACTACCTATTTTTGCATGGCCATTTCAAGGAAAGATTATACTTAAAATGCTGGCCTTGGGTGAAATATTGGGAGATGGGCTCCATACGACCAAATCTAATGGATCTCCAAGTGCCATTAATAGCAATAATGTCAAGGACACACTTGTTGTCCTTATTAGCCAAGTAAGCCCTCTGATTCAGACAGCTCTCTCTCCACACCTTTGAAAAGTAATGATGTTTCTTTATGGGATTTTGGGTTCTCCTTTTCATAATCACAAAAATTGCCAGAGCATAGCAACACATGATCTAGGAAGGATTTGTAATGAATATGATAGCTTGGCTCATTTTAAATTATAATATTCATTTCTCCTCTGATGAGTTGCTGAGTCACCATAGGTAAGTCACTGACCACTCTCCAACTATTAAGTTTGATTTTCTTTAGGCCAATGGCTACCATCGAGTCAGCAACCACATTCCCCTCTCTGTATGTGTGTCCAGTAGTCATGCACTGGAAGTTGTTGAGCAACTCACAGATCTCTAGCATAATAGATCTAACCTTCCACCCCACATTAGCTCCACTTTTGATAGCCTCAACAACCACTTTGGAATCCCCCTCGATTTCTAGTAGCCTGATTTTCATTTGGGTTACAAATTTAATCCCCCAAAGAAGGGCAATTCCCTCAACTTGGGTGACCGTGGAGTTATTGAGTGGCCCAGCACAAGCCAATAGGAAAGTGCCTTTATGATCTCTCAGAACACCACCCCCACCCTAGCCAAGATTATTTGCAGCCCCATCAAAGTTTAATTTGGTCCATCCTCTGAGAGGGGCGGTCCATCTAGTAGCTTTTCTAGCTATCTATTTAGCACCGTACCAATATGGAAACAAGTCTCAAACTGGTTACTAGCCTCCCTGAAGATCCTATTGTTCCTTTCCTTCTAGATGGTCCAGCATATGTGAGGGGGTAGCATACGCCAAAGGAGTTGGATGAGGGGGTGATTGGAGGGAGATCTCCAATTATTAAATTGATGCACATCTTTTCCTAGGGCCCACGAGATACCCAATTTTCACATAAAATCTTGCCAGATACTGGCGGCATAATCACAGTGGATGAATAGGTGATTCCCCATTTCCTCCTCCTTACACAGGACACATATGTTCATCATGGAGAAGCCCCTCTTTATAAGATTATCATGTGTTAGGACCTTACCATGCATGAGAGTCCACCAAAAAAAATTGATTTTAGGCATGAGATGAGGGATCCACACCTTCCTCCAGTCCCCCGGGTTACTCTCCTCCTTAAAAAGAAAATTGTAAGCATATTTTACTGAGAAGGTACCAGCTTGGGTGGGGGCCTAGATAATAGAGTCATCAAGCCCTGATATTCTAATATTAGTCAGGTTTTCCATGAGATCCTTGGCCAATTGTTGAAGGTCTGGTCTGTCTCTTAATCTGATTTGGTATATCCTTCCAATCCCTACTAGTGATGTAGTTGGAGGCTCTATTACCAAGGATAGGTTTGAGGTAGTCCATAAGAGGTTTGAATCTGCATCCCAGGTTAGGTTGATTTAGGATCTAGTGGTCATTCCAGAATCTGATGGATCTCCCATTTCCAATTTTCCAAAAAGCTCCTTTAGACAGAAGGGTCTTGCATTTACAAATGTTCATCTAGAGTTTGGATCCACTTGGGTAGTCACTATCATTGTACATCCTCCCGTAGAGATGTCCTTGGAGGTACTTAGCTTCCATATTCTGCACCAGTCTATTTTTCCTTCTATGAGTTTCCATGCCACTTCCGTGGTAAGGGCTTTATTCGTCAAACCAATTCTTCTTAGACCTAGACCACCCAATCTTTTCGGGAGGCAGACAGTGTCCCAATTGACAAGAGACATCCTCTTCTTTTCTTTAAACCCCACCCACAAAAAGGTTCTCTGAATTCTTTCAAGTTTGTCTGCAATGTTGCTTCGAATCTTATAGAAGGATAGAAAGTAAACAAGGATCTCTTGGAGAGTGGAGGCCACAAGCTAAAGTTTACCAACATTGCTTAAAATCTTCCCCTTCCAGCCAGTGAGTTTCCTCTGGGTTCTCTCAAGGATGGAATTCTAGAAATCCTAGGACACCTCTTTAACCGTAAGGGGGAGGCCAAGGTAGGTAGAAGGGAGCAAAGCTGATAGACAACCCAAGATTTGAAGCACCCTATTTTATAACTCCATGGGGGTATTAAAGAAGAACAACCAGCTCTTTTGATAGTTAATACACTGTCTAGAAGCCCAGGCATAACTTTCAAGGATTTGTTTCCACTGTCTGGCCTCAATCACTGAAGAATACACAAAAAGAAAGGTGTCATCCACAAACTATTCTAACACAACCTGATGAAGGGTAGAAGCAGTTTGATGCCTTTTATTCTTCCCATAGAGGAAAGCATACTTAGATTCTTGCTAAGAACATCAGCCACCATAATAAAGAGGTAGGCAGAGAGAGGGTCTCCCTGTCTGAGACCCTTTTCAGGTTTGAAGAAGCCACCAAGAGTGCCATTGATAAGCATAGAAAAGCTAGCAGTTTGGGTACATTCTTGTATAATCTAAATAACCTTCTCATTAAAGCCCATTTTAGCTAGAATTTTAAGCAGGAATGACCAATTAACTTTGTCATAAGCTTTCAAGATATCTAGTTTAAAGGCCATACCTGGGACCTTGCTCCTGTTCATAGAGTGGATGATTTCATGGGTGGCTATGGCCACATCAAGGATCTATCTTCCCAGAACAAAACCTTTATGAGTAGTGCTAATAATCTTATCTAGAGGAGGCTTGATTCTACCAACCAGGATCTTGGTAAGGAACTTGTAGAAGGTATTATAGAGGTTGATGGGCTTGAAATCCAACATAGAGGT
Organism: Chamaecyparis obtusa; assembly: GCA_027943335.1. NCBI lineage: Eukaryota > Viridiplantae > Streptophyta > Pinopsida > Cupressales > Cupressaceae > Chamaecyparis > Chamaecyparis obtusa. Next base: position 568,278 of record BSBK01006680.1, on the reverse strand, counting down.
AGGATTGTCAAATTTTGGGACAAGCACAATGTAGGTTTTATTATGCTATCTGGGGAGGTGCCCTGTCCCCAAAGAAGTCTCTAGTAGCATGAGTAACATTAGTCCCCACAATGTCCCAATATTCCTGAAAAAATGTAAGAGGAAATCCATCCGGCCCTGGGGCTTTGTAAGCTCCCATAGCGAAGACCGCATTCTTGAACTCCTCATCAGAAACATGCTTCATGAGCTAGTCATTATCCCTAAGAGTTATAGCACTTTGGATGTGGTCCAAGAGTTGATTTTGGACGTTGTTAGGGCATATATGACCCTCATTAGAGTACAACCCCTTAAAGTAGTTAACCATAACCTGATTGATTTTATCCTTCTCCTTGATTTCATTCCCTCCCTCATCCTTAATAGCAGTGATGGTATTTCTTCTTTTATGGTTGTTGGCAGAACTATGGAAGAAGGTCATGTTCCTGTCCCCTTCAGCAAGCCACTGGATTTTGGATCTCTTCTTCCAGTAGATTTCTTCTTTTTTTAGGATTTCCTACCACTTGTGTCTAGTCAACTCCTCCTCCTCCTGAATCTAGGGTGGGCAGCTTCTAGAATCTAATTGGGCCTGGAGGGATTCTAAGGTTTCATACAGTTCTTTTTTCTCTTTACGGAAGTCTCCGAAGTTATGCTTGCTCCAACCTTTAACCTCTCTTCTGATAATTTCAAGCTTTTGGGTGATTCTGAACATGGCAGTACCCTTGATGTTAGTCGCCCACCGGAATTTCACTTGATCTCTAAAGGATGGGTGAGAGCACCACATGATTTCAAATCTAAAGGGGGTCAGGATGACTTTAGGGGCATCATGCCAACAAAGAAGGAGGGGGTTATGATCAAATGTAATTCTAGGAAGGGAAGACAAGGTAGAGTTTAGACAAAGGTCCCATGAAGAGGTGGCAAGGGCCCGGTCCAGCCTCACCTAGATGAGATGGGGTCCCTTCCTGTTGTTGGTCCAAGTGATGGGGTTCCCTTTCAGAGTGATGTCAAGAAGACCTGTGGAAGAAATAAAATCTGCCAGCTCCCCCATGCTATCAGAATAGTCCATTAGACCACCACACTTTTCTGAGGCACAAAGGGGGGTGTTAAAGTCACTGGCCAGCAAGAAGTTCACAAAACTATCCTAATCCAGTTAAAGGCCAAGATCAACCCATAGGGAAGCTTTACCAGATCGAGTATTAGGAGCATAAATATTAAAAGTGGTCCATTTAGTTCCATTCTTCCTGAAGGTGATAGCTAGGAAATTCAGGGAAGAAGTAGCCAGCTGACCAGTTATCCTATTGGGGTTCCAAAGCATAGCAATGCCACCATTCGCAACCATAGCTTCAGAGTCAAGGAACACAACACCGGGCCAAAGATTGGGTACAAGGGTAGCGAAATTACTAGTAGACATCTTAACTTCTTGTAGGAGCCGAAAATCAAGCTTATGATAAAAAAATGTAGTGTTTAACAACATTTTGTTTAAGGGAGTTGTTCAAGCCCCTCACATTCCAAGAAAGGAAAATCATTTCTTACTTTTAAAACTAGATTCTAGGGTTTGTTGCTTACCTACTGCAACATCCCTTGTAGTCCCTTTTGATCTCCTTACATGGTCTGAAGGCCTTCCCCTGGGTGTTTCCATTCCCACATCAGCCTTCTTAGGTTTGGTTTTCTTTCTCTGCATTTTCTATTCCCCGTCATCTTCCTCCAAACCATCAAGGGAGCTAGAAGAGTTCTTCTTCACAAGCTTAGTGAGGGGGGTTTAGCATCTGGCTTTGGGGAATTTAGCCCTAGAGGAACCACAATGGTAGGTTGTTCTACCTTAGTAAGGTTAATCATCCTCCTCTCTGGGGAGCGTCAAGGTGTTCTTTACTGGCTCCACCACCAGCTGGAGAATTGGTTCCTCTTTAGGCAGGAGTTCAGGAGAGCTGAGAATAGGGCTCCCCACATCCATCTCCCAAGGGGGGACGATCTCACCTTCCTCCAGAGCCAAATCATCCTTTGCTAGGTTTTCTATTTTGTTAGCCACCAAGGGTGGCCTAGTCACCTCCTTACCCACTTCATTTGTGGGGGGTGGACCCTCAGCCATTCCTTTATCCTTGTTTCCTTTTTTTGGTCCTGACTTGGAGGTCGTGCAAGTGTCATTAGAGTGGCCTTTGCTATCACAGTTCTAGCTGAACATGGTAGCATTCTCATACACCAGCACTTGGGTCCATCTACCTAGTTAGACTTCAAGATGACAAAGTTGGGTAGGGTTTTATTCAGAGTAACATTCACACAGAACCTAGCAAAAACCAACCTAGATTTAGAACGGGTCACCTGGTCCATTGTGATAAATGAGCCGAAGGAGTCGCCTATCCATCAGAAAACTTGCTCATCCCAATATTCCAGTGGGAGGCCAGGGAGACAGACCCAAACCGGGGCCGTTCTTGTTAGTTCTGTCATCAGATTGAATCCTGGTTTCCATTTTGCGAGGGCTAGGAAGTGCTTTCCATAGACCCATGATCCTGACAGAACATAGGATAGGTCCTCAAGAGTGGTAAACTTAAACAGAAAAAGCCCACTCAGCATAGCAAAAACTAGGACAAAACCCTTGATCTTCCACTGGTTAGACACCCATTTCCTAACCATTTCGATGGTAGGTTGAAAGTTAAAGAATCGACCAACCAGGGCCAGCTGGAAATCTGCCATCATTCTATTCACCATTGAGTCTGGGAGCGACAGTTCGCCACCTTCCTTGGTCTTAACAAAGTCCACCAACAGAGCCTCCAGAGATTGAAGAGATTCTCCAACAAGGGCCCCTTTCTAGTTGGGTTTTGGAGGGGACAAAGGGGTATCAATAGAAGAGGACGCTTTTTGAGATTCCCTCATTGACTCAGATGCTGGGACTGTGACAGAGGAAATCACGGGAATAGCCTGGGGTCCATCAGGACCAAGAGGGGTGTCAGCTAGGGGGGCAGATTCTCCCCTAGGGGAGACAGGCATGGGAGCCTGTAGTTTGAAAAATGAGCTTGGGCGAGAAGTTGCAGAGCGGGAAGTTATCCAATTTAGGAGCAGAGTTTTTAATAATGAATTAGAAGGTATGCTGTAAAATGTTATCACTCAAACAAGTGCCACACAGTGGTCACTACTTGCCTTTAATTTTTTAATTAATTACAACTATAATTTATATTTGGAATAATATTTTTAAAATAAAATAAAATCTAGAATATAACAAATCATTTTGTTATATTCTAGATTTTATTTTATTTTAAAAATATTATTCCAAATATAAATTATAGTTGTAATTAATTAAAAAATTAATGGCAAGTAGTGGCCATTGTGTGGCACTTGTTTGAGTTATAACATTTTACACCATGTACCTTCTAATTCATTATTACAAATATAAAAAAATTGACGATAATTTTTTATTAAATATATTTCAACTTATTTTAGATTTAGAGAAAAAAAGTTCTTTAATTTTCATTATTTAATTAACCTTTTAACTTAAAAATTTTTTAAATTTTTTTTTTTAAAAAATAAATATATTTTACAAAAAAAATACTATATCTTCAATCTTCAATTCTTTTAGGTTATTTTATTCTCCACATTTAAATTAAAATATTTAACTCCATCTTTTTTTTATTTTCACTATTTAATTAATGATTTTACCTAAAATTTACATTTGAGTTTTTTAACATAAATATAATTTATAAAATGCTCAATTGAATATTTAATTGCATTAAGCAATATACTTGGTTGATTGAGTCATGAAACATCTAAATAAATTATTAAACAACATAAGACAAATGTATCTACAAAACCTCCTCCATTTTCAATTTTTAAATCTTCATAGCATGGCGATTTAATAATATAAAATAAATTATAATTTGTTGGGAAAGGTATTTTGAATTAATAAATTATAAATAATTGATATTTTTAATTAGAAATTTTTAATGTCAAGATTGAGAAATAGCTTGACCTCACTCACCTCTTTACACTATAACTCACCTTACACTTAGCAAAATATAATTTATAATAGATATTTTTATAAATCATTTGATTTTAATTTTATTTTCTATCTCATTTTGAGAAGGTAAAACTTAATGGGACAAACCAAAATAAACTTAAGTCAATAATAAAATTACAAATCATTCCCTTTGTATGTAGACACACATCCTCTATGCAATAGTGAGTATACTTTAAATAAAATAAAATTAGAATTTTTTTATATTAATTTTATAAAATTCATATAATATATTATTCTAATAATATTTTTTAAATAATATAATTCACACATTTTGTATATTCCCAATCACTATTTTATTTATAATGTTGAAATTAAATGTTTAAATTTTCATAAATTATCTTTATTAGTATAACAAATCCCCTATACCTAATCTACATGCCCAAGATATATTACCATCCAATAAAAATATAAAAAAATAAATTGTTTTCATTGCAATTCTAAGAGCTATACCAAAGATATCTATACTCGATCACATTATGTTTAAAAGTATAGAGAAACAGTGTTGATCCAAATATGTGTTAAACTAATGCAAAATTAAAATGCGTACGATAAATAATATTCAAGATTTGAACTTTACATTTTAAAAAATCAAAATGGTTACACTATACTCAAGTTCTTAATTTTTCCAAGGGAATTTAATTACAAAGCTATATTGAAATCCCGCAAGATTATAATTTTCCGTTGCAACTCACAAGGTTGTGTCTTTGTAGAAGAAATGTTGTTTGAAGCCTTGACAATGAATATTATGAGGAATCTCACCAAGATAATAAATTTAGGAGACTAAAATAAACTATCACACATATGTTGTGATTTCTTTACTGCTTCAAATAGATGGAAAGGAAAATATGAGGGAAAAAAATGTATCCAACTTAGATATCTTTTTAGTCTGCCGCATTGAAATTAATTCCATTTTAAACATTAACTACCCTCCATTCAAGTAAAAGATTTTGACACCAAGTTGACGCCTCCCCGGTTGTAAATAAGAAATATAAATGCGCCTAGAGACATGGACTAAGTTAATCCAAACAATTACCTGGATGTGCGGGACAACAAACAACGTAAAAAAGGAACTTGTTTGAAGCCTTGGAAAAGGTTGTTATTAAAAATTTCTCCCGTCTTTTCCCTTCTTTCTTAATTCTTTCATCCCTCTCCCCTATTTTCTGCCTCTTTGCACCTCTTCTTTCGTCATCTTCTTCCATCACTAATTATTTTCTTTACTTGTGCAAACCATTACTTACCCTAAACTCTCTGCTTCTTCCACCAACTTTCGTTCAGTGACATGACTTATCCATTTCAAATCTCAAAACCTTCCATTTTTAGGCCTGCAATTTTCCTTAGTCCTATAGAATTACATGAAAATTTTGATGATTGCAAAATAAAAAATCAGATTCTCGCCCAGATTTTGGCTTTATTTTCCACCCTTATCTATAATTGAAACACTAAGGCCCATAAAACTTACCCTATTTTCACACCCTGCGTTCCCTAACACATTTATTAACCCTACATTATGCATTATTAAATCTAAACCCCAAATGCCTGCAACGTCCTAAAAAATCTCATATTTTCAAACCCTTCCATAAGGGTTCCAATGAATAAACATTAAAAAAATATTAGATCTTTCCAAAATTGCATTTGTCATTATGTACGCCACTCAAATCAATAAAAACACTGAGTATGAAGCATTAAAGAACCCCAGATCTTTGCAAAACTGGATTCTTGATCATTTGTCGTACTAAAATCAATATTTTAACACATATATTCATTTTCAATATTTTTTAATTTAAAACCGATAAAATCAAATGTTTCACAAAAATTTCAAACTTCTTCCGCAAAATCTCTTTCGAGTAAAAAAGAGCCATTTCATCTTACTAAAGTGCAGTCCTCTCCTGTTTTCTCTGGAAAAAGCCCTCTTTCTTGAACAAATTGAGTATTCATCCAAAGCCTATAGTCCTTCCAAGTTCCAACGCATTTAAATTAAATTTTTCCTCAAAATTTATTCTCCCACCTGTCATAACCCAAATATTTACTATATTTTTCTCCGTATTTTCTAAAAGTCTCTTGGAAATGTTACGTGCCATCTCATCTTAAACATCCCATAATTCATTCCAAAAATTTTGAAACTGTAGGAGTGGTCATTAATTACAGATATATCCCATTTCTTGTGGTGATTACAGGACATTAACCCCTTCTCTAGTTTTTTTTTTGGGGGGAGGTGAGGAGATGATAATCATAGCAGATGCTACTGCTACTACCACCGCCATTGAAATGAATTGTCCTCACAATGAAAATGATGCTCTGGACTGAAGCCACCATCCAAAACGCAGATAGCTTCATTGCACGCAGTGCCCCCAGGGCTTTATATGCATTGTATATCTCGTTGTATCCATATTACTCATTTTCGACATTTTCCTACAATTGTTTTCTTCCTTGCTCCGAGTTGTATCTTTTGTGTATATATCCATATTTCTCAATTGAAGGATGTTGAAGGAGCATCGCCATCATCTATTTCACCACAAGGAGGAGGAAGTGAGCCCTGATGGAGAGCAAAGCGTTTATGTAGAGAAAATGACCGTTGAGTATGGCGGTGAAGACAAGTATGAGAAAGTGAGAAAGGAGGAAAGGTAGACATATTATAGGCTCGCAGAGGCAGATTCAAAGGAGGATAACAATGTAAGAAGGTCTGGACGAGAGGCACAGCCAGGAATCATCTACAACGTTTTAAGTTCCAGGTTTTTATTTGGTTTCTATTTTTTTTAACGAATGAAATGATTGGTTCTGTAGAGAAATGTGCATTATAAATATTGTTGTCCTTATGGAAGTATTCGATTAATTTGGTAAGGAATCATTGTTATTATTCTTTTATCGTTTTCTAAAGATCATACGATGAGATTGTAGCCGTTAATCATTCCTGATTTGGAATAGGGAACGGTTCATAGTCAGAATGTTTGTTAATGCATGTGAATCCATTTATGAATTGTGCTCTGCAAAGTTTATAATTCACTCTAACAAGAGAGTGTGATGTATTTATTTTTTGAATGACTTCCAATAATAGTGTTTAGAATGACCTGTGCGGTTTTTTTTTAGAACTTACTTTTTCTCACCTTTGATCTTGAGCTTGCATTCTAGCATAGGAATTTATAACATCATTTTTTTGGGGTCATTTCAAACAATAACGATGCCAGCGGTGACCAGATTCTTGTCTATAGAATTCATTGGCTCTTTATCATAGCCCAGAAGTTGGAAACATTTTGGAATTTTTCTATAGCTATTGATCAAAACATAAGATAAATTTTGTTTCCTTTCTTAGTTAAATCACACAATTTTTTTTGCGATGTCTTGATTTACATAGATTTCTTTTTCTTTTTCATAGCGATATCCAACTTCAAATTTAGAGCTAATACTTTAAGGAAATCGAATGTTGAGGGTACCGATTTGGGTTAATATATTTGACTTTGATTTTTAGAAGCATATTTGAACGTTTGGATGAATGCTAAGTAATGGACACTCACTTAAAGATTATTTAAAGTCTTCAATCTGCCTGCAAACTATTCAGTCATTCTACGTCTAGGAGTTTGAAGCCTTTAAAGTTTACATCCCTTTGAAGGTTGCTGCACTCTGTACTAAATCCATGTCTCACTATGTCTGTTGGTGGCCAGAAAATAGGAGGGCATCCAAGGCTCGCGACCTGATCTATTAATCAATACCCCAATTGTTAATTTTCAGAGCAATCAATTTGGGAGAACTTTAGAGTCATGCCCATTCTTGCAACTCGCGTCATGTTAGTCTATCAAATGCACCGGCCAGCAAATAGAAAAATCCAAATGGCCAAATTTATAAAAGTTGTGGATGTTAATGGGTAATACCACTTATGTTTAAGGTTAAACTAATAGGATGAATGTTACGGACATTTGTTGGGAGCGAATCCCTTCTTTATTGATAAGTAGGAGATATTTTCTACAGCAAGTCAAATTGTGATATTGCTATCAGGATTCAACTGTGTAGTTTTTTGAGTCAAACTCATTGACCCATGATTCATGAGTAGTGGTTCAACACGAACCCATCTCCACCAAGACTTCCCGGGAGGTCACCCATCCCAGTACTACTCCAGCTCGAGCGCGCTTAACTACGGAGTTTCCTCCATGGTTAAACCCACTCTGCTTGCAACCTCATTTGCAAAACCTTCACCAAGTGTTGTGCCTTATGAACCATTCATTAGAAAGCCCCTTCTTTATTGTCATTCCTCAATTTAATTGCTCTAATTTTAGTACTAGATTTTCTGGAGTTAGACGTGGAAAGTATCTATAAGGATACATTATAGGAAACGAGTTGGTTAGGAGATAATAAATATTCAATACTTCTATATGTTTCTGTATTGATATGATTAAATCCATCAGCTGATTATGGTAAGATTTTCATGAAAGGGTTCATGTGTGTCAAGGTTAGAGATATTAGATTTCTACAATACTTATTGATTTAGATATCTGCAATTCATAATATTGGTCTCTTTTTGTATTTTTATTGGTATAAATGTCATAATAAATCCACTTACCTACTTAGGTGTGATCCTATATGCATGACCCCTTTCTAATGTATACTATATATGATAATACTTAATATTTTGGAACTATAGAAGGAAGTATTCCTCGTTTATATTGAGCATTAGATTAGTTATATGTTTGTAAGAGTAGGAAATTGAGAACATGAGTCAATATGATAAAATTGTGATGTGATAATGCTGAGAGAAAAGAACTTTAAAAGATGTTTGATTTTCTTTTCTAGATATTGAATTTCCATAATATACATAGCATGTATTGAGAACACAAAACTCCATGAAGAGGTATGTTAAATAATGTGGTCATCTTGGTCTTGATTATCATAATATTTTTATTTCATGTATGAAATGAAATCATAATTCTATAAAATGTAATGGTAACGAAAGAAAAAATTGTTGCTTCTATTCATTTATTTGGGAATTATGTATCGGTTGTACATGATTGTAACATTAGTACATAGATATCTTGGCACACATTTCCATTACTCCTATCAGTTTACTTGATTCATTTTTCCTCTAGATGAGTTGGGTATCCTTCATGTAAGGAAGGATTCCAGGGAAGCATTAATGCTTCGTGGTAGGGTGGAAATGCACTCCCACAATATTCCTGCCCTAGGTGACTTTTGTGAACAAGTTTCTGAAGCTTCTTTCAAGAAAGACTTTTCTTTACAGTGCTATATGCTTCTTTGTTTCTGACATGGTTGTATTTGGTAATTTTGTTGTTTACTTTTGTCATTGAATTGAAAATATATATTTGATCTAATCTTTATCTTTTACTGATGTGATTTGACAGTTGGTCAAAAATCTCTTGGGTTATCATCCCGACTTGATAGTTTTTGTGCTTGCTTGTACTTGATGGGAAATCAATTATTGTGGCTTCAATACTACATTTGACAGATGGTCAACATGTTCGCATATTTTTGGACATAGGTATGCCTTATCATTTTGACAATTATAGTCATAGTTGTACTTCTTGTATTCCTATATTATAGAGAATCTATTGGTATTATGTCAACTTTTGCATTCAAACTTTAACTCGTTGACTGACTCCTTTGTCTTTATTGCAAATTATTGATGTGGCCTTTGTGTCCAAAGTTTAGTCTTTACATATTATATCGGAGCTCTGGGTTCCATGCTAGGGCCTTGAGTTCACTATGCTTAGTTTCAACCCTTAGTCGCACAAATTGTGATTCGATTAATGCTTGGTCTATGAACGTAATTATGGTTCCTTCGACTAGAGTGTCTTCCAATTTTAGTTATCTTGATATAGAAAGATAGGATGTTCCTTGTTTTACGGGTAGTAGACACTTGAGGGACAATATTTCTTACGTGTGTAAAATTTTTTGAATGTCCCTGGTTTCTCTTAAAACTATGAAAGTTTAACACAATTTTGTGACTTGAACACTGTCTACCTTTGAGTGGTGTGATTTCTTTATGTTTTATATTGAAAAATGTTAAAATATGTAAAAATGATGGGATACTTTTTATGGGATACACTTAAAACTTTAATGCCTATTTCTCTACATTTTTATAGTAAAGAAAGAATATAAAATTTTGAGTTATTGTGTTGTTAAATAATGATTGGTTTTGCACCAAAGGTATGAGTGTTCACCAAAATTCAAGACTTGTCTTGTGATAAGTGATGCTGATATGTATTATTGTGATGTATTTTTTAATGTATTTTGAAAGAAATTTTCATACTAGATCCTTATAAATTCTTGAAAAAAGAAGAAGCATTCAACATGTTTTATATGAAACATAAATTCATAGAAAATTTGTGAAAATATATTAATTTCTTACCTTGCATGGCATTAGATTTCAAAAGAAAAGAGAGAATGAACAAATTTACGCAGGTTGGCTTTAGTGAATAGAGAAATGTTGTTTAAGGTAATTGAATGTGTTATTACATGATGATGTAAACTTTGAGATTTATGTTCTAGAAGTATGGTCATGTTCTTTAGCGTACCTTGGACACAAGGTGACATGTAGCTTTTACTCCCTTCTTGTGGCTAGTGTTAGTCACTCTATAAATATGATTTTAGTTTTCCATTGATGTTTTATTTTGAAATTTGATGAACTTTAAAAGTGGTGAAGGACTAGCTTGAAATGTTAAGTTCTCTTGTGACCACCTAGCCACCAATTTTGAGTTTTTCAATTAGTTGATATTTTTTTTAGCACTTACTTCTTTGATTTTTCTTATGACCGTTGAGGATTTGAATTGAAATTTGCAACTTGAAATATTGTGATTTCTTATGATCTTTTGGTGCCAAGAATATGTGTTTTATGTTGCTAGTCATGTGATGTGAAGCGATGTCACTTGTCATGTTCAGTATAAAATATTGATAGATAGTAAATGTAGTAGATCGCAAAGACCTTACCATTCCTAATCTTGCATTCATATGTTACTTACAATATGTTTCAACTATTTTCAAATGATCAAATCAAATTGACATGCAAATGGTTGTGTATATTAGAAATACATTTGATGAAATAATTAATATTGGTTGATATTCTTTGATGTGAGTTTTAATGCTATGAGGAGCATTGCATGGATGTTCACAGAATGATGGAATCCATGGAAAATACATCTTTTTGGCATTAATATATCACTAGCACATGGGTGATTATATTTGAGACCTTGCATGGAATTATTATGAAGTGATTAAAATAGATGTATTAGATGATGCATTTGATAATCAATGAGAAGGTTGACATATTTTTATGGAAATGGAATAAAATTATTTGGTTATAGAGCACTATTGGTGTTTTGACAGAATGGTCAACACTTTATTCTTACACAACTTCTTATCATATATTATGATTTCTCATGATGAAAGGCATAATTCATAAGACTAGTTGATTTGTTGTGTGACTTTTATGCTTTTGTTAATACAATAATAAATGAAAATAAATAAATGATATACCTGTGTTTGTATCATTTTTGTGCTATGTATGTGTATTGGAAAGCTTACTTTCCGGTGAGGGTGCTAATGTGGAAGAAGTAAACAGGGAAGGGTACAAAGGGATATTTCTCTACCTGTTAGTTTTCATTCCTGGTGATAAAAAGATGTTTTGGCCAAAGCTTTTTTGCATATGTTTTCATAAATATGATGCCCATGTTTCATCTCCCTACCACATTCATGAACAATAGAAAGTTTGATGGCTACACCAGGTACCCCCTACCTTTTATTCCTTTGGGGAATTGCAAGGTTGAGAATTGTGAAGGGTGATAGAATTCCAAGGAAGTGTAAGGCTTTATGGATAGAACAAACAAGTGTCAAAGCCACACTCGTGTCTCAAGATTTGCAAATGGATGATTGACTATCCGATGGCATAGGAGACAAGGACTTATAGAAGGACAAATATCCAATTACAATTAAGTGTCTTGTTTCATGATTGACCTTTATGGTTATTCCTTTTGGATGCATTGTAGATGTATAACATACATTAATGTGTTGATTTTATATGGTGATGAATTATTATGATTAATTAGGATGTTTATGCTTAGATGAAGCACACTTGCAGTATATTGATGAGATGGGCATGAGGGCCTAGGTCACATAAATGGAAAAATGGATCCACTAACATTTATAGGTGATTTGTGAAATCAACAGATGACTTTCTCACTTAGTAAGTACCACATGTTAGAAGGTACATATGAAAGATTTACTTACATGTGATCAATTATGATTTAAAGCATATTTTAATTGAAATTTTACAATCTTCAATGACTCTTTTCTCTTGAATATAGAATATTGAAATTTTTATTTTATGAAGGATTGACATTATGATTGGGCTAAAAGTATTCTGAGTATATAAATATGAGTATGCCAATAAAATGGATCTAAGGAAACTAGAAATGTACTTAATTTATTGTGATACCATGATAAGGTATAGTAAGCACAGGTATGTGGGTACTTTGTTGCTACTTAAGAGTATCATGTAAGTTATTTCTTAAAGCATTGAGTATGAGAATGTTAGATTTTCAATTTTGATTATGATAGTGACATGAACTGATGCTTTGATGTTGTTCCTATGTATCATAGATGGAACGACACATTATAATAGAGGGTGAATATTATCGGAGAGAGGTAACTCTAACCTTGTAAAACTGTAAGCTAGTAATGGAATTCACACACTCACTAGAATTTTCTTGTCATGCTTGGTTAGCTTATTTTTATTTGGTGCTTGCTACAAATGTGTGTGTACATTATCTTTACATATGTGTTACATCTTTTGAAAATATTCCAAAAAAAGAAAGGAAAGAAATTTTGAATGCTTTGAGAAATGAAAAGTAGAAGAAAGTTTCCACAACAATAAAAGAAATGCACTCCCACAATATTCTCTTCCTAGCTGACTTTTGTGAATAGGTTTCTGATGCTTCTTTCAGGAAATACTTTTCTTTACAGTACTATATGATTCTTTGTATCTGACATGGTGGTATTTGGTAAGTTTGTTGTCTACTTTTGTCATTGAATTGAAAATACATATTTGATCTAATCTTTATCTTTTACTGATGTAATTTGACAATTGGTCAAGAATGTCATGGGTTGTTATCCTGACTTGATAGTTTTTGTGTTTGCTTGTACTTGATGGAAAATCTCTTATTGTGGCTCCAATACTACGTTCACCAGATGGTCGACATGTTCTCATATTTTTGGACATAGGTATGCCTTATCATTTTGACAGTTATGGTTGTAGTTGTACTTCTTTTATTCCTAGATTATTGAGAATCTATTGGTATTATGTCGACTCTTGCATTTGACCTTTGCCTTGTTGACTGACTCCTTTGTCTTTATTGCAAATTATTGATGTGGCCTTTGTGTTAAAATTTCAGTCTTTACACCACCAAAAAGAACCCTATAACATTACAATTTTTCCTCCAATTTTTGGCTCCACTATGACAACTTGACATTGTGAAGTGTAAACGTACTTTTAGGATTTGTCACGCAATCCATCAAGCATTTTGTTATGCTAACATTTACATTGTTCGCGCATCGAATTTTCAAAATTTTAAAAAAGTTATCTTAAAAATCTGTTATGTAATGCATCTAGTATATAGCTATTATTCCTCTGTATTGCAAATGGTAATATTATATGTGTCCTTGATTTATAGAACTCCAATTGAAATTGTTCACAATCAAAATTGTGGAGGTTTTATGTTTTAGAAGACTATTCTCTCCATTTAGTTTTATAAACACCCAGTGTCTTTAATAAAATGTTAATGACCCAATGTCCTTAAGGAAATGTCCTTAGTTTACCATGAAATTTTTACAATTATATTTATTACAATTTCTTTTACATCATTGATCCCTTTCACCAAAGATAAAGGCTACTAAATTTCATATTATTATTTCCTTGTCTTTGTATTTTTTCTTCAAAATACTTCTATAGATTTGGGGATCATTTAGATATAGTTGCTCTTTTTGGTACTATTACATCGCTTATACAATTTGTTCCATTCATCTATGGTCAATAGTTTTTGTTTAAATATTACTTCTGTGACTTCCAGATTACAAAGGATGTTACTCCACCTAAACTAGTTTTACACCAATATTACAGGTTTTAGAATTGTTATCGTGAATTCTCCCAACACAAAAACCTCTTTGCTCATAAATTTATATGAGAGATCACATTTAAAGAACTCAAGAAATTAAATTTCTTAAATTGTTTGATTAGTATAAGATTGTTGACCTAGTACTACTAATAGTTGTTCCATAACCTTGCATTATTTTGAACCCCTCCAAGTAAGGAACAAAACTACCAAGGTCAGCATCTTCAGGCATTGAGTGCATTAAGTTTCTAACTAATAGCTTAAACAGTATTGAAAATTGTTATTCAAGAAAATAAAAAAAGTAGGTACCTAAATATTATTACCAAAAAGACAATAGAACCCAACATAAACAAGACTATTGCAAATGACAGAGACTCCAGCTACAAGAAGCCCTTTTTCCATATTATGCCTCCGAGGCATATTGGAACAACTATGTAATGGATTTAATTGGTGTGTATAAACTTAAATCACACTCTACAGCTCATACCTTCATTTGGAATAAAATAGATTGATTGTGCAGATTTTATCAAATGGGTATATAAATATAAACACATATGGGTAAAAGTACAATTGAGTGTCACCTTTTCGGTTAATTTAAATGACTCAGCCTAGTTAGACTCGGCCCAGTTAGACTCGATCAAGTCTAACTGGGCCAAGTGCATGTAGGTGCCATGCGGCACCGAATGGCATCTATGTGGCCCAGTAGACTGGGCCAAGTGGTACTCGGCCGAGTAGGACTCGACCAAGTCTAAATGATATTTTTAATATCAAACACCATCTCAAGCCCCTCATTTTCACACTATTTGGCTATGTGTGTGGGGCCATCCCCTAGGGGGACTTAGCTGAGTTGGACTCAGCCTAGTGAGACTCGGCCCAGTCGTACTCGGCCAAGTCTACCTAGGTGGCATGCCATGTTGGCAGCCAAACCTCCAAAAACATAAACAAATTAGAATTTTGCACTTCTTCTATAACTTTCTCTCATCAAAATAGAAAATGTCAAAAAACTAAAAGTACCCTTTTGTAGATCTCGAAAGTACAATTCTTGACATATAAATTTTATATTGTTTCAACTACAAAACATTAAAAATTTTTGCTAAAAACTACATGTAGGTATATTAAACTTTGAGAAGATGCTGATTCGAAAAATATAGAAAAATGGTAAATCAATTCAAAAAAAATTTAAAATCATATATGACACTAGAGGAGAGAGTCCTCTTCAAGAATATGTAATTTATTTGGTTTTTGGAATAGTTTTGATAGGGAAAAGTGACGGCAGAAAAAAAACTTTTGATTTCAGGTAAGTTCGACTTTGAATGCTTATAATGAGTAAACTATAGATCGAAAACACTTCTTTCTTTTTTCCTGCACTAGATATACATGTCATCTAAAACATATTATGAAATTGGAGGGAAAAACAATGTTTTACTTATAATGATTTGATGGAAAGTAAACTCCCTGATTTGTAGTATTTTTCAAGATATGAAAATTACACCTAAAAAATTAAAAAATCATATTAATTTTTTCTCAAATTAATTTTTAAAAATTATAGGCATAAAATTTATCCTATTTTACACATTTCATCAGTTTACATCATCTTCAAATTCTCAATAGAAATGTGACTTTTATGCCCTTGAATTTTTTTAGTTTTGGTGTTGTTAGCCTTTTCCTTTGTAAAAGGGTGACAGCTTATTGTGCTTTTACCCGTATACAAAATTCATTTCCTTCCTATCTAATCATATGGTTGATCATTATGTTTTGTAATAAGGACAAATAGTGAAATACACTAGTAATATTAGGAGATGCATGACAATTAAAAAACCTACGCCCACCATTTTAATTTAAACTTTCATTTTGTACGTAGAAGACCTTCCACCATTTTAATTTAAACTTTAATTTTCTAAGTAGAAGACCTATGTTCTTTTTCCTAAAAGTGCCATAGTTGAAAAAATAAACCTAGAGATTCAATATATATAGTCGTTGTCAATCGGTGAAAGAAATGTTTAATATGACTTCGAATAGGCATGCTGTTGTGAATAATTTACGTCATTTTTCCATTGAGAAAATTAATTTATTTCCTGTCATCCTCTTCAACCTATCTTCATGGCATGTATATGTGACAGAATAATTTTTTTCTTTGTCTACTGATATTTATTTATTTCCTGTCGTCGATTTTTACTCGCCTTCTTGAAATGTAGACATGAAAAGATAATTTAATTTTCTTTGTCCACTGATGAACTTTGAACAATGGGTACAACATTACTTTTTCTTATGTTGCATCAGCATATGCATGAACTATAGGTTAGATTGTAGATATTGTCTTGCCTATATTTCACAACAATGAATCCGACATAATGTAGAAGATTTTTTATACTGGAAAAAAGTGCAAGGTTACATGATAGGAAATTAGGGTTAGATGATAGGAAATTATATGTGAGTTGATATATCAAAAAGGGGGATCTAATATATGAATATAAATTGTTTTAATTTACAATATTTTATAGGCATGTATTTTTATACAATATCAAGAAGATATTTATATTGAAATCTATTATTATTATTATTATTATTATTATTATTATTATTATTATTATATTGTATCCATATCAAAACTATATTTGTTAGTGATAATTATTTGTAATGTAATATGAAGTTATTTTATTTAATATGAAAATATAAATATGAATGAATGCAAATTAATTAACTATGGACTCCACTCGAGATATAGAGAAATAATTACTAGTTTTACATTTTTTTATTTCAAGATATTTGAGAAGAATGGCGTTTGCAGGAATCAAGAATTCACATGATGTACATGCAGCTCAGGGGATTGTACATGCAGTGCGGGAGATTGCAGCAAGTGCCAATTATCTGTCAGCTAGAGGAGGTGGGTAGCAGGGTGACATGATTTCTAATGTGCCTCCGTCTACATTTTCAAAGAAGGGTCTGGACAAGGTTAGGGGGTCCCCAACTCCAGGCTAAGTGAGGTGATGTCTCGTTCCATGCAGCAAACCTAGCCGGCCTCAAATCTTCAGCGCATGTCCCATAGTGGGTTTCTAGAATGGGAAATGGAGGGATCAAGCATCTTTCATTGCTCCGCCTCCTTCTTCTTGCCAAAACCACCAACACAACTATGGTTCTTCTAGGTTTTTTCAGAAGGCTCCTATGTTCGAAGGCATTCTTGGGTCTCATCCTTCGTTCGTTGCAAATGCTTTCAGAGGATCTTTCCATGGGCAATCATTTCCTTGACCTCCCTTCCATCGGCACCGCCATGCTCAAACCTGCCGCAGAAGACTTTTTTCTCACTAGCCTATCTTTGACATATGTAAGGATTCTTGGCCTCCCTCACCTTCTAGTTCAAACCCTACTTTATCTGGATCGGCTCGAGTCATTTCTTTTTCTCCTGGCTATCCTCCCTTTCTTTCTTCACCCAATTGTATCCCACTTTCTTAGCCAGCATTTCTTTCTTTCCCAAATAGAATTCCCATCTCCCACTGAGGTCCCTTCGATCCAAATCCTCATACCCATGAGTATATTTTCAATCCAGCATTCCACCAGAAGTAGGACAAGCTCCCTCGGAAGGAGGTTCAACAACAACTGCCAATGGAGCCAAGGGTAATCTTTCCTTTCAACAT
This sequence comes from Chamaecyparis obtusa, assembly GCA_027943335.1. NCBI lineage: Eukaryota > Viridiplantae > Streptophyta > Pinopsida > Cupressales > Cupressaceae > Chamaecyparis > Chamaecyparis obtusa. The sequence continues at coordinate 550,522 of BSBK01006680.1, read as the reverse complement.
GATCTTCCCTTTTGTTGAACATTTAAGGTCCTCAGTGCTTATCGGTAAGTTAAAACCTCATGTTGATTTTGAGGATTTAATTGCTTGGGTGAGTGCTTCTTGGGAGGGCCTTTTGGAACTATTTTTATATGAGAAAGATTCTTTATTTTTTATGGTGATTTTTTATTCTCTTGAGTGTAAATCGAGTATTCACAAATTTAAGGGGTGGTTTTGCAAAGGCAATGGGGTCTTCACTATGCCCTGGATCCCCCATTTTGATGTTAATCTGGCTCAGTCTATGTTTATGCCTCATTGGGTTTCCTTTCTACAGCTCCTGTTAGAATACAGAGACCCAGCTAAGGTGGAAATTCTGGCTAACACTCTAGGCATCTTTGTCAAGCATGATCATGTCCCCTTTCTCTAGCCTCACCTCCCCATCAGAGTATGCCTTTTATTGAAGCAATCTGGTAATTAGCCAACTAAGCTTTCAATATGCTCTAAATTTGGGGCTTGGAGCCAGTCTGTTGAATATCAAGACCCAGCCTCTATTGACCTTATTTCTTACTCATTGGGCCATTTCTCATACTAGTGTCAGAATCATGACTTGCCCTCTTTTAATATTTGCTAGAGCTTTGCCACCAACCCAAAGTTTTGTTCTAAAACCCCTTCGTTGGCTCCTTCATCCTCACTGTAGGTTTCCCCTTCAGCCTCTCCTCCTTCTTCTGATCTTTCCAGGCCTTCTAGCTCGAAGGACACCAACTTTATCTTTTTCAATTTCGCACTTTCCATTTTTTTGCTTACATCAATCTTTTTCTCTCATTACAAGCTATAGAAATGGTTAATATTCCATCTCTGCCCCAACTTGAAGCTACTGAAGCTAATAACTTGATAGTTTCAGCTCATTCTCCTCGCTCTTTAGTCCTTACACCCCATTCATTTTCTTTGCGTACCAACCTCCCCTATTGTCACCCAATCCGTAAGGTTGTTCTTCATTCTCTTTTTGCATCATGGATTGATCATCCCTTGGTCTCTCAGTGCCAATTGTTGATGAGAATTATGCAGACAAGGTTGTGTAGAATTTAATGTTCAACAGCCAATATAGAATTTAATGTTCAACAACCAAGCTTTTGCTCCTATCACAGTTACTCGTACTCCTCTATTCACAGATCTTGAACTTCAGCTCATGTCTAATAACATCCTCATCTCAGTTGCATCAGAACTCATTGTTTAAATCATGGCTAAAGTAGAATTCCAAGATCTGAGCCTGAATTGTATGAGTTTCCACCCGGACTTTGACAAGGGTTTTGATTATTCCCAAGTATTATCTGTTTCTCAATCACCGAGTTCCCAATTATCTCCATCTCAATCAGCTATTTTCAACACTCCCAGGAAGAGGGTTAGGAAACCTCTAGCTTCTAAAACCAAAGATGAAATAGTAGTAGGCATTCAATCCACTATGCTAGACTCTTTCTCCCCCATCATTAGAACTAGGAGAGTGTGTCTCTCTCTAAGCTCTCAATGAAGATATTATCCTGGAATGTCAGGGGCATAAATGCTCCTGACAAAAGAAGTCAAGTTAAAAAATATATTGAATCCTCTCAAGCTAATATCATCATCCTCCAAGAGGCCAAGTTCGCCCAAGCCTCGTATGAAAAATTCATCTCCAAATGGTTCCTGTGGGAATCCTCATGTGTTCCTTCTTCAGGGTCCTCCGGAGGTCTTCTCGCTCTTTGGAAGAAAAAGGGTATGCAAGGTACACTATTGTCTGCTAACCCAAATTGGAAACTTCTCAAATTTTCTAGTTCTAAGGAAACCTTCCTTTTGTTCAATATTTATGGTCCTTCCTCCCCCAATGACAAACTTCACTTGTGGGAATCCCTAGCTGATCAGTTCAGTGAATTCCAGGATTTTCCCACTATCTTAGGAGGTGACTTTAATGCTATCTCAGACTTAAAAGAAAAGTCAAGAGGGAATCCTACAACATAGAAGGTTATAGACGAGTTTTCCTTATTCATTGAAAATCATGCTTTATGTGATATTTCCCCTTCTAATAGAATGTTCACATGGACTAACCATAGATTAGGATTCCCCATTTCATCTAGACTAGATAGATTCCTTGTCTCTTGTGATTTCAAGCTGTTAAAGCTAACTATCTCCTCATAAATTCTAGCGTTCTCAGAATCCAATCACTTCCCCATCTCGCTTAATGTTGTTGCTTCAGGAAATTAGTCTAAATGTTCAACCTTCAAATTTGAAAGCATGTGGCTTACACACCCCCATTTCTTGTCTTTGCTTAAGCAATGGTGGGTGAGTGTCCTGTTCTATAAAGGTACCAAGATGTTTCAATTCTCTAAAAAGCTCAAATATGTTAGATCAAAAATTGTTATTTGGAACAAGGAGGTATTTAAAAACATTTTTCATGAGAAATATAGGATTGAAAATGAATTGTCTTAGATAGCTGACCAAATAATTAAATTGGGTCTTAATTCTCTGCTAGCTACCAAATAGTTATCCCTCCAGAAATATTGGGAACTTCTCTATTCTTGGGAGGAAATTTACTGGAGACAGAAATCCAGAGAGTTATGGCTGAAAGAGGGAGATAGGAATACTAAATTCTTCCATGCTTCGTCCAAAATTAGGAAAGCCTCATCTGCTATCCTCTCTATCAGGGATGCGGTTTCTGGGGAGATCCTTAACACACCTCGGCAAATTAGTAAGGAAGGGGGATGTTTTTTTAAAAATTTGCTAGCCCCAGTCAGCCCTCAACCTATCAACTAGGAGGCTATTGATGGTTTGCTGCATTCCATCCCCACCCTCATATCAGATAGGACAATGATCAATTAATGAGACCTTTTTCTCTGGAGGAAATCTGTTCTATCATTTTCTCTATGCCACCAGACAAGGCACCTGGCCCGGATGGCATTCCTATGTTATTCTACCAACAATGTTGGGATGTGATTAAGTTGGATCTATTGTTGGCCATAGAAGAGTCCCGTAATTAGGGCTATATTCTGAAGAATTTTAATACCACTAATTTAGCTATGATTCCCAAGACCAAAAATTTGAATACATTTTCTGATTTTAGACCTATCTCCCTCTGTAACTCTATATACAAAATTTTCACCAAAGCAATATATCTCAAGTTAAAACCTATCATTCCATCAATTATTTCCCCTCAAAAGGGAGGATTTGTTCCCGGTAGGGAGACTTCGGATGGTGCACTGGTTGCCCTCGAAGTTCTCCACACTATTGAATCAGCTCAAATCCCATCTTTCGTTCTTAAGCTTGATATGATGAAAGCGTATGACAAAGTTAATTGGTCCTTCCTTCTCAAAGTTCTCCTAAAATTTGGATTCTCGCAGGCATGGTGCAATTGAATTAAGCACTATCTCTTAGGAGCATATTTTTTAGTATTTGTCAATGGTGTTCCCTCGGGTTTTTTTTGTGCCTCCCAAGGAGTTCGGTAGGGTGACCCTTTATCTCCCTTCTTATTTATTATTATGGTGGAGCCATTCAGTAGGTTTATACAAGCTCAAAAAGAGTTGCAAATTTGGAAAGGTATATCAATCCCTAATTCTATCTTCTCTATGGGTGACCCCACAATACTGGGTTACAGTTTTTTAAACATGCTGATTTTTGCTGAAATGACACATTTTCAATAAAATATGATTATTTAAGCCTTGAGAGGTTCAATTTGAAGGAATTAATTAGAAATGGTTAGCTCAAAGCCTCTTAGATAAAAAAATCATTGATATAACATATATACTCCTCATTCATACCTATAATGGAGTCTCCTTCGCACCTATTAAAATCCTAATAAAAAATCACTTCGACTTTATCTTTTGGAAAATCAAATGAATCCATTTGAAAAACCTATCTATGTAGTAAGGTACTACTGAGAAAACTCTTTCCAATTATTATAATGTTAATATATATTACTTGTTTATTATGACTTTGTATTTTTAGTTTTACTAAACATAGATATTTCACCATATCTCCACCTCTATATTTGATGCTTATGGAAAAATAGTAAATGAGAGAAAAAAAAATTCTTAAAAATATCTATGCCCTAGGTATTGAAGTTATCTTTCTATCAAAAAAAATAAAAAAAAATTAAACAAATACACAAAAAGTTATGAGCTATGTAGTCAAGGTATATCAAAATTATGGCTTAGTCAACTTCAAACGTTAATAAAATATGAAATAATCATGATAATTTCATTAAAAAAATTGCATGCCCTCCATATGGATGTTAAAAAACTAAATTTGAAAGAATCACATTGATATCTATTTTCAAAAAAAAGTTATGCTCTACGAAAATAATGTAACTCCTTGAAAATGACATTTTTAGCAACATACCAATTTTTGTGGGAGAAAGAAAAAACCAATCAATCAATTAAAAATAAAAATAAAAATTATATTTAGAATCTAGATAGAAAATTCTAAAAGACTCTAATTTACTTCATCTTATGATTCTTAACGGTTTAACGACAATATGCATTCGAATCTAAAAATTTTATTCAAAATTTAGAGTAGAGTGTCCGTTCAGGCAAAAAAGTGTAACCCACTATTGTGGGTTCACCCCTATCTCACATATTCTTTTTGCAGATGACACTCTTTTGTTTGGGGAATCGAACATTCAAGAGGCTAAATGTATTAAACAGGTTCTAGACCTTTACACATCAGGATTGGGTCAAGTGATTAATCCCCTTAAATTGAAACTTTATATGTTTTTTACTTCACAACTTCTTCAAAAGAGAATATCCAGCATTTTTGGCTTCCCCCTCAATAGTCAGCCATCTACTTACCTAGGAATTCCTTTCTTCTTTGGTTAGGTCAAGTCTTCCTATTGGGACTCAGTGATCTCCAAGCTGAAAAATAGAATTGTTGTTTGGGAGGAAAGATGGTTGTCCCTTTCGGGCAGGATCTTGCTCATCAAAACTATGTTAACAGCCATCCCGAACTATTATATTTATGTCCTTCAAGCTCCAAAGTCAATTTTCATCTATATTGAAAAGATCATTCGGTCCTTCCTTTGGACTTCTAACATGACCAATGAGAAGAAAGTCCCTTTGGTCTCTTTGGGGAAACTCTCAGCTAGTAAAGAATCTGGTGGGGCAGGCCTCTAGGACATTTCTCTAAGAAATAAAGCTTTCGGTGGGAAGTTAGTTTGGAACATGTATTCTAAACCATAGGCATTATGGTGTCAGATTATGCAAGCCAAATACTTAGATTCCCCCAACCCAAATAGAATTCTCACTATTTCTAATCCTCCCTCTGGGTCACCTACTTGGAATTTCATGATTTCATCTAGATCTGTTGTTACTACCTTTCTCTCTTAGCAAGTGCATAATGGATTTAGTGTTTCATTTTGGAAAGATTCATGGTATGGATTCCCCCCTCTTTTTTTCATATCAGCTCTTGCTCAAATTATGCATCTTACCACAACTATGTGGGGGGACATATTGATTAACTATGTGGACCATGTGGATCTCATCACAAATCAGGCTGTTTGGAGAGACCCAAATATTCTTCCTATAGATCTGCAAGCTGCTCAAGCATTTTTGAATATCCTTGCCACCCACTTGATCTATTTGTCCAATGATAATGACAAACTTATTTGATGCCCATCCAAAGATGGTGCATATTCTATCAAATCGGGCTATGCTACCCTGCAAAACATGAACACTCAACTTTGTGCCCAACAGGATTTTTCCTTCTATTGGGATAATGAAATTCTTCCCAAGGCGGGAGTCTTTTCCTAGCTTGATGTTCAAGGTAAGGTCCTCACCAATGACATGCTCACAAAGTTTCACATAGCTGCTCCTTTTAATTGTGTTTTATGCAATGACCATTTGGAATCCCCAGATCATCTTTTTATCCATTGTCCTTTGGCTCAAGTGCATTGGTCTTTTGTTATGAGTAAATTATCTATTTCATTCACCCTCCCTAAAATGTTGTGGGATCTATTCCAGTCCTGGCCAAGCTTGAATTCAAATTCACTATTTTCATGCTTATGGCACACCATTCCTACTTTAGTAATTTGGTCTATCTGGTGGGAAAGGAATAAAAGAATATTCAAAAAGCTCTGTTATGACACCCCCTCTATTTTAAACAATATTGTACGGTCAATATTTGAACAAGTCAATAGTAGGTCCTCTCTTCACTTTAACCCTAATGTGTCATTTTCATCATGGGATTCTTTAGTTCTAGCCAAATGGAAATATATTTGTCCCCTTTCCTCTCCTATTTCCCCTCATATCAGGAAACCCCCAGTTTGTAGATCTGATGTTAAGTGGATACCTCCCAAGCCTCCTTTCATCAAACTAAATTTTGATGGTTCTTCAAGAGGTAATCCGGGTGAGTTAGGAATTGGATGTTGTTTAAGAAATCAGTCAGGTATAGTTATTACTTTATTAGCAAGTTCTATCTGCCCAGGTACAAATAATATGGTTGAAGCTATTGCCTTGTTGGAAGGTCTTAAACTTGCAAAGAAAATGTCGATTTCAAACCTCCATATTGAAGGTGACTCATCAGTCATTATTAATGCTTTTATTAATAGAAAGATTTTGAATTGGCATCTCAAATATATTCTTTTTCAAATTTGGGGGCTAATTGATTCTTTTAATGGCTTTTCTATATCTCATACATTTCATGAGGGAAATTCTCTAGTGGATTTTCTGGCCAATCTGGGTTGTGACAAAGTTTCGTTGGATCCTCCCAACTCTTTGAGTGTAATTAATCAATGTCTAGCTCTACTTGATATTATTGGGAAGGAAGCTAGCTAGTGCAACTTTATTTTCTTAATGGTGGCATAGACTATGGCTCTACTTCAATTAGTGATGTGGTGGCCACTAGTTAGAGTAGAGAAAGTGTCATCTTTTATATATTGCAGGGGTGTGGGCGCTGCTATGCTGGCAAGCATGTTGTGTCATTCCAAATGTCTACTTGGGCATATCTTATAGTACTCTGCAATAATTCTACCTTTTAGTGGAAAAGGCGTGACAAGGTGGCAAAGAGAATTTGCCATCTCATGAGTATGAATTGGTTAATCATATTGTGACATGTCAAATGCCACCTTGTCATTCCTCTTCCCAGGTGGTTTTAGCTCTGATTGGTTGTACTTTGGCATTGCGATATTGTCCCATCAAGAAAAAGGTATAACAACTAGTTAATCATTATTTGGAAAGGAAGATTTTATATGTTATTTGGCCTACTTGGTAGTGGTTCTTTGTGCGAAAAATTATGATTCTTCCTCTCTTGTGTGGATTTATGATATTCCTCTGCATTGGGCATTGCTTCAGCTTCTACCTATGCTCTTTTTTTGAAGATTTTTTTTTGGTGACGTCTTCTTTTTTAACTCCTTTTTTCTTGCCCACTTGTCATTGTACTTGCTTTCAAGTCTTTAGTTATTTTTCATCCTTCAATTGCATTTCCCAATACTAGGATTTGCTTTCATTCTTTTTTCTATGGCCTCAATTTGTTTTCTAGTATCACCCGCACGCTTCTACGATTGTGAGCTATGGTTGTAGTCAGTTATTTCATGTGTCTTTAATTTAAGCAATCTTTGTTAGATCTCATATCTTCAATGTGAGTTGCTATCATTATTTGGTGATGGTGGCTCTTGCAGTTTTATCCTTGGGCTTATTTATTAGGCTCATGAGATATCTCTTCTTCATCAACTTCTTTTTCTACAGATGTGTTGGACTTTGGGTAGTCTTTGGCTATTTCGTTGCTCTCTTAGGTCCCTATTTGGTTCCTCATCTACTTCTTAACTATGTCAGGTCGACCCAACTTTCTGGTGGGAGCAAGCTCCAATGTGGAATGTTGTTCTGTATGCGTATCTCTGCATATGGAGTATTACCCTTGGAACTATAGGGTTCTGCTGGAAGTGGAAATTTGGGAAGAACCCTTTCTTGGTCCCATTAGGGATGAAATGCTTGTTGTCATGTTTAATTGTGAATGACCACACATTCATCATGGCATTAGGAGAATCATTGGTCATGAAATTCTCTGTCCCTCCAGCAGAAGGATTATCTTCCCATCTCAACTCCTCTCTATTTTCTTCTCAAATTTAGCTGACCTTGTGCAATCTTTGGCTCATTTAGACACTATAGAAAACCACTATGTGAAATCCATCTTCCTACAAAATCATAAACTTTGGGTCGCTCTGCAGAAATATGATTTGTGGGGTGGTGCTGCTCTGTTGGGTGGTGTTTTTCACCATCATGCTTTGTTGAGAGAGCATTCTATTTTTATGATTTATGAAAGAATTCAAAGTGCAATGGAATGGCAGTCTTTCCACCTTTTTAAAATTATGCTCCAGCAGTTTGGGGGTTTTCTCTCCAAAGAATGCATTAGTAGTATACATCAAGTAGTTTTTGCGATGCTTGACTTATTGGAGGCAGATTCATCTCCTTTGGTGGTTCCTGCACTACAATCTTGCCCTATTCCTGATCTAAACCTTGGGTTGGGATCTAGGGAGTCTTCACAGGTCTGTGTGGATAGTTGAGAAGTTTTATCCATGGTATTATGGCTCAAGTTTTTTGGGTTCTTTAACAGTTTTTGATTGATGCAGCATCAGTCTTTTCCATAGTTTCTTAGTTTCAACTCTCTGCTACAATCGCCTTCTTGCCTCATTGTTTGTATTATATGAGGCATTTTGTAAAATCTCTGCCTACTGGGGATGAGTAATGTTAAATTTATGTGTAGTTCGTACAAGGTGTAAATATCTGGTCTAGCTAAAGATAGTTCTCTATGGATACACTATGATGTAAGGTTGCATCACTATTGATATGTTTTCATCCATAGTGATCCATCAATATTGTAATTTTTTGTGATAGCTGTATCCAGGTTTCTGTGGATACATTATGTTGTAAGGTGGCATCACTGTTGAGAAGCTCAAGCACACAGTAATCCATCAATTTTGGTTTTCCTTTTTCATGATGGGGTCATGAACGGAGGTTTTTTTCCTCTGGTTCTTTTCTCTGGGAGCCCCTTATTTTAGAACCAGGTTTATGTAAAAATGTTAAAAAATATATAATATATTAAGTGGCAATACCACCTTGATTCAAAAAAAAAAACTATGCACTCCACTCCAAAACTTAAAACTCAAAACTGCTATCCAATACCTTGCACACAAAAACATTAAATTTGTAATGTGAGTTACATTTTTACTTTTCTTTTTTAACATTTACATTTGACACTAAAAATTATATTCTATATTTCACAATTAACTACATATTGTACATGTAAAAAGTAAATAAAGCATAGTAGAAACTATATAAATGCCTATAAATCATCAAGAAAGCTTGATAAATTATTATTTTTAATATTTTTTAAAATTATTTTAAAAAAATTAACAAATTGATTTTAAATTATTTTTTTAATATATATGTTCTTATTTATTTCAAATATCAAAAGTAAAATATATAATTTTATTTTAAATATTGACTATTCAACTCAAAATAAGCTTATATTAAAAATGAAACATGATATTAATATAAAATATAAAAAATATTATTCAATATCTATTCAACAAAAAAATCATCACAAAATTAATAATGAACCAATTTCTTGATTTGATTTTTAAGAAATCTAACCTTTTTCTATACTTATACAAAATTTAAATAGAAGGAAGAAGTACAATAATATTCACACATTAAATAGTTTCACATTTTTATTATTAATTTCAACCTTTCAGTTTTAATTTCAAATCACTCTTTCACAAATGAAATTTAAATATTAATATGAAATACATATTCAAAAATGTCAATCAAATATTTTACTGTTTATGTCTGATAAATGAAAAATAGAGTAATTATAGAAGGTTTTGTAAGAGAGTTTTACTTGGGTAATTATGAAATATATTGAAAGCTTCTATTTGAACACATAAATACTCACATATATGATATTATCTCAATATGTGAGACAAACAAGTATATCAAATATTTAAGTATCATAAATTCTTTTTCAATATAGAATAATATTTTAGAGCATACAAATTTAAGCATAATATTAAAATGATTACAATGAAAGTAAAAGAAAACTTTTTAAATGTAAACTGACAAACATCTCTTGACTGATTTATCACATTTTAGCTAACAAGGAAATAATGTAACATATTTAAATTCAGTATTATCGAGATGCATACAATATAGAATTGTCATTGAAACAAATGCCTTTCAACAATTTACCATTATACTTCATAATTGAATAGAGTTTGTTTTTGTTTATCACTTTTTAAATAGGTTATAGGAAAATTCCATGTTAGGGATCCTACCAAGCACTATGTTCCCTAGCATGACCCTACCTTTCAAGATAATCATTGCTAGTGCCCTTAAAATAAAGGTTTACTATGGCACCCATACAGTGATGCCAATGCCAATACCTAGGTGATCCTCCAATGGGAAAGCTAAGAAGACTAACATGTAAGATGGAAAAAATAGAGACGTAACAAATTGTGACTTATGTGAGATTAAGTTATCCTAATGGAATGATAAGAATTTTTTTTTTCATACCATAATTTGAGGTAGATAAGACAGGAGTACAATTATGTTCAGTCTAAGTAGGGGAAGTGTATCCATAACTATTATAGCTATTGTTTTGGCTTCTCAGTAATAAAGATAAATTTTATTAGATTTGGTTGAGTGCAAAGGTTAAAAAGTGGTCATTTCAAACTATCTTCTAAAATATATTCTCTATCAACTCATTAGCCGTTTTATTTGACAACCAAAATATTTGCACAGTTAATTGAATACTTTTACACGAAACAACTAAAAAATCTGCATATTATATCTTATACTTTTGTACAAATAACCAAATAATTATGTGCTAGTGATATCAAAAAACTTGCACAAATGATCTAATTAATAACTTTTTCTTCAAAAATCAACATGTATTGACTCAGATATTTTCTAGTTTTTCTAATTGACTTCTAATTTGCAAAATCTAATATACCACAATTAAAACTTGAAAGATAACTCATACTCTTGCCATAAATATGTGTTAATAAATTTGGTGAAATGTATCTTTAACGGGAATAACTGCCTAAGCTAACATTTATTATGCTACCTAGTGTTCCACGAATGGGTACCTGTATACATACCTGCACTGCATCCAATATTTTTGCTTTTCTTAAAATGGAAAAATATAGGCACTCCAACCTAAAAATGACAAAAGTTTTAAAATCTGAAGAGGAAGATAAATAGTAGAAACTCCATATAATTTTGCTGGCGCAACTCTCGGCATAAACTAGTACCAAAGTGACTACATGAACACATCAGTTGACCGTCTTATAATTGGGTAAAACAAGGTCAACTTATCACAGGCTATAGCCATATTAACGTTTTCAAATAAGCTTATTTTACTTTTGATAGCAGTTAGCCGATTACAAATTTACTATAAAGGCCTATTCAAACATTCAAACATTTTGGAACAAAAATAGATATCATGGGGGCTTTTTGCTAAGAAAAACCTGTACTAATTATCTAGGCCCAGATAACACGAACTGCTCAAATGAGAATGGAGACTGCTGATAAGAAGCAACTGTTGACCCTGGCAATGCGCATGGAACATCTTTAAACGTGTCTATTAATCCCTCCAACGCCTTCACCACAATGGACATCGCTGGTTGCCTTGTAAAATTCTCTTGTACACACCACATCCCCACTTTTAACAATTTTACTGCCTCTTTTATGCCCGTTTCCTCATCTTCAAGTCCCAGAAATGCCAAATCTATCAACCTCCCTTCCTCTGCCTTAACTTGTAACAGTGAAAATAATCTGTCGTTTGAAAGCTCTCTGCTTCGTTTTCCACTAACAATTTCTATCACCATAACTCAAAAGCTAAATATATCTGCCTTCTCTGTGAAATGCATTTTCAACAACTCAGGTGCCATATACCCTGGTGTCCCTCTCATCATGGTTATCACTTCACTTTGCTCCCTATTAATCAACTTTGCCAAGCCGAAATCTGACACTTTTGCATTGAAATTTTGGTCAAGGAGAATGTTTTGAGGCTTATATCAAAATGAATTATATGTTCTTGACATTCTTCATGCAAATATGTTAATCCTCTTGCAATATCAAGAATTATTTTTGATCTAGTTTCCCAGTTCAAAAGATCATGATGGCTATTGTTGGAAAATATGCATTTAACAAGAGATCCATTTGGTAAATACTCGTATACAAGCATTTGATGGGATTTTTCTGCACAAAAGCCCTTTAGTCTTACCAAATTAAGATGATCTATTTTCCCTAGCGTTTGCACTTATGCCCTGAACCCCTTTTCTCCATGTCCTGCTCTGTCAAGGCACTTCACTGCTATCTTCGATCTGTTTGACAGATCACCCTCATAAACTGAACCAAATCCTCCACTGCCCAACTTAATGCTAAAGCCGTTAGTAGCGTCCTGCAATTCCTGAAATGAGAACCACAATGGTAAGCCTGCCGGCCAATCAACATGATCATCATCACCTTTATCCTCATCCTCTTCTTTCTGTTGTACTCTATTTTTAGACTTATTTATACATGCCCACAATAAGGTAAACAGAGCTATTGTTCCACCAACATAAGCACAAATGATGACAACAAACAAATGCTTAATGCGCTTGGACCTACGCCTAGACTGTATTTTAATGTAAACAGTGGAATTGTAAAAACTATCGACTGAGCTGGTACTTTTCATAGAATATATATTGGGCTCAAGATAGCAATAACCACTAGAAAAATTGGCCCCGTACCTGAAAAAAGCAGCTTTGCAAGAGCAATTTTCGAGGCAAAGTGATTTACATTCATCTCTTGACACCAACCTGGCATTGAAGAATTGTCATAAGCATAAGTAAAATAGGAAACGTGCTCCAGTTCTAGAAAGTGATGACCTTGGCGACTACTGCTCTGAGAGCACACCAGAGGAACATGAGGAACACATCCGAAACTGAGTTCTGTGACATCAGTCGGTTGAAAGCATTGCCTTCCGTTGAACAGCTGCATTTACCATTCGTACAAATTCCATAGTCTCCGCACGGTCTTGGATAATCACACTCACACAGTGTTCTCATGAAGGCTGGCAGATAGTCCGAGGAAGATCTTCCTGCTCTTTGTAGGACCGAGCAGACCATTAAATGTCCATCTGAATCTAATTTAAAGTAAAGAGAGCCTTTTGGTACTGGTAAAACTATTAATGGCAAGAGGAGTCCTTGAGAATATATACAGACGGTCTCATTCTCGAACTGGATATAAGAAAACTCCACACCTGAAGGTGGATCGGAATATCTAAAATACAGTTTAGCAGGTGCAGGGGCTGTAAACACAGCAAAGCCATCGTGAAGCAAGGTACAATAGAAAAGACCTTGACTTGTAACTTTTTAAGAAATGTTTGCAATAATCTTCTGTCCCACCTTTAACTTCTGCCCTCGCATCATGGTATCAGTGTGATAATCAAAAGACTGCCACATGATCCCACCAGAGGTGTTATATAGAACAAGGTTCCCAGATTCTTGTATCTCCATCCTTTGAAAAGCTTGGGTGGATGCATGTGTAGACCACACGAGAGCGTCATCGAAGTCCCTTAATACAAGTTCTCCTGTAGAGGTAAGTGTGAGGGCTGCATTTTCTTGCACCACCTGGTCTCTGTTAGAACTCCACAGCATTTGCATATCGGACACCCTACCAGAAATGTTGTGGACAACAAAGAAAGTTCCAAATAGGTAGCCTGTGTCACAAGGGATGCCATAGCAGAAGAATCCACATCTAAACTGCAGATTAATATCATTATATGAGATATTCCAGCTCAGAAGGATCCGTCGGACGAGTGCATCTAGGTAGAATGATGGTTTCAGGAAATCTAGAGACTGCATATTGTTCTTCCAAGTTCTGCCTCCATCGGCAGTTATGGAAGTGAGAGCAAGGCTCTCTACAAATATTGAGCACGATATAAGGAAGAGGGGCAGAAGTAGGAAAATTAAAAGAAGAGACGACGAGAAACAGTGCATTGTTATCATTTATTCTAAACAGCAGCTATGTCCAAAAGCGAGAGAGCGCAGATAAATAACATGCTCAAATGAAAGACGTTTTGAATTTAAGAGCTTGAATAGGGAAGCAAGGAGTGGAGTTAAACCATATCGCCAAGTTCAAGAAAATTAGTGATATTGAAGTCAAAGTCTCTTGGATTACTAGTGATTAATTCAGAAACCAGGGAAAGTATGGCATTACAAAGTCTTCGACACCCGTAAAGAAAGGTATGTGGTCCCCAATCAGATGAAATTGCATTAATTTCACTCGACTAAGTCAGGTGCCTATCGTATTAATTTCACTTAGGTCAAGTCAACATAATATCGGTTTGATAGGTCTACCATGTAGAATTAACACTGCGTAAGGGCCCAAGCGAACGCATGGTGAGCGGTACATACATGACGGGGAATGGAGAATTATGACATTGTTTTCATGTTTCAATTTTGTATTTTAAATCAAATTCATTGATTCATATTTCATAACTAGTGGTTCGGGAGAATCTATTTTTTCAACAATGAATAATAAATCTAACAATGATGTTTATATGGGATGTCAATGAAATTCAATAGTCAAAAGTAACATTTGATCAATAAAAGTCACACAATTATTTGTACCTTTTTTTATAAGAGTAAGTTTGAACATTGCTATTGAATATTTAACTATTGAGTTCTATGATCTTTTAAATAGAGTGTCCACTAAGTTCAATTGTGAAATAAAACTTAATCAATAAAAGTAGGACAATTATTTACATACAATTTTACAAGAATAGTCCGTTATTAATTGTTTGACCATTAAAGATTAGGATATTTAAATAAAGTGTATTCCATCTATAAAATGAGATGATTTCCTATGAATTCATAAGTGGACACAAATTGATCAATGGATTTGTTCTAAACTGAATCACTTGAAACAAATCATATTGAGTCCCACTAAAAAAACTTCATAATTTTAAAAATCATATATGTTACTAACTAGAAATCACACCTTGGTGTGTGATGGGTACACCAAAGAAATGTGGGAGTGGAGCATTAAATATGAAAATCCAAATGAAATGAAGATGCAATTCTAATAATTTAAGAGAATTATTCATCTTTCTAGATAGTGACAAGTTGTTTAAATGCATAAAGTAGGATGATATCTCTAGAAAATAAAAGAGACTCTAAGTACAAAGAATTACATAGGTGGCAATTTTTAGAAGATATTGATCCTTAAATGGACAACATATAGAGAAAAAAAGTTAATGAAACATATATACTATTTTAAATATCTTTAAATTTGTCTTTTTCTAGTGATTTTTGTATAATTAGGAAAAGTTGATTTATAGAATATACTTGAAATATTTTCAATTAATCTATATTGTTGAAGAAATTGAGTTTGATATGTTGTCAAGAATGTCTCCTCTTGTTCTCCTCTTGTTTTGGTCGAGCAACATATGGACTTTGTTATATGTGTACATATCTTTAAAAAATGAAGGCAGGGTGACTGCAAAGTCATGCAAGCTTGCTACCTCTTTAAATAGCTATGAATGTCAACCCTTATTGGTTAATGTTGTCGATGTATAAGACATAATAGGACCCCTAGGAAGTCCCCATGAACCCTTTTGACACATTTGAACCCTCAAGTGTGTTTGAAGGTGTTGTAGGACCCCTTAGGACACACTTGAGGGTTCGATTATGTTGAAATGGGTCATGACGACTTCCTAAGGGTCCTAACATGTGATAAGGCATACTGGGACCCCTACAAAGTACCCATGACCCCTTTTGACACATTTTAATGATCAAGTGTGTTTGAAGGGGTCATAGGACCCCTTAGGACACACTTGAGCATTCAAATGTGTCGAAAAGGGTCATGGGGACTTCCTAGGGGTCCTAATGCATGATAAGGCATACTAGGACCCCTAGGAAGTTGCCATGACCAATTTTGACACATTTGAACCCTCAAGTATGTGTGAAGGAGTCATAGGATCCCTTAGGACACACTTGAGGGTTTCAATATGTCAAAAGGGTTGATTGGGACTTCTTCGGTGTCCTAACATGTGATAAGGCATACAAGGACACATGGGAAGTCTCCATGACCCCTTTCGACACCTTGGAACCCTCAACTATGTCTTAATGGGTCGTAGGACCCCTTAGAACACACTTGAGGGTTCCAATGTGTCCAAAGGCATCATGATGACTTCTTAAGTGTCCTAACATGTGATAAGGCATACTAGGATGCCTAGGAAATCCCCATGACACCTTTTGAAACATTTGAATGCTCAAGTGTCCCCAAATGGGTTGTAGGACCCCTTAGGACACACTTGAGATCTCCAATGTGTCAAAAGAGGTCATGGGGACTTCCATGGGGTCCTAAGACATGATAAGGCATACTAGGAGCCCTAGGAAATCCCCATGACCCCTTTCAACACATTAGAACCATCCAATGTGTTAAAAAGGGTCATGGCGACTTTGTCGAGCTTGTAACATGTGATAAGGCATACTAGGACCCCTAGCAAGTCCCCATGTCCCCTTTCGACACATTAGAAACCCCAAGTATGTCTTAAGGGGTCCTAAGATCCCTTAGGACACACTTAAGGATTCTAATGTTTTGAAAGGGGTCATGAGCACCTCTTAAGGGTCATAACAAGTGATAAGGCATAGTAGGACCCCTAAGAAGTCCTCATGACCCCTTTGGACACATTTCAATACTAAAGTATGTTCAAAGAGGTTGTAGGACCCATTAGGAAACACTTGAACATTCCAATCTGTCCGTAGGGGTCATGGGGACTTCCTAGCGGTCCTAACGCGTGATAAGCCATACTAGGACCCTTAGGAAGTCCCCATGACCCCTTTTGACACATTTAAATGCTCAAGTGTATCCAAATGGTTCGTAGGACCCCTTAGGAAACACTTGAGCATTCCATTGTGTCCATAGGGCTCATGGGGACTTCCTAGGAGTCCTAACGTGTGATAAGGTGTACTAGGACAACTAAGAATTCCCCATGACCCATTTTGACACATTTAAACCCTCAAGTGTTTCTGAATGGGTTGTAGGACCCCTTAGGACACACTTGAGGGTTCCAATGTGTCGAAAGGGATCATGAGGACTTCCTTAGGGTCCTAATGAGTGATAAGGCATACTAGGACCCCTAAGAAGTCCCCATGACCCCTTTTAAAACATTTGAATGCTCAAGTGTGTTCGAAGGGGTTGTAGGACCCTTTAGAACACACTTGAGCATTCTAATGTGTTGAAAGGGGTCATGGGGACTTCCACGGGGTCCTAATGCATGATAAGGTGTACAAGGACCCCTAGAAAGTCCCCATGACCACTTTCAACACATTGGAATGCTCAAGTGTGTCTTAAAGGGGTCGTAAGACCCCTTTAGGACACACTTGAGCATTCCAATGTGTTGAAAGTGGTCATGGGGACTTCCTAGGGGTCCTAATGCATGATAAGGCATACTAGGACCCCTAGGAAGTCCCCATGGCTCCTTTTGACACATTCAAACCCTCAAGTCTATCTGAAGGGGTCATAGGACCCCTTAGGAAACACTTGAGGGTTCCAATGTGTCGAAAGGTGTCATGAGAACTTTTGATATATCCCAACATGTGATAAGGCATATTAGGACCCCTAGGAAATCCACATGACCCCTTTCAACATATTGGAAGCCTCAAGTGTGTCATAAGTGGTCATAGGACCCCTTAGGACACACTTAAAGGTTCTAATGTGTTGAAAGGGGTCATGGGGACTTCCTAGGAGTCCTAACACATGATAAGGTGTACTAGGAACCCTAGGAAGTCCCCATGACTCCTTTTGACACATTTGAATGCTCAAGTTATTCTAAAGGGGTCGTAGGACCCTTTAGGACACACTTGAGCATTCCAAATGTGTCAAAAAGGGTCATGGGGACTTCCTCGGGGTCCTAATGTGTGATAAAGCATACTAGGACCCCTATGAAGTCCCCATAATCCCTTTCGACACATGGAAACCCCAAAAAGGTGTCCTATGATCCCTTAGGACACACTTAAATATTCAAATGTGTCAAAAGGGGTCATGAGGAATTCCTAAGGGCCCTAATGTGTGATAAGGTGTATTAGGGCCCCTAGGAAGTAACCATGACCCCTTTTGACACATTTGAATGCTCAAGTGTGTTTGAAGGGGTTGTAGGAGTCCTTAGGACACACTTGAGCATTCCAATACATCGAAAGGGGTCATGGGGACTTCCTAGGGGTCCTAACATGTGATAAGGTGTACTAGGACTCATAGGAAGTCCCCATGACCCCTTTTAACACATTTGAACCCTCAAGTATTTTCAAATGGGTCATAGGACCCCTTAGGACACACTTAAGGGTTTGAATATGTCAAAAGGGATCATGAGGACTTCCTAAGAGTCCTACCACATCATAAGGCATACTAGGACCTGTACGAAGTCCCCATGACCCCTTTTGATACATTTGAATGCTGAGGTGTGTTCGAAGGAGTTGTAGGACCCCTTAGGACACACTGGAGCATTCCAATTTGTCGAAAGGGGTCATGGGGACTTTATAGGGGTCCTAACATGTGATAAGGAGTACTAAAACCCCTAGGAAGTCTCCATCACCCATTTTGACACATTCGAACCCTCAAGTGTGTCTGAAGGGGTTGTAAGATCCCTTAGGACACACTTGAGGTTTCCAATTGTTGAAAGGGGTCATGGGGACTTCTTTGGGGTCCTAACATGTGATAAGGCATACTAGGACCCCTAGAAAGTCCCCATGACCCCTTTCAACATATTGGAACCATCAAGTGTGTCCTAATGGATCGTAGGACCCCTTAGGACACACTTGATGGTTCCAATGTGTCAAAAGGGGTCATGCGGACTTCGTCAGGGTCCTAATGCATGATAAGGCATACTAGGATGCTTAGGAAGTCCCCATGATACATTTTGACATATTTGAATGCTCAAGTGTGTCTGAAAGGGTCATAGGACCCCTTAAGACATAATTGATCATTCCAATGTGTCGAAATGGGTCATGGGGACTTCCTAGGGGTCCTAGTAATAGGAACCTTAAGAAGTCCCCATGACCCCTTTTGACAAATTTGAATGCTCAAGTGTGTCCAAAGTGGTTGTAGGACCCCTTAGGACACTCTTGAGCATTCCAATGTGTTCATAGGGGTCATGGGGACTTCCTACAGGTCCTAATGTGTGATAAGGTGTACTAGGACCACTAGGAAGTCCCCATGACCCATTTTGACACATTCAAACCCTCAAGTGTTTCCAAAGGGGTCATAAGACACTTAAGGACACACTTGAGGGTTCTAATGTGTCGAAAAGGGTCATGGAGACTTCCAAGGAGTCCTAACATGTCACAAGGTGTACTAGAACCTCTAGGAAGTCCTCATGACCTCTTTTGACACATTTGAATGCTCATGTTTATCCAAAGAGGTTGTAGGACCCCTTATGACACACTTCAGCATTCCAATATGTCAAAATGGGTCATGAGGACTTCCTAGATGTCCAAACATGTGATAAGGTGTACTAAGATCCCTAGAAAGTCCCCATGACTCCTTTTGACACATTGGAACCCTCAACTATGTCCTAATGCGTTATAAGGCATACTAGGACCCCTAAGAAGTCCCCATGACCCCTTCCAAAACATTTGAATGCTCAAGTGTGTCCGAAGGGGTCGTAGGATGCCTTAGGACACACTTGAGGATTCCAATGTTTCGAAAGGGGTCATGGGGACTTCCTAGGGGTCCTAACATGTGACAAGGGATACTAGGACCCTTAGGAAGTCCCCATGACCCCTTTCAACACAATAGAAACCTTAATTGTGTCCTAACGTGTCCTACAACCCCTTAGGACATACTTGAGGATTTCAATGTGTCGAAAGGGGTCATGAGGACTTCCTAATGGTCCTAACACATGTTAAGTCATACTAGGACCCCTAGGAAGTCCTCATGACCCCTTTTGACACATTTGAATGCTCAAGTGTGTTTGAAGGGGTCGTAGGACCCCTTCAGACACACTTGAGCATTCTAATGTGTCGAAGGGGCTCAGGGGGACTTCCTAGGTGTCTTAACGCATGATAAGGCATACTAGGACCCCTAGGAAGTCCCCATGACCCCTTTTGACACATTTGAATACTCAATTGTGTCCGAAGGGGTTGTAGGACCCCTTAGGACACACTTTAGCATTCCAATTTGTTGAAAGAGGTCATTGGCACTTCCTACTAGTCATAACATATGATAAGGCATACTAGGACCCCTAGGATGCCCTCATGACCCTTTTTGACACATTCAAACCCTCAAGTGTGTCTTAAGGGCTCGTAGGATCCCTTAGGACACACTTGAGGGTTCTAATGTGTTGAAAGGGGTCATGGAGACTTCCTCAAGGTCCTAACATGTGATAAGGTATCCTAGGACCCCTAGGAATTCCCCATGACCCCTTTCAACACATTGGTACCCTCAAGTGTGTCCCAAGGGGTTGTAGGACCCCTTATGACACACTTGAGGGTTCCAAAATGTCGAAAGAGTTCATGAGGACTTCCTAAGGGTCCTAACACTTGATAAGGCATACTAGGATGCCTAGGAAGTCCCCATGACCCCTTTTGACATATTTGAATGCTCAAGTGTGTCTGAAGGGTTCGTAGGATACCTTAGGACACACTTGAGCATTCCAATGTCTCGAAAGGGGTCATGGGAACTTCCTAGGGGTCCTAACTCATGATAAGGCATTTTATGACCCCTAGGAAGTCCCCATGACCCCTTTTCACACATTCAAACCTTCAAATATGTCTAAAGGGTTTGCAGGATGCCTTAGGAAACACTTGAGGTTTCTAATGTGTTGAAAGGGGTCATCAGGCTTACTCAAGAATCTAACATGTGATAATACGTACTAGGACCCCTAGGAAGTCCCCATGACCCCTTTCTACACATTGGAACCTTCAAGTTTGTCCTAAGGGGTCCTATGACCCCTTAGGATAGACTTGAGGATTCCAATGTGTCAAAAAGGGTCATGAGGACTTCCTAAGGGTACTAACATGTGATAAGATGTACTAGGACCCCTAGAAAGTCCCCATGACCCCTTTTGACACATTTGAATGCTCAAGTGTGTTCGAAGGGGTTGTAGTACCCCTTAGGATAGACTTGAGTATTCCAATATTTCCATAGGCTTCATGCGGACTTCCTAGGGGTCCTGATGCGTGATAAGGCATACTAGGACCCCTAGGAAGTCGCCATGACCCCTTTTGACACATTTGAATGCTCAAGTGTGTCCTAAGGGGCCGTAGGGCCCCTTAGGACACACTTGAGCATTCAAATGTGTCAAAAGGGGTCATGGGGACTTCCTAGGGGTCCTAATGAGTGATAAGGTGTACTAGGACCCCTAGGAAGTCCCCATGACCCATTTTGAAACATTCAAACCTTCAAATGTTTTCAAAGGGGTCATAGGACCCCTTAGGAGACACTTGAGGTTTCCAATGTGTAGAAAGGGGTCATGGGGACTTCCTATGGGTTTTAATGTGTGATAAGGCATACTAAGATGCCTAGGAAGTCCTCATGACCCCTTTTGACACATTAGAATGCTCATGTGTGTTCAAAGTGGTTGTACAACCCCTTAGGAAATACTTGAGCATTCCAATGTGTCGAAAGGGGTGATGAGGACTTCCTAGGGGTTCTAACATGTGATAAGGCATACTACGACCCCTAGGAAGTCCCCATGACTCCTTTCGACATATTGGAACCCTCAAGTGTGTCCTAAGGGGTCCTACGACCCCTTAGGACACACTTGAGTATTCTAATGTGTCAATAGGGGTCATGGGGACTTCCTAGGGGTCATAACATATGATAAGGCATACTAGGACCCCTTGTAAGTCCTCATGACCCCTTGGAAGTCTCTCTCTCTCTCTCTCTCTCTACCCTTCTCTATGTCTCCTTCCCCTTCTCTCCTACTCTCTCCATTCTCTCTCTCTCTCTCTCTCTCTCTCTCTCTCTCTCTCTCTCTCTCTCTCTCTCTCTCTCTCTCTCTCTCTCTCCCTTTACCCTTCTCTATCTCTCCTTCCCCTACTCTCCTACTCTCTCCATTCTCTCTCCCTCTCCCATTCTCTCCCATTCTCTCTCTCTCTCTCTCTCTCTCTCCCTTTACCCTTCTCTATCTCTCCTTCCCCTTCTCTCCTACTCTCTCCCTCTCCCATTCTCTCTCTCTCTCTCTCTCTCTCTCTCTCTCTCTCCTCTCTCTCTCTCTCTCTCTCTCTCTCTCTCTCTCCTTCCCCTTCTCTCCTACTCTCTCCATTCTCTCTCCTCTCCCATTCTCTCTCTCTCTCTCTCTCTCTCTCTCTCTCTCTCTCTCTCTCTCTCTCTCTCTCTCTCTCTCTCTCTCTCTCTCTCTCTCTCCCTCCATCTCTCTCTCTACCTCCAATGAACTATTCTTCAAGGCCTCCTTTTGTCTATAGCTAGGGTTTATGATGCCTTTAAAGGGCATAACTATGCCCCTATAGGGACTCATGCTCGTGCTCAAAATCATATTATTTTCATGCATTCGCTGACATTTAATACAAAGATTTAGCCAGCTACCTTTAAAGACCTAAAAGAAATGAAAAATAAAATTTAGGCCAAAACTACATACCACATTTCTGTATGTAGTACTGTCAACTTCAACAATCCAATTGGCTTCCTCTGCTAAGGTATGGAGAACTTCATTAATGTCTTCTTTGGGAGGAAGATTATAATTTGCATATTTCTGCAAGCCCTGAAATATTTTTGTCATTATCACTCTCCACCTCTGCTCTCTCAATTTAGTCCTCTCCCTCTCCGCTGCACTTAGCTTAGCCATCCTTACCTAATCTTTAACAAAGATTCTCCAAAATTTGTATACAAAGGCATCCTACAGGAAAAAATGAAAAGTTTCCCAGAGAATATCCATAATTCATATACAAAAGCATCATACAGGAAAAATGACAAAAAATAAATAGCTAAAAGGTAAAATCTATCATTAATGCTAGTAGTACCAAGGTCATACCCGCTATCAAATCCTAGCCTATGACATGCAAAATGAGGAAAGCAAGTGAAATGAAAGGGAAGTACGGATCAAATAGTGAAGGTGCATCAAATCGGATCAATATCATAATAAATGCAGAAAATACTCTTACGGACAAAAATATTTGCATATTAATGGGAAAGAGTGGGAAGAGCTTCTTGGAAGCATGATAAAAGTTACAGATAAGTAGGAAGAGATAGGAATGGGAAAGTGGCAAAGGAAAGAAGTGAGATATGCATGTGAGCCTATGTCAGATGATGATGATGAGTACTCACCATCTACTAGTAGCTCAAGTAGTGACAGAAGCTCTTCAGTACACATGTACACTGACACAAAAAATTTAGATAGAGAAGTAACAAGTGATGTGGAATTATCCACAGAGCAATGTGAAATGAAGCCTCAAATTGGTTCATTAGTAGGCAAAGAATTTGTTCATGCACTTCATTCTAGCACCACAAATATTTCTATTAGAAATACCTATTCATCAATGCCCTTGCATTTACAAGACTTAGGAAACTAGGTTACTCATGTTGGGCATTATCCCTCAAATGTAAGTTCATTGCCACCTTTGGCAAGATAGTCTCACTCCTCATTTTACAACAAAGGGCAGCCATCTATGGTCCAAGATTTTAATTCCACTGACAAGTGGAGAGCTTCTCAAGGTACTGATCTCTTTCATAGAGAAGTTCCTGATTCATCTCAAGGTTCTCATTTAGGTGACCAACTCCTTGGAGGTCCACAAATAGACCCATTGATTTCCCAAATTGGTAAAAGGGGAGATGCAATTTTGGAAAGAGTATCCCAATTGAAGAGAAATGGAAATTCTAGTGAGCATAAAGTTATTGCAGATCCAATGGGTGTATCTCCTCCACTCACAAATATAACTACTTCTAGAGACTTGAGTTTAAATGGAGACTATCCATTCCCAAACATGCCCCAGTTGAGCAGATGAACCAGATGTTGGTTGAGTAAAGAAGATAGTGGTTTATTAAAGCATCTGCATTATCCCACTTGCTATCAGTTACTACTTTTTGAGTGGCTTGCCAGCTACTTTTGTTCAGGATTTCTGTAATATATAATGTCCTCATGCAAGTACATGCCATTTTTTGTAAACATTTTCTGTTGTAAAGGGTTAGTGAGCAATATAAAAGAAAAGGTTCTTGCATGTATTATTTAGACACATATCAATTAGGAAACCATTTTTCTCCCATTACATGGAAGAAATGCCTCGATTCACTTTTTTCGATATCAATAGATAGCAAGATGAGGGAAGAAATATTTGTGAAGAGGAAGTACAAATGTTACTATCCAAAACCATTTGGAGAGTAATATTCTTCTCCTAGTTTTGATAAGGTGTACTAGGACCCCTAGGAAGTCCCCATGACCCCTTTTGACACATTTGAACACTCAAGTGTGTCCGAAGGGGTCATAGGATCCCTTAGGACACACTTGAGTATTCCAATGTGTCAAAAGTGGTCATGGGGACTTCCTAGGGGTCCTAACATGTGTTAAGGTGTACTAGGACCCCTTGGAAGTCCTCATGACCCCTTTTGACATGTTGGAACCCTCAAGTGTGTCCTAAGGGGTCGTAGGACCCCTTAGGACACACTTGAGGGTTCCAATGTGTCGAAAGGGGTTATGGGGACTTCCTAGGGGTCCGAACATGTGATAAGGCATACTAGGACCCCTAGGAAGTCCCCATGACCCCTTTTGACACATTGGAACCCTCAAGTGTGTCCTAAGGGGTTGACCCCTTAGGACACACTTGAGGGTTCCAATGTGTCGAAATGGGTCATGGGGACTTCCTAGGGGTCCTAACGTGTGATAAGGTGTACCAGGACCCCTAGGAAGTCCCCATGACCCCTTTTCACACATTTGAATGCTCAAGTGTGTCCGAAGGGGTCCTATGACCCCTTAAGACACACTTGAGGGTTCCAATATGTCAAAAGGGGTCATGGGGACTTCCTAGGGGTCCTAGTACATGTGATAAGGCGTACTAGGACCCATAGAAATTCCTCATGACCCCTTTTGACATATTTGAATGCACTAAGTATTTCATTTTCTTCTTTAACCCTGCAAAGTTCATACAAAAGACATGTATGGAAATCTTCACAGTATTTAGCAGGCACAAATTGGTAACAATTGGAGTAGTAGGAATCAGAAAATGCACACCCTTTTTCACCAAACTGTATAGATGGGAAACCTGAAATACATGTGGAAGTAGAGCCACTCCCTTCACTTCGGGCCATTACAAATTAGAGAAAGTTTTCTGCACTTCCCTCTAGCAAAACAACTTATTTCAATGGCGGCCCATGGATTTTTTAAATGGCTGATTGATTTCCTTTCCTTCTTTCAATGGCCATCAATGATTTTTCTGCAATCTTCCAACCTTTCGTACATAGTTGTAAAATACATATTAATATATTATACATATAAAATAATATATAATATATGATATATAATGTAACATTTAATATTAATATATATTAAATAATATTTAATGTAAAATGTATATTATATAATATTTAATATATATAATATATAATCTAATATATAATTTAATATATAATATATAATCTAATCTAATATATAATATAATATATAATCCAATTTAATATATAATCTAATATAATATAATCTAATATATGAAGGATGGAGAAATGGGAGGGAGAAAGGGGAGGGAAAAGTAAAAAATCAAAATTTTGCCAACATTTTTGGGTACACGAAAATATCGGGTACCCGATTAGGCTCGGTATTGCTTTGTGCACCAAACCTACATGATCACCAATTGAAATGCCTCAAAAATGTGTTTTTCCCTTGTTTCTCTGAGTTCTAGACTTCGACCATGTAGCTGACGACTTTTTTTCACCCAAATTTGATGAAACAAAAAGGGTATCTTAAGGAGACTATCAACTTTATATTGATATAATTTCTATCAAATTTTGAATTCGGTAAGTAAAATTTATTAGTTATTTTCTAATTGAGTTACCTCTAAAGTGTTGATCTATATACTGATTGAAAAATGACTATAACATTCAGACGGTATAACATTTTTGAAATCTGAAAAATGCATCACATTCTATGCTTCACCTACTATAAGGAAATTTTTTTTTTTTAATTTTGTAAATGTTTGAATGAGTTAAGGTGGTCAGACATGGGATTTTTTTTATTCTGAAAATGTTGTAGTAGAAAATTCATAATTAACTATTTTTTTCTAATAAAATTACAAAAAAATATGTGTCACATCCAGGCATGAGTCTACTACTTATATATAAAATCTTATAATAAAATATTATCATTTGATTCTGATTAAGGTGGTCAGACATACACCTACTTCTTATTTTTTTCTAAAAAATTTTGTACTGCTGCATTGAAATCTATAATTTTCACCAATCATACTAACTTTTTTTCAAAAAAGGCCTAGTAGTTTAGAAACCACATTCAATTTTCTACAGATTCTATTCTTACAACTTTTTGATATTAAGTTGATAGCTAGTTGAAATTTTCATTTCAAGTTGACTAACCCCGATTTGCTGATTTTTCATTGCCACTTAAGGGCATAGTTTGGCCCCTCATGATCTTGCACATACCCTTCTAATTTCTTCTTTCTCTTTAATTGAATTTTTCATTCAATTAAATCTTCCAAAAATTAGAAGAAACAAAAACATGAGGCAATTATAATTTTTAAAAATTTGAAATCCTCATAAATTGAGAAAAATAATTTTGGAAAAATCAAATCTTTTTTAAAATAAAAAATCAATTATTTTCTCAAAATTCAAATTTGGAAACTCTTATCTTTCGAAAATCCTCTCATCTTTATCTTCTTCTTTATTTTTTAAATAACTCTTTTCTTTTTTGCATTAAATTAGAATTAAATCATTTTTTTTTAAGTTACCTAAATCTTCTCCAGTCTTGAATTATCTCATCCATCCAATCTACTTTCCTAGAATTGACCTCAACTGTCTATGGATTTCATGAAAATCTATATAAGAAACCTGCATTTCTCATAATTTCATCTCTAAAAAATTAATATCAAACTTATGCACGTTTTTTCAATTAGTCTTTAGCAATCAATCATTTTATCATATTTTCTTGATTTTTTGAGTCAAGGTGTTGATGGAATCACACCTGAGTACCACACCTCAACAAGGAGAAGAGAATACATAGAAGCATAGATTATTGAATGGTTTTCTTTGAATTAGTTTATTTATATTTAGTCATTCATGCTTCCTTTTTGTTGTTTGTAGGGCTTCAATATGTTTACTAGTTGATTATTTATGAATTTTCAGATAATCCGGTGCTACTAACCCTTATATTTGAATATTTCATAAATCCCTACATACACTTTCTTCTTCCATTTAACTTATCTTTCATTATTCCTTGCAATCATTTTTGAAAAATTGTCCTCATGTAAAAAGTTGCTACTCAGTTTTATGAGGGGGTAGCCTACATCCATTCTCTCAATCCTTTAGGACAACTATTAATTCAATTTTTTCTTGATTTGTATTTGAAACAATTCTTAGAAATGCATTTCCATAAAGAGGGGAAAATAGTAGATGCTTAAAATAGTCAACATTTGTGTCTCCTTTTTTAACATGTCTTCTATATCATGTGTTTGGTTATCATCATTCATTGATATTTTTTTATTCATCTATTAATTAATAATGTCAATTATCTAATTAATTATTAATTACATCCTCTAGTCTTTTCATTTTCTATTAATTTGTCCTTAATGTGTAGCCTGATTAAATGATTCGTTAATTATTTAATTCTTTTTGTTTTGTCCTAGGTCTTTCTTTGTGGAATATAATAAATTAATTATGTTATCCCCTTCTACTAACATGTCCTCCTTAGGATAAATAAAAATATTATTTATTTATCCCCTTTATCATTTTACCATAATTAAATAAATTTAATTGGTTAAATAATAATATGGGAGTGAATTAATAAATGAAAATTTATTAATTTCTCTCCACTTTTTTGTCCATTTTTATGTCCACTTGTCTAATTTCTCATCCACTTCCTTCTCCACTTTTAACTCCCCTTCACTCTACCTCACTCTTTCACCTTCCTCATTTTTCTCCACAACTCTTACTAACATGTCATTTCCTCTACACTTCCAAATGGTACTTTCCTATTTGGCTCCACTTAACAAGCCCTCACATTTGATCATGTCTATCAATTGCCCTTAGATCTTGTCTATCTAATTAATTTTGAAACACTATAAATTTTCTATTATGTTTCATTCTTGTAACCATAATATTTCAATTATCTTTCTTGTTTTTTATTGAAAAAAGTAGCGAGAGGGTGTTGGTCCATGGTACAATAAGACTAGAAGCACATTAACAACATATTAATAGAACTAGTCACATAGCAGTTTAACAGGAGAAACAAAATTGTCTAGTCTACCTCTATCAAAAACAAACATGTAGGTCCTTTTCAAAAAAAGTGAACCAAAGTAGCATAACCAATAAGTAGACAAAATATTAACAATAACAAGCCACATAGGGCTAAACCAGTGTTTTAAGAACTTAACCAAAAATCAAAAAAAGGGACTTGGGACTAATAGGCCCATGCCAGCACAAACACCTCATGGATGACAGCAGCTAGGATCTCCCACCCAGATGTTTGGACATCAGGGTCATGGCCCACTCTTCCTGTAGGAATAGGAACAAGTCTCTGTTATCCTCGTCGGCTTCCAATTTACCACAAGCCATCTTCTCATGCATGTTGCACAGGGTCATAGCCAAAGTGTACATGACCTTGAGGGAAAACTTGTTTGAATCAACAATCTAGGCTTTGATCTCTCTTATGTCATGTTTGAGGCTGAGGATCTCCATATCCAGCTCATTGAACTTCTGCTTGAGGGATCCTTTGAACTTGTCACTTTCCTTCATCACCACCGTAGTGTGCTCAATGTGAGGGGATTTAGCCTATTGGGTGTGAGGAGAGAGAGGGGGTGGGGTATTATTGCAAGGCTTATCCTCCATCACCAATGGGGGATTCAAGGGGGGAGCGTTGCCAGACCTGGGTGAGTTTAAGTGTTCAGCCAAGGATCCCTCAATCGAATCAGAGGAGGCAGAGGTGTCCATATCCTCCGACTGAGACTTGTCCTTCAAAGTCATTTCCCTAAGAATTCTTCTGCATTTCTCCTTGGCAATCCTATTATATCACCGGATAGTACCCCCCAAATCCACCTCCAACTCAACTTGGCTATCTGAATTTTTCCATTTTTGGGCTTTCTCTTAGTTTTAGGGGTGTTGTCAACCCTCATCTTATCCTTTGCTTCCATTGACTCAGAGACATGGGATTCATCAAGTTCCTCCCCCCTTTTAAAGGTGTTCCTAACACATCTCTTGCGACTTTTACCTTCCCGGGGGACAAGGTCAGTCTCCTGGATTTCCTGTAAGGACTGGGTGGGGTTGTTGGATTCTGAAGGGAGACTTCCTAGGTAAGCTCCTTAATGATAAGGAGATGTTGGGGTGGAGGGAAAACAACTTTATGGAAGTTGTAGAGGTAGAGTAAAAGGCCCTGGTGAAGGATAGGGTCTGGCTTCTTAGTATTTTTTCTCTCCTTCATGTCCAAGATGTTGCTTTCAATTGAGTGAAGGAGATAAATGGGGATGGAAATGAGGTCTTTGTTCCTAATATGGTTGAGGAATGACAAGTGATAGCAGTAAAACATAGTGAATTTACCTTCGAGGGTGAAGTATTTCATGATTATATGACATACCTTGGGCCAAAATTCAGGGAGTTGCTCGCGGTTAAAGCCTCCATACTTTTTAATGGGTTTCTTTCCCACCCTGAAGAAATAGTTTAGACTGGTTACATTTGGCGCTCAACTAGTATTTTTATACTTCCTACTCTCCATAGACAGCCTCGTAGCCTTAGCAATGACCTCTTTGTTTAGCTGAAAGTGCATGCCCCCAACCGACACCCTCCTATTATCCCAAGAGGACACGAATTGCTTGGATATTTTCTCATCATGGCCTCCCTTCATCCTTTCCATGAAACCCCAGATTCCACTATCTTTTCAGTAGTGGCTCACTAGGGGATCAAAGGAGAACTCCTCTTCGATCTTGTCTAGCTCATTGCGCAATGTTTTTCCTCACATCATAACCAAACCAATATCCACCGCAAGAACCCTCTGGAAGTTGCAGAGCTAAGCTTGGCAAACAAGCATAAAGGCTAGGTCTTTTTTAAATAAAATTTTTAAGAGAATATTGTTCATAAGAGGAAATAGAACTGGGTGATTTTTGGGCAATCAAGCTCGGTACAACAAAATCTAGTAGATCTCCAGGCGTAATAATTAGAAATTAAGCCAAATTTTCCCTTAGTGTCCTTGGTAATCAAGATTACCTGGTGATGCAAATAGCTATCCCTCCAAATGTACTTATGCAAAAGGCAATTATGAAAATTTATGGAGTTTTGCGCATACATAGTCATCACTATATTAATCAACAAATTAAGCCAGCAGAAAGACAAGGTGGGGCCCTCAACAATATTGGCGACAGCTTGGATCATTTCAAACATTGTTGATGACATGTTTTTCTTGCTCGATCAGCCACTAGGTCTCCTTTGGTAGCTCATTGACCACCTCCCAATTAACTAGCTTGGCTTGCTTGAGCCCAATGGCAGCTAGAGAATCAGCCACAACATTACCTTCCCTATAAGTATAGGATATAGTCATGCTTTGGAGATTGTTAAGTAGCTCCCAAATTTCCACTATTATGGTGCTCACCCACCATCCCACACTCAACCCTTTTTTGATGGCCTCAACAATCACTTTGGAGTCCCCCTCGATCATCAGCAGTCTGATATTCATGGTGATGGAAAATTTTAAACCCCAAAGGACTGTCGTTCCTTCATCTTGATTGACAGTATTGTTTTTGAGCTGCCCAACGTAGGCCAACAAGCAATCACCATTGTGGTCTCTTAGCACTCCAACCCAACTCTGGGTAAGGTTATTAGCCGCACCATCAAAATTTAGTTTGGTCCATCCCATGGGTGGGGCAACCCACTGAGTAGCATTTTGAGCCTTTAACTCGGACTTGTCAAACCTAGTGAAGCCAGTCAATAAGTTCCATTTATCCATCATGTTGATTTCCCAAATAGACGGGGGTGCTGAGGGGAGTTTCCAGTTAGTCAAGCCATTATTCTCACATAGGAGCTTGGTGCCCAAATGGAGAGAGGCCTCGAGTGGGGACTCAGTCTCCCTAAATATCATGTTGTTCCTTTCTTTCCAAATATTCCAACATATGTGCGGAGGAAGAAGTCACCATAGGAGCTAGAGGAGCAGATGATTAGAGGGGGATTTCCATCCAATGAATTGGTGAACATCCTTCTCCATAACCTAGGGACCCCCAAATTTTTAGTAATTCCTTGCCAAATAGTAGCAGAGTACTCACAGTGTATGAACAGTTGACCCATAGTTTCCTCTTCATTTTTGCACAGGACACATCTACTAGCAAGAGAGAATCCTCTTCTTATGAGGTTGTCCTAGGTTAAAAATTTACCATGCATAAGCGTCCACTAGAAGAAATTTATTTTCAGAGTGAGTTGTGGGATCCACACCTTACTCCAATCTCCTAGATTATTCTCCTCCTTTAGAAGAAGAATATAAGCAAACTTAACTGAGAAGGTGCCCACTTGGGTGGGAGCCTAGATAATGTATTCCTATCCTGTAATTCCAGGTATCCTGATATTCTCCAGGATTTCCATAATCTCATAAGCCGCTTGATTTAATTTAGGTTTATCCCTAACTAGAATAGCTAAATACTTCCAGCTCCCTTCAGACATGTAGTTAGAGACTCTATTACCAAGGGTAGGTTTGATGTAGTTCACGACAGGACCAAACCTTCCACCTAAGGTGGTGTAGTTTTGTATCCATGACTCATGCCAGAATCAAATGGAACTCCTATCCCCGAGTTGCCAGAAGACCCCCTTAGAAAGCATGGTTTTGTACTTGCAGATGTTAGTCCAGAGTTTGGAAGCATTGGGAAGGTCAGTATCCTAGAACATCATCCCATAAGGGTGCCCTTGAAGGTATTTAGCTTCCATTATGTTGCACCAATCTAGTTTCCTTTCAATTAGCTTCCAAGCCACTTTCATGGTGAGGGATCTATTTAGCAAGCCAATTTTTCTAAGGCCCAATCCACCCAGCCATTTAGGAAGACAAACTGTTTACTAATTGACCAAGGACATCCTCCTCTTCTCTTCCGAGCCAGCCCATAGAAAGGTTCTCTAAAGCTTTTCAAGCCTCTCAGCATGTTGTTCTTGATCTTGAAGAAGGATAGGAAGTAAACAGGAATCCCTTAAAGAGTAGAGGCAACCAGATGAAGTTTACCAGCATTGCTCAAGATCTTCCCCTTCCAACCTACAAGTTTTTTATGAGTTCTTTCCAGGATGGAATTCCAGAAGTCTTGCGAGACCTCTTTGATAGTGAGAGAGAGGCCTAGGTAGGTAGAGGGGAGTGAAGCTGACTAACAACCCAAAATTTAAAGCACTCTGGTTTGGGTCTTGATGGGTGTGTTGAAGAAGAAGAGTCTTCTTTTCTAATAGTTTATACATTATTCTGAGGCTAACACATAGTTCTCCAAAAGATACTTCCACTGTCTAGCTTAAATCACTGATGAGTACCCAAAGAGGAAAGTATCATCCATAAATTTCTCTAGAACAACTTGCTGCATAGTGGAAGAAGGTTTGATTCCTTTTATTCTTCCCATGGAAGAGAGCATAGTTAGATTCCTGATGAGGACCTCAGCCACCATGATAAATAAATAGGGAGAGAGAGGTTCACCTTGTCGAAGACCTTTTCCAAGTTGAAAGAAGCCACCTGGGGAGCCATTGACCAAAATAGAGAAGCTAACAGTTTGTGTACATTCTTGAATAATGCATATAACTTTCTCATTAAAGCCCATTCTACAAAGAATTTTATGGAGGAAGGACCAATTAACTTTATCATAAGCCTTAGAGATATCAAGTTTGAAAGCCATACCTGGTGCTTTTCTCCTATCCATGGAGTGGATGATTTCGTGAGTAGATATGGCTGCATCCAGGATTTTCCTTCCTAGAACAAAGCCCTTCTGAGTAGGACTGATTAATTTGTCCAGGAGGGACTTCATTCTATTGACCAAGATCTTACTGACGATTTTATAAAAAGTGTTACATAGGTTGATAGGTCTGAAATCCAACATAGAGGTGGGGTTGTCAATCTTAGGGACTAACACAATATAGGTCTTGTTGTGATGCTTTAGCAGCCGCCCCATTCTAAAGAAATCTTTGGTAGCATGGGAGACATCTAATTCAATAATGGGAAGTATTCCTGGAAGAACACTAGGGGGAAACCATCGGGGCCCAGAGCTTTATAGGAACCCATAGCAAAGACCGCAGCTTTGACTTCCTCATCAAAAACACGTTCAGTGAGCGATCATTATCACTATGAGTAACAACACATTGGATGTGTTCAAGGAGCTGATTCTGCATAATAACAGGGCAAAAATGACTATCATTAGAATACAATCCTTTAAAGTAGTTGGCAGTAACCTGCATAATTTTGTCCTTTTCAGTAACTTCATTTCATCTTTTGAATCCCTAATTGCATTGATGGTGTTTCTTCTTTTGTGATTGCTAGCAATTCTATGGAAGAAGGTAGTATTTATGTCCCCTTCAGAAAGCCACAAGATCCTAGAGCGTTGCTTCCAATAGATTTCTTATCTTCTCAGAGCTTCCTGCTACTTGTGTCTGGCCTTTTCTTCTTCCATCTACAACTGGGGGTGGATATTACCAATGGCCAGCTGGGCTTGGAGGGAGTCCAAAGTCCTCGTGAGCTCCTTCTTCTCCTTAAAGAAATCCCCAAAATTATGTTTACTCCAACCTTTAACTTCTTTTCTGATGATTTCCAATTTTTGGGCAATCCTAAACATGATTGTGCCTTTGATAGGAGTGGCCCACCAGGATTTCACTTGGTCCCTAAAAGAGGGGTGGGAGCACACATAATCTCAAATTTGAAAGGGGTCGAACCAATCCTAGGGGAATCAAACCAACAAAGGAGGAGGGGGTTATGATTAGAGGTGGTTTTGGGGAGGGAGGAGAGGGTGGAGTCAAGCACAAGTCCCAAGAGGAGGTAGCCAGGACCCGATCCAATCACACTTTTATAATATGGGAACCCTTTCAGTTATTGGACCAGGTGAAGGGATTTCCTCTAAGATCAATGTCCAAAAGACTAGAGCAAGAGATAAATTTTGCAAGGTTCCCTTGCTATCAAAATAGTCCATTAGAACTCTACATTTTTTCTGATGGGTAGAGGGGGGTATTGAAGTCACCAATCACCAAATAATTAGCAGAAGTATCATGATCCATACAATAGATAATATCCTTCCAAAGGGACAACTTGCCATTCCAAGTATTACGGGTGTAAATATTGAACAAGTGCTAGACCATCTGATTTTTCCTGAAAGTAATAGCAAGGAAGTTTGGGGAGAACACCAATGGTTCACCAACAATAGTGTTGGGATTCCCGAGAGTGGCTATACCCCTAGAAGCACCCGAGGCTTCAAAGTAGGAAAACTCAACACCTGGCTAGAGACTTCTAGCCAGGGAGGCAAAATTATTGAAAGACATCTTAACTTCTTGGATGAGACGAATATCCAACTTATGAGCAAAAATATATTGTTTAACAACACATTGCTTGAGGGGGCTATTAAGACCTCTAATATTCCAAGAAAGACCAATCATTTCTTATTTTTAAAACTTGTTTCTAAGGTTTGTTGCCTACCTACCGCAACATCCCTTGTAGTCCCTCTTGATCTCCTGGCACATTCTGATGGCCTCCCTCTGGGCATCTCCATTCCCACATCCACCCTTTTGGGCTTAGTTTTCTTTTTCTGCATCTTCCATTCACCACCATCATTTTCCTCACAGTGTTCATCACCCAGGGAGCTAGGTGAGGGAGGGTAGTTCCTTTCCTCCAGCTGTAGAGGAAGACTTGTAACAGCCTTAGGGGACTTTAGTTCGAGTGAGACCACAATAGCAGGTTGTTTTGTGCTTCCACATGAGTGATCACACTTGTCTCCAGAGTAATCATCAGGGGGTTCTCTAATGACATAAGCACCGAAAGGGGTTTAGGACCCTTCAGTTCAGGGGTTACCTCTTCGTTCTCTAGAGGGCTAACAATCTCACCCTCTTCCACCTCTAGGTTTCCCAGTTCTGGGTTTTCCAGCACTTTAGCCACCTGGGGGGGCTGGTCTTCTCCTTCTCTTCACCTGCAACCATGGGTGGCTCCTCGAAGGTGCCCCTTGTTTTTATTTTTTCCTTATGCATCAAGGATTTGCATTCTTCACTGGTGTGGCCCCTGGAGTCACATTTCTAGAAAAAGAGGGTGGCATTCTCATAAACCAAGGCCTAAGTCCATCTGCCCAACTTAGATTTCAAAATAAGAAAGTTGGGGAGGGTTTTATTCAGGTTAACATTAACGCAAAACCTAGCAAACAACAACCTAGATTTAGAGTGGGTTACTTGGTTTGTCATAATATATGTGCCAAAGGAGTCACCAATCCACCTAAACACCTGATCATCCCAATATTCAAACAGAAGCCCAAGGAGGCGCACCCACACAGGAGCCATCCTCCTCAGCTCTGTCATCGGATTAAATCTGGGTTTCCATTTCGCCAGAGTGAGGAAGTTCTTACCATAGACCCACAAGCCTGACAAAACAAAGGTCAAATCCTCCAAAGTATTGAACTTGAAGAGGAGGAGTCCACCAGGCATAGCAGAGGTTAAGATAGATCCCTTAACCTTCCACTAGGTAGTCACCCACTTTCTGACCATTTCAATGGTAGGTCAGAAGTTGAAGAAATGACCCACCAACACCAACTAGAAATCAGCCATGGTCCTGTTTACCACCGAATCAGGGAGTGAGAGTTCAGTGCCTTCCCCTGTCTGAATGAAGTCCACCAGGAGTGATTCTAGAGTATTCTAGACCTCACCCACAAGAGGTCCTTTCCATCTTGTCTTTGGTGGGGATGAAGGAGCATCAACAGAAGAGGACGTCCTTTGAGAATATTTTGTTGACTCTTTCACGACTTGTCCCATGCCAGAGGAAACAACCTTGGGACCAACATGGGGTCCAGTGTGGGGACCTGCAAGGGGGGAAGATTCCCCCCTAGGGGAGGCGGGCATGGGAGCAGGCAGTTTGAATTCGAAGGTAGAGTGGGAAGTTGCAGAGTGAGAGGTTATCTTGAATTATTATCTTTCTTGTTATTTTGTCCTTGCTTTTATCATATTTATGCACTCGTCTACTTGAGACAAACATTAATTAGAGGAGAAATAAAAATAATGGAATGGAATGAAGGAGATGATGAGAGGTCAATAATTTGTGTTGTTTTATGCATATTCTCTTCATTATTTCAATGATGTGATTAGGATTTTAATTACATCATATTTTATATTTTTGTGGTTGGCTTTTATGATATATATTTCTAGTGTAATTTTCCTAATCGACACTACCTACTAGAAAGTTGCATCATGGTACATGATCAATAAAAAAGTGAAAGGAACATATTTCATTGGATAGAAATGTGTTTTATTTTATGTGATCTATGTTAGGGTAGAGAGAGACAAATAAGTCTAGAAATTTGTGTTATTATATTTGACTCGTGCTAAGGAAGATTACAAATAAAAATCTTTATTTTCTAAATAATATAGAAATGCAGGTGCAAAATGGGTGCTATAGTGTACACAAAATACAAAGATTAATAAAACAAATCTCTATTTTCTAGCTAACGAAAAAAATTGACTCTAAAATAGGGTTTTTAGTATGCACCAAGATATGATACTAAGAAATGGGTATCACAATGTTCATGGGGAAAAAAATTGATATATGACTACATAATGGGTGCTACAATTACACCGAAGATAAGAAATAATGAGGCCATAAATACCTAAATCAACATTTTATCATATTATCATGTTGATATCTTAAGGAATATAGAGATACACATTAAGGATAAGAACATTAAACACCAAGGAGATATACTCAATAGAAATAGATGAATTCCAAGTAAGGAATAATATAATCTTCAAGAAACGAAGAGATAGTTGTAAAAGTGATATCTTGAATAAAGTGTGAAGGGGTCCTTAAAAAGGATTCATAAATATCAAAAGGGTGGGAAGAGATCTTTTCCTAAGGACATATACATCCAAAAAAAGAGACATTTTCTAAATATGAACTCTTCAATACTAATATTTAAGGGGGAGGAGGACCAAGAATACACATCATCCACGTTACTAGTATAGGGATTATGTATAAATGATTTCACAATTTCAACACCAAGGAGAGATAATTTATTAACACATACTCTTTCAAGAAAGGAAGAGGTCCTAGTTAAGGATACACACCTCCAAGTAAGGATGAAACCCATATGAAGGATGAAAAATTCAATACAAGAATGGACATTCTTAAGAAAAATATCACTCAAAAAGGTAAATTTTGATCCTTAGGAATAAGGAATGACTTTTAACACCATTCTTGTCCTACCACCTTCTCAACAAGAATATCTAGGCTACTATGTAGCTACCCAAGTATGCTTGAGTATGAAATTGTACCACCATAAAATAAGCCCCCAAAAGTTAACCAACTAGTTTCACATTATGAAAAGTGACACAATAGGGATAAGGAGAGATAAGGTATTAAGTTTTGGGTTCTATAGTGACCTTCACTCCTTATTCCATGCATCCAAAGATACCATGTCTTCTATATTCTTGTTCATAAATCATGTACAAATAATGTTTAGAATTTGTTTATAGATGTGATGTGGAAGGACCGTCATCACAGACCTCATTGAAGTTTTTATTGTAACTATACTTTGGAGGACCAAACAAATGAATAGATGAAGGATGGATCATTTTATCTAAATATGTAGAACTTTATTATCATTATCAATGTCAACTTACAAGATAAGAGAGTCCTAATACCTAAAGTTATTGGGTTGGAGATGAGGTTTTTCATTATCTAAATCCTCGTTTCTACTAAATATAATGTTGGGTGTCATATCATTAAAGAAATATACATAAAATAATATTATCTCAAAATATGTTGATGGTAAGATAAGATCTAGGAGAATAAGGATGATATTAGGCGGTGGATGTGTTGAGAGTTGAATTGTTAACATTTAAAGCATACCCCTCTCGCACCAAAGTAAGAACAGGGGAAGACGATTCATCATTACACTTCAATGCTACATCTCCTTTGAAGAGATCATTTAGAGAAGTATTGACTAATTCCTCATGATTAAGGGATAGCATTGGAGAAGTAAAAGCATTTTAATCAGGTTAACATCATTCATAAGAGGATTATCTAAAGTGACACATGCAATATCCCCTATCTTTATAAAATCCAAAAATCCAATAAGCATATTTAAAAATGTCATAACATTTAAAAACATAAAATATGTATGAAAGCTTTTAGAAATGAATCAAATATTGGAAACATCCTAGAAACCCTCATTGTACAATATATTAAAATGCAATGAATCAATACAAGCAACATGAAGTAAAATAAGCTACCTTTCAAGAAATGTTTTTAATGAATGTAGCTAACTAGCATGTCAATCAAATGTGAAAGTGCAAACCAATCATATTATATAAGATGCATAGTGAAAAATTAGATTTGAAAACCTCCAACCAGAATCAAGCAAACTATAGACTATTTCCACTTGTTTCAGTAAGGAAAGATAATCTATTAGATCCAACTTTAATGTACTCTTGAAACAAAGTTGAATGTTGTATATATGATTACACTCCTTATTTTTGGTTTTTTGTTGTTGTGATATTGGTAGTCAACAATAGTAAAGGATGTGGTCAAGGTTGTCAAAAGTTATAAAAATTTCCAAGGGTTCTTCATATTTATGAAATTTATAAGTGTACTAACTCTCATGTCTATTTAAAGAGAGTTCAATTTATAAGTGTACTAACTCTCATGTCTATTTAAATAGAGTTTTCATTTTGGCAAAGGGGTATTGATTTTGGAAGGGATATTTATGAAAACTCTACCAGTGTGTACAATTAGAATTTTTTATGGCGAGTAACTACTTAACCATATTTGTGGAGGCAATTCCTCGAAGAAATCCCACATCCAAGATGCTGATTGAATTACAACTAAATAACATTCACATAGTTTGTTGTGTCAGAAATGATAGTT
This sequence comes from Chamaecyparis obtusa, assembly GCA_027943335.1. Taxonomy (NCBI): domain Eukaryota; kingdom Viridiplantae; phylum Streptophyta; class Pinopsida; order Cupressales; family Cupressaceae; genus Chamaecyparis; species Chamaecyparis obtusa. Next base: position 511,339 of record BSBK01006680.1, on the reverse strand, counting down.
ACTGATAACATCATATGTTTAAGTTTTGATGATTTCATTCATGTGTTTTCTATGAGATCTCTTCGATATGTTCATGGCCTTGACATCCATAATGAAATGGATGGGATAAGTCCAATAATAATAAATTCTAAACATTATAAGAAATCATTAAATACAAACAAAAAGAAGTGAGATCACAAGTTATTTTTAAAATTTTCTGAAAAGACAATAACCTTAAAAAAATAATCATTAAAAATAAGGACATATATTTTTAAAAATATTCAAGTGACTTAACAATAAAGCAACATCTAAACAGCAAACTAAAACATATATTTTACCAGGAGGGACACGTAGTATTATTTTCAAACTCCCTTTATATCTTTTTATGTTTTAGTTGGCTATTTAGCCAATCCCTAACAATAGCATTCGACAATTTGATTTTAAGAAAAACGTTTGTTTGACTAGAAGACCCAAGACTTTCGTTTACATCCAACAAGACCTAAATGTTTATTTTATTCCCATTACATATTCTTTGCTCACCACGCGTTCGCTTGGTCCCATACACGACATTAATTCTACGTGTAATAGTATTAAAAACACCACACGCACTTGACTTTACTGCAGTTAAATTAAAAAAGAATTGTATAGGTGGAGATCATATGCTTTTCGTAACGTTTGTCAAAAATTTGGTAAAGTCATAGAGTTCTGTCCATATTCAGAGTCTGGAACGTAATTGGAGAGACTTTGACTTCAATATCGCTGGGCCTTTTGAACTTGCTGTTTTAGTTAACCCTAAGCCCTGACTTCCCAATTCATTGCCATTAGAGCTCTCTAATTAGCATTTGTCTTTCATTCGAACATGTTTTCATTGCCATTAGAGCTCTATTGAACATAACTGCTGTTTTGAAAATGATAATGGGGTATTTCTCATCTTTTTCTCCTTTAATTTGGCGAGTTCTAACGCTTTTTCTTATATCGTGCTCATTATATGCAGAAAGCCTTGACAATCCTCCCGCAACTGCATACGGAGGCAGAACTTGGAAGAACAATATCCAGTCTCTACATTTCCTGACACCGTCACTTTACAGAGATGCACTTGTCAGACCGATTCTTCTAAGCAGCAATATCTCATATAACGATATGAATCTGCAATTTGGATGTGGATTCTTCTGTTTTGGCAGTCCTTGTGACACAGGCTACCTATTTGCAGTTTTCTTCGTTGTCTACGGCCTTGATGGTAACCCGCTAGACATGCAAATGGTGTGGAGTTCTAACAGAGACCAGATCGTGGAAGAAAACGCAACCCTAACACTCACCTTCACAGGAGAACTTGTGTTAAGGAGCTTAGATGGGAATCTTGTCAAGTCTACAAATACATCTACTCAAGCTTTCGAAAGGATGGAGATACAAGAATCTGGTAACCTTGTTCCATATAACAACTCCGGTGAAATCATCTGGCAGTCTTTTGATTATCCAACTGATACCCTGCTGCGAGGGCAGAAATTAAAGGTGGGACAAAAGATTATTGCAAACACTTCTCCTAAGAATACAAGCCAAGGTCTTTTCTACTATACCTTGCTTCACGATAGCTTTGCTATGTTTACAGCCTCTGCACCGGCTAAAATGTATTTCAGGTGGCGTGTAGGTGTGGAGTTATCATATATGCAGTTTGACAACCAATCCATCAATATATATAGTCAAGGAGGACGATCGCCGTCATTAAATTCCACAGTATCCTGTAGCTACCTTTACTTTAAATTAGATTCAGATGGACATTTTAGGGACTGTTCCATCCTAACAACAGGAAGATCTTCCCCTGACTACTTTCCATCGTTTATAAAATCAGCCGCTGAGTGCGATTACCCAAGACCATGTGGAGACTATGGTGTTTGCACAAATGGTGAGTGCAGCTGTCCAAGAGATGGCAACGCTTTTAAACCGATCGATGCCGCAAAACCCAATCAGGGATGTGCTTTGCGTGTTCCTCTAGCCTGCTCAAATAACAGTATCCGCCAAGATCATCACTTGGCGGATACTGTTATTTGAGCAGGCTAGAGGAACACGCAAATTTCCCTTGCAGATTTGTGGGTTGTTCCTACCTGCTACCAGAATTGCATCACTTTTTCTCAGCAGTTTGCCAACCAACATTTAAGTTGCAAGGGTCATTGCATTGTGTGGTAAAACTGGAGCATTCCAATATAGCATGGACATCGATCACAGCACAACAAGAAGCAGATTTCTGCCACACATTATAGCTGCAACTGACCTAATGAGAATCGATTGAAAACGGAAAAATCATTCACAAAACATGTTGGTTCACAAACTACTGAGAAAAACTGATGTAATTCTGCTAGCAGGTAGAACGACCCACAAATTCAATTTCACAGATGGAAGCAAAGAAAATGAAGAAAAACAGCACCATTATAGAGCATGAAGAGGTTTCCCTGGGAATCGAATGGTCCGAAGGTCTAGACAATACTAATGCTTCGAAATAAATTTGCTGCATACTGTTGGACGACAACTAATATGCAATTCAATGATTATTAAATTCTTATGTAATATATGTAGATAAATATACTTGAAAGAACATCAAAATTATTTGTTCAGCTGTGCATGTTTTCTATCAGGTTGATTTATGACTTAATAGCACTAGCAATACGAAAACATAACAAACCTTATATACACTGTTTATAATGATATGAATCGGTGTCGTAGACAACAAAAAAAAGTTGCAAATACGTGGACCGTGTCACAGGGATTGCCATAGCTTAGAATTGACCATTATGCTAAGTTAAAAAAACAGGGATTAGGATTGACCATAATGCTAAGTTTAAAAACAGCACTATTGAAGTCAAAGTCTCTCTGACTAACAAAATAAGATCCGAATTCTATGGCTTTACAAAGTCTTCACCGACCAGTACGAAACATGTATGGTCTTGAATCAAACAAATTTTCTTTGAATTCACTGCACAAACTATAGTACATATCGACAAATTAATTCTATTCCACGTATAATTAGCGCCGTGTAGGACTAGGAGCCCAAGCAAATACGCGGTCAGCGAAGAATATGTAAAAGGAAGAAAAGAAACCTCCATTGCTAAATTTTTCATGAGTTTCCTCCTCTCGAAGAATATGTTGGAAATTTTCATAGCCATTTGACAAACTTGGCCACATCCTTGAATAGGAAGTACCAGTATTCTATTTTCATAATGTTACGATTACTCACTTATTGCAGATTCGTACTTATTGTAAACATGTGAAGAGTGCAACATCAAGGCTTTCTCAATTAAGTTTTACTAAAGTAGTTTATATTTCTAAGAAGTAAAATTCAATTTTATTTCTTTATGAATAATCTATTTCTATAGGATAGTTCACAATTTCTAAACATTAAAGTATATCATTATACAAAGGATTATTGCTTAAATGACAATGAAGTATATATATATATAATTTGATTAAGTTTTGAATTTTAATCAAATTGGTATTCTTGAGCTCCAAGTAATATTCATGAATTTTGTTGATCTGTATAGATCTTTTGTGTTATTGTGTCTTAATTTATAATTTTCTAATTTTTTTCAAGTCTCATCTCTTTTATATGTTTTGACCATACTCACCCATAATTCCAATCACTACTCCAAGAAGCCTCAACATGAGCCTCATGCATTTAATAGTCTAAGGGTTTTCATTCAAAGTGTTTTGATAATAAAATCTTTAGTAATAATTGATTGGACACTTTTATGGTTGGTGTAATGTTGGGAAATAGGGTTCACTAGCTTATGCAAGCAAACTAAGAAACTAGGTCTATCTCGTATTGGGATTACATTTAGAATACAAAACCACAAAGAGATTAGTATGATTGACTAGCATTGTTCTCAAGAGAGTCAATTCAATATCATACTCTTAGAGCTTCTTTTCATTTTTGGTATATGTTGCTTTAGAGAGTTCTTGACCTACTAGATGAGTTTCTAATCACCGGAGACTAAATTTGGGATCCAAGAGCTTATATCGACCTCCTCCTAAATCTCATTTGATTTTAGGAGGAAAAAGTCACCCTATGTTACCTTGTTATAGAGAAGGTTGCCCTAGCCAACCTTGTTTAGGGTTTTGGAAGTGGAATTTTAGATCTAGGTCTATAGTTGTATGCTAAGTTGGTTTCCTCTTTTTGCATCTTTCAGAACCTACAACTAAACCTAGATCTACACATAAGAGGAGAAAAATGGTGTTTGGGCTTTGTAGGGGGTTCAATGCAAGATGAAATAGACAACTTTGGTTTTGACACTTCTCTAATTTATTACAAAGACTCATGGAAGCATCTAATTAATGGACATATATCACACCATCCTTCCTACAACTATGTAGGATGCATCCCTTCGATTACAATTAAAACATGCTCTTTGGTGTTCTAGAATGATATATATATTTTAGTAAACCTAATAGTGGATAATTGATGACTAATTATTTTAAAGACCAATAAACTAGTATATATAGATCCATCATTTTCTTAGATTCCAACAACTCGTAAAAGCCTTGGATTGTGCAATCACTAATTATTTAGGAAAACTCATGAAACCCTATTTAGAGTTGTATTCACACCTTGAACGGCTTAAAAATTGCCTAAAGAAATATTGAACTTCATGTGGGAGACATAAGAGATCATAGAAAAATAAATAAATTCAATTTTTATTTATTAGAATATTTGATTTAGCTTTTATAGTAAGGGAAGAATGAGAAATATACCAATAATATGACTTATATATGACTTGACTATAATATAGGTAAAAATATTAACCACTAGACATAGAAAGTTATATAATATGAGATATTTTTTACTTTTTATTCTTCTCAAGTCTACATATTTATTTTTGTTAAATAATTTTTTGAGTTTGATTTTATTTGATTTAGTATTTGGAGAGCTGCGTTAAATAAAAATAAAAATGGGACATTTCTAAATTACTAGATACTATAGTAAATGTAAAACTATGTCCTTTTGACGAAAACTATTTTTTTTTTTGGTAAAAACACTAATATGACATCCATTTTCTATCAGTTCTCATTTCTCCTTCAAACTCTAAAAGGTAAACTTGGATAGCCTTGTCACAACTACTAAAATCTTCTTGATCTCTCAAATTTTTTCCTTGCATTATCTTTGCTAGTATTAATAAAATGATTATTATAAGTATTATAAGAATACTTACCTTACAATTAAGTATTATAAGAATACTCTTACAATTTATTTATTGCATATTTTTATATATTTTATATTACCTTTTTTATAATTAAATTTACTCTATTCAATAAATCTTAAATATATTGGTGATCTTCAAAGGTTCTTAAATAGCCTATCTGAAATCAACTTCAACATCAGAAAGAAAAGCAAGCTGAAGAAAATCAGCCAGAAACTAATGCTCAAAGACTCTACACATGAAAAATCCTCCTTTAAGCACTTAAAAAAATAGTTATGAACGTGCCCATCTAACTTTTGGTTCGAATTACTAACATAAAATATATTATTGTCAATGAGCAATCATGCCACAATAAGTAATCCTGCTGTCATTCGAGAATCCTACAGTCATAAAGTTATTGGCAATCCGTCTGTAATCGTTTTTCTGTGAACAGCATTATCGTTACTAATTTGTATTTCCTTTTTATTTTTTCTAAATTAAGTATTGAAAAATAGAAAATTCATTCCAGAATGGTATACGTGAATACGAAGGTTTCTTTTTACATCCAAACTCTAATTCTACAATGGTTGATGGAAAAATTAAAACAGGAAAATAAACAAATAAATGAAGAGAATCTAACTTAAAAAGGAAAAATAAACAAATAAATGAAGAGGAACTAAGTTAATAAAGCACAGAAATAGTAGGGCCCTCTTATGAGAGTGGGCTGATCAGGGACAGCCGTAACCATTTAATCTTTTACAATTAGGGAAATGGATTCAGTTTTGTTAAACATTTTAACTTCGCTCTTTTCAAAATGTAATGTTTTATCACGTCCTAATTTTGTTTTAGGACAGTTTATTTGAGAAATCCTCTATTTATAATCAAGTAAGGTTTGTTTTTCTTTTTAAATGACTACAATAGTCTGATTACACACGACTATGAAGGCCTGTTCAACATTCAAACATATCAGAATAAAAGTAGTGATTGTCAGAGATTGATGATAAAGAAAAACCTGTGGAGGGAAATAGGCAATAAAGAAATCATCTCGGCGCAGATAATACGGAATCTGTAGGAGCATAGGACAGGTCAGATGAGAAGAGAGACTCTTGATTAGAAGCAACAGTTAACGCACATGGAACATCATTAAAACTGTCTATTAAACCCTCCAATGCCTTCACCACTGTGGACATAGCTGGTCGCCTCGTAAAATTGTCCTGTACACACCACATTCCCACTTTTATCAATTTATCTGCCTCCTCTTCTACGCCTATTTCTTCATTTTCAAGTCCCGGATAGACCAAATCCATTAAACTCCCTTCCTCTGCCTTAACTTGCAACAGTGAAAAGAGACCGTCTTTTGAAAGCTCTCTGCTTCGTTTACCGCTGACAATTTCTATCACCATAACACCAAAGCTAAATATATCTGCCTTCTCTGTGATATGCATGTTCCACAATTCAGGTGCCATGTACCCTGGTGTCCCTCTCATCATGGTTATCACTTCACTTTGATCTCTATTAATCAACTTTGCCAACCCAAAATCTGAAACTTTCGCATTGAAATTCTGGTCCAGAAGTATGTTTTGAGGCTTGATGTCAAAATGAATTATACGTTCTTGACATTCTTCATGCAAATATGTCAATCCTCTTGCAATATTCAGAACTACATTGTATCTAGTTTTCCAATCCAGCATATATTGATGCACATTGTTGGGAAATATCCATTTATCGAGAGACCCATTTAGTAGATACTCATATACAAGCATTCGATGGGCCTTTTCTGCACAAAAGCCTTTCAGCCTTACCAGATTAAGATGGTCAATTTTTCCCAAAGTTTCCACTTCTGCGCGGAATTCCCTTTTCCCTTGTCCTGCTCCATCAAGGCGCTTCACTGCTATCTTTGAGCCGTCAGCCAAAACACCTTCGTAAACTGAACCAAATCCTCCACTTCCAAGCTTTATACTAAAGCTATTTGTGGCATGCTTTAATTCCTGGAACGTGTAACGCAGAGGTAAACCAGCTGGCCAATCTACATGATCATCCTCGTCTTCGTCATTATCTTCATCCTTTTCTTTCTGATGTCTGCTATCTTGAAACTTTTTTATCGATGCCCACAATAAGATTAACAGAGCTAGTGCTCCCCCAGCAGAAGCACAAATGATAAAAACAAGCGACTGCTTAATGCGCTTGGAACTAGACTGGATTTTAATATAAGCAGTGGAATTGTAAAACTCATCTACTGGACTGTTAGTTTTCATGGAATAGACATTGGATTCTAGATAGCAATAACCACTAGAAAAATTGGCCTCATACCTGAAAAAGGCAGCTTTGCAAGAGCAGTCTTCGAGGCAATATTTTTTGCATGCATCTCTTGACACCAACCCTGGCGTGGAAGAATTTTCATAAACATAAGTAAAATAGGAAACATGATCCAGTTCCAAAAAGTGGTGATCTTTGCGCCTACTTTTCTGTGAGCACACCAGAGGAACACGCGGAGCACATCCGAAATTGGGTTCTGTGACATCAATCGGTTTAAAGCCATTGCCATCTGTTGGACAGCTGCACTGACCATTTGTGCAAACACCATAGTCTCCACATGATCTTGGATAGTCGCACTCGGTCATTGATTTCATAAAGGATGGCACATAGTCAGGGGAAGATCTTCCCGTTGTTTTTAGGATGGAGCAGACCCTTATATGCCCATCTGATTCTAACCTAAGGTAAAGGTAGGTTTTAGATACTGTTAAATTTATTGACGGCGATCGTCTTCCTTGAGAATATATATGGATGGACTGGTTGTTAAACTGAATATATGATAACTCAAAGCCAACACCAGCTCGTGGCTCTGGATATCTGAAATACATTTTAGCCGGTGTAGAGGCTGAAAACATAGCAAAGCTGTCATGGAGCAAGGAGCAATAGAAATGACCTTGGCTTGTATTCTTAGGAGAAATGTTTGCAGTAACCTTCTGTCCCACCTTCAACTTCTGCCCTCGCAGCATGGTATCAGTTGGATAATCAAAAGACTGCCAGATGATTCCACGGGAGGTGTTAAAGAGAGCAAGGTTCCCAGATTCTTGTATTTCCATGTTTTGAAAAGTTTGGGTGGATGTATTTGTAGACCACACGAGAGTCCCATCTGAATTCCTTAACACAAGTTCTCCTGTGGAGGTGAGTGTTAGGGTTGCATTTTCTTGCACCATCTGGTCTCTGTTTGAAGTCCACGCCATTTCCATATCAAGCAGGCTGCCATCAGTGTCGTAGACAACAAAGAAAGTTGCAAATAGGTAGCCTGTGTCACAAGGACTGCCATAGCAGAAAAATCCACATCCAAACTGCAGATTCATATCATTATATGAGATATTGTTGCTCAAAAGAATCGGCCTGACGAGTGCATCTTTGTAAAGTGAAGGTGTCAGGAAATCCAGATACTGGTGATTGTTGTTCCAAATCCTGCCTCCGTATGCAGTTGCGGAAAGAATAGCAAGGCTCTCTGCAAATAGTAAGCATGATATAAGGAACAGTGGCAAAATTAAAAGAGCGGAGGACGAAAAACAGTATGTCGTTATCATGTTTCCAAACAACAGTTATGTTCACGAGAGAGGTCACAGAGTAAAAGACAACTGCAGATTATAGAGCTTTAATGACAATGGATTAGGAAGGCGGGGGATTAGGAAGGCGAGATTAGGATTAGCCATAAAATTAATTTAAAAAAAAAACCAACAATGTTGAAGTCAAAGTCTCTCTGACTAACGAAATCAAGATCCGAATTCATCGCCCACTATATTTCTACTATCAAACAAATTTGCTTGATTTCACTCCACTAAAGTAAAGTACATGTCAGACTTTAATTCTATTCAACGTAGAATTAGCGCCGTGTAAGGGCCCAAGCAAACGCGTGGTCAGCGAAGAATATGTAATAGAAAGAAAAGAAAACTATTGCTAAATTCTTCATAAATATCCCCATAAAGACACTACGCCATTCCCAAACTAGAGATTCCTTTCAAATTGGAATCTGATGGTGTGCACCCACAAATTTCGTCTTAAATTCTATTTTCATTAAGAATAGTGGTACTCTTGAACTATTATACTAAACAATTACTCACTAGCATTATCTATCTTTTAAAAAATAAATGTAACTAGCAATTGCAAATGTAACGAGTAATTGCATCTTGGTGTGGGTATTGGCTAAATCGTAAACTAAAATGTAAAATGTATAAAGGAAGTTTGAAAAAAACTTAAGTGTCTCCCTTGGTAAGATTTGTGTTTTAGTTTACGATTTAGACGTTGTTCTTGGTGTGCAATGGGTACCCCGAAGATATGTAGAAAGGGAGCATAAAATTTTAATTCTTTTTCTCAATTGTTTAAATAATATGCATAAAGGAATGAGTCTAATTACAAAAATTCTATAATTTATATGCAATGAAATATTTTATAATTATACTATATGATTAATAAACTATAATACTTATTTTTTAATATCATATAAATTGATTTATCTAAATTATTAAGATTTTAAAAAATTAGTCTTATATAATTAATTAATATACATATAGTTTTAAATTAAAAATATTTTAATTTTTTAAAAATTTAAGATTAATATAAAAAGTTAATTTATTTTATTTGAACCAAAAAGCGACACATAAAATTGAATTTTTTCTTAATTTACCTTGAAGTGTGACCATGATCCCTTTTAAAAAAATATTAGGACAAAAGTTCAACATAATCCTTAATACAAAAGATTGGCTAATGTGAAACCAACAACTCATCCCATGATTTCTCCTCCCTACATTAATCCCAACAAACAAGGAAATTCAAACCCCCCCACCGCTTTCATATTTTTGTTATTAATATTTCAAGAATGAAAAGAAATTTAAAGGAGGAGAGTAATCTCAATAAATGTATGATAAATTTATTCTTGTGGGTTAGATTTAGAAAAGTCCTTAGTAGGTTGGCCTTTTGGTTTGATTCCTTACTTCTTTCTATAGGAGGCCTCAAATTTCATTAGTAAGCAAAATGTTTTTATATGTAAAATATTGTACCAATAAAATCCACTTAATATCTTTAAATCCACTTAATTAAAAATTAAATTTAATTAATTAAAAAAAATAATTTGAAAAAACTAACTAAAAAAATCTTGCTAAAAGAGAAAACAAACTAAAAAAAATGAAATCGAATCACATAAACCTACGTAAGCTTTAAAAGGCTATAAAAATTAAAAGTCTCCCTAATTAACAAAAATCCTTACTCTCCAAGGTTCCAAGTTCAAACAATATTTTTACATTTAAAATAAATAATAGAATATTATTTTACAATATTTAATGCCGGACATAAAATGCCTCTACCAATCTATTTAACACTGCATTTAATTTGTATTGATGGAAATGCTTAATTAATGTCATGAACATAAATACAAATGCACACAGAAACGGGCATTTAAATAGATTCTTAATATTTTCTTTGAAGTATGGTCTTAGTTTTTAAAATTTAATTTATTTACATAATCTAACTATATTCACCTAAGAGAAACTATCTTTGATTAAATTTGAATTTATCTTTCATTGATATTAGTATCATTTATACTTAAATTCAATTTATCATTATTTTTTATTTGTTAATATTAAAAAGGTTATAAAGTAAAGAATTAGCAAATTAGGAATGTTTAAAGTGTTAAGAAAAATTCATTTTGAATATTCGCAATCTATTTGATAGAAGAGTAAAAGATGAGTTGAAAATCATAAAAGTTGTATAAAACCTTGGATTATGAGTACATGGTGTTAGAGAATAATCACTTGATACCTGGATAAAATCTGGAGGATGGATTGAAGTCTAGTTGTCAACAACAAAGTTCTACAAGCATTGCAAAGAATTACATGAATTACACTTGCAGAACTGCATGCATAGAGGAGTGTTAGTTTCACAGGCTAAATATTATCCCAGTCTTTTATAATATGCATGCCATTGACGTGTCTACCTGGGTAGTTGCAAAGACAAAAAAAAATCTCTTTCATTTTATCCAATAAAGTTGTAATTTTGTTTCAAAGTTCTTTGGATTGTAATTGTAGATTTTGAAAAGAGGACAAATACTAGCAGGCAAATTATTAACAGAGGAAACTAACAGTTGTTGTAGTTGCAACGACCTTGCTAGACATGTATGGAAAATGTGAAGGCATAAACAGGGCACATGATTTTTTGGCAGAATGCCTCGAGGAGATGTGAAAATGGAATTACCAAAGAGGCCTTCAAATACAAAATAGTTTTCCCTGCTGGTCGATTAGTTTCACGACCTGCAGGGGCAGCTTGACTGGTAATCGAGGCTCCTAAGGAAAATGTAGAGAAAGGTTTGGTTTGTATTTTTGTTCATTTATTTACTAATTTTAGTAATTCCCTGCCGAAACAGAGGTTGGAATACTCTGGCCGGACCAAGTCGCGCAATAGCATTTGGGGTTGTCAATGGTTTGGGGTGTGGGCTTGGAGATGGTTGTCATTATTTTTTGTTTTATTAATTCAGCTTTCATGGCGCTCTATGACTTTGCAGGTGTGCTGATGTTGTGGATGCCTTATGCTTATGATATCTCCTTCAATCCCACTCATAGCTTTATTCTCATAGCAATGTTAGAATTATAATTTATTTAGTCAAGATACAATTTAATGCAAAGGAAAACATAATTTTCAATGTAAATTATCTTTATTTAGTGATTGTTATCACTCAATAAATAAACACAAAATTAAATAAGAAATAATATAATTGTAGAAATTTTAAAATTCAAATTTAAAAATGTATACTCTCACAATGTTTAAATTTAAATTCATTAAATTTTCATATTTATTAATTCTAGATTTTTTATTTTGAAGAAAGAATAAAGAACCATGAATCTTCAAGCATTTTATATTTTTGACACTGATTTGAATCATTTTTAAAGAGGAGGGTAACATCTCATTAATTGGCTTGCAAGCTGTGGCAGACTTAGATAAGTTGGCTTTGTCTAATGACGATACCAATGTGCTTGTCTTACACTGCCCTTTGTACAAACAAAGCCTCACCCTCATCCCCATCAATGGAGAGTTCCAGATGCTGAAATGTGATGACCAGGTGAGGAGATTTGCCTACCTATTTTTCAGCGCACACACAGGCCCAGCCAAAATATCTCATCGCCTTCCATTTTTTCTAAAGGTTCTCTAACATCACATTACATCAGCAAGAAAGCTCGGAGGATAAATAAATTAGGGAAATGAAAGAATCAGTTACACTTTTTATAGTAAAATATTTTACCTTCTTTGCAGGAATCTCATTGTAGACATTAACATTTGCAGAGTAAAAAGTGGTAAGCAATCACGCTCATTCTCATTGATGGATCGCTTCTAGGCAGGATGAATTTCCTGGCTTGGATGTTGTTTGTGCCGCTCTGGCTTACTTTCTCGTATTCCATTGGAGCTTATTCGCTTAAAAACATAAATTGCATTTTGTACACACTAAATAGTGCACTTCTCTAAGTCATTACATCCAAGGAAAATCTATGAGTTGGAAGCCTTAGAAAGTGACCTAGAGCTCCCTATGAATGGAGTTGCAAGGGTTTTAAGATTGCTCTCAGCTAGAGCTATAAAGCTTGTGACCTTGCTAGTCAACCACACAATGGGAGATTCAAATGAAGATAAAGGCAAAAATGCCAATATCCCCAAGAATCACTATGAGATGCAATGCAATGTAACTATGCTTAGAATGAGCAATGCAAGCTAATCTATGGAAATGAAAGAACAAGTATTACAAAGCCTTCCTAGTTAAGCTATGTGAGCTAATCTAAAGCATAAAGAAACTAAACTATGAATGCCATGATAATGCAACTAGAATGCAAGAATGAAGCTAAGATAGAATGTAGATGTGAAAGCTAAGAATGCTCCAAAATCTTCAAAAGCTCCAAAGTGACCTAGAAAACCTGCAACATAACATTAGTATTCAAAAAATGCCTTATGAAAATGAGAAGAGAGCTCTTCTTTTATAGGAAATGAGAAGCAACGGATGATGGAGATTAAGAGGCAAAAGATTTGATCAAGGGTGGAGCTTAAAAAAGGAGCAATCCATGTGCACAAATATCCTCCAATAGAAAAATAAGAGTTGACTTTAGTGTACATATGAGACAAAAAATACTTTTTCTCTTTTTATAAAATAAGAAATAATGCTTTATTTGTGCAACTTAGGATAAGAGGAAAAGTGGGGGCTTTTTATTTAATAAAAGACGAGGAAATTTCTTTTAAAACTTAGGATAAAATGGTTAGCCCATAGAAAATAATCAAATAAATGATTGAAATAGGATTTGATCAGGGAAATTCATATATTTGAAAATATTGATTTTTGATAACATTGATTCAGGGATTTGATAAATTGCAAGAATGGGGCCCAAAGTCTAGGCGACCATTTTAGGGTGCATACATTTGCCCCTCTTTGACTAATGTGAGATTGATTTGGGATCACATGTGGTCAAAGAATGAGATTGAAATGTGAAATCGATTTGGGATCACAAAACAATCTAGATATGTGTTCGATGGATGGGAACATATCAGGACAAAGATAAGCTGTTTGAAAAAGACAAGGCCAACACCATTGTAAATAGGTAATTGTCAAGTCTGAGATAAAGAGATAAGAATCTCAAGGTTTGCTGATTGATAAAGCTGAATCAAATATTTGAAGGTTTGATAGGTACTGCCCCCTCTAGATCAGAATCGAAATCAAGTAGAGGAGAAATAGCAAATTGATAAGGTTGAGCAAATCACTAGAAATCATGATCGAAGATGACAGATGATAGGATAAACATTAAGTAGTGAAGACATGCCCCAAAGGTAAGGGAATGAAAATGAATGGAAGACTAGAAGTTTGAAAGAGATGGGGATGAAGAAGATGAAGATGCCCCAAGAAAGATCGAAGGATTAGGCCGCAAATGGTCAGCCAACTGCGCAAAAGAGGGAAAAATTTGAAATGCAATTTTGACTATCAAGATGAACTCAGATTTCAATTTCGATCCCAAAAATGGATCCAGGACATCAAAATTAGCTAGGCGTGCAATTTTCATGCAATTCTGAGGTGTTTTGAAATTTGGTCAAAAAAGTCAAAAGGCTATATAAGGCACCAAAAAGGTCATTTTTAAAATCATTTATCTTTTAGTGATTTGAGAATCTTTAGAGCTCAGAGAGAGAGAATGGCCAAGCAAGCAGCGATCCTGATCCACTGACATTGATTTGAGGGTGCCCGGTTGCATAACCGGCCTCCACACTATGGTGCTCTGGTATGTTTTTGGAAAAACTTTCTTTTTAAGTTGTTTTGGAGCATTTATGGCATTTTAAAACACATTTTTAATTGATTTTTAAAAATTTTAATTTTTTCTGTACGAAAAATCATACGATAGTTGCAAAGTATCGCACCCTTTGAGGGATAATGTCGTGCGATACTTCGTGGGTCAATATAGTATCGCACCGGCATTAAGTCCAGTATCGCACAATACTAGACAAAATGTCATGCGATGCTATGTGAAGTATCACACTTCAAGATTTTATCGCGCTATTATAGGAAAAAGTATTGTACGATACTTAGTCAAAAAATAGTATTGCACAGTTTGAAAAATTTGACATGTTTTAAAGTTTTGAGCAATATGACTTAAGTCCAGACAATTTTAACTTTGTATACTAATTTTATACATTTATCATGATATGTTCTAATATCTGTCTTGGTTTGAATAGTTGTAGGAGGTTTTCCTGGTACTGATTATTAGGGCACCGAGGGTGGTCGAACTACGATGCATCTGAGATGTAGATGATTCGGGCTATGCAGATCTGAGAGCCAGGGGATTTGGATATTTACTACAGATGCCCCACATCCAAGCCGACCATGGTTTGTTGACCACCCTTGCTGAGAGATGGCACAACGAGCACAACACCTTCCACCTGCGTACTGAAGAGGTCACTATCAGTTTGGAGGATGTCTATCGGATCCTCCAAGTACCTAGCCATGGAGAGCCTATAAGTATAATCATGTTTTGAGATGTATATATATGAAGTTTCCATATAATAGAAACTGACATGATTTGTTTGCTGGCACAGGTGTACTATGATCAGGACCCAACAAAGGGTCGGTAGGCGATCCAGACTCTATTTCAAGATGTGATGATTATAGATCATCATCTGAGTTGGGATAGGTTGGTGGAGGACTACGACAGAGATTACCCGGTCCCATGCATTTTATGCTCTATTATTACACAGGCTCTGATCACTAATAGGAGCTAGAGAGGGTTTCTACTGGGATGGGGCCGATTGATTGCAAATCTAGTGGCACGCCCCCGAAGGATGGCATGGGGGCCAGCTATCCTCGCGGATATGTATCATGAGCTCCATGAGATAGTTTATAGGGAGAGCCGGACTTGGGCATACGGTGTAGTTTTTTCCCAGATATGGGTGTGGGAGCACATAGCTATAGTGCGACCATGAGTGCAACCTAGGGAGCGCAGATGTCCCTTTATATACAAATATATAGGGTTCTTGTCACAACCTCATAGCAGGGGTGTGACCTACTATAGGAGATTGCTAGATGAGCTGAGTTCATTCATATGGAGGCCATATAGGTAGGTTGAGTAGTGGGGGGATCATGTGGATGAGCTCAGTTATATGTTGTGCAACCAACCACTGGTGGGTCATCATGATGATATCATTGAGAAATTCATCATTACTCGCATCTGGAGACAGTTTGGTCACCAGCAGTGGGTATCCATAAAGACTACCATGTATGCACGAGTTAGGGATGAGGAGCGATAAGGTTGGTTGCTGATGCTGGATTATTAGTAGGTAGTACAAGATACAGAGACCATCTGGAGGGAGCCATGGGACTACCTCCCTGACATGGCAGATGCAGGTGTGGATGCGGCCTATAGAGCAGAGCGGTGGAGGGTACCATTTCCTAGGTTCACAGTTCCTGATGCTTAGCCAGCACCGTAGGGTGATGACGAGGGAGATGATGGAGGAGATGGAGGGGACAGAGGAGACGAAGGAGATGGAGTAGGGAGAGGGAGAGTGAGGGAGACAGGGTAGAGCTCCTAATCAGGTCGCTAGAAATGGTCACGGGGATAGAGTTCTGAGGGGGAGGGTGAGGGTGAGGTGGTGAGGCTAGCTCGTCCTCAGGTTGACACAGGATCAAAGTAGCTTGCAGGGGGTGAGGATTTGAGAGCACGCATCTAGACCTTAGAGATTGAGATGCAACAGCTGAGGATTACCATCACTATTTGAGAGCAGCAGTTAACAGATCTAAGAGCTAAGATTCAGCAGTGAGATAGGGCTATACAGGTTGCTATAGCAGAGAGCTGGAGAGAGGTAGTATGAGCTGCGTACTATCATGGTCTCTATATTCAAGCTATACCAAAGGGTTAGCGAGCACCTCCCTACTCCATAGTAGCGGGGAAGTCCGATGTGATACCAAATGCAGCACCACCTCCTCCACGGGATGGGGAGAATCAGTCTTAGGCTTAGGTTGTTTAGATGTTTGTAGAGACATATCATGGGACATTTTATCCATTTTTGGATCCCATATTGTATTCATGTACTATGACATTTATACACATATATATGAGATTTTTGGATGTTTGATAGATCTTTGTGCATTGATCCCACTTGTGATGAATGTTTCAGTTTATATATTGTCTTGTCATATTGCTAAAAATGTATGTTATAAATGCTCATGTATGA
Organism: Chamaecyparis obtusa; assembly: GCA_027943335.1. NCBI lineage: Eukaryota > Viridiplantae > Streptophyta > Pinopsida > Cupressales > Cupressaceae > Chamaecyparis > Chamaecyparis obtusa. Next base: position 494,480 of record BSBK01006680.1, on the reverse strand, counting down.
TCTCTCTCATAGATGTTTAGCTCTCATGTGTATGATATAGACTCATGTTTCTGAAAAAGATCTCTTTGTTGATATGGATATGATGATAAGATTAACCCCTTGTGATCATAGGAACAAGATGTGATGAAAAGACAAGGAGCGACAGACATGATCAAGAAGAAAAGGAAAGATGAGCGCAGTTGACCGACAAGTCCGTAAAGATAAAATGGGAGCTATCTCCATATGAAAGATGCAAAACTAAGCTAATATGAACCTAAAGATGAAAGCTACTATGAAGGTGGTTGACTTGCAAGGTCACAACGCCAATAGACATCTAATTATCATCATCGAGCTTTATTGGTAGCGTTATAAGATCATACAATGCACACTAGTATAACTATGTGGATCTGAATATGATCTATATTAGATAGAAATGTGGGAATACCACCTAGGCATCAAAGACATAGAGGTCAAGATGACTAGTGTGGTGCGATTACCTAAGTTTGATATAGCAGGATTATGCTCGCATCGAGACACAAGAAGGTCAAGATGGCTATAAGCATGCACTTGCACAAAAATAGTCAAGGATAATGCTTTGCAGATCCTAATGTCAAGTGGATCAATCATAAATGCTAATGATGGTGAGGATGAACAAAATATACCCACAAGCAGGAAATGTTACCCAATTTTTTGTTCCATACAATTTTGGCTAAGTTCTATCCAAAAGTCTGCATTTTTATCTTGCCAAGCACCCCTGAAAATTTCATGACTTTGTGTCTTGTCTTCTAGCCTCTGTAATTCTTTAGCTCTCTGGTCTGCAAACCCTTTAAATTTGAAAAAAGTGACTGTTGTACCCAAAAAATCCAAAAAAAACCCTAGGCCAAGTTCTATTTTGCCATTACATTTTTGATCACTTAAGTCCCTGTATTTAGCATGTTTTCTTTATGAAATGCCTTTGTCACCAGCTCTCTTATTTTCCCAGTGGTTATCCTTCCTATTCGGTGAACTGGAAAATTTACAGTGGTTCGCGTAATCTCTTATTCCTAGCGGTTAAGTCCTCAATAGTTAGTGACCCAATGAGATGTCTATTCTTCCTTTAGTCACGTAATCACTTAATGTTTGGCGGTCTCGGTATGCGGGGGTCCTAGTTAAGCAAGATCGACGGCTGGCGTATCTTTGCATAGACCCTTTTTGACACATGTGATCTTGCACCGACCGTTGATCTTCCTTCACAAGCAGTGCTTCAACTGCCAGTGGGTCCACTGCCATGTTGTCTGACATGTAAGCTTCCGATTGGTCAAAGGATGGTGATTTGGAAGCTTGTCAGAGCGGGCCCAACAAACTGTCTTCCTTCTTAATCCAACGGCTACATGATCTCATAGACCCTTTCTGACACATGAGATTATGCGTCGACCATCAATTCTACTTTATTGCCAAGGTTCTGTCAGGTGGGTCCTTTCCTGGTGACGTGCTCACATTTGATTGGCCGACGGGGTGATGACTGGAATTTGTCAGTGGGACCTTTGTCAGAATATCTGCAAGGATGTCAGTAGAATGAAGATCAACAGCTAGCGCATGATCAGAAGGAATCTTTTGAGCCTTTGCGATTATACGCCCACCGTTGGATCTTCCAAGTGTTCAAGTCCTGTCAGGTGGGTCTGATGCCAGGTTAGGGTGACATGCCAATTTGTGATTGACCGAAATACAAAGATGTGTCAGTGGGTCCAGTGTCACATGTTGCTGACATGCATGTTTGTGATTGGTTGCCGGGTGATGACTAGAATGTATTAGTGGGTCTGTCTGATATGCTAAATTTCTATTGGTTGTTGGGCACACAGTTGGCACTTGTCAATGGGTCCAGATTTTTCTTAAGTGAAGTGGCAGAGGATTGGGAATCGACGGCTGGTGCATGATCTCAAGGAATCTTCCAAAGCCATGAGATCTTGCACCGACCGTTGATTAGGTATCAAGTTAAAAGAAAGCAGGTGGGTCCTTTGCTAGATAAATCTGAGCTGTCTGCAGTAACAAATAGTTGGAGGATAGGAGGTGCAAGGCAGGCCCATGTGTGGGTCTTTCATAAAGTACTCAGTGAACTGGCGACTATGACGTTTTCCTTATCTTCTAAATTTAGTGGTTTTGAAAAGGTATTTGGTGGCTCCAATAGGTTTCCCTTTGGTTGCATGTTCTCATAATAGTTTAACAGTACTCCAAATGATTTGGCGACTTGGTGAATGAAGGTTTTCGCTTGTTCTCAGAATGTAACCAGGGTTAGTCAAAAGATTTAGAGATTCAACGACTATAGTGTTCACATAGTCACTTGACCAAACCAGGGTTGGGAGAAGTATTTCATGACTTAGAGAAATGCTTTCAGTCATGCATTTGCTGAGTAACTAAAGGTAAAGGAAAGTCAAGGTGGGTCCAAAATGACAGATGTGTCGACATGCTCAATTTTCATTGGTTCCGACTGGTGATGTGGATTTTGAATTTTCAAAAGGGTTCGCAACTGTTGTAAGAGGTGACCTGGGCCGTTCGTCTACCGGGAAATGATAGATATCGACGGCCACATTTTAAAATTGGGCCTACTAGCCTGATAGGGTGCATACATTTGCCCCTCTTTGACTACTGTGAGATCGATTTGGGATCACATGTGGTCAATGAATGAGATTGAAATGTGAGATCAATTTGGGATCACAAAACAATCTAGATATGTGTTCGACGGATGGGAACATATCAGGACAAAGATAAGCTGATTGAAAAAGACAAGGCCAACACCGTTGTAAATAGGTAATTGTCAAGTTTGAGATAAAGAGATAAGAATCTCAAGGTTTTCTGATTGATAAATTTGAATCAAAGATTTGAAGGTTTGATAGGTACTGCCCCCTCGAGATCAGAATCGAAATCAAGTAGAGGAGAAAAAGCAAATTGATAAGGTTGAACAAATCACTAGAAATCATGATCGAAGATGACAGATGATAGGATAACCATTAAGCAGTGAAGACATGCCCCAAAGCTAAGGGAATGAAAATGAATGGAAGACTAGAAGTTTGAAAGAGATGGGGATGAAGAAGATGAAGATGCCCCAAGAAAGATCAAAGGATCAGGCCGCAAATGGTCAGCCAACAACGCAGAAGAGGGTGAAATTTGAAATGCAATTTTGACTATCAAGATGAACTCAGATTTTGATTTTGATCCCAAAAATGGATCCAAGGCGTTGAAATTAGCTAGGGGTGCAATTTTCATGCAATTCTAAGGTGTTTTGAAATTTGGTCAAAAAAGTCAAAAGGCTATATAAGGGGCCAAAAAGGTCATTTTCAAAATCATTTGTATTTTAGTGATTTGAGAATCTTTAGAGCTCAGAGAGAGAGAGAGAATGGCCCAGCAAGCAGTGATCCTGATCCATCGACATTGATTTGAGCACGCCCGGTTGCATAACTGGCCTCCACACTATGGTGCTCCGGTATGTTTTCGGAAAAACTTGCTTTTTAAGTCATTTTGGAGCATTTATCGCATTTTAAAACATGTTTTTAATTGATTTTTTAAAATTTCAATTTTGTCTGTACAAAAAATCATACGATAGTTGCAAAGTATCGCACCCTTTGAGGGATAATGTCGTGCGATACTTCGTGGGTTAATATAGTATCACACCGGCATTAAGTCCAATATCGCACGATACTAGATGAAATGTTGTGTGATGCTATGCAAAGTATCGCACTTCAAGATTTTATCACACTGTTCTAGGAAAATGTATTGTATGATACTTTGTCAAAAAATAGTATCACACATTGAAAAATTTGACATGTTTCAAAGTTTTGAGCAATATGACTTAAGTCCAGACAATTTTAACTTTGTATACTGATTTTATACATTTATCATGATATGTTCTGACATCTAGCTTGGTTTGAATGGTTGAAGGAGGTTTTCCCAATACTGATTATCAAGGCTCTGAGGGTGGTCAAACTACGATGCGTCTGAGATCTAGATGATCTGGGCCATTCAGATCTGAGGGCCATGCGATTTGGATATTTAGTACAGATGCCCCACATTCAAGCCAACCATGGTTTGTTGACCGCCCTTTTTGAGAGATGGCATAGTGAGCACAACACCTTCCACCTGCCTATTGGAGAGGTGACTATCAATTTTGAGGATGTCTATCAGATCCTCTGAGTACCTAGCCATGGAGAGCCTATAAGTATAATCATGTTTTGAGATGTATATATATATGAAGTTTCCATATGATAGAAACTGACATGATTTGTTTGCTGGCATAGGTGTACTATGATCAAGACCTGACAGAGGGTCGGTAGGTGATCCAGACTCTATTTCAGGATGTGACAATTATAGATCATCATCTGAGTTGGGATAGGTTGGTGGAGGACTACAACAGAGATTACTCGATCCCATGCATTTTATGCTCCATTATTGCATAGGCTCTGATCACTAATAGGAGCCAGAGAGGGTTTCTACTGGGATGGGGTTGATTGATTGTAGATCTAGTGGCACGCCCCCGGATGATGGCATGGGGGAAAGCTATCCTCACGGATATGTATCATGAGCTCCATGAGATAGTTTACAGGGAGAGCCGGACTTGGGCATGTGGTGTAGTTTTGGCCTAGATATGGGTGTGGGAGCACATAGCTATAGTGCGACCACAAGTGCAGCCTAGGGAGCGCAGGCGTCCCTTTATATTCAGGTATACAAGGTTCTTGTCACAGCCTCATAGCGGGGATGTGACCTACTACAAGAGATTGCTAGATGAGCTGAGTTCATTCATATGGAGGCCATATAGGCAGGTTGAGTAGTGGGGGGATCATGTGGATGAGCTTAGTTATAGGTTGTGTAGCCGGCCACTAGTGGGTCATCATGATGATATCGTTGAGAGATTCATCATTACTTGCGTCTAGAGATAGTTTGGTCGCCAGCAGCGAGTATCCATAGAGACTACCACGTATGCATGAGTTTGGGATGAGGAGGAAAAGGGTTGGCTACCAATGTTGGATTATGAGCAGGCAGTATGAGATACAGTGGCCATCCAGAGGGATCCATGGGACTACCTCCTTGAAATGGTAGATGCAAGTGCGGATGTGGCCTATAGAGCAGAGCGGCGGAGGGTACCATTTCCTAGGTTCATAGTTCCTGATGCTCAGCCAGCACCATAGGGTGATGATGGGGGAGATGATGGAGGAGACGGAGGGGACGGAGGAGATGGAGGAGATAGAGTAGGGAGAGGGAGAGTGAGGGACATAGGGCAGAGCTCCTGATCAGGTGGCCAAAAATGGTCAGGGGGATAGAGTTTTGAGGGGGAGGGTGAGGGTGAGGCAGCGAAGCCAGCTCATCGTTGGGTTGACACAGGAGTAGAGCAGCCTACAGGGGGTGAGGATTTGAGAGCATGCATCAAGACCTTAGAGACTAAGATGCAATAGTTGAGGATTACCATTGTTGTTCGAGAGTAGAAGCTGATAGATCTAAGAGCTGAGATTCAGTAGCGAGATAGGGCTATAAAGGTTGCTATAGCAGAGAGCCGAAGAGAGGCAGCACGAGCTGTGTATTATCATGGTCTCTATATTCAGGCCGTACTAGAGGGTTAGTGAGCACCTCCCTAATTCGCGGTAGCGGGGAAGTCCGATATGATACCAGACGCAACACCACCTCCACCACCACCTCCTCCATGGGATGGGGAGAGTCAGACTTAGGCTTAGGTTGTTTAGATGTTTGTCGAGACATATCATGGGACATTTTATGCATTTTTGGATCCCATATTGTATTCATGTACTATGACTTTTATACACACACACACACACACACACACACACACACACACACACACACACATATATATATATATATATATATATAATTTTTGGATGTTCGATAGATCTTTGTGCATTGATCCCACTTGTGATGGATGTTTCACTTTATCTATTGTCTTGTCATATTGCTCAAAATGTATGTTATAAATGCTCATGTATGATCTCTCTCATAGATGTTTAGCTCTCATGTGTATGATATAGAATCGTGTTTCTGAAAATGATCTCTTTGTTGATATGGATATCATGATAAGATTAACCCCTTGTGATGATAGGAACAAGATGTGACAAAAAGACAAGGAGCGATAGACATGATCGAGAAGAAAAGGAAAGATGAGTGCAGTTGACCGACAAGTTCATAAAGATAAAAGGAGAGCTCTCTCCATATGCAAGATGCAAAACTAAGCTAATATGAACCTAAATCTATGCAAGATACTATGAAAGTGGTTGACTTGCAAGGCCACAACACCAATAGACATCTAATTATCATCATTGAGCTTTATTCGTAGCGTCGTAAGATCATACAATGCACACTAGTATAACTATGTGGATCTAAATATGATCTATATTAGATAGAAATGTGGGAATCCCACCTAGGCATCAAAGACATATAGGTCAAGATGACTAGTGGGGTGAGATTACCTAAGTTTGATATAGTAGGATTATGCTCACATCAAGACACAAGAAGGTCAAGATCGCTATAAGCATGCACTTGTGCAAAAATAGTCAAGGATAATACTTTGTAGATCCCAATGTCAAGTGGATCAAGCATAAATGCTAATGATAGTGAGGATCAACAAAATATACCCACAAGCAGGAAACAAATAAAACATGTTCTCTTGCCCCCAGTCTTCTAGCTCAGCATCATTGAAAATTGATTTAGGGAAAGAACACTCATCAAAGAAATCATCATAGACAACACGCAAAAGAATAAAGTCAACAGGTCTCATCGAGTCGAGTGTTTAAGTGCGTGTGTGTAGGTCATAGAATCAATCTTCGAGTATCACTATTGCAGGTGAGAAATATCATACTAGACTAGACTGCGAGTAGGACATCTGATAAGTGTTGAGAAACACTTGACACTAGGGTATTGTTAAGAAACACATTTTTGGGTAGTGTTGAGAAACACTGGTTTAGAGTTGTCTTAAAGACTGATGTACCCAATAAGATCAAAGCTAACACCGTTATGCCCCCTAGACAAAGACAAAGACCAATTCCAAATCAAGGTAACAAGGTCAAGGAATGATGGAAAATGGCTAAGTGTCGAGGACACATGCTAAGAAATAAGGGTGTTGAGCTTTTCAAGCAGCACCTGTCGCTAGGTTTTCACTACTTGATAGATTTTTCATTTTTTTCATTTTTTTATATTTTTGCTACCAAGGCGCCTGTTTCCAGGTTTTCACCAAGGCACTTTTTCTATTTTTTTTGAATTTTTTTGAATTTTTGAATTTTTTTGTATTTTTTTAGGACTTTTTATGCTTTTTAGGATTTTTTCAGCATCATATTAAAAAAATTTAGATTTTTTCAGGATCAATAAGTATGTACAAAGGATGTCCCTAGACAAAATAGGCATCATGGGTAGATACTGATATGCTATGCCCCACTGATAAATGTTTTTGATGTGATGCCCATTTGATACTCTGATGCCCCCTTAGAAATAAAACATATTGATTCCTTGATTTGAACGATTTTGAGGAGTTGGAATATGTTTTGATTTCTGATACCGTTTGAAAGAAACAATCAAGTTTTATTCATGCCCCGGCTAATGAAAATGTCATATAATAGGTCCAAAGTGCATTTTTTAAGTGTTTATTAGGACCAATTTCACCTTAAATAGGGTAAAACCCCTCATTTTACTATTCATTTGCACCGTTCCCTCTTGAGATTTGAGCTCTGATTTTAGCCCTTTTTACACGATGGTGGTCCCACATCGCGAGCATCGATTTGAGAGAGACGGTTCAGTCGGAGAGCGACCGATGGTCCTTCGGTATGTCATTCAAACTTTCCTCATGTTTTGAAAGTTGCATTTATGACCTCATTTAATGCATTTTAAAATTTTGATTCTGCGTTTGTGAAAAGAAATGTCGCCTCTGTGCTTTTTAATTTCGCCTGAAAATTTAAAATGTCACCTTTGGTAAATTTGATATCGCCTTCCTTAGGTTTGCTCACGCATTTAGAAAATCCTTTATCACCTGCGGATAATTTAACATCGCTTAGGGTTTTAAGCATTTTAATTGTGTATCGCGTGACAATCTTGAATAATAAAATGTCGCCTGCGAAAAATCGTATACCGCTTCCTTGAAATTAAGTCACACAGATGATTAAAATCACGCGTATGGAGAAATAGATGTCGCCTCTGGTAAAAGAAATGACGCCGGAAAGAAAAGTCACGTAAGTAAAAAAATAAATTTTTATGTTATTTGAGACTTTTCTAGGACGTCTGATTGCTTGATTGCGTCAACTTGATTGATATCAATCACGTCAATGAATTCAATCGAATGTTCAGTTAGGGTGTTCCCCTTGTTTGATTTCAACAATGAATTAGGACATAGGTAACTATAATATCGAAGAATAAGGTAAATCAATCTTCATCACAAATGATAGGTCATGGATCTAATAGTCCATTCATTTTATGCTCAAATGCTTAGAGACATAAAACTAGGATCATCCTTCCTCAATGCTTAGAGTTAGGATTGATAGGTCTGATAGGTATATTTAAATTGATGACTATGATTGATTGTTTGATTTCCTGATAGTAAGTTACTCATGTGATTCCATTGTTTTGATTAAACAGGAGGATGTCCCTGTTCTGTACCTCCGAACTGTACCACACTGGGTGATGGAGCTTAGGGAGCAGTTGACTGACGCCGAGAGGCAAGTGATTAGGTGCTACAGTTTACTATGTGTATAGAGCTTCCTTGGTTCCAGATGAACCGAGGTTTGATTACCGCTGTCGCAGAGCGTTGGCACTTTGAGACAAACACATTTTGGTTACCACAGGGCGAGATGACGATTACACCTGAGGATGTTTATAGATTGCTATGGATCCCGACTCATGGAGAGATAGCATATTATGATGCAGTCTATGATGGGACGTATTGTCGATGAGTATTCAGAGATCTGTCTATAGGTGATGATTGTATCTTATGGCCTCAGTTTGCCTCATTTCCTATTTTACCAGTGTTATTAGGTGCTATCATTGGTGGTGTATTATTACCTAATCGGTGAGGTCACAGATTTTCAGTGGGATGGGGCAGGATTATCGAGGATTTGCTGCATCAGCCTCGATGCTTTGACTGGGGATCTTGTGTGCTGGCACAACTTTATCACGATCTTCATGAGGTGGTTTATAGGAGATCAACTTCGTTATCTGCTGAGATTCATATTTTGCAGCTGTGGATATGGGAGCACTTACCAGTCAGTCATCCTATATCAGATCGAGATCGACCTTTAGGATATCCTTTTGCATGGCAGTATACTGGTATGGTGACATAGCATCACTTGGGTCATTTGGAGTATTGGCGGCGTCAGATTGATGACATGGATGAGGTCTATTGGAGACCATATGTCGAGGTCGAGGATTGGAGAGAGGATAGCTTGGAGTTACCGTATATGTTTGCTCCTCGATGGATGATCGGCAGGATCGACTCTGTTCTTGAGAGATTCTTGGCAGGTAGAGTGCTACGACAGTTTGGGCAGATTCGGCCTATGCCTCAGGGATCTGCAGTATATGCTCGTTCTAGTGCAGAGCGGGCTACTTGGGGTCACATGCCTTCATATGATGATGCTATTGAGCAAATATCACTGCTGGGTTATATGGACTGGGATATGAGGTTACACATTAGAGATGCCAGAGTTACTCAGGAGTATCTAGCTTGGTTGATGGAGCATCCTATGCCTCAATTTACAGACCCTGCAGAGCCAGTGCCTGGGTGAGATGATGGTGATGATGTCAGTGGTGGGAGGAGACACAGAGGTAGACCATGAGGTAGGGTGGTGATTAGACTCAGAGGACGAGCGAGAGATGTACAGATATAGGCACCACCTCCTCCTCCTTCTCATCCTGCAGTAGCACAGAGACAAAGGATAGATCGTCAGGATCATGTGAGGGCTGCTAGGCAGGATCCAGTTGCAGGATAGGATACGGGAGTAGGATTACAGTAGGCTACCATGGATGGTCAGGATACAGGTGCATAGCAAATGCCAGCAGCTTTTTCCCGTGATCAAGGAAAAGCTCCTATAGATACAGGTCATCCTTAGAGTACCTATGAGGTTGGGGAGAGTTCTAGTACTACCCAGCTACGAGCAAATGTGGGAGCATTACGGACAGAGGTATCATAGATGTCTTCAATGATTCAACAGTTAGTATCAGGTTTGGCTCCATTGGTTCCTCTCCTTGTTGCTATGGTTGGTCAGACTCCTCCTCAGCCACCTTAGCAGCCTCCATCACAGCCTCCTCCACAGCCTCCTCCAGGACCTCCTCCCAGTGGTGACAAGAGTTGAGCTATGAGTGCTCTTATTGATCATTTGTGTACTGATGCTGAGATACTTGATGTTGTACCATAGTCTTGTGACCTTGGTGTCACCTTTCCAGTTGTACTTTGATACTTATTTGACATTGATTCCCCTGTTGATGGGCGATTATAGAGTTGATTTATGATATCATTGTTATACTTGATGCATTCAGTTGTGAGTAGACGTGTGATATGAGGACATTTATGATCTTTCCTGCTTTTACTTGATGATATATGAGATTTCCTTTAGATGCTACTATATGTGTTTATCTAATGCATTTGTTTTTGGATGGATGTGTCTATGGATGCAACGTATCTTATGTATGATATAAATAGATGGATGCATTTCTTTCTCATGTATGGATGCAGTTTTGATATGTTATTTCTCATGTATGCAATCTGTATGTATGCACATGTAAATGATTATTTCCTTCTTTTCCTTGATAATATATCTATGTAATGATTAATGATATGGAATGAATGCAAAAAGTATAATCTCATATTTTTATTGTAGAAAAGATGATATTGAGGTGATGTTGTCCTTGCTGATTTAACCCTGTTGATGATGTTATGTACCCCCTTTTTGATGTGAAATGAAACCCTTGGGAAAAAATGCATGTGCAATTAATCTAACATGAGAATGCATTTAACCTTTTTATGAATGCAGCTAAGTGTCACTAGCTTTTAGCAAATAAATGCCTTGAGGATATATTTTCATCATTGAGCACTTGGGACCGGAAAGTCAATACAATCACCACTGCCCACTGACATGATGATATGAATATCACTTTTTTTTTACTGCTCATATGGTAACCTCCGTTTTGCTTTCCCATCGGTCTCATCGATACGACTATCACTAATTACCCACAATCATGAGAGTATGAATACCGATTTTGTCAGATTCTATGTTGCAAGTGGATTTTGTCATTTAGATATGAAGAATCTAAATATCCAAGGTATCCGGTTGCGTAAACAAACAAAGGTTAACTCATTGTTTTATAAGATAATCCTTGATGGTTCTTTGATGACCATGTCTTTAGATGAATTCTCATAAGGCAATGAATCTTCCTCCAAACAGTCACTTCATAGTCAAGAAAAATATCATGTCTCCATCATTGCCAATCTAGTCAAAACATCATTGATTAGCTAAAAAGACTTGATACAAATTGAATTAATGTAAGTAAACAGATTTTTAACCAACTTTTCAAAAGAATCTATCTAAGTGTTTTGCATTGTTTTCTGATCTTCAAAAAAAATATTTCCAAGTGTTTTGATCATGGAATAATGTTTGATTTTTAATCCTGAATAATAAGTCAATTTAGGCTCAAGGATTTTGTTGTGGTAGTCAACTTCTTGGTTAGTAAACAATGATATCAATCAAAGGTTTACAAAAATCTGATCTCTCTTCTGAAAATGTTGATCCCTTTCTGCTTGTGACTGAATGTTGCTCATTTGAACCCTTTTTGAGGTACCCACTTTCCAATCCGTTTATGCTGCCCCCAAGTATTTGATGTATCAATTTTGACAACTTTGGGCGATGCAAAGGATGATGCTACAAAATGTTATTATGACTATGTACAAATGACGGATGCAATGAAGGTTTAGACAAATGAGATGATGAGATGCATTATGTACACATGTGGCTAGGAAAGAAATGACTTAAGGGAACCAAAAGTGCTTGTTGCCAAGTTTTCACCTTTGGGTGCTCTCTCTTTTTTTTTGCTACCGAGACGCCTATTTGCTAGGTTTTCACCAAGGCACTTTTTCTCTTTTTCATTTTTTTTTATTTTTCTTTTTTTATTTTTTTTTGTATTTTGCTTTTTTTGCTTTTTTTTGTATTTTTCTTTTTTTTCTTTTTTTGTATTTTTCTTTATCACCTTGGCGCCTATTTGCTAAGTTTTCACCAAGAGATAGTTTTTCAAATGTTTTTGCTTTCTTCATGCTCAATTTTCCACTGTTTTTGATCTTTCTTCTTTTCCAATGTTTTTGGATTTTCCATTTTCAAATGTTTTTGGTATTTTCAAGATCCCTTTTCAACTATGTACAATAATTATGATGCTCTCTCATCTGATACTCTTTATACTCTTTCATCTGCTTTAGGTGTAGAATCTCTTCAAATGAATGCTGTTTATGGGTTCTTGTAATTCTTCACCATTACAATCTGATAACTTATATGTTCCAGTTCCAAAGGATGACACTATCACAAATGGGCCTATCCAATTAGCTTCCCACTTTCCTTTCTTTTCCCTTTCAGCTTGATTTTTGGGATTTTCTCTTAGTACCAAGTCTCCTACTTGAAAATTTCTTGGTTTGATGTGTTTGTTGTAATTGCGTGCAATCCTATTTTGATAAACTCTTAAATGCTCATAAGCTTGAGTCTGGTGTTCCTCTAACAATTCCAATTGTTGTAGTCTGGCAATCCTATAATCCTCATCAGTGATCAATCCTCTTAATGAAACCCATAAAGATGGAATTTCAACTTCTAATGGTAGAACTGCTTCGGTTCCATAGACTTAAGAGAATGGGGTGGCTCCTGTAGGTGTTCTGATACTAGTTCTATAAGCCCATAGTGCGGGATTTATTTGCACGTGCCAATCTCTTCCTGATTTGTTAACTGATCTTTTTAATATTTTGAGGATATTTTTGTTCGTTGCTTCAGCTTGTCCATTGCCTTGTGGATAATAAATGGATGACGAATGATGTGTAATGTGAAATGTCATGCAAAGTTCATCAATATCCTAATTTTTGAATTGTTTCCCATTATCCGTGATAATGGCATGTGGAATACCATAGCGACAAATTATGTGGTTCAAAATGAACATTGAAATTTGTTTACCGGTTGCTGTTGTTAATGGAACTGCTTCCAGCCATTTGGTGAAGTATTCTATTGCTGTGATGATATACTTGTGTCCGTTTGAAGATGGAGGATGTATGATTCCAATCAAGTCAAAACCCCATTGATAAAAAGGCCATGGTGTAATGAATGGGTGTAATTCTTGAGCCGATGCATGTATCATATTACCATGATATTGACATTTGCTGCATGTCTTCACAAATTGACAAGCATCCTTTTCTAATGTTGTCCAAAAGTACCCTAAACGAAGGATTTTCTTAGCTAGATTAAGACCGCTTGAGTGTGACCCGCAAATGCCTTTGTGGACCTCACGTAAAGCTAACTTAGACTCTTCTTCCTCTAGACATCTAAGTAACATCCCATCAAGACCCTTACGATACAATGTGTCTGAAAGGATTAGGTAACGGGCGGCTTGGCGTATGAAGTTACATTTTTGGGCACGAGTTTGGTCTATGGGGAGTACTTGGTCTTTAAGGTAAGTATAGATGGGTCCATACCAAGGAGAGTCATGTCCATGTAAAAGAGCAACAATTTGGGTGTCAGGAAGGTTGAATGCCGATTTTACCAACTCTTCCACCAAGAACTCATACTTCTCATTTTGATCTGGCTTTTGTAACAATGAAGCCAAGGTAGCCATGGCATCTGCTGCTCTATTCTTTTCTCTTGGAATCTGTTCAAATGTGATCAAAGTAAAGTACTTCTTCCATCCATCAATCAAGGTTTTATATTTCATCAATGTTATATCTTTGGTATTGTATTCATTATTAACCTGATTGATTATGAGTTGGGAATCTCCATACACTTGTAATTCTGCAATAGTCCATTCTAAAGCCATTTTGATGCCAATGACTAATGCCTCATATTCCGCTATGTTATTGGTGCATGGAAATAAGATTTTATAGGACTTTGGAATGGTGTACCCTTGAGGGGTAACCAATAATATACCTGCTCCAGAACCTCCTTGTGTGTAAGATCCATCAAAATATAATTTCCATGTCTTTGCTTCTATGTTGACAATTTCTGCATCTGGAAATTCAATTTGCATGGTTTGTGTAGACTCCATTGGGTTATCTGCTAAGTGATCTGCTATCACTTGTCCTTTAATTTCTCTTCTATCAACATATTCAATGTCAAATTCACTTAGGATCATGACCCATTTTTCTATTCTACCTGTTAAGGCAGTTTTACTTAGCAAGTATTTGAGAGGATCAATCTTGGGAATTAATTTGATCTTATGCATCAACATATAATGTCTTAGTTTTTGAGATGCAAAAACCACTGCTAGACATGCTCTTTCCATGAATGAATAATTGAGTTCATATTTTATTAAGGTTCTACTAAGATAGTAGATTGCCCTTTCTTTTCCTTGCTCATCTTCTTGTGCCAACAATATGCCTAGAGACCTTTCTGTGGCTGATATGTATAACAACAGTTCTTTACCCTTGATAGGTGACATAAGAATAGGTGGGTTTATCAAATAAGTCTTCAAAGTAGCGAAGGCCTTATCACATTCTTCATCCCACATAAATGTAGTGTCCTTGTGTAACAATCTGGTGAAGGAGTGACACTTTTCTGCTAATTGAGAGATAAATCTCCTTATTGATTGAATCTTTCCTTGTAGTGACCTCATTTGGCTAATATTTCTTGGAATCTCCATTTCTAGAATGGTTTGTACTTTTTCAGGATCAACTTCAATGCCTTTCACTGACACTATATAACCCAATAACTTGCCAAATTGGACACCAAAGGCACACTTCTTTGGGTTTAATCTAACTTTAAATTGTTCTAACCGAATGAATATTTTTCTTAGGATTTGTAAATGCTCTTCTCTATTGTGGGATTTTGCTAGAATGTTGTCCATGTAATCTTCTAAGAAAGTGTGCATCATGTCATGGAAAATAGTTGTCATGGCCCTTTGATATGTAGCTCCAACATTTTTTAAATCGAAGGGCATGACATTCCAACAAAAAGTACACCAAGGGCAAGTAAATGCTATCTTTTCTTGGTCTTCGGGAGCAATCTTGATTTGGTTGTAGCCACTAAATCCATCCATTAATGAGTACATTGCGTGACCTACTGTCAAATCCACTATGGTATCAATGCTTGGCAATGGGAAGTCATCTTTGGGACATGCAAGGTTTAAATCTCTGAAATCCGTACACACACGGATAGATTTATCATGCTTAGTAACCGGCACAATGTTAGAGATCCAATCAGCATATGCTATTGTTCTTATGAATCCCACCTTTAACAATTTTTCCAATTCTGCCTTGACTAGGAGAGCCACATGTGGGTGCATTTTCCTTAATTTTTGCTTCACAGGTTTAACTCCGGGTTTAACATTCAGATGATGCATTATGAAATCAGGATCTAGTCCAGGCATATCGGCATATGACCATGCAAAATTTACTTGTTGTTCTTGGAAGAATTTGATAAAGTCCTCTCTTTCAAGAGATGTAAGTGATGCAGCCAAGTGTACAACCTTTGGCTCTAGTTTTGTACCAATGTTAACTTTTTCTGTTGGTTCTATAAGAATAGATGACCATTCTTCTTCATGTTCAGGCAAAGTGTCCAATCTCTCTTCTAATGGTGCCACAGTTGGGTTTTCACCAAAAGAAACGTCTTTTATTTTCATTATTTTTGGTTCTAATGGTGCCACAGTTGGGTTTTCACCAATAGAACTTCTCATTTTTTTATTTTTTTTTATTTTTTTCTTTTTTTGACTAAGAGATTGGACCCTTGTTGTTGTCATCATGTCCATATTGAGTTCATTGGTGAAAGAGGGTTCAACCGCATTGAGGTATTGGTTTGTTGCTTGGTCATTTGGGAAGTAAAGTAAGTCATGTGGTTCAGTTTGATCCCAATCAATGAGGTCTGGATGTATCAAAATTAAGGAGTTATTGAGTAAGGTATCATCAATAGGATTTATGGACATGACTTCGTTTGAGGGTTCATACATTGTATCATTTAGATCTATGATGTGCGCTTCCTCAAGATGATCCATGGAAGCAGGGTCAAAGTCCCCTTCACTTGAATCCTCGTCGACCTCTACGGGAAAAAATGTGGGAAAAGCCACAAGCAGGTTAAAACTAACGTTTGAATTTCCCTCCTCTGAAGGTGTCCAAAATGTTTCTATCCATGCTCCACTACTAGATGCTTGTTCTATATTAGGCCTTTGAATAGGAGATTCTTCATTAATTGGAGCATCTTGTTTTGGGATTTTTGCATAAGTATGTATAGCAATGACTTCTTTATCTTGACATGACTCATCTGATAAAGTATCCCATTCATAATCCCTAGAGTCATCACTATCTCCTTCGGATTCTAATGCATTTATTTGAGGATGAAAATCATGCATTGGACTTGAACTTTCTCCCTTATATTGAAAACCTACTCCGGATTTTTCATGACTTGCCCTCTAAATAGGTTCAATAGGTTCTAATAATCCTCTATTTCTTTGGCCTAGGGGTCCTCTTCCTTTGTATCCCATCTTTTGCATAATATCAAATCCTTTCCCATATTGTTCTATTTGTATATTGACATGTTGAATTCTTTCCATGGGAGTGTCTAAGGTACCATCCTCATCATGATAAAGCCATTGAAGGACATCATCCTCTTCCTTATCCCATGTTGCTTTGCTATCTTCCCTCACAAAATAAGAATTATACTTATGTGGAAGATGTTCTTTTGAGGGTTTACCATGTGACTTAGGAGACATGGGCATGTCAAATAGAGAAACTAAATATTCTCCTACCCCTTTTGAACTAATCTTGCATTGTTTGTCAAATTTGTTCATCATCTCACTCATGTATTGATAATGAGCTGCTTTAGCTTGTTCTTTTTCCTCTTTAGTAGGTTTGTAGATCACTGTCTCCAATTTAGGTGCCACATATGGACTTTCCATCACATTTGGACCCTCGTAGCTCACTTTTTCCTTGCCCTTAGTTGATGTAGTTGAGCTAGCTTGAAGAGGATTTTGTGCATCTTCATTGGTGATTCTTGGAACAACTCCTTCACGATTATGTGGAATGTATAATTCATGCAAGGGTTTGAGTGCATTACAATATTGAAATGGATTTGAGTCTCCTCCAACTGTGATTTCTTCACCCATGTATGGGAACTTGATGCATTGGTGGTATGTGGATGGGATAGCTTGCATCTCGTGAATACATGGTCTTCCCAATAAGATGTTATAGGTTAATTTCATGTCCAACACTTGACATTTGGTTTCCTTCTTGACTGGTCCCACTTGGATGGGCAACACAATCATGCCTTTAGAAGCTCTTTCAGCTTCGTCATAAGCTTTTATGGTGATTTTCTTTGTAGGGTCAATGCAAGACTCAAATAGACCTAAGGATTTTACAAGACTCAATGTGCATATGTTAAGGCCAGCCCCTCCATCAATAAGGGCTCTTTTGACTCTATGCCTTTCGATCAAAACCTCTATATGTAATGGAAAATTTTGAGGATGAGTTATAGACATGTCATCTTGATCGGTAAATGAAAGACAATGAGGAGCCACAAGATGTCCTACCATATTTTGAAATTTTTCTTCCCCTAAGGTAGTAGAAACATGTGTCTCTTCCAAAGCTTTTTCCAAAATCTCTTTATGATTTGGTGACAACTTCAATAACTCTAAGATTGAGATTTGTGCTGGAGTACGTTGCAATTGGTCCACCAAACTATAAGGCCTTGCTGCTGTAGGAGGTTGTTTGACCACAATGTTGGATGGTGGGATATTGGCATTTTGAGGGACTATCCCTTGTAAAGTCATTCTAGAATTCTGCCCTCTTGTAATGACATTTGTTGCTTCCTTTTGAGGCTGTTCATTAATGATGATAGCATTAACAATATGATCATATGATGCCACAAAGTTGAGATTATTGGCACTTTGTTTCTTGCCATTTGATGACTCACCTTTATCATGTTTGTAAAAAGGTTGTTTGAAGGCCATATGATCTTCATTATTTTGGGGTCCATCAACAGTGATTATGTTATTATCTATCAAGTCTTGCACCACATTCTTTAATTGTAGACATTCATTTGTAGTGTGCCCCCAAATCCTATGATATTCACAATGATGCTTAGCATGCCACCAGCCCGGCTTGTGTTCTGGTTCATAAGGCTTAATAGCGGGTAATGTAATAACATTGTTAGCTATGAGAGCCTTTAATGTAGTTTCAAGTGATTCTCCCAAGGGTGTAAAGTGTCTTGCAGGAGTGGGCTTCAAATACTTATCATACTTGCTATTTTGATCCTTGTTTCCTTGATTATTCTTGTTGGCATTGTTGTTGTTGTTGGAAGGTGCATTATATGCTTGATTAGTATTATTCACTTGATTTGGTGTCTTTGTAAGGGCAAATGGAATCACCTTCAAGTTGCTGGATTCCACTACACCATCATTAACAATGCCTTTGTTGTTATTCTTTGTAGCATAACGGCTATTGTTGTTGTACCAACTTTTATTTGGATTGTTTTTATTGCTGGTATTGTTGTTGTTGGAGTTAGAGTTATTCTTATTTTCCTTGTACAATTTCAACTCTCCACTCTTAATCAACACTTCTTCCATTGTAATTCCATTATCAATCAAATCTTGGAAGGTTTTAGGACATTGCATCCTTAGTCTATAATTCAGTTCACTTCTTAAACCGTTAATAAAGATATCTATTTTTTCTTTCTCCGGTACACTTCTTGGATATCTAGCAAATGCAGTCCTCCATCTTTGCAAGAATGTGAGAAAGGCTTCTCCATCTTGTTGCTTCGTGTTACATAACATTATCATTGTGACCTCATGTTTGATGTTATAAGAGTAATGAGTCACAAATTTAGAAGCTAACTCTTCAAAGGATTTTATGCCGGATGGTAGTTTTGAAAACCAATCCATGGCCGTTCCTCCCAAGCTTCTTGGGAATAGTCTCATTAAATAAGTTGATTCATGCATGAATTCAAGACTCAATGCACAAAACCCCTGAAGATGATCATGTGGGTCAGATGTTCCTTCATACCTCTCATATTTAGGAAATGTTACATTAATGGGAAAAGGCACCATGACCAAACTCTTATCGAATGGTAAAGGACATAATGTTTCAATAGAGAAAGGCTTAGGAGCCCCGTTTTGTTTCAAACTGTCAATTTCCATTTGTAATGCTTGAATTGTTCCCTTATTGCTTCCATAGGGTCTTCTATTTCCTTGGGCTTTAATTGCTCTATGTCAAAATCTTTAGGTAGCTTTACCCCCATTTGTATTAAGTCCATGAAGTGTTTTTCTTTATCCATAAGCATGGTCTTTTTCATTAGTTCTATGAAATAAGGACATTGTCTTGCCTCTAACGCTCTTTCAACCATGGCTTCTTCCGCAGTTGGGGGTAATTTTGTATTATGAGGAGGAAATAAGTTGTTGCCTTGTGAATTTGCCTCTTGAGAATTAGGATCTCTTCCTCCATTATTAGAATTTCCTTGATTGTTGTTAAGATCCATACCCCCATTCATGTTGTTCCCTTGATTGTTGTTAGGATCTATACCCCCATTCATGTTATTCCCTTGGTTGTTGGGATCGGTATTTCCTAGGGTACCACTAAACATCTTGTTAATGTCCTTTGCCTTAGCGGGTTTTTTAGTCACTCGTGAAGTAATGAAAGTGTTCTTTGGAAATGGGAGCTCTTCTCCGTTATAGGTCCTGTCTGTTTGTAATGCTTTCCTTATAGAGAGTGACCTTGTAATAACAAGCATGAACAAACTTTAAGGGTACGTTGACTTTCTTCTCTTGATAAGCTATTTTTTTGGAATAAGGTAAAAATTTTTGATCAAATTTTAAATGGTTTAAAATTTTAATGGTGTTTTGATCAATAACTTTGGAATATCTTGTTTGAAAATAAAAACAATCTCAACACACACATCAATTGGGTACCATATCCCTAGAATGCTCTAATGTGTATATTTTTGAATGTTTTCACAGGTTTAAACACAAGAATAGCTTCCACACAATCTACCTAGCACATAATTGGTTTGTAAACATGACTCTAATAGGTAGTTTTTCTATTTTACCGTTATGTAGTAAGTTTTCCGTTCAAAATAGATCTTAGCTTTTCATCCCCCAAATATGTTAAGGGGCTTCCCACACACACAAAAGCACGATTTTGCGCAATCCGTTAGGACTACTAGAGGAAGTTCGAAAGAGCTAAAATATTTTTTGTCGTGTACCCCATTAAGGATACCCGTGTTTCATTTTATAGTGGGTTGGATTCTCGCGGAAAAAGCAAGTGTATCCCACTTTGGGCTGTCCCTCTCACCAGCCCTTTTAAGGCAATTTCAGGAGGCGAGCCCACTAAGTTTTAAACATGTTCATTTGAAAGCATGAAAAGTAGATTTGGTAGAGCAAGTTTGGGAATTTGATTCACTCAAAGAGTGAAGAGCATATCCCTATTGCTTTTCCCTTATCCCAAACACTCACAATCAATTTGGTTCTTTTTCAACCCTGTGACAAAGGGGTTCTTAGAATTGAAGTGTTTATTTTTTCCTTTTATGATTAAACTATGTTTTGAACTTTGAAATGCCACAAGCTAAGGGAATGTGCAAGCTTGATGAGAAAAATACCTCAAATGATGCTAGAAAGGCTAGGCGCATTTTTAAGTAGTAGATTTTTCATTTTCTCTCCAAATCCTTCTCTTACCTTAGCAAAACGTTCCCTCCACCAACAAGTTAGTCAGCACAATACAAACAAAGTGAGGGGAAACCAAAATCAAAGCTTAAAATGATATAACTGATTATGCTTTTGACTCTTTTTACCAAAATATTTGCAAAATTCTTACAAACTTAAGGACTAAACTCCCAATTTAATGAGACATATTTTCGTTTGTAAGCATCTACAACAGCAATGTATTTAGCATATAATTGTACTTCTTTCTCTAAATCATTGTTGAGAACAAAGGTAGAATGTACCCAGTTTTCTTTCCTTATCCTTTTAGAGATCAATTTCTCCTCTAAGTTATGCCTTCTCTCTGGTTTTTGCACTTTCTTATGACAAACCATGCTCCTGAGACAAAAAAATGACCATGAAGTTAGAATATAGTCATCATTTTAACATTTTTGACAAAATAGAGAAAATACAGCCAGGCGACATCATCCAGACTACAGGCGAGATAAAATTTAACAAAGACGTGACTACTTTAACTGTGAGCGTCACCAAAAGGGGCTCAAGCGAGATTAAAATAGGCAAGTTCGATATCAAATTTTAGCAAAGCGTGAAATCTTTAATACACGCAACAACAGTAATTACTCTGATACAATATAAATCCTCAATCAGGCGACATTGTCCATGCTAAAAGCGAGATCTAATTTAATAAAGATGTAATTACTTTAACCGTGAGCGTCACCATAAGGGGCTCAAGCGAGATTAAAATAATCAAGTGCGATATCAAATTAAAATAACACGTGAACTCTTTACTAGAAGCGACAAATTAATTCTAGAAAAGCGACATTTCATCAATCCAAAGTGACATTTAAAATAATCAAAGCGAGAAATTAAATGAATAAGGCAGGAAACTCCCTTTACACCAGGCATAAAATGATTCCTCGGCCGGGGCTTTTAATTCTGTCTAGGCGACATCTAAATGACCAAAGGCATCAGCTGCTTGTCTATGACGCGAGAATTTGATTTCTGCAGGCGTGATTTCTCTCGCCAGAAGCATGATTCTGAAGGCTGAAAAGCGTGATCGTTCAGACTCCAGGTGACATTTTAATTTCCGCGCGCGACATCTCTTTTCTTTAGGCGTGACTTCTTTACCGGTAGGCGTGATTTTTTTCTGTAACCTGCAAACAGTGAGCAAATTCATGCAATTCTAGCCTAAATTTTGCAAATAACATGGAAATTATGATAAATTTGAGGCCTAGGGCCCCACGGTGGGCGCCATTTGTGTGTGAGTGATTTACACCTTCATGAAATAACAAGATTTAAAGAGAATTTACACTATTCAAAGCAAACTAATCTAAATAATGCACAAATTAATCTAAATATCTCATGGTTCTCTAAATTGAAGTAGTAAGTGAGGCTCTCAGCTGCAAATCCTCACTAGTGACACTCTAATTATGAGAATTGAACTAAGAATGATATGCAAACTAGATCTAATTATCAAATTCTAGCTCTATTTGATAAGAAATCTACAAAATGATCAACAATTGAAGCTAATTATCAATGAAAATGCTAAGTGAGTGGTGTGGATGCAAATTGCAAGAGTTTTACTGCAATTCAAAGATATGGAGTGGATGAATAATGCCTCAAAATGCCTTCTATTTATAAGATTTTCCCAAGGGTAGGGGGTAGAGTGAGATAACCATGGTTATGCTTGGGTAAGGTCAATTGGCTTTGCTTTGTCCATAAATGGGGGGACAAACATTTAAATGGTTTCAAAAGGCTGGACCATTTCAACAAAAGTAAGTGATTTGTGTCCATTTTGTCTCCTTTTTCCTTTGTTGAGGGAAATTAGTATTTATTAATTAATTAAAGTAATTAAATTTAGCCATGAAGGGTAAGAGGTTCATTTTGATTTTTACTTTCAACAACTATGTCATTAATTGAATTTAATCAATTTCGTAGTGTTTTTTCCCTTTTCAAGCTTCATTTAATCATTTAATTGAATTTTCCTTTGATTTGAATTGCCTTTGTTCCATTTATTGATTTTTCGTATTATTTTGATGATTTGATGCACCTTTTGATCGATTTAAGCCTTTGCCAATTTTCTGTGTCTACAGGGACCTATACCAAAAGCTGTAGTGATGATGTATGGTCCAAGCCAATTAGGTTCAAACTTGCCCTTTTGTTGTCTATGTTGTTGGTTTTTTGGATTCTCTCCTAGGACAAGATCTCCTACTTGAAATGTTCTAGGGAGAAACTTCTTGTTGAATGCTTTGGACATACGCTTCTGATAAACTCTCATGTGGTCAAATGACACTTTTCATTTTTCATCCAGGAGTTCTAATTCTTGTAATCTCATGGTGTAGTAGTCTTCATTTGTAACTAGACCTTTGAGAGAGACTCTAAGTGAAGGAATCTCTACCTCTAAAGGTAACACTACTTCAGCACCATATATAAGGGCAAAAGGTGTCACCCCTGTCAGAGTATGAATACTCATTCTATAAACCTATAAGGCTAGATTCACTTGTAAGTTCCAATCTCGACCATTCTTATGAACTGTTCTATGGAGAATCTTGAGAATGGTCTTGTTTGAAGCCTCTGCTTGTCCATTTCCTTACGGGAAGTAAATGGAGGACCAATGTTGTTTTATCTTGAATTGCTTGCAGAGTTGTTTAAGGTCCTTGTTTTTTAACTGACCTCCATTGTCAGTGATTATTTTAGTAGGCACACCATATCGACAGATGATATCGTTCAAAATAAATAGAGAGATAGTCTTTCCTTAAGCAACAGAAAGTGGAATAGCCTCAACCCACTTGGTAAAGTAGTCAGTAGCAGTTATAATAAATGTATGTCCACCTGATGAGTTGGGATGAATCTGCCCAACGAGGTCAAAGGCCCAGTGCTGAAATGGCCAATGAGAAATAGAAGGAATAAGCTCCCTTCCTGGAGCATGAATCAGGTTTCCATGTTTCTGACACTTTTCACAAGACTTGGCAAAAGCTATCTCATCTATCTACATTGTGGGCCAATAGTATCCCACCCTAAGCAACCTTCAGACCATGGAAAGACCATTAGAATGTCCTCCACAAATGCCCTCATGAATGTCAACTAACACTTGGTCAGATTCCTCCTTTTCTAAGTACCTAAGAAGTGTCCCATCTAAACCCCTCCTATACAAATCACCAGAGATAAGGGTATGGCAAGAGGTGTTTTAGATGAGGTTACGTCATTCTGAGCAGTTGAAGAATTCAGGAATGATACCATTGTAGAGATATGAGTAGATGGCACCATATCGGGGATATTCATGACTAACAAGGGTGCAAATGACTTGGCTTTCTTGTGAGTAAAAAATGGGATAGTGTAGCTTTTCCACCAGGAATTCAAATCTTGACTCATGTTGTTTAAGTTGAAGGAGCGAAGCTAATGTAGCCATGGCATCAATCGCTTTGTTCTCTATTTTGGGGATCTGCTAAAACGTGACAAATGAAAAATACCATCTCAATGAATCAACCATTTTCTTATAGGGTATCAATTTCTCATCCTTGGTTTGATAATCTTCATTGACCTAGTTGATTATTAATTAATAGTCCCCATAGATCTATAGCTCTATAATTCCCCATTCTATAGCCATCTTGACTCCATTAGTCAAAGCTTCATATTCGGCAATATTGTTTGTATATGGAAATAACAATTTGTAGGATTTAGGAATGGTGTATCCATGAAGGGAAACAAATAGTATACCAGCTCCTGAACCATTGTGCATATAGGAACCATCAAAGAACATTTTATAGGTTCTAACAGTCAGATACATAAGATATTCATCTGGAAAATTTAACCTAAATAGGGACACTGCCTTGAAGTGGAAATTCAGCCAATTGATTAGCAATGGCCTGTCCTTTTATAGCTTTTCGCTGAACATACTCAATGTCAAATTTTGTAAGAATCATCATCCATTTAGCAAGTCTACCTGTGAGAGCAGCCTTACCGAGCAAGTATTTGAGAGGATCAATTTTAGCTATGAGATGTATTGTATGTGCAAGAATGTAGTGTCTTAATTTCTGGGCAGCAAATACTACTGCCAGACAAGCTTTTTCAATATTGGTATAGTTAATCTCGTAAGACACAAGAGTATGACTGATGTAATATATGGCTCTTTCCTTCCCATTTTCATCCATTTGAGCCAACAATGCCTCTAGGGAAGATTCAGTTGCTGAAATGTACAAAATAAGTTGTTTTCTTGGGATTGGAGGCATTAAGATGGGAGGATTGCCCAAGTATTCTTTAATTTGGTCCATACTCTTTTGGCATTCTTCATTCTAGACACATTTGGCTCCTTTGTGTAGTGTATTATTGAATGGTTGTGCTTTGTCAGCCAGCTATGAAATAAACCTCTGTATGGACTGAAGACGTCCTTGCAGACTCCTCATTTGGCTAATATTCTTGGGAGGTGGCATGTCTAAAATTGCTTGAACCTTTTTAGTAGCCACCTCTATTCCTTTTGTTGAAATAATAAATCCTAGAAGTTCACCGGAGGTCACTCCAAATGTGCACTTTTTCAGATTTAATCTTAGTTTATACTTTTCCATACAATCTAGAATGACTTCCAAATCGTTGAGGTGTGTATTTGTTTTCTTAGACTTTTCCAAGGTATCATCCACATAATCTTCCATGTTTTTGTGCATCATGTCATGAAAGATGGTTGTCATAGCTCTTTGGTAGGTAGCTCTTGCATTTTTTAATCCAAATGGCATAACATTCCAGCAATAGGTACCCCATGCGCAAGTCAATGTAGTTTTCTCTTGGTCATCAGGAGCTATCTTTATTTGATTGTATCTAGAGAAACCATCCATTAAGGAATAGATCTCATAGCCCACTATCATATCCACTATCATGTCAATGTTTGGAAGTGGAAAATCATCCTTTGGGCAAGCTCTATTAAGATCTCTAAAATTTGTGCAGATGTGAATGGATTTGTCATGTTTAGAAACTAGGACAATGTTTGAAATCCATTCAGCATAGTCTATGGCTCTGATAAATCCTCCACTAAGGGGTTTCTCTAATTCTACTTTTACTAGGAGAGCTATATGAGGATGCATCTTCCTCAATTTTTGTTTAACTATTTTGATACCAGGAGCTATGGAAAAATGATGAATAATAAGATCAGTGTCTAATCCTGGCATGTCTGAGTAGGTCCAGGCAAAATTGATTTTCTTCCTTTGTAGGAAATTTGTATATGCCTCATTTTCTGCTAGTGATAAAGATTGAGCCAAGTGTACAATCTACGAAGCATCTTCTATACTCAGATTTACTGACTGTGTAGGCTCAACAAGCACTGAGGATCTATCTTGAAAATAGCTTGGTAGATTATCAAGTACCCCATCCTTAGGTGCCTCAAAGAGGTTTTCACCTTTGGATATGTCCTTTATTTTTACTTTTTTCAGTTCTGACACAACCACATAGTGGTTTTCACCATCGGAATGCTTATTCTTTTTTTCTTTTATTTTTAGTTTTGCAACTGAGGTACTTGATATCTAGTTCAGTCATGCTTGTAGATGGTTCACTAGTGGAAGAGCCTACATGTTCAAGGGCATTAAGGTAATAGGCTATCTCATAATCATTTTGGATGTTTAAGAGCTGAGGCTCTTTATAGCGCTGAGACCAATCGATTAGTTAGGATGAACAAGGGGTAATTCGATAGTCGGTTTAATGTTGTTGATATAGAAGGTATTATCTCCAGTGACTGTAGAGTTAGGATTCATCAAGTACCCTTCTAAGGTACCCAAATTAAGATTTACCCTCCCAAACAAAGCATCATCCACTAAAGCGATTCGTAGATTCAAGTCTTCTAATCCTACGGGTGGCTCTTTAGCTACCTTAGGTTGGACACTATATGTATGGATGACATCAACACCCATGTCAACTGTAGAAGTATTAGAGAGAGAGTCCCATTTATAATCATGTGAATCTGTATCTGAATCTTGCCTGGGAGATTTTGCATCTCTTGATGTAGAGGCTTGGAACTCCTCAAATGTAATATCTCTCTCCATCAAGCGAATCATGTTTCTTTGTTGTCTCTCTCAAATGAGATCCTCTATGTTTGACTCCTCTTTTTCTTCACTCACAACAGTTGAATGAGTGGCTATATGATTTGAATCTCCCAAAAGGAGACTTGTGGAAGGAACCCAATCGACACACATGTTGTGTTGATTTGTCAAGTTGGGCACATATGTTTCTACATCATCACTATTTGTTGCAGCTAGGATAGGAGCTGGTTGTTTGGTATGTTTCTTGAATCCTAGGCTGACTGTTTCTTTGGATCTGCGTCCAAAGATAGCATGATCCAGTGGTTCATCTCTAGCATCCAATCTTTGGCTAAGAGGATTGTGTCCTAGATAGCCCATGTTGTTGACAAGTGTGTATCCTCTTCCATAAGTCTTAGGAGGAGAGAAGTTTTCATTGTGCTTATACTTTTCTTCCCTATAGATCCAATCTCTCATAGCCACTTCCTCTTTTTCATCTTGAATTGGTACTGAAGACTCAACAAATGAGCCAAACAAAGTCATGGCTGAAGAGGATGGTTTCATCTCATACAAGGGTTTACCATAAGACCGAGGTGAAACTGGAAGTGTTGTGAAAGAGTCAAGCTGATACCCCCTGATACCAAGATCCATCGATTTTAACTTATCCTTACATTGCGCAAGAGCGGCATCAACATTCTCTAGTTCTCTGTTTAAGGGCACATGATTCCCTCCTAAAATTGCATTTACTGACAAAGTACTATCCCCTAGGATACAGACCTCGACACCATTAAAGGGGAATTTGACACATTGATGATAAGTGGAAGGCACTGCCTGCATGTCATGAATCCATGGTCTACCAAGAAGTATGTCATATGCCAGTGGACCAACATCAACAATCTGGAAGACAATATCCTTTTCCATAGGGCCAATTAGAACTAGAAGAATGGCCAATCCCTTAGAGCTGCGCTCTGCCTCATCATATGCCTTTATGGTGATTTCTCTTCTTGTGTCAATGACTTCTTTTGAATATCCCAATGTTTTCAATAGACTCAATGAACAGATATTTAACATAGCACCCCCATCTATCAACACAAGCCTGACATGAGTTTTGTGGATCATGACTTTTATGTGGAGGGCAAGGTTGTGTGGATGGCTTAATGCTTTGTCATCTTCTTCTAAAAAAGAGAGGAAATGAGGGCTAGCCAAGTGGTTGACTATATTCTGGAATTGGTTGACATCTAAGTTGTTGGGAACATTGGCCATGTGCAAAGCATCCTCAAGGACCTGTTTATGTCTTGGGGACAACTCTAGGAGCTCGAAGAGGGAAATCTAAGTTGGTATGTGCTGCAATTGGTCCACAAGGTTGTAAGTAGATTGGGCATTGACCGTGGATTTGGAAGTGGCATTCTTGGGGGCCACTTGCTTGGGTTTGCTAGCTGGACTAGAATTGGTTCCTCGGATGACCACAGGACCTTGACTGCGAGTAACGACATTAAGAGCACTGGAAGAGCTTCTAGAGTTGGGACCTCTCAGTACCACAACGAGTCCTTCATCAAAGATGGGTGGAGAATCATAGCCATATAATTCCTTACCTCTCATTGTATTGATAGTCTCCTCAAAAACTTCCAACATATTAACCACATTCTCAGTAGCAGTGTAGGTGTAGTTGATAGCTGCCTTACCATCTTTAGTTTTAGAGGTTTCCCCCTTTTCATATTTAGGAAATGGCTCCTTAAATGCCTTGTGGTCAGCATTGGTATTCAAGCCATCAATTTGGAGCTTCCCACTCTCAATTACATCCTAGATTATATGTTTCAACTTCCAACAATGCTCGATGTTGTGTCCAATACCGTTGTGGAATTTACAAAAGACTTTCATCCCACCAATGAGGTTTGACATCGGGAATATGATGCTTCATAGGATCTTGAGGATGTGCTAGATTATTTGTGATGAGTGTTTTGAAGACATCATCATAAGACTCACCAAGCTTTGAAAATTGTCGCCTCTCTTTCCTAGGCTTAGCTTGGTAGGGTTGTTTGTGCTCTTATTGAGTGGAAGTAGTTAACTTCATAGCTTGAATGGCACTAGAGAGGTGTAGAACACCTTGATCTTCTGGTTGGGGAGAGTCAAAAACTCTGTCATTGACCACTTGTTTGTTTTTATTCTAGTGTTGGTGTTTACCATTGTCTTTGTTAGTATTAATACCAGTTTGACCATTGTTGTTATTGTTATGGGTCAAAATGCCTTGTTCTTTTAAAACATCTTCTATTCGGCAAGTAGTTTAGACCATGGTGTCAAATGAATCAAAGACCATCTTCTAAACCTCATACCACATTTTTGGTATCAAATTACTAATGAGGATATCAACCTTTTCACTTTTTAGGATGGTTCTTGAATATCGAGAGCATTGGCATCTCCATCTTTATAGGAAAGTGATAAAGGGCTCACCCTAATTTTGTTTAAGGTTGCATAAATCCAACATTGTAACAGATCTTGAAATATTATAAGTGAAGTGTTGGACAAACCTTTGAACAAGTTCCTTGAATGTCTTAACTGGGGGAGTGATGTTGGTAAACCACTCCATGGCTTGGCCCTTGAAGCTCCTTGGAAATAGCCGCATTATGTAAGAGTCATCATAGTGAAACTCAAAACTCATGATGTAGAAGTGTCGGACATGGTCATGTGGATCCCCATTGCCATCATACTTATCATATTGGGGAATTTTGACCTTCCTAGGAAAATCTCTCATGCTTACACTCTTGTCAAATGGGTTTGGACAAATAGAGTCAAGCGAGAAAGAGCTCTTAGGTGCTAGCACTTTCTCCATCATGTGTTTAAGTTGCCTTATCTCCTCCTCTTCTAAAGGTCTTTGTTTCTTAATTTTCCTGTCCACGTCAAAATTGTAGGGGACTTTGGCACCTTTGTTGATTAGGCTCTCTAGGAACTTATCTTTATTCTGCTCTAGATATCTCTCCACGTATTGTTGGAAGAGAGGTTCTTGTTGGACCCTCATGAAATCTTGAGCATCAAAACTTATGTTACTTCCTCCATGTTGAGAGCTATGATGAGCTCATTGGGAGGGTAGTCTTGCATTCCTAGGAGGTGTTTCTCTCCTATGATGTGCATGGTGTGAAGTTCTTCTCCCTCTTGGACTAGGAGATCTTGATGGCATCCTTGAGTGCCTTCGACTTCAAGGAGTGCCCGAGGGTGTAGAGGGTGGGAGTTGGTTCCACTGTTTGTACCCCTATTATGAAATTGGGCATTTAATCATTGCACCAAGAGTCTATCTTGTTCCTCTTGGATGGCCTTTCTCTGCATTTCCAATAAGGTATGGCTCTCATCCTCTAACTATTTAAACTTTTCTTCTCTAGCGGTTTGTTCATCCAAAAAAGGTTGCTTCTCTCTCTCTCTATTCTTTTGAGCCTTTTTCTCGTGTATCATGATGTGTTTTAGAGAGGTGAGGTGGGCCTTGAGAGTTTAAACAAGTTAGGTTCATATACTGCATTAACATGAGCATCACAAGAACCATTGTTCTGGTCATTGGGTTGTGACCATTCATCTTAGTGAGCTCTTCTTGAATACCTTTCAACTCATTGGTGAGCATCCAAATATCTGGTGTTAATGGGGGGTGACCCCGGTTGATTGTTATGAGAAGATTCTCCAAATAGGATTGTGTCTTTGTGTCTCTCAAACATTTCATCGAGGGTCCTATCTATGGCTTCTCTTTCTCTCCGAGTCATAGTATAACTCATATCCATTTCTAAATGAGAGGGTGCTAAAGATGTTCCCAACTCACTAGGGTTGCTATTGGGTTTAAACCACACTTTGGGTTCACTCCTAGGTGATCGATCAGAGATAGGTGCATTGTCCTTATGACATTGACGAGTTTGAATAGGGGATAGTTGGTTGAAGATGATTTGAGGTCATTTACCTTGGCTCACTTGGTATCTTGTTGTAACCGACATGAAAGAAAGAGCATTCGGTGAAAAGAAGACCCTAAGAAACTTCAATATCAAAAAAAGGATAGTAAAAGTATTCAGTTGTCCAAAAAGAGATGGTGAGATATAAAATTTCTATAGGTGTAGATCAACACTACCATAGAGGTGCAAAATTAGAGGATAAGTATCCTAGCACGTATGGATCAGGAGGATGAGTCTAATCCGATTATATTTTGAAATTGATTTTGATGGAAGTGAATTTGGACAAAAGATTACAAGAACTCTCCAAGTGTGGTATTAAAGAATCAAAGTTTAATCTTATTGTACAAAAGTGATTCTAAAAAAGGCGATTCCAAACAAAAATCCTTGTAAGGTCAAATTTCACTACTCAAAGGGTCAAAAAGAAAATATCCCAAGCACAAACAAGCTTTTAGCAACAGGGACAACAACCTGCTGAGATCTAAATCAGCCCAAAAAAACTAAACGGTGACACTAAGTAGCTCAAAATGATAGAGACAGCAGATAGAACTGGTGCGACACTTTCTAGGCTAACAGTGCGATACTATAATTTCAGGCGAAGGATCGCGCTAAAGGCATGTGATGTTTTGTAGGCAACTTGTGTGATACTTTCTAGGCAACCAGTGCTACAGTTTGACAAGGATGAACTATCGTGTGATAATTTCCAGAATAGTATGTGATGGTTTATCAATATTGTGTGATTCTCAAACCAGTGAGTTGAAAAATCTTAGTTTTAAGGACAGTTTGGTCAAAATTTTAGTTTGAAGTTTGAATTTTTTTATTTCAATCACAGTGACAACAGTAAATAGATGGGTTTACAAATAGTAAAGGATCAAATGTGTCTTCAAACACTTGAAACAAGGGCAAAAGAAACCTTGCCAAGACAAGCAATTTGTGATATCAAAATTGAAAAATCCTATGAGTACTACCATGATGTTTGAATGCTCAAGAATGTTTACACGGGCATATCACAGCAAGAACACTTCAAACACTTGCTATCCTATAAATTCAATGACTCAATACTTAACAACTTGGCCCACACTTGATGCTCCATTGCTTCACACAAAGTGGTTTCCCATAATAGATATTGGCTTTGTCATGGAAGTGCCAATGACACAACCAAAGGAACATAGATGGTGAGTAATCTTGGGGTGATCTGAGTTATTCCACTTGGATCGATCCTTGCACCAAGAAGCTAAGTGGCAAAATAAGGTGGCTTCTATCTAAGGTTCTTAATATGGGCTTCTGTTCGTAGTACCCCTCTTGCTCCCCAACGGGACTCCTTACCTTGCGGCAAGTAATGGACCTCGCAACCACAAGAGTACCTTAAGCATTCTTGCCTAACACTTTCCTCATGGTCACAATCCCACAAGTACTCACATCAAGAAAAGACAAGCACTACGTCTACCAAGGTTTTGTGTCCTTGATAACCTTGATTTTATAGTGGGTTGGAATAGCCGGCAAAAGGCTTGTCCCCACTTGGGTCATTCCTCTTGATTTCTCAAGAGCAGGCCTGCTAAAGGATCCTAGACCACACAAAGAGTGGATCAATCTTTGAGGTTCAAGGTGTTTGGTTCACCACAAGGGTGAAGAGCATACTCCCCTATCTCAAAATTTCTCCCAAACACACCAAGCAAGGATTCAATTACCCTCTTATTTCCAAAATTCAAAGATGGGTCAAGATTTATGTTTCACCACAAGGGCAAAGAGCATATTCTCCTACCACCAAAGAATTCCTTCCACAAGATATTATGTTCCTATGAAATGAAACAACTAGTGAATTCCACACTTGAAATGAAATAAACAACCAGCACTTTTATTTCATTTTTATGCTTTGGGCAGCCCTGCAAAAACTGTTAGTAGCCCTTGTGCATTTGAAGCTTTGTCATGCATTCTTTTAAGCAAATAAGCAAGCAAGAGAAGCACCTAAAAACACCACTTGTTAGCCCTGCAATGGTTAGCAAAACAAAAATCCAAATGAAAGCTACAAATTAAATCTGTCTAACCACAACAAACTAAACCAGCAAGCTAATTAGATCAAAACTTGGCCAAAAAGCATTCCAAAATAGCTCACTGCTAGGTACAGGTGAAAGTGCAGTTGCTAGAAAGATCACATGATACTATACAGTATATAGGTACAATATTATCTTTCTATGTGACAATTCACTTTACCTGCAGGTGATAGAAAGTGCTTAACAGTGCGACAAAACTTGCAAAGGCCATGCGATACTTTAAATGGTAAAGTATCGCACCAGTATACAAAAAAGTATTGCATGATACTGGCAAAATTTCATACAATAATATGAGCTAGAAAAACCATAGAGCCGAAAATGATGCTAAATTATTTCAAAAAATTGACGAAAATGCAAGAAATGAAGGACAAAACAACAATGCTCTGCCCCACGGTGGGGGCAAAAAATGTACACACTAAATAGTGTACTTCTCTAAGTCATTACATCCAAGGAAAATTCATGAGTTGGAAGCCTTAGAAAGTGACCTAGAGCTCCCTATGAATGGAGTTGCAAGGGTTTTAAGATTGCTCTTAGCTAGAGCTATAAAGCTTGTGACCTTGCTAGTCAACCACAGAATGGGAGATTCAAATGAAGACAAGGGTAAGAATGCCAATATCCCCAAGAATCAATATGAGATGCAATGCAATGCAACTATGCTTAGAATGAGCAATGCAAGCTAATCTATGGAAATGAAAGAACAAGTATTACAAAGCCTTCCTAGTTAAGCTATGTGAGCTAATCTAAAGCATAAAGAAACTAAACTATGAATGCCATGATAATGCAACTAAAATGCAAGAATGAAGCTTATATAAAATGTAGATGTGAAAGCTAAGAATGCTCCAAAATCTTCAAAAGCTCCAAAGTGACCTAGAAAACATGTAGCATAACATTAGCATTCAAAAAATGCCTTATGAAAATGAGAAGAGAGCTCTTCTTTTATAGGAAATGAGAAGAAACGAACGATTGAGATTAAGAGGCAAAAGATTTGATCAAGGGTGGAGGTTGAAAGAGGAGAAATCCATGTGCACAAACATCCTCCAATAGTAAAATAAGAGTTGACTTTAGTGTCCATATGAGACAAAAAGTGCTTTTTCTCTTTTTATAAAATAAGAAATAATGCTTTATTTGTGCAACTTAGGATAAGAGGAAAAGTGGGGGCTTTTTATTTAATAAAAGGGGAGGAAATTCCTTTTAAAACTTAGGATTAAATGGTTAGCCCATAGAAAATAATTGAATAAATGATTGAAATAGGATTTGATCAGGGAAATTGATATATTTGAAAATATTGATTTTTGATAACATTGATTCAGGGATTTGATAAATTGCAAGAATGGGGCCCAAAGTCTAGGTGACCATTTTAGGGTACATACACATTTAAGTTACTGATGATGGTGAGCTTGAAGCTCTCATCTTCTACAATCAATGCCAAGTGGTTTAGAACACCGTATGGAGAGGACAACTTGTTTATTCTATTTTAACTTAAGATTTTCAATACGGAGGAACCCAACCGTCTTAAGTAGGGTTAACTTCACCCTCTGACTACAGTTAATACATATACAATGGGAGTGTAATGATCATTCCCTTCAGCTTGTAATCCACTGATACCAATTATTTCCTTTCATTGTAGAATAAATAAATTTAAAACAGTAGAAAGTGATCAATGGGTTGAAACAATTCAATCGTCTTGCACAACTATTGGAACCTGTGCACCATCGATGCTTTAACCCATTTCAATGGTTCTCATATAAGTAACCCCTTCGGGGTAAAAATAGTAGAGATATATCATGTGATAAATAATCTAATTTAAGATAAATGTAAGTTCAATCTATCTAATAGATTTAAATAAAAAAATGAAAATGAAATGTTATTGAATCAGCTTTACAATATTGTAAATATTTCTCACCATCACTACTCTGAGCACTTAACCTTATAAATCTGTAAGAACTGTACAATTGTTGAAATATATATAGAAAATACATAAATAATCGAATGAAATAAAATAAAAATACATGACAAAAGGGTGCATTAAACAATTCTACCTATATTTCAAAAAGAAATCAACTCAAAATTCAAAGTGATCAAACAACAAAATAATTTTTTTGTCGCAATATGAACATCAATCACTTATCTTTGTGTTGGATCACTGAGTACAATCTTAAAATAAGAAAATTATATCAATAAACCCAAACATCTTAAGATTTACACACATATAACATAAACAAGATATACCTATTAGTAAATATCTATATTGACTCTGTTCACAAGTTATAAAAATTCAAAACAATCAATCAAAATAGAATGAGAATCTTTGAACAGGCACAAACATCCATCAAAATATAATGGAAGGTAATTTTTGTTTTCAAACTATAGATATTGGGATGTCGAGAGCCTTTGTAATGGGTCAAGATTTCATTTTGACCACTCTCACAACTTCCTCATCATAACCAAATTAGCATTCATCAAAATCCTCCTTTAACCATGTAAAATAATCCAAATCATCTTGTCCACTCCTCAACTATCCATTTTTCATGATTAACTATTTTTTACAATGTCTCACATGTAATGCCCCATTTGAGAACCAATGAGAAATTAACCTAACTAGACATAATATTGATGCAATAATTTATTTTTTAAATATTAAATAATACAAATGCAAAAGCAAGTACAAACATGAGTTAAGACATTATACTAAAGCACATAAACTTAGTTAACATTCCCAAAGGTTGAAAATGTTAAGGAAAGAGGATCGGAAGATACTAATATATAAATATATTATGTATAGTTGATATTCGCTGATCAATGCAATTGTCGTTGTAATTGATTGATTGACCAACGAAGATCAACTATATCTATAAGTTGAATCGATGGAAATGTCAATAGTCATGTCTTTTGAATACCGACTATTTCCTAACAAACGACATAATAATAATATAGTCGCTATTTTTAAAACCTGTCGGCATTAACCTGTCGGCATTAACAAATTGTAATAGGACTGTCACGATAGTTATCATGACTGTTATACATGAACAGTCATGATAATACCGTGACTGTTTATGTATAACAATCATGATAGTATCGTGATACATAGTTAACTTATGAATTGTAGATTATACCATTCGATTTATATTTAGTGTTTTATATATATTATGATATATATGTATAACATAATTAATGATTGATATATTATATTAGTATATTAGTATATATATACTATAACTCATTATATATATATATATATATGATAGTTTTACGTCATTTTTGTAAACACGAACGAACATATTTTAACACTCCCTCTTGAGAGAGAGTTTACCAATTTTGTAGAATTTTCACATCAAAATATATGACTCAATTCAAAATGTCATACCATGATAATTTATCACTTATAACAATATACATATTTGAGATGTCCAGACCAATCCGGCTCAACCCCTTTCGGGAGTCTATCTTAAATAATTGTTAAACAAGTGATGATTTTGGTAACAAGATGTCCGGACCAATCCGGCTCAACCCCTTTTGGGATTCTATCTTGAGACCTGGTTTCTATTGTCAGGATCGTCACCCTGAAATAGAAACGATAAACAGAAGATCGTCATCTTCACACAATTTTGAAATATTTCAAAAATTATATATATATATTTATGAATGAAATGTACATTAATAGTTCATATTTTGATCAAACCAATTTTGGTCCTGAAGAATTCTATCTTCACCCTTGCAAGGGATTTAGTGAAGATATCAACATTTTGTTCCTCAGTGCTGATGTAGACTAGTTTAATAATTTTTCTGTCTACCATATCTCTTACATAGTGATATGGAATCTCTATGTGTTTTGACCGATTGTGAAAAATAGGATTTACAGAGAGCTTGATGCAACTCTGATTATCACAATGAATAATGGTAGGTAATAGAGGTTTACCAAATAAGTCAAAAAGTAATTTTCTTAACCACACTGCTTCTCTAGCTCCCATAGATGCAGCCATGTATTCTGCCTCTGTCGAACTCTGAGCTACAGCTGATTGCTTCCGACTAAACCAAGATATTACTGTGGAACCCAAACTGAAACAAACTCCTGTGGTACTCTTTCGATCAGTGGTACTTCCTGCCCAATCTGAGTCTGAATAACCTTGAAGTTTAATTTTAGTCTTGTCATATTTTAGTCCAAGATCACTTGTTCCTTTTAAATATCTCAAGATGTGTTTAGCTGCCACTAGATGAATCTGTTTTGGTTCACACATGAAGTGACTTAGTACATTTGTGGCATAGCAAATGTCAGGACGTGTATTCACCAGATACATGAGGGATCTAATTATCTATCTGAAGAGTGTCACATCTGCAGGTTCTGAGTTTTCTGCTTCATCCTTTAATTTCTGAAGATTTGTCTCCATAGGAGTAGCAAGAGGTTTACAATCTACCATACCAAATCTGTTCAGAATATCAGAAATATATTTCTTTTGACTGAGGAGAATATGATCTTTGTTTTGAATAATTTCAAGACCCAAAAAGTAGTGTAGTAGGCCCATATCCTTCATATCAAATTCAGCTACTAGGTCCTTTTTACATTTATCTATTAGATTGTCTTCTCCTGTAATGAGTAAGTCATCAACATAGAGAACAAGGATTATCATGTCTCCTTTTTCAATTTTGAAGTATATATTAGGATCTGCAATATTTTTATAGTACCCCAATTTGCTCAAATATTGATCTATTCTTTCATACCATGCTCTGGGAGCTTGTTTGAGTCCATAGAGTGCTTTCTTTAACTTGCATACGAATTTATTTTTGTCATGAGTGAGAAATCCTTCTGGTTGTTCAATGTAGATTTCTTCCTCAATCTTACCATTTAGGAATGCAATTTTGACATCCATTTGATGTACTTTCCATCCTTTAGAGGCTGCAATTGCAAGTATGGTTCTGACAGATGTGTAACGAGCTACTGGAGTGAATGTTTCCTCATAGTCAATGCCTTCTTTTTGTGAAAATCCTCTAGCAACAAATCGGGCTTTATGTTTATCAATACTGCCATCTAGAGCATACTTGATTTTGAATAGCCATTTTGATGATACAACTGACTTATGTTTAGGTCTAGGGACAATATCCCATACATCATTTTTCATGATGGACTGATATTCTTCAACCATTGCTTCTCTCCAGGCTTGTTTTGATAATGCTTTCTCAACACTGACCGGTTCTGATTCTGATAGTTCAGTTAGAAGTGCAGTGTAACATTTTTGCGTTCTAGTTCTTTTGTTTTCTCTGGAGATTTGTGCTAGTTCCATATTGTTTTCTTCAAGCATTTTCCTGGCCCATAATGGTCTCTTTTTGTTGTTTACATTTTCTACACAAGAAGGTTCAGGATCGAGGATTGCGTTTTCATTATTTGATAGTGTTGAATTCATATTTGAATTGTTATTCTCGCTTTCTTCCTCAAGTGATAAATCTTTCTCAAGATCAAACAAACTGTTGTCTTCATTATTAGTGGATGAGAAGTTTTCTTCAAATTTGACATCTCTGCTTATTTCTACTAATTTTTGATTAGGGATATATATTCGATATCCTTTAGAGTCTTCACTGTAGCCTAGAAAAATACCTTTCTTACCAGAAGGTTCTAATTTGGTTCTTTTCTCTTTTGGTACATGTATATATACTGGA
Source organism: Chamaecyparis obtusa (assembly GCA_027943335.1). NCBI lineage: Eukaryota > Viridiplantae > Streptophyta > Pinopsida > Cupressales > Cupressaceae > Chamaecyparis > Chamaecyparis obtusa. The sequence goes on along the minus strand of BSBK01006680.1, from coordinate 456,062 downwards.
CATCCAAATACTCTTAAATGACTGAGATCAGGTTTAACTCCCGTAAATACTTCTTCTGGTGTGGTATTTTCAAGTATTGCATGTGGACATCTGTTTTGAATATACACTGCAGTGTTGGCAGCTTCTGCCCAAATATGATATATGAATATTATGATCATGCATCATAGCTTTTGCTGCTTCAATGATGGTTTTGTTCTTCCTTTCTGCTACTCCATTCTGTTGAGGGTTATAAGGTACAGTATACTCCCTCTTAATCCCAACAGATTTACAATAGTTTTTGAAGTTGTCAGATGTGAATTCCCCACCATTGTCTGACCTAAGAGTTTTGATTTTCTTATTGGTTTGATTTTCTACCAATGCTTTGAATTCTTGAAATTTGGCTAATACTTCACTTGACTCTTTAAGTTTTAAAAAATATATATCCATGTTTTCCTTGAATAGTCATCCACAAAGATTAGATAATATAGGGCACCTGAAAAAGAAGGAGTGGACATGGGGCCACACATATCAGTGTGAATAAGTTTTAAAACACTATTCATCTTGTGTTCACTTGTTGGAAAAGATCCTTTAATGTTCTTTCCTAATGCACATCCCTTACAAATGCTCAAGTGTTCAGATTTTAGAGAGGGTACCCCAGAGGTGATTTTATGCAAAGTAGGAAGAGCACTATATCCAATGTGTCCTAGTCTTTTGTGCCAAATTTCATTATTTTGTTGAACATTGTGATTTAGGGCTACTTTTTGTTCATTACATAGTTTGTATAAGCTTCCATCTCTGGACCCTATGTGCATTGCATTTTTTATGTTTGTGTTTTTGGTCCAGAGAAGAACTTTTTCTTCATTAAATGTTACCCTATATCCTTGATCAGCTAGCCCTGATATTGAGATTAGGTTTCTCTTTATTCCGGGCACATATAATACTTCTTTTAACTGTAGAGTGACTCCATCTCTTATCTGTATCAAACAGGTCCCAATTCCTTTTACCGGATAAGTGGAGTTGTCACCAATGGTTACTTCTTCTGTAGAGTTTCTAGAAAGGGTTTCGAACTGATCTCTGAATCCAGTGATATGTCTTGATGCACCGCTATCTATTATCCAAGTATTTTTATTGGAATTTAATTCACTTGCTAAGGCTAGATAAAAAAGAGAATTTTCTGTTCCTTTAGTTTCTGCTAAGGCTGCTTGAATTTTCTATTTTTCTGGACAGTATTTGTGAATATGTCCAAATTTGTCACATTTATGACATTTTATTTTGGAGAGATCCCTTTTGAAGTGATGTTTTCCATTACTTGAATTGTTGAATTTTCTCTTCTTTTTCTGAGAAGTTTTAGTATGAAGGGCTTGTACTTCATTTTCATTTTTTGACCCTATTCCTCTGGATGCTAATCTTGATTCTTCTTGAGTACAATTGTTCTTTAATTGTTCAAACCTAGGTAAAGGTGGTCTTGTACTTATGCACTGAATGAAGGTTTCCCAAGAGATGGGTAAACCCTTTAGGGCGATAAGTGTAAGTTCAGTATCTTCTATAGTATTTCCAATGTAGAGAAGTTGATCTCTTATCTCAGATATCCTTAGGAAATAGGAGGTGATTGTTTCCCCTTTGTTCATTTTCATGTTGAGAAGTTGACTCTTCAATGTTAAGATTCTACTGGCATTGTTTATCTCGAATGTGTCTTGAATGATTTTAAACATTTCAAAGGCACTGGTAATTCTCGATATGCTCGGGAGGATAGAATCTTTCACTGAATCTATAATCAATTTCCTGGCTTTGTTGTTTCTCCTTTTCCATGTAGTTTTCTCAGTTTCTTCTTCCGGCATTTTCATATCCTTCTCAATATATTCCTCTAGTTCAAGTTCCATTAGAAGAGAAGTAAGTCTTGTCCTCCAAGATACAAAGTTTGAAGGACCTTCTAATCTATCTTCCATTCTCATACAGTGAGCCATAATTTAATTTATAATTTAAAATATTCTCAGCTATATGTTAGGTTTTATATATATATATATTTTATCTTCTTTATATTCCTTACAGCTCTGATACCATGTTAAGGAAAGAGGATCGGAAGATACTAATATATAAATATATTATGTATAGTTGATATTCACTGATCAATGCAATTGCCGTTGTAATTGATTGATTGACCAACGAAGATCAACTATATATATAAGTTGAATCGATGGAAATGTCAACAGTCATGTCTTTTGAATACCGACTATTTCCTAACAAACGACATAATAATAATATAGTCGCTGTTTTTAAAACCTGTCGGCATTAACCTGTCGGCATTAACAAATTGTAATAGGACTGTCACGATAGTTATCGTGACTGTTATACATGAACAGTCACGATAATACCGTGACTGTTTATGTATAACAATCACGATAGTATCGTGATACATAGTTAACTTATGAATTGTAGATTATACCATTCGATTTATATTTAGTGTTTTATATATATTATGATATATATATATATATATATATATATATATATATATATATATATATATATATATATATGTATAACATAATTAATGATTGATATATTATATTAGTATATTAGTATATATATACTATAACTCATTATATATATATATATATATGATAGTTTTACGTCATTTTTGTAAACACGAACGAACATATTTTAACAGAAAAATGTGGTTACTTAACAATATTAACTAAACTAGTAAGATCAACCAATCATAATCACATGATATATCATATGTTCTTTTTAAAACCAAAATTGAAATATTCCTATAACCTTAATCAACCATGGTGAAAGATTGTACAATCCATAAGGTAAACTAATATATACATTGCTTTAAAGGAATCAAGATACAATCATCACATCAATGTAAAAAAAGGTACAATCAATACGATACAAATGATATATCATGGCATATATGTAATAATACATACAATCAATAAGATACAAATGATATATCATGGCATATATGTAATAATACATCTTCCATTACACATGTCGTAGGGAACACAATAATGAATTAATTCAAAAATACAATACATAACATATCCTAAATGGATATGTCTCAAATCAATACATGATATAATACAAGATATATGTATCCCATGATGATAATAAGCAAGTCTCCAATAATGAACAAGAATATAGATTAACATGAACTAGGATCATCCAATCTCAATAACACGAATGTCAGATCTCAATGGTAATATAATCACTACCACCTAACCACGTGGAGCACTGAGGTCCACCCCACCTCACTGAGGAGATAAACACTAGACCCCACTTAAACAAACATCCAAAAGAAATCGAGATTAATAGAACGGTAAATTGGATTAAATGGTAAAAAATGGTTATAATCTTATCAAGTCACTAGTACATTTGACCTATTTTTTCTACCAAAATTTTTGACCAAAAAATTAAAAGGTTTTGCTTGGTCAGATTATAGAAGGAAAACTTAGTTTTTTTTTAAATTTATGCCTGTGTTTGTCGAAATATCAACAAATCCCGTGGTAGTCAAAATTTTGACAAACATGGTTATAACTTTCTAAAAAAAGGGCATTTCATTTCTCATTTCATTATTCCTGGCCGGCAAAATAGAAGGGTAGCGTGTGCAAAGGAGATTTAGTGGCTGAAACCTTAACCGGGGGTTTTGGAGGTTTTTCATTCTTTCTCTCAACTGTTTAATTTACTGGATACCCAATCAGTATTATCATTTTCTTCTTTTATTCATTGATTTATGCTTCGAGACTGGTTTGCTGACTATCTTCAAGTACATACATGAAGATTTTTCATTCTATTACATACATTTTGACCTTTGTATAGATAAAGAAAAAAAAAGACTTTTATTTTAACTCCAATGGAAGCTGAATGGTTCTCCAATCAATGGAGAAAAGCTTCGTATTATAGGCCCGTTGATCTACCAGTCTGGATCATATGACTATGCCTACTATTTGCCTGCATGGGGATGAACCTTTCATGGAATCTTCAACTAAGTGCAGATTACAGTATAACCTTTCAAAGAGGGTATAATGGCATAACTCTACCTAACTTGATCATAAGTCTGGCTCCGTAGACTAGAAAAGTCACCTCCAGGTGGGGTAAGTATTTTTCTAACCTTTAGAATAGGGCAAGGCATCGATCAATTGAGAATTGAACTCGCAGACATGACTATGAAAGTGACCTTTCTCAATTCCCAAACTATAGGTTGCAAACCCTAATGATATAGTTTCATGAAATAGTATATTCTCTAGTGCTGCCCCCAAATCATTAAATGACAAAAGTGTAAATAGACAAGTAAACCCTAGCTCTATAGCTACATTATTGATTATAGTCAGTCTAGAATATAATATCTTATGTAGTCAATGCATTCCTTGGTGTTGTATATCCATTAGCTAGACAAAATGCAACTATAGCAAGGTTGTTATGGCTAATTAAAGAAGAAATTGCACCCAAAGATTTGGTCTGGGTAGTCACATTAGAATCAGATACAAAGTTGAATAGTAGCATCTCAAAACCATTTACATCATGCACAAGTTGTTGGCATTTTGGATTATTCAGCACAATGGTAGCCAATTTCATTAGCTCAAGTGTCTTCAACCTTTTCAACAAATTCATTTGGTGCATATCTTCCAATCAATACAATTCACAAGCCTACATTTCTTTAAGGTGATTGGTTGTAATATGATCTCCAGTTCTGTAATAGGAGTCTGCAACCAATCACCACAATTCTTGTATCATGCGTGGAGACATTATACACGATGCTCATGGTCTATATGTAGGGAATCATTAGAATTGATATGAGATCTATCAGAAAGCTATCTTGATCAAATTGACCATACAAAGGGTGAAACACATTAATGATAGAAACTAATATGTCAATGGAGTTCACATAGTTACTTAATACACAACCTGCTATCTAGAGATCAAGCACATCTTTGATGAGTATCAATTAAATTTGAATCAAATAACAATATCAATAATAATATGCAAGTGCTATTTGGACAGATGTAATTGACCAACATTACTAATCAATAAACAAATCAACATAATTTATGTGATAACTAACATCATTAACTAGTCATGTCAATTGATCAGCAAGAGACATAGTATAACTCGTGATTTATCTTTAGTAACTGATCCAAATAAAGAAGAAAATTCATTTACAAGATCACCTTAGTTGTCTAAACCAGAGACAAGGACATCACAGAGACAGGGACATTACAAAGAAGATTTTATTATGAGAAAATTGCAGCAATATGATCTTCATGACATCTACAGATTAGACTTTATAGAAAAACAATAGATTTAATGAAAGTCTATTGTTCAAGAAGATAAGGATATCGGTATTTATTTCACAAAAACAAGAACCTTGCAATTAAAATATAAGAATTGAGTCCCAAATCTCATAAGATCAAACAAGGGACAATGCAATGGAATAGGAATCTCCTATTTTAGATACTCTATCAAATAGTTGATATTTATGCTTTGTTCCAAAACTCTCATTTCACAATTGACCACCATAGAGTAGAAGTGATATTTTAACTTGTTTGTCAAACCACCAAACTCGAACTGAAGAAAATCAAATTAAAAAAATAGAAAATGCTTTTGGTTGATGTTGCTCACCGATTCACCAAATATGCTCTTGCATCAAGTGCTATGTTGGTTTAGTCATACACTATAGCTAATTCAATGTACTCAAATTAGTCTCAATTATCAAACTAATACTTTCTCTAAAGTCAAGTTTATCCAAGGAACCTTCTCCTACTTCAAGGTTGCCCCCATCTTCCAGATTTAGCTTTAATCACAACCCCAAGCCAACTTAATTTAATCTTACTGTCACTTATCAACAAGTGCATCAAAATTAGAAATCATGCACCCAAATGTATAAAAATGTATTACTCCTATATTTTTCAAACAATGTATTATTCATTTTGTTAACATGTTATATAAGAAGCAATAATGAAGCCTGTCATGATGATATAGGTCTTATAGAAATAATGTAAATAAATACATATAAACAGGTATGCTCTCTATCTTCACTACATCTAACATTTCCTTTGGCTCTACTATCACTACTTCATTAACCTCCTCTTTTGCTCCTGTACTCTTCATCATTTTAGGTTCTACTTTTGGTGCTGCTAAATTTTTCTCTTTTGTTTTCATGCATCTTATTTTGTCATGAAGTTCCCTTTCATTGTTATTATTTTTTGAAAACATTTTTCAAAATGTCTATTTTTCTCATCAGGGACTATCTTTCTCTAATAGACTCCATTATGATGTCCCTACTTGAGATGAGTCTAGAACTTTCCTATCCCTCTTGTTTATAGATTGGGAGCTTTCCTCAGTCTTGTGGAGATATGAACTCAGGGAACCACTTTGAAAGCCTCTATGCTTTGGCACTTGAGCCCATCTTATTTTGCTCTTATAATTTTTTCAACACATTTGCAAAAATGTTTTTTTGTCTCCTGGGACTATCTTTGTCTAATGGACTCCACTTTGATATTCCTAACCTTAAATGAGATTAAAACTTAGTGCTCCTCTTCAATGCAAGTTGGGAACCTTCCTCATTTTTGCATTGTGCTTTCATATGTCTGCTTCATCTTAATTCTTATCTTTGTGGACCTCCATCTATTATGTACCAAATAACTTAATATTGTGCTACTAGGTTTGTTTAATAAGTCAATTTGGATAATGATTGTTTTCCCCAAGAGCCATCACTTGTTGAAAATATTTGTACAGCTAATTCTGGAGCCATATAGTGATATTCACTTGACTCAGGTTCAGTAATGGAAAGTTGAAGAGTAAGAGGTGACTCACCACTTTGCAATGGTGGAAATAAAATAAATAATAATATTAAATGTTTTAAAATTTTTAAATTTTATGTAGTTTTTATTAGGTCGGGTTCCTGCTGAGTTTATGCAAGTCTTTTGTAGTAGTTTTGATTCCTTGCCTCATGTTCACTTGTCACTAACCCATTCAAAAATGTCTATGTTCAGTGATTCCAACCATGAGTGAAGAATGGCTCTTTCAATCATGTAACCACAAATATTTAATTTATTTTGTTTCAGGATGAAATTTTATGAAAGCCTCTTGACATGCAACCATTGACTACCTTTAATTGGATCTTTGGGATATTGGTTAGACTCCTAGTTGCCCAAACTAAACCTTTGTGACTGATACTTTTATTTAGTTTAGTAGAATCAATCATTTTTATATCCAATAGAGAGTCTTTTCATGTTATAATGTGCTCTCAAGTTTTTTGTTTCTCCGGGAGACAAGTTTTTAATTGCATTCACCAATTTTCCAGTACTATCTCTACCAAGTTTCATTCACAAGGTTTCTACCTCGTAGGAGCTCTTTTAAAATATGATTCTCTTGTTTTCTATTTCACTATCAAGCTTTATTATGCAAAGTTTCCTTTACTTATGATTCATATGTTACAATAATGTGATTTTATGGTCTATAATTTTAAATAAACCCCCTCCCCATGCTGGATAATTTATGCTTTACCCATAGTTGCTAGTCTATAGGAAGACTGGAAGTCAAATTTCTATTGCCCATCACCAAACCTGCAAATTTGTCAACCTTGTTTCAGGACTCTTTCACTAATATCTTTCATAAGCATCATTATTATGTATGAAGATTTTCAAATACCATAAGATCACTATAAAAAATTGCCAGAGAATTATCAACTATGCAATAAAGCAATGGGCATATACAGCAGCAACCCAAACATCCAATCGTTGGATTGTTTGTAAGCCTTTCTATGATATCTCATGCTGACTTTGAAGCTTTAGGTTTTTTCTAGCCATTCTTTCACATAACCATATTTGTGAAAAAAAGAAGGGCAGCACGTGTATAGGAGATACATCCTAGCTTGAGCTCAATCTTTACATAAGGTATGTGACTGTTATAGCAAGTTCTAGTATTCAAATTCTATCAATCTCTAGTTTGAACCTGCAATATCTTTCCTTATACATTTGGTTATTTAGATTTGGGTTAAGACCATTCGACATAGACTGTACTATCTACTAAGATGTCACACTGAATCTTCTCCACAACTATAGCCACTTAGCCTAGCACTATTTACTATCATAGAGACACTCTAATTTAATTGATCAAGTTATATTAGGGTCAATCTAGAATGGTCAATCGATGGATTCACACAACAGGTAAAATTGCCAAGGATTCTTTAATGTGCCTAAGACTATCAATTTCAATCTATCATTCAATTTCAACCTTCCTGTTACTACACTGTTGCACACTTATCTTCTTCTTACTGGTTAAATAAATGGACAGTATCTACCTATGGCATCAAATCTTGAAGAAATATGCCTCCTTCCACAGTCTGAGCACTTATATTCTTAAAGTGCATAACCTTGGCTTGCTTCTCACCCAATGGCATTGGAATCCAATGGGAAAACTACAAGTCAAGGTTCCACCATCATGACAAAGCTGACTATAGATTTTCCTGAGCTGGTCTATCAGTGAGGTTGGGTTCTTGCGTAGATCAACACCAAATTTAAAATATAATGTTTGCAAATTCTAGTTAAATGAACTCTAACAAGAACTATGGATGCGCAAATAAACCTGTAGTGACATTAAAACTCTCTAACCATTACATGATTAGGTTTTCTATGACAGTCAAGCCATGTGTTCAGTTCATAACCAACTGTGTAAATGTAAATTAAACTTGAAATCAAATGATAGTCAAAACTAAGATGGATTTGAATAAACATTGCATACAATGAACTTGTGGAATGATCAATCCATCTACCTATTTGCAACAGACAAAGTATGATAACAAAAATGTACTCAAAATGTTTTTTGGGTTTCTTTTATTCAACATTGCTTCGAAGATCATCTCCTTGTGCCAATCCCATGATTGGACAAGGTTTAAAAACCACTTCCAAAAGGTCTTCCAACTAATCCAACCAACATGAAATCAATTGTGGTCATTGGAGAACCAAACTTACAATCTTCCGACAGTGTTACAAAAAATTGACAACATTTCACAATTTGTGCAACTTTGGAGTGCAACTTAGTAAAAAAAGAACTAAAACTCAATAAAAACTCCATAAAAGAACTAAGAGGGTGATCTAAGGTCTAGATCCCTCAAAATCCTTAAAACTAAAGAAAATAAACTAAAACATACTAAAACTAAGTTTAGCCATTCATAGCCAACTAGGATCCACATGGACTAAGGGTCTCCTAGGCTCATAGGTATGCTTGAGGAACCCTTGACCATACAAAATCCTCTATCCTTCATGCTTTGATGTATATATATATTGTAGAGTGGCACCGACTATGGTGCAACATATTTGCACCCATAGAAAATTGTGCCCCTATTTCCCATGCAATGCCATGCCTCCTCCAATGCATCCTGTCATACAGTTCGTATGCAAAATCAATTTATTTTGACAAAATAAATATGAAAATTATATTAATATTAAAATGAAGGTACTTATCTCATTCGCGTGTGTGCTGCACTTCTTTTTTAAGCAAATAAAATAATGAAATGAGAAATGAAATTCACCTTTTTTTTTACTTAGCAAAATTATGTATAATCAAGATTATATTTTATACATAGAAAGATCTTGCTAAGAATATTAATATTAAAATATTTCTAAGTATAAAATATAATATCTTTATATCATCTTTGAAAATTATGTAATAAATACTCTCTGCACAGGCACGACACACGGTCTGACTACCGCAGGGTGTATGACATAAACATTGGAGGAGGCATGGCATCCCATGGGACATGGGGACACAATTTTCTATAGGTGCAAATGCCTATAACTGATTTTAAAACTAGTTTCCCATTAGTTCCCTTCTTCTTGCATTTTTTTGCACAAAAAGTTGTCATTGCAACTTTGACAATTTTGTGCATTTTCTAAGAACTAGACTCCAATCTCTAATCCAACCTAATACGTTGTTAAAGGTTTAGGTCTCATTAAGACTACTTTAATTTATTCCTCTTTCAAAAATGAAATTCCATTGGCATTAAGTGTGACAGATCTTAGCTTCCATCAACAAAAATATTTCAGATTGGTAATGGACAAGTCTTATTTCAATGACAATTATCCTTTGTTTCAGACCTCAATGAATTCTAACCAAAATCAGTTCATAAAATTAGAGTTGAAAAAATGGTTGCAAACAAATCATCCTTCTTCCACCAACATTCTAGTCAATATAAAAGTAATGAGTCATTCCATTCAAGAAAGACCATGTCTGACAATATCAACCCAGAACAAAATAAGGAGTATGCAGAAAATAGTGATTGTATCTTCCATTAGAGCCACTTCATATGCACAGGTGATGCACATGCATATTTTCTTGAGCGCTATTGGGAGCTTACCTAGCCACACATGTACTATTATGAAAATCACCACAAATCTATTTTCTATTGGGTCCAGCATATACCTTCTATGATCAACTCTTATATGCACAGGTGATAAACATTCAGATTTTCCTAAGCAGTACTTTGAGTAGTCCTCCAACACATGTACTATGGTGAAAATCATCACAAGTCCATTTTTTGGAGGGCTACTCATAGTACACATGTTTGGAGGTCTGAGGAAACATGAGAATTTAAAGAGTCACGAGTCTTAAGATTGTACTTAATATACCCAAGCTTCATTCAATGGTATATTCAAACATGAAACAAACCATTCTTAAACCAAATTAAACTAGTAAACCAAAGGACATACTGATTATAAGTAAACTAGTATACCAAAGGACACGAATTTACTACTAATTCTCTGTTTGTTGGGAATACTGATTATAAGTACTTGACATATATCAAAAATATTGCTAATTAAGGTTGGCGGGATGATTACGCCTATCTTGAAAAAAGACTGTCAAATCATTATGCTTTCAAATCAATTACCTATTAGTGTATCCCTTGCAAGGGAGAGAAGCCAAACACATAAATAACATGCACATAAACATGGCAACTGAAAAACTTAAATGGAATACACCAAGAAGCACCAAATGGTGAATGCTCAATTATTGTAATGGCAAAGCAATATCAGAACCGTCTATTTCTAGAACTTGATTTTTCTATAGTCCTAATGATTTTTCTTATTTCTTGTTTGTGCTTGGTGACAAGATTTTGAACATTGTTGACATACTTAAATGGAATACACAATACCAAATGATGAATTATGTTGTAATGGCAAAGCATCAGAACCATCCATTTCTAAAATTTGATTTTGTATAGTTTTAATTATTTTTCTATAGTCCTAATGATTTTGAAGATTGTTGACAAAGAGTGTTTCTTTTTTTTATTATAGTATAAATGATTTTTCTATAGTCGTAATGATTTTTCTTATTTCTTGTCTTTTGTCCCTTTTTTATTTCGTAAATTTGTGCTTCGTGACAAGATTTTGTCACCTTCTTTTGATGGTATATTTCATTCACTCTATGTGGAATAATATTTTGTTCACTATTTTATTTCAGCTTGATATTTCTTTCATTTTTCATATACATAGAGACTACACATGCTGATAAAAAATGAGCTATTTGATTTAGGTTTACTTTTCATTATTGTAAATGGTTAATATTTCTGATGGTACTCCTTGGTGTATTTCATATAAAAATAATCATATAAAAATAATAAATGTAGTAACGATGGTGCGGTGCATTATTGATATAGGCTCGATGACTCTTGTCAATGTGCCAAACTATCAATGTGGTGGTGGGTAGTGTGTGTTGAAGGCTTCATGGACACTGAACAACCCTGGATGACAATTTTGGTGTTGCCCAAATAGAAAAAAGGTTGCTAATGTGTATATATTTAATATTTCTAATATAAATACTATTCATTATAATATAAGAACTAATGTAGAGTGGGCATCATAGGGAAATAATGGCTACGGATACTTTAGTTGGGTCGATGAAAACTCATCTACATCTATCTGCCCATCTCCACTTATCCGCGATAAAGGATTTGAGTGCAAAACGTGTCAGGCTAGGGAAAATTTCAAAATTATATTTTTACGATGTCTTCTCTGTATTGTAATCACATATCTTTGTTGCGACCATATGTAGAGATGAACTCAGGAATTAGTTAGTTTAGTATTTTCATATTGTAACTAATATTTTAATATGGATATGATGTAACTTCTCTTTGCCTCAAGTGCACATATATATGGTTTACATGTATTTTTAGAATATTTCTTCATGTTTATGGCTCAGGTGAGCCCCAATCTACTATCAATCACATGATTTAACATATAGTGTTTTCTTGGTTATTCTATTTTTTCCTTGACCTTGACTATGGATTGGCTATCATTTTCAATCTTGAGCGAGGCTTCATACCACACACCATCCACAAATTTGTATGCAATGCTGATTTACGAATGTAAATAACGCATTGAACGTAATCTATGAACGCTACGTGGTATGAAGTCTCGCTGAAGTTTGAGCATCCTCCCTTTATTCCAGTACAAGCATCCTCCCTTTATTCCAGTGAGAGATTGGAATGAGTTCATTTTGGATGCAAAGGAGAAAGGGGATACTCAAAGAGGAATTACACCAGCAAATGAGAGAAGGTATAAACACGACAACTGAGAAACATAAATAAAGATTTCACAATAGCTGAGAAACATAATTGTAGGCATCACGGTCACAATTTTTGGAGACAACGTAATTGAGTTGTATACTGTGAGACCTATTAGACAGTCATACTTATACTATTTTATTTTCCATGCTTTTAGTACTTATTTCATAGACATACTTGACTATTTGAGACACTTATGTATTTAAGGATCTGTTGAATCCTATGCTATATGTTTGGTACCTAATTATGTAATCAGGGTACACTCTAGATGCTACATGTTTTGATTCAGTTACAGTTATGATTATGTTACATATGATGTTATATGATATTTTAAAACTATTGCGATAAAAATTTGGTTTAGGAAACCAACATTATGCTTAGTTGATTGATTCACAGACACAATTTTGAAACCATGCAGTATTGATGATGTAATTATGTTTAGATCATGTTAATTGGACCTACTGATGTGTGCAATGAGTGTGCAAGATAAGTTGACCATGGATCTATATTCGGGGATCCAGTATTGGAACCTATGTTTATACCATGCATACCAAGGTCCTCTTTGTATAAAGAAACATAGACCTCGTTGTATAGTCTTTTATTCATAAATGTGGTTTGCATGTGTGTGATTAAATTAGTTAATGTCTATATGATTTAGCCATGCCATTTGTTTTATTAAATGTGCCAAATTGGCAAATTGTGGCTTAAGTGTTGGCATGGTTAAGTATTTTATTATTGTTTGGGTCAAGGACTTGACTAGGGTGTAGCCTTAGGGTAGGATCAACTAACCTTGGGCTAGGAAGCTTCTAGAATTCAACCAAGACTAGAAATCCGTGCATAAAATTTAGGTGGAGTTTAGGAGGGTTATTTGGGCTCCCATAGGTTAACTGAGGTCAATTTTAGCTACCCAAGTTGATACCTTAGGGGTTAGGGGTCATTTTCAACCCATTAAGAGCAATAAAACTCATTTATGACCCCTCTAAAGTCAAGGTTTTCATTTTGGTCGAAATTGAAGAGTTATGATGTTTTGGTTAACCTCTCTCTTCTTTCCAAACTTACATTCAACTCCATTTATGGTGAAGGAAGGCAAGTGGGAAGAAGGGCATGGAAGTTTCTTTCCCTCTTTTGATTGGCTCCTAGGTTTTAGGAAGTTTTCCTATTTAGGAGAAACTTGGAGTAAGGTTTTAGTTGATCACCCACTCTCTAGATTTGGAGACCTTTTCAGCTTTGAAGGAGCTTAGGAAGACTTAGCTTGGAAGGAGTTGCAATTTTAGTTTTCATCCTTTGCTTGGACCAAGGTAGGATCTTGTGGTATTTTTGTTCTTCAAGTTTATGTTTGAGCTTGGAGCTCCATTAATGGAGTCCATGGCTTTTTAAGGTTTTGAGATTAAATAAAAAAAATTAAGTTTTGGAAGATGTTGTTTTTACTTTGTGATTTCATTTTGGGATGGGTTCCTTCAAGTTTTGCTCACCTTAGGGAGGGTGGAGTAACCTTGAAGGGGGAAGTAGGATGTAGACCCAGGATGTGCAAAGTCTCCCATGTGTGGAGGGATAAAACATGGGGTTCCACGATACCCATGATGCCAAACATGGCCTACGGGCACCTAGGGGGCATAAGGAGAGTTAGACCATATCTCTTGGAGATGGTCTTTCCAAGTCCATGTGTGGCTTGGGATATTTTTATTCTGTTACAGCTTCTCCACCTAGTAGTCTACCTCTACCCCATTTTCAGGAAGGTCTCTTGGAGGCCTTCCCCTTGTAAAACCCAGTTGGGAACATTATTTGATTATCTTTATGTCTTGCTTGTTTTTATCTTGTTATGGTTGTCTTTTTTTTCCCCGTTTCATATTGGATCCCCTTGCTTGGGGATTAGGAAAGTGAGGATTAGGATTAGCCATAACACTAATTTCAAAAAAAACCAACGATGTTGAAGTCAAAGTCTCTCTGACTAACGAAATCAAGATCTGAATTCATCACCGACTATATTTCTACTATCAAACAAATTTTCTTGATTTCACTACACTAAAGTAAAGAACATGTCAAACTTTAATTCTATTCAATGTAGAATTAGCATCGTGTAAGGGCCCAAGCAAACGCATGGTCAATGAAGAATATGTAATAGAAAGAAAAGAAAACTATTTCTAAATCCTTCATAAATATCCCCATAAAGACACTACACCATTCCCAAACTAGAGATTCCTTTCAAATTGGAATCTGATGGTGTGCACCCAAAAATTTCATCTTCAATTTTATTTTCATTAAGACTAGTGGTGCTCTTTAACAATTATAGTAAACAATTACTCAGTAGCATTATCCATCTTTTAAAAAATAAATGTAAATGTGATAAATAATCTAATTTAAGATAAATGTAAGTTCAATCTATCTAATACATTTAAATTAAAAAATGAAATGTTATTGAAATGGTTGTACAATATTATAAAAATTTCTTACCATCACTATTGTGAGCAGTTTCCTTGATAAATCTGTAAGAACTATGCAATTGTTGAAATCTATATAGAAAATACATAAATAATTGAAAGAAATACAATAAAAATACATGACAAAAGGGTGTATTAAACAATTCTACATATATTTCAAAAAGAAATCAACTCAAAATTCAAAGCGATCAAATAATAGAATAAATTTGTTGTCGCAATTTGAACATCAATCGTACTTGTCTTTGTGATGGATCACTGAGTACAATCTTAAAATAAACAAATTATATCAAGAAACCCCAAGCATCTTAACATTTGCACACATATAACATAAACAAGATATACCTATTAGTAAATGTCTATATTGACTTTGATCACAAGTTATAAAACTTCAAAACAATCAATCAAAATAAAATGGGAATCTTTGAATAGGCACGAGCATCTGTCAAAATATAATGGAAGGTGATTTTTTTTTCAAACTATAGATATTGGGATGTCAAGAGCCTTTGTAATGGTCATGGATTTCACTTTGACCACTCTCACAACTTCCTCGTCATAATGAAATTAGCATTCATCAAAATCCTCCTTTAACCATGCAAAATGATCCAAATCATCTTATCCACTCCTCTACTATCAATTTTTCATGACATTAACTCTTTTTCACAAATACCTCACATGTAATGCCTTGCCTAAGAACCAATGAGAATTTAACCTAACTAGACAAAATGTAACTTTGCCTCCTTGGTGTACTTGTCTCCTTCATAAAGTGATTTTATTCTTTCCCAAATTTCATGAGTTGAATCAAGGTCCTTGAATTCTATAAATTCTACTTCAGATAGTGTTCTTATCAAAGCTTCTCTTGCAACCATATTGGTAGGAAAACACTTCTTTTCATCATCAGTAGCATTAGGAAAATCACTTTCTATAACAATATTTTCCTTATTCTTTGTAATCATGCAATAATTAATTCCTAGGCAAAACAAATGTGTCATCATCTAGTTCTTCCAACTGTCAAAAATTTTAGCATCAAATTTAGGACTATCCTTCCTATAATAAGACATCTTCAGATCACCTCAAGTGGTCAAGATTTCTCTTTGAGGACCAATAGCTCTGATATCAATTGTTGGGTACAACAAAAAGGGGGCGGTGAATCAATTGTATGTCATTTATATAAAATTTATCTTTTCACATAAAAATAATAAATGCAAATCTGAAACCTCAAAAGTAACACAGATCAGGACACCAAGAATTGTTCTTGAGGAAACCTTGTTAAGGGAAAAATTTTGATGGGGATGAAACCCACAAATAATGCACTAGTAATAAAATATCTCAATTGCAAGATCTTTCCCTATTAAGAGTAGATAAATACAGCTAGTACAAAGTCATGGTAAAGGAGAGACTATTTTCTTTTTAGTCAGCAACCCTTTTAGGATTTGATAGGATGAGCCTTTCTTCACTCAAAGAAACTTGCCCAATGTGAAGGTTATATCCACGTTTTGAAAGTTAAACCCACCTTTTGGAGCCATTGTCCAAATAAAAGTATATAAATATAATGATAACATATAATGAACTAACTAACAACAACTCCTTTGCTAAATAGTTCCAATGAAGTAAAATGATCATGTTTCCTTCTCTACATCCAACATTCCTCTATCCACACATTCACATCCACATCCATAGTCTTCGCATCACTTGTTTCACTCCTTTCTACAAGATACAAATAATTTATTAGGTTGGCACTAATTAGGACTTTCCTAAACAAAAATGATTACATAAACTTTTGTCAAGATACAAATGGGATCTCTGAGAAGTAATTAAAAAACATCATTCGGTTAACACACTCCATAATCAATAAATTATCATTGCACAAGGTATAACACACCACATCTTGTAGGTCAACACCAAATTAGAAGTTGTTGAAACAACCCAGAGAAGAGGAAGACATCTTGAAGATGTTAGTGATGATGAAATTGAGGAAGACCAAGCGAATGCAGAACCTGCACCTGTGATGGATCAAGGTGAAGAAAGATTCTTGAAGACTTTGACAAGTCTGAAGTCTAGACCACATTTTAATCCTCCTAAGTATGGTGGAAAAATGGATTCTGATGAATTGGTGGATTGGATCACTGAGATGGAAAAGTACTTTGAGTATGAAAATGTACCTGAAGACAAGAAGGTGAAAATTGTAAGCACAAAGTTGAAAAGTCATGCATCCTTATGGTGGGAACATTTGCAGCTAGACAGAAAGAGGAAAGGCAAAGAAAAAATCAAGGTATGGAATAAAATGGTGAATAAGTTGAAAGGAAAGTTATTACCTTGTGATTATCAGATTAATCTAGTTAAGCAAATGCAAAGTCTAAGGCAGAAAGATAGCTCGGTAAAGGAATATACTGAGAAATTCTATAGATTAGATATCAGATCTGGACATGATGAAGATGATGTGGAAAGAAATGCTAGATACCTGAATGGTTTGAGAGTTTCCATCCAAGAATAAATCAGTTTGGTCAAATTGGAGAACATTGAAAAGGCTTAAAAATTTGCATTGAAAGTTGAGGAGAAATTGAACAAGAGACATGAGCAAAGGA
This sequence comes from Chamaecyparis obtusa, assembly GCA_027943335.1. NCBI lineage: Eukaryota > Viridiplantae > Streptophyta > Pinopsida > Cupressales > Cupressaceae > Chamaecyparis > Chamaecyparis obtusa. The sequence continues at coordinate 438,495 of BSBK01006680.1, read as the reverse complement.
AAAGAGGTAGAGGTGGTAGATTCCCTAGAGGAAGAGGTAGATCCCATGGTGAAAATGGTAGATCTAAACCAGAAAAGACAAATCTAGATAAAGGCAAGATCGAGTGGAAAGGTGAAAGTTCATCTAGAGGCAGAGGTAGTAACTACTGAGGTGGTTATAACAGAGGTGGTTTCTAAAGAAATTGTTATAATTGTGGAGAAGAAGGACATAGATCATTTGAATGTACACATGCAAGTAAGAAGGATGGTAATAGTAGAAATACTTTGGTGCAAGAAGAGTCACCGAAGGAACCTAAGAAGGAAAATAACTTGATGGTGAGGAGAGCACTATGGAATGAAAGTAAAAAGGAAGATCGGGTAAGGAAAAGTTTGTTCAAGACCAGATGTAGAGTTTCTGACAAAGTCTGGAAGGTGATCATTGACAATTGTAGCTCAAAAAATTTGGCATCTGAGGAAATGGTCAAAAAGTTGTAGTTGAGAAGGTTGAAACATCTAAAGCCCTATCAGATTTCATGAATCAAGGATGAGCATACACTCTTGGTAAGTGAACAATGTTATGTGAATTTGAAGATTGGAAAGTACTATGATAAAGTGTTATGTGATATCATGCCTATGGATTGTTGTCATATTTTGTTGGGTAGACCTTGACAATATGATAGACATGCTATATATGATTGGAGATTGCATAAGTATACTACTTTGGCTGATGGAAAGAGACAAACCTTGTTACCTTTACTGGAAGAACCTATTAGTAATTTTTTCACATCTGTGAAAGTTTGTTAAGGATTTTAAAAAGAGTGATGTATATGTTTTGATGTGATTCCTAACAAACTGAGCAAGAAAATAGAGGATAGTGTTCTTGAGGAGATTGATAAGTTACTCACTGAGTACAATGAAATCATTTCGGATAATGTACTTGATGGTTTTCCATTGAAGATAAGAATTGATCATTGTATGGATCTAATCCCTGGAGCTAGTTTACCGAATAAGGCACCTCATCGGTTGACACCTATCGAGAATAAGGAATTAAACTGACAGATTCAAGAGTTATTGGAGAAAGGTTTGATCAGAGAAAGTTTGATCCCTTGTGCAGTACCTATTGTATTGATACCGAAGAAGAATGGAGAATGGTGAATGTGTACTGATTCCAGAGCAATCAATAAGATAACAGTGAAGTATAGGTTTCCTATACCGAGAATGGATGATATAATGGATAGTTTTACTAGAGCAAAGTATTTTACCAAAATTGATTTGAAAAGTGGGTATCATCAGATCAGAATCAGAGAAGGTGATGAATGGAAGACTACTTTCAAGACAAAAGAAGGTTTGTATGAGTGGTTGGTTGTGCCTTTTGGTTTAACTAATGCACCGAGTACTTTTATGAGGTTGATGAATGAAGTTTTGAAGAAGTTTTTTGGTAAGTTTGTGATTATATATCTTGATGATATTTTGATATTCACTAAGACTAGAGAAGAACATGTGTTGCATGTTAGACAAGTTTTGCAGAGATTGAAAGAATAAAAGTTGCTGATAAATCTGAAAAAGTGTTCATTCATTAAAGAAGATATTGTGTATTTGGGATTTTTGATTTCAACTGATGGTTTGAAAATGGATCCTAAGGTTGAAGTGATTTTGAATTGGCCTATACCTATGAATGCTAGTGAGGTAAGATCATTTAATGGTTTGACAAGTTTTTACCAAAAGTTCATAAGGAATTTCAGTTCAATTTGTAATGCTATGACTAAGACTATGAGAGGAGATAAAAGAGAATTCAAGTGGACACATGGAACTGATAAAAGTTTTGAGACTTTAAAGTAGAAGGTTGTTGACTTGCCTATTTTGGCATTACCTAATTTCAATAAGGTATTTCAAGTGGAATGTGATGCAAGTGGAAGTGCAATTGGAGCTGTGTTGAGTCAAGAAGGTAAACATGTTGCTTTCTTTAGTGAAAATTTGAATGATGCTAGAAGGAAAAATTATGTTTATGATCAAGAATTCTATGCTATTGTACACACATTGAAGAAATGGAGACATTATTTGATACCAAGTGAAATTGTGTTGTGTACTTATCATAAGGCTTTGCTATACTTGGGTAGTCAAAATAAGTTGAATCAGAGACATATAAAATGGGTTGAGTATTTGAAGAGTTATACATTTATCATAAAGCATAAGAGTGGAGTCACTAACTGAGTTGTTGATGCATTAAGTAGAAGATCTTTGATGACCGAGATGAAAATAGAAGTTCTTGGCTTTGATGACATGAGAGATTCTTATGAATTTGATCCTAATTTTTTTGAGCCATGGAGAAAGTGCAAAGCACCTATTCAACATAAACCGAATACTAAATGAGATGAATATTTTATTCAAGAAGGTATGTTGTTTAAAGCTATTCAGTTGTGTATACCGAAAGGACCAATGAGAACTAATTTGATAAAGGAGAAACATAGTGGTGGTTTGGCTGGACATTTTGGTATTGATAAGACATTGAGTTTCCTTAAGGAGAAATACTTTTGGTCACAGTTGTATAAAGATGTTTAGAAATTTGTGAAAATTTGTGGAGTTTGTCAAATTGCAAAAGGAGCTAGTCAGAATACTTGATTGTAAACACTGATTGTTGTACTTGAGAAACCTTGGATTGATATCAGTATGGATTTTCTTCTTGGCTTACCAAAGACAGTGAGAGGTAATGATTCTATATTTGTTGTTGTGGATAGATTTTCTAAAATGGCACATTTTATACCTTGTAGAAAGATATCAGATGTAGTACATGTAGCAGATCTTTTCATTAAGGAAATTGTCAGATTGCATGGATTACTGAGGAGTATTATCTCTGACTGAGACAGTAAGTTTGTTGGATACTTTTGGAAGACTCTTTGGAAGAATTTGGGTATAGAGTTGAAATATAGTTCTACATTTCAAAAGTTTTGAACAGACTGAAGTTGTGAACAAAAGTTTGGGAAATCTTTTGAGATGTTTAGTTGGAGACAGACCAAGTAATTGGGATTTTGTGTTGGCACAAGCAGATTTTGCATACAATAATTTAGTGAATAGAAGTACTGGAAAAAGACCATTTGAGATTGTGAATGACATACAACCGAGAGGTATATCTAATTTAAGAGACATTGCTGATGAAAGTAAGAGAAGTGTTGAAGGAGTAAAATTTTCTGAGTACATGAAGACATTGCATGAAAATGTAAAGCTGAAGCTGGAAAAGAGTAATCAAAAATACAAAAATAGAGCTGATAGATCAAGGAGACATAAGACTTTTGATGTTGGTGATGAAGTGATGGTTCATTTGAAGAAAGGTAGATTTCCTATTGGAACCTATGGGAAGCTGAAGATGAATAAGTTTGGACCTTGCAAGATTTTGAGAAAATTTGACAGTGGAAATGTATATGAGGTTAAGTTACCTAGTAACATGGATATATCACCTATTTTCAATATTGCTAATATGTATGAGTTTCATGAATCTAATGAAGACATGGTAGTACTGATGGAATATCCTAAGAAGTAGACAGAAGAAGTTGAGCAGATTTTGGAGCAAAGGATCAGTAAAAAAACAAGAGGTAAGCAATATATGGAATATTTGGTAAAGTGGAAGAATAGACTGATTGAAGATAGTTCATGGAATTCAAAGTCTAAGTTGGATGTAGATCAAATCATACATGCTAAATGATTTTGAGAATCATTTCAAAATAACCTAGGTGTCTGATGCAGGAGCATCTTAGGTCCTTGGCAATTATGTGTCACCAAAAACATATTTGAGTTTGTCTATGTTTCTCAGTTCCTTCTTTGACCGAGTTGGCTTGATAGTTGGTCAGTTTCCTTTGGTTATCAAGTTTGGTCAGTTATCTCCTAGGTGGTCGATTATTTCACTGGTGCTCAGCGATGCTTTTCTAGTGCTCGGTCATCCTTTCTCACCGAGTGGTTTATTTTGAGTTCCTGTTGAGGCTGACTTGTGCATTTATTTTGGGTCATGGATTTAATTTTGGTATCCATCATTGGAAAGCGTGTGGTCCTAGATTTGACCATTCCTTTCATTGATTGTGAATTTGAAGGCTGACTCAATTCAATAGCCTCTTGTATAAGTATAGTTGTTTGGTTAGAGTTTAGGAGTTAGTTTTTTATAGAAGTAAGAAGATAGAAGATTAGAGATTGTTGGTAGATCCTCGCACGTTTGAGGAATTATGTAATTCATTGTAATATCTAGCCATAATCGGGAAGGCCTTACAACTTGGCATGTATGAATAAATTTGAACATAACAAAAAGAAAGATCCTACATTCTCTCTCACTGTGTTATTGTTGCTTCTACATGTAGTTGAGCAGGGTGGATCTGTAGGGTGTGCCATTGTTTGGCCCCTCTTGGTCCCTTCCTGCATCAACAACTAACATCACCAGGAGCATGATGATCAAGTAACAATGGAAATAATTCCTTAATGATTCTTCTATCATATCCTAAACTCACATATCCTGAATCCATATTACATCCAAGTAAACATAGAAATTCAGAGACTAACTCTACCACAAACCTTTGTTCATGTTCTTGCAACCAGTTTGTATCAAAACTATTGTTACTTAATCCTCAAAAGGAATTAATGCATGTGATCTTAGGTATAAGATAAAAACTTCTTCTAAAACATACATTCAAGCTCACAAAGTCAGAGATTACATACAGAGCCCATACAAATATGATGATTCTATCTATTTCTATTATAACCATTTTTAGTTCAACATCAAATACACTCAATCTTCTAAAACATATATTCACATCAATGACAACACATGTCAGGAAAAATTCCAACTATATCTTCTTGTTTATCACTGAAGACTTAGTCTTATCTTTAATTTATTATAGTGTACCTTGTACTAGATTATATTTACATACTGTGTGACTTGTGCAATGGATGCGGGTTATCATGTGTATACATTGTGAGTCAATTGTATTTGGGTATTCTTTTATGAGATGATGCAATTTATTTTAATAGTTATTATACTTAAGAGATTAATTTATATTTACATAATTCTACATCAAGGAACCCTTGAGACTTGTAATTTGTTAATGAGTTATACTTCTGAGTATGTATTATCTCTATGTTATATTTATTTGTAAATTCTTAAGAAATACAATTATTATGTAAACTTAGTAGCATGTTTTAGTTTAACTTATCTTGGGTTCCCTAGCGGGGCATTACATTTGGTATCAAATCCCATGTTTGTACATTGGGAACTCTGGGAATTTCTACACCCGTTAGGTGTCATGTAGTTGAAACTTGAAAAGAAACACAGACACATAACTCTTTTGTATTTGAGAGTCATTATAACTTATAACCTACTTGTATGTTTTTACAAAAAAATTAGTTACAATTGCATTTGATGCATCTTTCCTTAGCGACTATTTATTATTTTTGGGTACATTCTCTAATGCGTCCAGGATGTTGTATTCTTGGGTGTTGTGAAGTGGTTACTCCCTTGAGTGTGGCTAACACTAGTCACTTTGTTATGTGAAATCTTTTATGATTAATAATTTATTTTGGTTATTCATGATTCATTTATGTTGTGTTTGTCCTAACATTTATTTTTTGAACTTTCTTATGCTTGGAATTCTCACCTGACTCTCTTTTCACTACCTACTTTGTGACACTAGTCACACTTGATTTACTGTTTGAAATTATCGTGGTGTTTTATAATTTAATGTTGAACTTGGAATTCTCACACTTGGGTAAATTTCCTTTTGAACTTTGTGGTGGCTATTCCAAATCTTTGGTATTATTGGCCCTATTATGTGATAAGTGTTGTTTCTATCATGTTCATTTTGGAACTCTAATAGGATGTGTAAGGGAGGACATCATAGAGAGTCATACTATATTTTTATGTGAAGGTGAAATATCATTGTAATACATTCACTAGGATTATATGAATGTTGTAATTTTTTATTTGATGTAAATACAAATATGTACTTTATACAATTAATTTAAAGATGATTTATATGATGTTGAATGAATAAATATATGGATCTATTTAAATAGATTAATAATGAATGATTGATCAGTACTATTTTCAATTTATGATTTTAAACTAGAATTATATTCCTCTTGACGACTATATATCATGTCTTTATTTCTGGCTTATTTCAAAATGTAAGTTTATTTTTTATTTTAGTAGAATGCTTCATGATTGAGAGATTTCTATCCTTATTTGATTGTAGGCTTCAAGGAGTAATCCTAATTCTAAGGGATATGAATATAATATCCCTCCCATAGTCTGATTTTCTATATATTATGATGTCATCTATATTTATGGATTTTTTGACCCCATACCTGCATGTGTATGAATTAAGTGTATGTTTTATATTTCTATTTGATGTGTCTAATGTGGTTGAGGGATGGAGTCGTAGTTACTTACTTGCAAGATCCACACGATCGGCCAATCCCTACCATTGTCTGTTATATATTTATACATGTATGTACATTCTCATATTTTATGTTGGATTTTAGGTACTGGGTATCGACTTACCCAAATTATTAGGATGACCATGCCCTATCGCAATATCTCAATGGTAAGAGATGGGAGATAACAGACGGGTCCAAATCCTAACCTAAGTCATTTATTGTCCAAAAATAGTGGACAAGTATCTTAGTTATTACCCTCTGAATTCATCAAGGTGATGTCATTCATTAACTATTCCTTTGTGTTTTATTTAGTACTTTTTATGTAGTCAATTTTTCAGTGTTTGCACGCCTGTAGGTTTGATGTGATTTTTATTGTAAAATAGATTAAAAAATTTAATTAAAGTTAATTATGTGCTTGATTACTTATATCTTATAAAAGTTTTGAATGTTAAAATATAAGGTTAGTTAATTAATGAGAATTAATTAAATACTTATTTTTATTAAAAAGAATTCATTAGAAAGTCTACTTATAGAAAGTGGAGATTTAATTAAATACTAAATCAAAATTAGAATTTAAATGTATAATTAAATATAAAATAATATTTATTATTAAATTACATATTTCAAGTATGCTAGGAATTTTAATTTAATTAAAATACAAAAATTAATATTTAAATGTAAAAGGAGTTAAGTGATTTCAATGTTGTGTTGCATATTAGAAAACATTATATTAAGAAATTAGAACTTTGTCGTTTCAAATTTAAGTTGAGTGAATTGATAAAAACAAGAAATAATTTTTAAATAAATGATTTTACTCAATTTAAGGTTGAGTTCTTTTATTATTCTGCATGATTAGATTGGAAATCCCTAGGTTGCTTAGTTTTCTTTTATTAGAAGTATTGTGGTCATTATTATCTATAGACATAGGTTGACACGTTTTGGTTTAGAGTTTGAATTGATAGAAATTATGAAAGCTTAGAATTTTCAAGGCATTGAATTGTTCTTCATGGCTTCTATCAATTGGTGGATTAAGGTAGGATTTGAAGCCCTCATACATCTGATTTTCTATTCAAAGATTGTTTACTTTGTGTCTGCCAGATTTTGTTGATGGTAGTTTTATAATTCTTCTTTTGTATAAAATTTTATTTTGATAGCCTTTTGGTTGCAGAAATCTTGTGATTGTAGAATTGTGAATACTTGGTATTTTGTTAGAAAAATATTGAGGAAAAGTCTTGTATTGAATCAGTTAGGATTTGTTTATATTTGTTTTTGAAACCCTAAGAAGTAAATCAAATTTCAAATAGATATATACGGAGAAAAGATGTTAAATCATGAAATTAAAAAATCAATGGAAATAGATATATATATATATATATATATATATATATATATATATATATATATATATATATATATATATATATATATATATATATATATATATATATATATATATATATATATATATATATATATATATATATATATATATATTTCAAATTAAAAATATTTTTAAAATATTATTATTTATTAATTTTTAGATCTAAATTTTCTCTAAAAAAATAAATTCTATTATTATTATTATTGGTAAAAGGCCGAAGCCAAGAATTTTATTGATCATAAAAATAGATAATACATAACACCCCACTTAGTGCAAGTGCTGGTAGGAAAGAGTGGGGTTAAGAAAACCTCCAGCCTTGCCTGTGATCGTAGTCTGGAAACTGATACATAATAATCTAAGAGGGCATACCCTCCACATACAAATTTTGAAATATCTTTATTACAAACTTCATAAGAAGAAGCTATTTATTATGTTTGTTCGAAATGAGTCCTTGACGCAGTTAGAAATCCTCCTTTCTAGATTTATCGGATTTTTGTTCGGGTCTTATTTTATGAAACCCTTCTTGAATGCTATAATGTATATCATTGTAGTTGATAAAAGAGGCTTTTCCTCAATCATTGATCTGCATGATCTATTCCTCCTTGGATGACTTTTGTTGCTTCTTTTCCTGAAAAATCTTACCTTTTGGCGAAGATCCTTGTTAGTATATTCAGAACATTATTTGCTACTAATCAAAGAAGTTCAATCAGGATGAAGCTAACTTTAGCTATGCCTATTTCTAGGATATATCTGATGAGAAGCACATCATATGTTTATGAAATGTACAATACCTTGGATACCAAATATTAAACCCATAATCCCAGTTTCTGTTAATTAAAAATTATCTAAACAAGTCCTAATATTAACCCAACTAAAATATAAATATGAAATATCTACTTAAAACAGCCTGCTTTTCTGAACAACTATCGCACACTAGTAACCAAACCAAAGTGTGTCTCAACTCAGTATTAGATTGAGCTTTCTTGCGATGGAGAATTGTTTATAACATCTTATTGCAATCATTCATGAAGATTAACTTAAACACATTTCCTGGGGTTAAAACAGAAAAGAAGAACTAAGCTAAAAGTTAATAGAGTTACAGAAAAAACTCTCATTAAGGAACCATATTGTAATGAAGTAGTAAAAAGTCTAACATAATAGCTATATTCACCTCTTATTATCATATCCTTGTACCACATCTTGCATAAAAATCACTCAGGAATAAGTAAATAGCAGCGCTCAGACTGAACTAAATACAGGAACCTAAAATTGGAACCTGCTTAAAAAGGAAATAGAGCACAAAACATCAGGATACCATTATAATCTCTTTACTGAGGTCAATACATGTTATCCATATATTGACTTTAAGAAAAGTGATTACTGCAGAATACTAATATGCTGCTACACATTCTCCACCATCTAAAACAAATAGCTAAGAAGACAACATGCATTCATAATACAGCAAGCTGGGCCCAAACTTACTTGTTAGATTTAAAGTGAAGAATCTTGAGAGCACCATGCAAAACATACAACTATTCCTGCATTACCATAAAATTGACAAGTAATGAAACTATAGTATACACTTGTCCCTAGGGATCTAAAAAACTCAGAAAGGGATTAGTTTAGTGACAAGCTATACTTCTTGTCGAAAGAAGACACAATAGAGAAAACCCCTTCCTATACATAATGCAGAATAACCCATAATTTAACTGTAAAATAGAACAATTTTTTACAATTCTGATATTTCAAACGGTCAAAAATTCCAATTAACCACCATACTTACTTCCAACAAACTCCCCGCTACCTATGAAAAAGAACAAAGATGACCAAAAAATCTTATATACTTGTACATTCATGATCATTAAAAATTCCTTTTAATTGAACATGCATGTGATATATATCCATTTATATATGTATAAATATATATCCATATCTATATATTTATACATAAATGCACGTGCACGCACACACACACACACACACATATGTGTGTGTGTGTGTGAATATATATATATATATATATATATATATATATATATATATATATATATATATATATATATATATATATATATATATATATATATATATATATATATATATATATATATATATATATATATATATATATATATATATATATATATATATATATATATATATATATATATATATATATATATATATATATATGTATATGTTAGTGTGTGTGTGTAGGATAAAATGTGGATGGGGTCCTAGAATAATGGTTTGCACCTAAAAGAGACCCCAAAAGCCAATATTTTATACTTACATGAAATTGTATTGATGTAAAAAGTAAATATGCTTTGATTAATATTGAAATTAGGAAATAAAGGTACTTACCTCTGAAAAAGAATTGGTTGAAAACCCTATCAAACGATCTTGAAAAATGTTGATTTTCGCAATCTTGAACCGAAACAGCGAGATCTACAAAACTCATAAATCTTTTCCAATTCTAAGGGAGGTTGAGTTCGACCCTCATAAAAGGTCAAATACTACATTTTTTATTTGAAGTTCGATTTTGACTTTGTTCGCATATCCCAGAAGTTTTCCGAAAAGGGTATCCAAATCTACTCTTAGATCTGAAATTCTGCACCTACACCTGCAAGAAAAAGAGGGTTTTTGTTTGTTTGTTTGGGGGGTTTGCCTTGGTCAAACCCTGGATTGGAATCAACCTTAATATTGAAATTGAAATGGAGAATGCTAGCAAGTAGTAGAAGTAGATCTAACAATGAAGCTATGACATTCAATAGATATACAATTGTATTTGAAATGTAATCAAGTATATTAATATGAAAGCTTGAACATAAGATCAACAAATGTAAATCAAACCTTCATGATTGTATGCTTGGAATCCACCTTAAGAGAATAATGAATGGATCTTGAAGATGAACAAAAGGATCTTGAAGGAAGATCACACCATCATGATGGCTAGATCTAGGGTTAGAATGATGAATCTTGAATGCTTGAACCAAATCCCTTCAATGGCTTGAATGCTTGAATCCTTGATCTTCAATGGAGAACTTGGATGGAGAAGAGTACTTGAATGCTTGAATGCTTGAATGGATGCTTGCTTGATCACCTTCAGAGCTTGGGAGAGGAGATTGCAAAACTTGATTGAGAGATGGAGAAAACTTGATGTGAAAATGAGAGAGGAAGGCTTCCTTTTATAGTGATCTAGGGCACAATCCTCTAGAGGGGCCACCTTGGGGAATTAAATTCCAATTTGGCCTCAACCCTTTAGGAATGGACCTAAATAAAATATAATTTAAGATTTTCCCATTTCGGAGACCAAAACAGCACACCCGGAAGCGGGAAAATAATTATTTTTGAAACCCAACAACCGGAGATCTCGGGACCTTGAAATTTGAACCCAGGGTCAAGGATGAGTTTGATCCTGACCTAGTCAGGTTCAAGGTTGACCTTGACCCCTTTAGGTTTATTTTGACCCATTTAGGTCGAATTTGACCTTAAGGGCATAGATTTTAGGGTCTCAGTCAGAGTGAGAAATAAGAGGTCCCAGGAGTGCCCAGAGACCTAGAAATGATGTCGGAATAGGGTAGAGTGCTAGGGAGAGGTAAAAAATCCTATGATGAACATGATGAAGTCTAGGAGGACCTATTTGTAAGTCCTACCTAGAAAATAGAGCCATAGAAGAGGGAAATTAAGGAGAATCCTCGGGATCCTAACCCTAATTTCACCTAGAATGAAGGAATCAAGTGCAGAAAAGAAGTGGAAAGTGGGGAGAAAGTCAGATCCAAGAAAAGCTCAATCCAAGACATTTGACATGACCCCAAAACACTTACTCGGAAGGCTAAATACTCTTAACATGGAAGTGCTTCCATTTTAAGATGATACATTAAGCCCCCACTTTAGCAAGAGTATGGACTCGACACAAACTCTTGGTAAAGGAGAAGAAAGAGGAGATCCAATTGGATTCACAAAGAGATAAAATAACACTTAGCTAATGGAACAAGCCCCTAGACTAAGGATTCTAACTCAACATACATGCACGAGGGTGTGAAAATAGAAAACCAAAAGAACACGAGATAGTACTAAATAACCCAAATCAATTAGCATAAGAAACCTCGCTAAGAAATATTTCTCATACTAATATCATATTTGGAAAGCTATCATAAAAGCATAAATGATTACATAAGAAAGAAAAAAGAAACACTATAAATAACATAGCTTCATGATCTTGCCCTACTAGCATGAAAGCGAAAAGAGAGAAAGGAGAAAGTGATTACCTCACCTAGTAAGATGCCCACCTTACTGTGAATCACCTTGGAGGGAGAGCCCAACAGGTTCACCCATAAACTATGCTTGCAATTGTAATGCATCTTCTGACAGCTTCAGGAATACCCATAGACCCACCTTCTTGTATCACTATGAATATGAAATACATGTCTCCTTAGGATTTAGCAACTTATGTGCGTTACCTTTGGAAGATTTAGCATATTGGAAATGTGTGTCTCTTTAGGATTTAGCAACTTATTTGTGTTACCTTCCAAGATTTAGCATATTGAAAATTGGATATGCGTGTCCCTTCAGGATTTAGCAACTTATGTGCATTACCTTCTGAGATTTAGCATGCTACAAAACAAACAGTTAGAATAAAAATGCATAACATAGAACAAGGGAGGCCATATATATGCCCCCCTCCTTAATATGGAAAAAACATACTATTTTGACATGTTAAGGAAAGAGATTAACAAGGATAAATCCTTCTTCAGCATCAAGACAATATCCTTAGACAACACCCAGTCCAAGCCAAGAAGGTCACAACTCCTATGAGGCCATGGAAGGGACGAATGCAAAGAGATATCATGAAAGAAGTGAAAAAGTAACCCTTGTGAGGGATAGCACACTGTTTAGTTTCCAAGGTGAGATATATATCAACCATGGAAATCCAATGTCAAACAATGAAATAGGTTGTGATCAAGGAAAAAGATCCTTAATGAAAACCAAAATGTTTATGCATGATTGGATATCACATTTAATAGATAGATACTGCTTAACCAAGGAAAGAGGTGAATCCCAGAAAGATAGAAATGAGGGAGATGACATCCTTGCCCCCCAAGCATAGGAACAAGGATGTAAGGGGACTATTATGTCACTCAAAACACTATGCAAGACAATGAGCCCCCAAGGATTAGGCTACGATTGTTTACATAATGTGGAGCTCCATAATAGGAACATAAATGTTATTTAGAGAAAACAGGATTGAAATACAACTCATTATCACATGATATATAAATAACCCTAATATCAATGAGCTGCCTAATCTTATAATGTAAAGCTTGACATTCATTAGTAGAGTGGTCATGAAATCTATGATATAAACAAAAAGGAAGAGTCTTGAAGTGTGGACTATGTTTCTTTTTGCGTTTAGGTTTAGTAATCATCTTAGCATGAAGGAGTTTAGGCAAAAGAACTTCTTGGTTAAATTCCTTCTTAGTTTCATCATGTTTTGAAGTTTTATATGAGATGTTGTTAACATTGATTTTTTGTTGAGGATTAAATCCCAATCCATAAGAATGCTCATGCCCCCAAGTGTGTAAGGGCATTTGAATTCCCTGTTTATGCTTACCACATCCTTGGCCATTAAATCCTTATTTAACTAGGAAATGATAACCAAGACCATAACAAGAAGCCATATCAGAAGGAGTCAATGGAACTTTAGTAGTCACTATATCATCCTTAGTAGATTTGATAGATTCATTATGGGTAGAAGCAATGAAAAAGTTATTATGAAGGGCTTTAGAAGTAAAAACTCATTGTTCAAATTCTCTTTGTTGCTTCATAAAATCAAGATCATTAATCTTATACTCTCCAATAAAGGTAGGGGTAAAATCCAAGGTTCCCCAATCATTGCCAGGAATAGCATTAGAGGTAGAAGGATTACTATTAGGAATCGGAGTAGTGTGGGTTTGAATATTTAGACAAGGATTAGGCGCATCATCCGCATGAAGTGTATACATCATGTTGTTATGTATAAACTTGACTTTACGATGAAGGGTGGAAGGAACAACATGCATCTCATGCAACCAAGGTCTACCCAAAAGAAGGTTATAATTGAGAGGTCTAGGCATAACATGAATAAGTGTATTCAAGATGACTGGTCCTACTTTGATAGGTAAGGTAACGATGCCTAAAGTGTTCTTAGCAATGTTATCAAAGCCACGTATAGGAACATTGTCAGGTTGAATTGTTGAAAGATCGACATTAATTGCTTTGGGCATATCCATGCTACAAACATTAAGCCCAGATCCATTATCAATCAAGGTCCTATGAATGATACTTTTATTGATTGAAACAGCAACTGTAAGAGCATCATACTAATTTTAAACTTCTTTAGAAGGTAAATCTTTTTGAGTAAAAACAATGTTAGGAGGACCCGGGGTAGCATGCATACATTGTAAGAAGTTATTGATGTTTTCTTGATTAGGAGGTGGAGTGGGAAGAGTTGCTAGAGCTTTTTGTAAGGATTCATAGTAAGTAGGTGAAGTTTGAAGAAGCTCCCATAAGGAAATCTTGGTAGGAGTATTTTGCAATTGGTTTATCAAATCATACTCCTTGCTAGGAAGACCGGGTGGAGGAGGAAGAATGGGTTGAGAAGGTGGTAAAGAAGTAGAAACCACCAGATTATATTGAGGGTTATTCCTTGTACGATATGTGTGAGCTATCAAGTCTTGATCATTGAAAGACTCCATAGGTTTACCTTTGATAGTAATGCGAGGACAAGCTTTGATAGTCAACAAGGGTTTAGGATAAACCATTTTAGTTGTCTCAACACTACAAATAGATTAAGAAGAAGGAAGAAAAGAGGACATCCTAGGAGGAGATGAGGTAAGATCTTGATTCTCCATAGGATCATCACTAAAAGGGAGAGCATTAAGTGAATTCATATCATTCTCCACTAATGCCTCATCACTAGAAGGAATCTCAAATGGAGGTAAAGAATCTATCATGTCATCTTCTTTCACTAAAATGTCTTCATAAGGGGAGTGTGTTTTAGAGAAAGAGTTATCATCATGTATGAGGTCATCCATTAATAAATCACCCTCTTGTATCAAAGATTCTTCATGAGGAGGGGATAAATCAATATGTTTATCTAATGGATCATTCACAATGGTTTCATGAGGAAGAGAAAAATCAACATCCCCATCCATAGGTTCAATAAAGCACTTGTAAAATACTTGAGATAACTTTTGCAACATGATAACCAATAGAAAATAGATCTAGATATATCCAAATGCATAAGCATGAAAAGGAAATCGAACACAACAAAAACAATAGGGCATCTAATTCCACAAACAAATGTACATGTTTTTGTATTTTTGAAGAATTTTTGCAATTTTTTTTTTATTTTTGAAATGTAAATGCAAGAGCATAAAAGAAATCTAATCTTAAGGCAAGAAAACAAATGATCTAACACCAAAAAGAAAGAGAGTAAGTATGTCGGGTTCACCAAAATGTATAGGATAAAATGTGGATGGGGTCCTAGAACAATGGTTTGCACCTAAAAGAGACCCCAAAAGCCAATATTTTATACTTACATGAAATTGTATTGATGTAAAAAGTAAATATAGATGATTAATATTGAAATTAGGAAATAAAGATACTTACCTCCGAAAAAGAATCAGCTGAAAACCCTATCAAACAATCTCAAAAACTATTGATTTTTGCAATCTTGAATCAAAACAACGAGATCTACAAAACCCAGAAATCTTTTCCAATTCTAAGGGAGGTCAAGTTTGACCCTCATAAAAGGTCAAATACTACATTTTTTATTTGAAGGTCGATTCTAAATTTGTTCATAGATCCCGGAAGTTCACCAAAAAGGGTATCTAAATCTGCTCTTAGATCTGAAATTCCGCACCTGCACTTGCAAGAAAAAGAGTTTTTTTGTTTATTTGTTCGAGGGGTTTGCCTTGGTCAAACCCCGGTTTGGAATCAACCTTAATATTGAAATTGAAATGGAGAATGCTAGCAAATAGTAGAAGTAGATCTAACAAAAGGATCTTGAAGGAAGATCACACCATCATGATGGCTAGATCTAGGGTTAGAATGATGAATCTTGAATGCTTGAACCAAATCCCTTCAATGGCTTGAATGCTTGAATCCTTGATCTTCAATGGAGAAATTTGATGGAGAAGAGGAATTGAATGATTGAATGCTTGAATGGATGCTTGCTTGATCACCTTCAAAGCTTGGGAGAGGAGATTGCAAAACTTGATTGAGAGATGGAGAAAACTTGATGTGAAAATGAGAGAGGAAGGCTTCCTTTTATAGTGATCTAGGGCACAATCCTCTAGAGGGGCCACCTTGGGGAATTAAATTCCAATTAGGCCTCAACCCTTTAGGAATGGACCTAAATCAAATATAATTTAAGATTTTACCATTTCAGAGACCAAAATAGCGGACCTGGAAGCGGGAAAACAATTATTTCTAAAACCCGACAACCAGAGATTTTGGGACCTTCAAATTTGAACCTAGGGTCAAGGACAAGCTCGATCCTGACCTAGTCAGGTTTGAGGTTGACCTTGACCCCTTTAGGTCTATTTTGACCCATTTAGGTCAATTTTAAC
The DNA here is from genome assembly GCA_027943335.1 of Chamaecyparis obtusa. Lineage (NCBI taxonomy): Eukaryota > Viridiplantae > Streptophyta > Pinopsida > Cupressales > Cupressaceae > Chamaecyparis > Chamaecyparis obtusa. The sequence continues at coordinate 422,110 of BSBK01006680.1, read as the reverse complement.
CTTGAGGGCATAGATTTGAGGGTCTCAATCAGAGTGAGAAACAGGAGGTCCCGGGGGTGCCTAGAGACCTAGAAATGATGTCGGAACAGGTTAGAGTGCCAGGGAGAGGCACAAAATCCTATGATGAACATGATGAAGTCTAGGAGGACCTATTTTAAGTCCTACCTAGAAAATAGAGCCATATAAGAGGTAAATTAAGGAGAATCATCAGGATCCTAACCCTAATTTCACCTAGAATGAAGGAATCAAGTGCAAAAAAGAAGTGGAAAGTGGGGAGAAAGCTAGATCCAAGAAAAGCTCAATCCAAGACATTCGACATGACCCCAAAACACTTACTCGGAGGGCTAAACACTCTTAACATGGAAGTGCTTCCATTTTAAGATGATACAATATGTATATGTATATATGTATTTATATATATATGTATATATGTCTACATGTATATCCATATATGTATCATAAGAGAATAAAGGCTTGCATTAAAAACTGAAAGATGCTCCAGTGCCTAAATTACTCTAAAGAAAATGCATAATCCTTTATTGATACTATAGTCCCAAATCTTAAAAACTTTATATCATCTAAGACTAAACATGCATCTGATTATTAAGAGGATAATATGTCATATAAAAGAGGAAAATTTCTTCAGATAAATGTACTAGATCAAATAAAACTTCCCCAGTTGCATACGAATAATGTAATTCTTTAATATTTACATATATCTAAACCTGGTTCTGCTTGAAAATTTAGTCTTCTAATTAAAAACATATTATATATTCAAAAAACATGTTTTGGGCCTTAACAGTCTCCTAGTTTCACCCTGAACTATTTTGCAAAAAAGAGAGTACCTACTGCCTCCTATTCATTTTCCTTCTCCTTTGGGAGCTCATGATAGCTCCAACTTTCTCCTTTATTTCTTATGACTATGATGGTTTCTCCTCCCATCTCTGTTGAATTGAGATGGTGGGAGCACTTATTTACCTCAAAGGAGATAATGTACAAATTCCCCCTTTCTATTTCATCCCAACAATCAGGAATGTTGAAGCCCTCCGCTCTCTAGTAATCGAACCTTCCCTTTGTCTCCATCTCCTCCTTGAGGATTTCTTTGAACACGTAGTCTAGGTTCCTTGACATTTTCGGCCGGTGCTCATTGAATTTTTCCTCATTTTTGAAGGTCATCATTGGAATCCTTTTGGATTTAGGGATTGCATTCAGGTTTTCTATCTTTGTTGTCATGGTCATCTCAGGGTAGGGAATAGAGAGATGACTATCTATGCTATGCACCATTTTCTCTAAACCTTCTAAAAGACTTTTTGTAAAGAGAATTATTTCCACTTCTACTACTTCTTCCAATTTTTTCCCTTGAAAAGGTGGAAAAGGAAATGAAGATCCCTATGATATTGCCATTTGTATGATAAGTGAACTCATTATCAAAGTGGGTGTCACCTAGCCCTCTCTCCAAAGCTCTTCTTTTCTGTTTCAAGGATAGGGTTCAAGAGTTGGTTCCACCTCTCTGGTTTGATAGACCCCCTGAAAGCCATTTCTCTATTATCAGACCTAGCAAAGGTGATAAGCCTAGTTTCCATACCTTCAAACCTCTCTTAAATTGGAACCATGCTTTTGGAAAGGTATTCTTGTCAATTTTCAAAGACCCTAAACCTATTAATACCAGCAGGCTAGTAAAGCTTGCCATTAATTGAATGTGGCCTCACAAATTTTTCTTTCATTATTGCTTCCCTAGCATAAACCTTGCTACCAAATCCATGTCATGATAGAGACCAATCGTACGTGGAAAGATCTACATAAAATCCTCCCTATCTTTGGCCTTATTAAAAAAAACATTTGGATCCAGAAAGTTCCCGTGAGATGAAAGGCCTTTAAGTGCTACTCGTCATTTTGAGTGATGATGAAAAGATCACATTCATTAATGAGAGAGAGGTTCCAAGCTAGGTGGCTTGTTGAAATAAAATGTGTATAATCCTCCATGTGTGGAAGTACCGCAGGTAGTAGTTTTAATAAATTTTTAATCACATGTAATATTTTATAAATGAGTAACTGTGCTTGTGTTTGATCTTTATTAAATATCTATGGATTCCTGACTTGGAAAAATTTCCCCTAAAGCGAAGGGTGAAATATTTAGCGTAAGGGTCATTAAAACCTAATACAAGGAAGATGATCTAGTGGAAGGATACTTAAAACATATAATATATATTGTCTGAATAAATAACCTTAACCTAGATTAGCTTAAGCTTCTAAGACTTAGGATTAAGTTGTCTAAATTAGAAGAGAGCTTCAGAGTTATAATATGAGGATACTTCTTATGATAGTATGACCCCATCTGCCCCTAGATTGGCTAATTCATTGGCTCTCTTGTTGTCGTCTCTATAGATGTGATTAATTAAAGTCTCTTGAAAGGATTTACATAGGATTAATGCCTAGGAAAGGAGGGAATTTAATCTCCAATTCAGAATGGCTCCTTTCCTAAGCGCATTAATAATAATTGTCAAATCTCCTTCTATTTCTAGGTATTATAGTCCTAAGGAAGCACACTTTCAAAGTCCTCTAACTAAAGCATAAAGTTCTACCCAGTTATTGGTTTCAATGCCAATGGGGGAAGCTAGGGATGCAATTTCCTTCCCTTCTTGGTTATGAATGCTACATCCTATACCTGCTATCCCTGCATTCCCTCTAGATGCTCCGTCAAAGTTGAGTTTGAACCAGCCCTCCATTGGAGGGCTCCATTTGCATTCTTTTCTCTAAGACACCTTATTCTAATCACCTGAGCCAATAAAGGGAGGGAGGGAAAGGCCTATCTATTTCCCTCCAATTTTTCCATCCCAATGACTCATCAAAATATCCAACTTTTGGTTTTTAGATATTCTGCAATTCATGTTTTCTATGATGGCTGCTTCAATTTTGTTGCATAGCTGTCTCCATTCCAATTTTTCTTCTTTGAAGATTCTTCTATTTCATTCTCTGCAAATTTTCCAAACCAAAATTGAGGGGGAATTAGACCACAAGTTGGCATAGATGCTCTCTTTTTTAATGATCGACTAGGCCTATAGCATTGCCAAGAGGGTTTGAGGGAAAGCCAAGGACCATCCCAAGTTCCCTAAAAGCCATTTCTAGTAGTGATTTGTAAAAGTAAAATTTCAAAATAAATGGTCCACATCTTGTTCACTATTATCATAGAGGGAGCATCTGCTAGGGCCAGAGAACCCTAGTTTCTTGAATCTTTCCATTGTTAAAAGCTTATAATTTATGGGTAGCTAGGTGCGAAAACCTGCTTTAGGGACACAATATTTGCCCCAACATAAGTGAATTGGTAAATTAGTTTTGGGCCTTTTGAAGTTTTGGGAGATGAGCTTGTATCCATCCTTTGTGTTATATTCTCCTGATTTAGATCCATCCCACACTAAAGTGTCTTTAGAATTATTTAATGAAATCTTTCTTCTTTTTAGAATAGTTGTGATTACTTCTTCTTCTAAAGATGAAATCCCACATCCTTTCATGGATTTCCAAACCCATTCTTCCCCATTGAAAGTAATATAGTCCTTGAGGAGGATGCCAAACTTCTTATTTAGAATATTTATGAGGGAGGAGTTCTCAAAATACTTGGATATTACTTCATAACTTCCCCATGAGTCATCCTAGAAAAGAACTTCCTCACCCAAACTAGGGCACCAAGTTAATTTTTCCATAATAATGTGTCTATATTTCAACATAAAATTCCATATTTTGGACCCTTTTGGAGGATTTGTTTCCTGAAAAATATTTACAGGGGAATTATGTTTCAAGTACTTGTGAATAAGGAGCTTTTCCCATTTGGCATCCGGGTTTCTAAAAATTTTCCACAACAATTTGGCACCAAGAGAATTCTTTTGATCCCCTAAGTTGTTAAGACCCACCCTCCTTCTTTTGGTTTACAAATATTCTCCCACGATATTAAAGGGAATTTCTTATTTTCATTACTCCCTTGCCAAAAAAATGTTCTTAAGGATTTGATGATTTCTAATTTTTTGTTACAAGGGAGGTGCATGCATGATAATTGATAGGTTGGCATAGCTGCCAAGACTGACCTTACCATGGTTGCTCTCCCTGTACAGGAAAGCCACCTTCCTTTCCAAGAGTTCATTTGTTCTTAAATTTATCAATTATGGAGTCCCATATGTCTGTAGCTCTATTGTCCTTGACTAGCGGAAGACACGGGTATCTACAAGGAAGCTTGCCTTTCTTAAAATTTAGGATTCTACATATATCTTTCTCATCTTCTATGTCAGTATTGAAAAAAATGATTTCTGATTTATCCAGGTTAATTTCTTGTCCTGATGCCTTTGTATATATTTCCAGAATCTTCTAAAGGCTCTTGCCTCTTTTCTCTTACTGGCACCATATAAAAGTGTGTCATCAATACAATGTTGATGTGTGGTAGGATCTAAACTACTCATAATGGTGATTCCCTTAATAGCCCCCCTTTCATGTTCTTTTGAGATGGCTTTGCCTAGTGCTTCTGCCATAATGATAAATAAGAAAGGGGAGATAGGATCTTCCTATCTCAGTACTCTTGATATGCCAAAAAGAACTTTCGGGGTACCTTTCACCAATACTGATATCATAAGGGTAGAAATGCATTCAAATATTAAGTTAATCCAGCTCCTAGAGAATCCAAAGGCTTCCATGCTCTTGCATAGAAATCTCCAGTCAACTTTGTCATATGCTTTCTTAATATCTAATTTGATGAGCATGCTGGGGTTCTTATTTTTTAGGATCAAGTGGATGGCCTCTTGTGCAATGATTACTCCATCAAAGATGGATCTTCTTGGCACAAACCCTGTTTGTTCTTTGTTGATGATCAATGGAAGGATCTTTTGAAGTCTAAGTGCTAGTGTTTTGGTGAGAATTTTATATAAAGTATTGCATAGTGCAATTGGTCTGAAATTATTAAAGCTATTTGGCTTATCTTTTTTGGGAATAAGAGCAATGAAGGTGTTATTTATTTCCTTTAGAATTTTCCCTGAGTTTCTGACACCTTATAGGGCTTTTGTTACTTCCCTTCCAATAAAGTGTCAACACTTCTAAAAGAAAATAGTTGAAAAGCCATCTGGTCCCAGAGATTTGTCTAGATTCATTTGTGTTAAGGCATTTTTAATTTCTTCTATAGTGAAATTTTCTGTTAATATTTTTTTCTTTTGTTTAGTTATGACTTTAGGAATATTTTTAAGAAGTTTTTCTTGACTTTCTAGATTCAAAAATTCCCTGTTGTTGAGAATGTTCTCAAAGTAGTTCATTGATTCAACAACTATTTCTTTTGAGTCATTTATGGTGTGACCCCTATTATTTATTATACTTGATATCCTGTTGGTATTTCTTCTTTGTTTGGTACTGTTATGAAAAAATTTAGTGTCTCTATCACCTTCCTCCAACCACGTTTCTCTTGACTTTTGTTTCTAGAATATTTCTTCTCTAGCCAATATCTTTTCATAATCCTTGAGTAGTTTCTTCTCCTTATGGTAAAGATCATCGTTCATTCCTACTTTGATGACCTAAGAATTGACCTCACCCATTTCCTTTTCTAGGGACAATTTTCTCTTGAAGATGTTGCCAAACATAGTTGAGTTCCATTCTAACAATTTTCTTTTAATCCACTTTAACTTATTTACTATTATGAACATTTTGGATCCTATTATCTTAGGTTCTGACCACCAGGCCTCAATTAGCTTCAAGATTTTTGGGTCCCTTAACCATGCCTGTTCAAATTTAAAGGCATACCTTTTTGGTTTTGTTTGTGTCAAAATGTTAAGAAGTATCAGGTAATGGTCTGATCCAGATATCGGTAGGATTTTGGCCATAAGGGAGATATCATAATTGGTCAAGCTTCCTTTAAGGAAGAATCTATCTAACTTTTCTACTATGTTGCAAAACCTTTATCTTCTGTTGTTCCATCTGAAGGAATTATCTTCTGTCAAAATTTCAACAAGGAAGTTGCTATCTCTCCATTGAGTGAAGTCTCTAGTTGTCAATGGGAGGATCTTCATTCCTCCACTTTTCTCAGATATCTTTGTTATCACATTAAAGTCACCTCCTAAAATACAGAGTGTGTCCTGCAGCTGATTGAGATGAGATTCTATCTCCTGCCATACTGAAAGTTTCTCTTTATTTTGAATTGGACCATAAACATTAACTAGATTAAAAGTTAAATTATTTCTAAAGTTTTTGACTATTCCACTTATGGGTAAAAGTACAAATTTGTGTCACACTTTTATAAAGGAAAAGGATGACAACATTCAAAATTTTCAACTTTAACGACATAAAAGTAGTATTTGTGTTTAGAATTTGAAGATGATGTAAACGAATGAAATGTGTAGAATTTGATGAAGTTTACGCTTATAATTTTTTAAAAAAAAATTCAACAAAAATTGACATAGTTTTTTAATTTTTGAAGTGCATTTTTTTATTGCTGAAATATGCTAAAAATCTAGGGTCTAGTTCGCGTTAAAAAACTATACGCAAATAATATTTTTTCCTCTGATTTCATAATATGTTTTAGATGACATGTATAGCTAATGCATAAAAAAACAAAGATTTGATTTCGTTATATATTTTGTCTGTTATAACTATCCAAAGATGGTGTTACCTAAAATCAACATTTTTTAGTTCACGTCCAATTTTCCCTATCAAATCTACACCATTAAAAAAAAATTACATATTCTTGAAGAGGACTCTCTCCTCTACTATTAAATATAAAGTTTTAATTTTTTTGACGTGATTTGTTATTTTTAATATTTTCCAAACGAGCATGTTCTTAAATGTTAAAATACCTACTTGAAGTATTTTCAAATTATAATATATTATATGAAATCAAAACATGATAAAAATTACATGACCATAATCTTGACTACGAGCTCTACAAAAGGGTATTTTTAGATTTTACAGAAAGGTAAATTTTGACAGAGAATTCAGGTGCAGAAGGGAGAATTTGAGAGAGCCACCCTTTTTTGCTAACTTGGCTACCAAATAGGATTCCACATGGGTCCAGTCGAATGTGGTCCGGTCGGACCCCTTCCGGCCAGACGTAGTCCAGCCGTTCGGCTAGACCCATTAGGTGACCAAACACGGTCCCATGCATGGCCAGCCCCTAAAATCTGATTTTTCATAAGTCGCCCAATTTTTTAAATAAAATTGATTTTTTTTATAGATTTTTAATAGTTTTATAAAATTTATAAATTATTTTAATTTTATTTGTAAGAGTTAAGTGGTTTTTATCTTGAATTAAGTGATTTTTAATAGTTTTTTGAACTTATTAATTATTTTAATTTTATTTTTTGGTATTGCATGTCAAGTTTTGATTTAGTATTTTCAAGTTAACTGATTCTTTTTCTATTTTTCATAGGGTAGTTTACCTATTTATGGTGTTGCATGCATTGAAAATTTTATTCAGTTTTCTTTATTAAGAGGATTTTGGCTAGTGTTCGATATACAGGTTTATAGATTTTGGCTCTGAGATTGAATTCGAGGATTGTGAAAGCTTTGGGAAATTTCAAGTTTGTTGGATTGTTCTTTGCACGGTTTTTGTCGAGTGGTGGTTTAAGGTAGAGTTTGAATTTTCTTTTTGCAATTATTCTGTGGAAAATATTGTCTTCATTGTGTTTCCAAGATAGGTTGATGATTTTGGAGTAATTATATTTTTTTCATTATTTTTGAGAAATTTTGCAAGATTAGATTGTTGTGATTTAGTGAATGATAAATATGTATATATTTTGTTTTCTTGTGAGTGTAAGTTTTTATAGAAATGTGTGAGTTTTTCCAGTTAAGTGATTTTTTAATTTTTTTCAATCTGAACAGTTTTTTCAATGGGGAATAAAAGGAATAGATTAAGAAAATATGATCGACCAAAGGATGACAAAAAATATCAGACAAAACATAATCAAGATCAACCTGTTGAAGTTCAAGAAGAACCTATTGATATTGAGGAAGATACAATTCAAGCAGGGGAACAAATTGGTAGTTCTAGAGCTGAAAATAGATCTTTTGGCATGGGCAATTTGATGGAGATGAATGAGGATTCATTTTTCAGTCAAATTCCATTTGAAGAAATGTTATCTAAAAGTACAATTAAAACTCATTGCAAAAAACTTTGGGATGAATATTTTGAAAATAAAAGTATGGTTGCAAGAGCTCAATTATTTGTTAGGTTATTCTGGAAAAACAAATGACTCCTATTTTGGAGTTGTTAGGTGTTGACAACAAGAAAAATTCAGGAGAAAATGTAAATCGAACAATAGTTCAAAATTTACAAGATGCATTGAACAACATTAATAACTCAAGTCGAGGAGTTGATTTAAGTGTTGCACATAGAGCAATTATGACTACTTTATCTACTAGGAGGTTGACACAGAGAAGACAAGTGCATGCAATTTCTGATTTACTAAATGTATCTACAAGAACTATTCAAATATATATCAAGAAGAGAAATATGTTAGATGAAAACATTGAAAAAAAATTGGGTAAATATTTGTAGGCTTCCTCGAAAAGATAGAATTTCTGAACATGCAAAAAAATAGGTCATTGAATATTGGACAGCTCACTCTCGTGTTTCTTCTAATAGAAGGGATACAATACAGATGAAATATGAAGAGACTGGTATGAAAACTGCACATCCAAAACATTTTATAGATACAACACAAAGTGAATTATTTGAAGCATTCAAGAAAGAATTTTCAAATGTGAAAATATGTCAAAGAATGTTTGAGAGGTTGTGCCCTTGCTTTGTACGCATAAATAAGGCTCGTGAAACTTGTTGTTGTCGAAATCATGTTGAGTTTCATCTATACTTGCAATCATATAAAAAATTTATGGCAGTTCTTGATTCAAATATGGTCATCCCTAGAAGTAGGATACAATTTGTGAAGTCTATTTTATGTGATAAATTAGAAGATTCAGATGAGTTCAAAGTACAGTGTATAAAGAATGCATGCAGTGATTGTGGAGATTTGCATAAATTTCCATTGCAAATTGAGAATATTAATGTTTCAACACCGGTTTTGTGGAAAAGATTTGAATATGAGACATATTGAACAAAGAGCGGAGATGAATCCAAAAAAATTGTATTGAAGGAGAGTGAATTGCCCTACCTTGAGTTTATGACCAGATTCCATACTCTAATTTATCCACATATCCAGCATTGTCATGGTGCACGATGGCAAGCTAAATAGTTTCATGATTCCAAAGATTGTTTTCCACCTAGTTGTATTCATTCAATTGTAGATTTCTCTAAGAACTATACATTTTCCCCTCAAAAAGAGCTTCAAGCTCAATAAATTATCATTTTATTCAGGTTGCAATATTTGTGCAAGTGACCTATAAACATGCACAATATAATTTGGATGGGGTAGAAATTTCTGATCCAAATGAACGCATTATCATCAAGGAGGTTCATTTCTATATCAATGATGATAAGGTTCATGATAGAAGCTATGTGGCTCATTGTTTTGCAATGTTTTTTGAAGATATTGTGAATCGTGGGATAAATGTCTCACAACACTGGATTTGGTCTGATGGTTGTATAGGTATACATGTATCTAGATACTTCAATTTATTTTCATTGTCATTTAATTATATTTGTTAAATTATTAAAGGATGACATGTATGTATGTATGTACAACTTAATTTTTCAGGACAATTTAAATTTGCAAAAGCATTTAATTGGCTAGCCATGCAACATGCTAGATGCAATGTTAAGTTTTTGTGGAACTTCTTTGAAAGTGGACGTGGAAAAGGAGAGCACGATGGAGCAGGAGCATGTGTAAAGCGTGCACTTCGCCAACATGAACTTGCAGGTACAAATGGTGTTCAATAGTTATTTATATATATATAAAAATTTCAAATAATATAATTTTAGCTTACATCCATTTTCTTTAAATTGATAATTCAAAAATGTACAGGTAACATGATAGAGAATTCAAAGAAAATTGTTGAATGGTGTCAAAGTCATTTTGCTCCTCGGGACACCATATACAACAAACATTATTTTTGGGTAGTGAAAGGTAATTTATATTTTTCTGTAAAATTTTAAATTAAATTTTGATTCCGTGTTCATGTTTATCTTGTTATAATTGTTGATCTAAACATGTGCAACTTTCATTTCATATTTGTAACAGATATAGACCGATCTAATCCTTACAATTGTCAAAGAATTGTTGGTATTAGAAGTTTACATCAATTGATCACTACAGGACAACACAAGCCTCTTTTGATTCAAGTAAGAGAAAAAATGTGTTTTTGTGCTCACTGCATTGAGGACAATCCATTGAGTCAATGTGAGAATATTGCAAATGGATATGTTTCACGATGGGATATGAAGGAGTTAATCAGAATGCCTCCTTATGAAGATGATGACATTGACATAAACATTCATGATCCTATATATTTAGCTGATTATGAGTGTGTTTCTGATTTAGTTGTTACAGGTATGTGCACATACATGTTATTTTATTTAATTTTAATTTATCGTATAAGTGATGTTTAATTTTAATAAAATCTATTTGTATCTAGGTGATATTTTTGTTGTAGTTGCGGATCTTGACAATATAGAAAGTATAGATTATTATCTACTAAGATGCACGAAAGCAAAATACAAGTTGATAGAACAAACTGTAGATGGTGATGGACAGAAATATCCAATTGGTTCAGTTGTTATTGAAGGAACCTATTATCAGCAAATAAAGGTTGACGGAAATGGTGTTCAATTTATTGAATACCAGTCTGGCCAAAAAGTTCTACATTATAGTCACTTGGTTATAGCAACAAAGTTGCAATTCAAGACATTGCCAAAAAGAAAAAATGGCAATCAGAAGTGGAGGTTGTCTATTGAATAACATGAAATTTTTTTGGAGATAATAAAAGATAGAGAGGATCCAAACTATATGTATGATGAGCTTTAGAACTGTATAAACTTTAGAATAAACTTCTTTTTGTAGCTCTTGTACTTTCATATATTTGAACTCTATAGTTTGAATTTTCATGTTTGAAATCATATATATATATATATATATATATATATATATATATATATATATATATATATATATATATATATATATATATATATATATATATATATATATATATATATATATATATATATATATATATATATATTACATGTTTTTATGTATGTATGTTAATTAAATGTATGCTTTGATTAATGCTTTTGGTAATTAAGCTTTAGTTAATTATGATAGTTATATTACTTAATTATGTTAGCTACCTAATTATTTTAGTTAGATTACTTAATTATGTTAGAATTATGTTAGAACTACCCGAATTATGCTTTGATTAATTAGTTAGTTAATTAAATGCATTCTTTGATTAATGCTTTTGGTAATTAAGCTTTAGTTAATTATGATAGTTATATATTACTTAATTATGTTAGTTACCTAATTATTTTAGTTACAAATTTACTTAATTATGTTAGCTACTTAATTATACTTAATTTTATGTTAGTTAGATTACTTAATTATATTAGTTAATTTACTTAATTATGTTAGACTTTATATTACTTAATTAAATGTATGCTTTGATTAATTACATCACCTTAACATAATGTATACATAACACATGTATAAAACTAAGTCTAAAAGATGAAATAACACACAAACATATAACACATGTAACATGTAATGTCTGAAATATGTAATGTGATGTATAAAATATGAAATAACACACAACCATATACCATGTAATGCATAAAATAAGAAATAATACACAACCATATACCATGTAATGTATAAAATAAGAAATAATACACAACCATATACCATGTAATGTATAAAATAAGAAATAATACACAACCATATACCATGTAATGTATAAAATAAGAAATAATACACAACCATATACCATGTATGTATATATGAAATGACTAAAATATCTACATGTATACAATGTCTAAAATGTCTACATGTATAAAATAAATAAAATATCTACATGTATAAAATGTCTAAAATGAAATATCTATGAAATGTTATAGCATGTATATATGAAATGTCACATGAAATATCCTGATATATGAAATGTTGCTCAACTAGGGCCATGTCCTGATCCATGACCTGATGTCGGTGCACCTCCTCCTGATGCTGATGCACCTCCTCTTGATGTCGGTGCACCTCCTCCTGATGCTGATGCACCTCCTCTTGGTGTCGGTGCACCTCCTCCTAATGTCTGTGTACAATAAACAAAATATGTCACACATACATACATGTATAATAAATTTTAAATACGTATTATCATAGAAAAATTAATTTTGTGAACAAACATCTCAATGTACCTATGTATCATGATGAATAAGATCGCGCAGAGTCTCTAAATCTCCATATGGTGTAGCATCATACATAACCTCCTAGAGTACACATATATATAACATATATTAATCAAATTTCAAATATGTGTAAGCTTTTTAAATAAATAAAAATTAAATTAAACTATAAATATATACCGAAGTGGCCTCTAATGCTCTCCCGAAATCGCTCAAACCTGACGACTCTAATGATATAGCCACAGGATCAATCCGGTCATATGTAAGCAATATAGTAAAAAGTTGATGACCTGGACATGATGAAGTGGCCTGGGTGGTCTGATGATGAGCTGTATGTGGTTTCATCTGTGGAGGATCTGTCAATGGTGGTGTAGTCACCTGAGGACCTACTAGTGGTGCAGTCTGATGCGGAGGAACTGTCAGTGGTGCAGTCTGCTACGGAGGAGTTGTCGATGGTGTAGTCTATTGTGGAGGAGTTGTCGATGGTAGTGTAGTCATATGTTGAGGACCTGTCAGTGGTGCAGTCTGCTGAGAAATGATATAGGACCTCACAAATGATGGAACCTCCCTAAGTGAAATCCCACCGAGCATCTGTATGGTCTGATAAGTAGAAAGAAGATCATTGGATAACAATGCACTCATGTGTCGCAAACTGTCTATATCTGATATAGCTACAACCTCCAAGGGAGATGGTATGTCGACTATATCATATAGATCAGGTGCACTAGAAGATGCATCCTGTGTAGGTGGAGGAATGCTGGAATGAGACCGTAACATATATCTCCCCACATGATCAGAGGACATCTCATGAACCTATGTGGCAATAGTCGCTATACTAGAAAAAACATCCATCCTCACCATGTCATCTGGAACCCTCGCTCCTGCCACTTCCAAACCTTTTGGTATGACCAAAAGGTTTGGACCCATCCTTGCCCTCTTATTAGTAGGCACAGGGGCATCAGGTGCTCTGAACTTGTCATATAATCTCCCTTTCCCCTACCCAACATAAGCAGGGAAATCTGTATAATCAACATCAAGATGCAAATGAAATTCTGCAAACAATTATTTGCAGAAATATAGTGGCAACTCATCCTTGTGGGGCCACATGTGGTGAGCAGCCAACCATCGAGGATATATAAATGGTCCCACCAAATCATCCTCACATCTCGTAGGCATGTACCCTCTCACCTTCTTTAGGTCTCGATAATGAGGAAACATCTCCTTCACCATACGGGTGGAAACAACAGTATTGATCTCACTATACTTCACAATGCCAGTAACACTGTGAGACAAAGAAGCATAGAATCTATCAATGCTCATCGTATCATATGGGTTGTATGATTGAACTGTGCCAATCATATGCACCAAATCATCTCTAATAATGTTCACCCTTTCCCTATTGGGAATGCTGGTGGATGAAGCTAATGTCTGATCTAGAACATGTAATGCTCGTGTCAATCTCTCAATAGTGTCTGCAAATAGCTTCTGTCTAGCTTGTGTTGTATCAGCTGATCTATGAGAGGAGCGACTACTAGTACCACTACCACTATGAGGTTCCCCCCCATGAACACTAGGCTCTCCTGAATCAGTTGAACCTCTACCCGATGCCATGTGTAATAGATAAACAAGAAAATATATATAGATCTCTGCACATGTACATGTACTTGAATTTAAGAAACATACATGACATTACAAATTTAATATCATCTAATTTAAAAATGAAATCTATATATATATGTACATACAAATTTAATAATGTATATTAAGAAACATACATGTGTTACAAATTTTTAAGAAACATACATGTACACATACAAATTTAAGAAACATACATGTTACAAATTTAAACATGCATACATGTAAACTAAAAATTTAAACATACATACATTACAAATTTAAGATCATCTAGTTTAAAAATAAAATCTATATATACATGTACATAGAAATTTAATCAAAAGTGGCTTGTGTTGTATTAGGTATTAGGTCTTATCAAAGTAGGTATTAGGTCAAGAATTAGGTTGTATTAATCAGTTTAGGTGTTATTAGTCATATGTGTCATATGTTAAGTCTTAATTGGTCAATTAATAGGTCCTAATTGGTCAAGTATTAGTTACATGTTAGGTCTTAATTGGTAGGACTATTAGGTCTTAGTAGGTCATATTGGACCTAATTGGTCAACTATAGGTCATATTAGTTCTTAAGGGTGGACTATTTGGTTTTATTAAAGTAGGTATTAGGTCTTATTAAGTCGTATTAATCAGTTTAAGTGTTATTAGTCATATGTGTCACATGTTAAGTCTTAATTGGTCAATTAATAGGTCTTAATTGGTTAAATATTACTCACTTGTTAAATGTCTTAATTGGTTAGGTTAATTTCTAGTGTTAATTGGTTTAGATGGAATTTTTGTTTATGTCTTAATTGGTTAGGTATTTTGGTCTTTAATAGGTCCTAGTTGGTCAAATATTAGTCACTTGTTAGGTCTTAATTGGTTAGGTATTAGGTCTTAATTGGTTTCTAGAATTTTAGTTTATATTAGTTTCTAGTGTTAGAGTTTAATAGGAAGTTTATGCTAGTTTCTATTGTTATTGTTTAAGTTGCTACATTTTTGAGTTTCATGTTTCAAAACATATCTAACAAAATTAAATTAAAACATTTTAAAACATATCTAACAAAATTACATTAATTAAATAACTAACACATTTTATTAACTGAAAATAAATATTATACTAATTAAATAACTAAATCTACATAAAATCATATTGTTTTATTTCTACAATTAAAAAAATTAAAACTAAATAAACAACAACAACTATTTAATTAAAAATAAGTCTAATAATAACTATTTAATTAAAACTAAGTCTAATAACAAATATTTAATTAAAATATTTTTAATTAAATTACATACATATTATATAAATTAAACAAAAAACAACTATTAAAAAAATATTTTTAATTAAATAATCCACCTTAATCCATCCACCTGTGATGGGTGGTGATCTGGTTGAAGTCGCCAATACACCATTCTTTGGAACTAAGGGTAATTTTAGAGTTCTTGGGCTCTTTTGCTCTTCCTCTATTATTAACGGGGCTTTTTCTAGGAATTTTATTGAAAATCCTCCACCCATTTTATTGAGGTGGATGTTTATTCCTTTTGAGGGGGCTACGCTTGACTTAAAGGTTTTGTTATTAGTTGGCACTACCTTAAAATCCCTTATTATTTCCTTCATAATAATAGGGTTTACATTATACCTTTTAGACTGATTCTGAATCAAAATAGGAGGGCAAGATTTAATTGATATGTCCATCTCCACTATGATTACTTGTTCTAATAGAGGGTATTTCATTTTCACAGATCTAACATTTTTCCCCAATTTATTGCCTATGTTTTTTAAAATTGTTTTGTTCAAACATTCTATGGGTATGTTAGTTAATTTAACTACTCTAGATACTATGATGTTTTGCAGATTGTAAGGGTTGAAGGAAGGGATCCAGTCCAAAACTATGAAATCATGCCCTAGAAATTATGGGCATCTATTGTCTAAGAATTTTTCCTTAGTCTCAATGTCAAAATAAAAAATAAACAAAAATTCATCAGGAAGAAGTGATATACTTACATGTTTCCCCAAATTTTCTGATAGCCAACCTGCTACCCTTGATGAGCTAAAACACCATACCCATTCCATCTTAAGAAGACTCCCTTGCACCGCATGAGTTCATTAGAATGATCTATGACATTGTCCTCTATTATAATTACTAAGGGTGAGTGTGGATTGCTTCTGCGTTGAGGGGGAGAGTAAGGAGGTATTCTAGGGTTTTGGGATGCTAGTCATTCTTTCATCGGTTGAGAGGGTATATTTATTTTATGCGGAGGGGTATAAGTTTTGTTAGGTGAGTGTGTATTCTTGTGGGGCTGAGATTCATCAGGCTCTCGGATACGCTATGGAATGCCTTGTTGGTTTTTGAGAGAGGCGAAGCTATTAGCCAAATGGAGGGGTTTGGAGATGGTAATAGGAGCTAGGCGCTACCTCTATTTTTTGGCATAATCCACCTTAATCCATCCATCCTCCTCAGTTACATCCTTCGAAGGTTTGCAAGGGCTCACCTGTTCTCCATACAATCTGCCTCTACTTGCACCAGAGCAAGTGTCTTTGGTCTTCGGTGGAATTTCAGATTGTGGAGCCCTCCGAGCCCCTATTGCTGGTGGAAGAAACTTTTCCTCGTAGCTCTGCTGATGATGCAAAAAAGGGTGTAAGGGTACCTCGCATTTTTTTATAAAAAATATCCAAATTTGCTCTTCTAGGGATTCGATGATGTGACAGGCCAGAGATTTGCGAAAGGGCAGAGCCATTGAAATTCAAGTTACCAAAGGATGATAAAAATACTATTATTATTTTTATTTATTAATTTTTGGATTTTTTTAAAAAATATTTTTATATTTATTATTTATTTATCTTAAAAAAAGAAAATTAATTAATAAAAAAATATTAATTAATTTTTTTTACATGTGAGTTTTAATATTAACATTTTCAATTGTATTTATATTTAGAAAATCAATAACATGTTTATATTATTAAATATATGGTGTTTTGATATGCATACAGATTTTATTTCAATACTTAATTAAAAAGTATATATGCATGAGATTTTAAAAGAATATTTTCTTAATAAGTCAATCTAGACTTTAGTAAATAAAATTGATTGTTCTTAAACAACTGAGACTTATGTTATGGTTTGACTACTTGGTATATTATATTGTCTTGTTTGATATTTTTTATTGGGAAAATTTATGTTCTCTTTTAGAAATTGTATACCAGAGGCTTTGAAGTGTTTTTTTTGTTGATCTATGATTTTATGTGGAGATTCTTTATAACCATTTTTAAGTCCCGATTAGATCATGTATGATTCTATGATATCTATGAGTGATCTCATATGCTTTATTGTGTCTCTATCTTTATTTCATTTTACCAAAAAGGTGAGGACTATTATTATGATTAAGTATGATTTACTTGGTCACCTTATGTTCCCTACTATGACTGTTCTACATTCTAGATGATTATCTTTATGGGTTATGTTACTTCATATTTGGAGATGGATGTCATTGATGTTGTGATTATCATTTCTCTTGTGATATAATACTATGAGGATCGTTATTATTTTTATTAAGATACCCATTATGGGATGGATGATCTTTTCTAATGTATATATTGAAACTATTTGATCCTTGTATAGAATGTGTTGTTCTCTATTATGCTCCATTCTTTTACTTTGGTGATTATCTTTTTTATGATTTATGAGAATATTTTGTGGTATAGCTTTATTATTCTCTTTTTTTATTTTGGTTAGAGTATTATGGTAGCTTAGTTGAGGGTATAGATGGGAAGTGACTTATTTTGAAGGCGTCGGAGCCCAAAAGTGGCTACCTAGGTATCCTTTACAAGTTACTTAATAAAATGATAAATTAAATGCGTTGAGAGTTTAAAATGAATTAATTAGATAATGTGTGCCTTTCCCATGCTTGAGTACTTGATTGAGGTCTTGACTAGGATGGGAGTGGGAAGATTCTTGTTGCCTGCGTGGACTAGATATAGCATAGTTTGTACCTTGTCTATATTAGAGGATTACTAATACTGCATAGAGTCACTAGGAAGCCACGGTCTAGAGAGACTATTAGGATAACCTTAGAGTTAGCTCATGTGATGACACTTACCTTTATGCATCTTAGGTTTCCTATGTACGTTAGTTTCCTCTCGTTGGAGAGCTTTTAAGATCCCTTGCCTAGGTGTTGTATTGTGTTGGTTTTTGGTGTTTAATATCTATGTGGATTTGTTGTTATCTCCTTAGCGTGATGGGAGTGGACCTTTGGTTCCACATGGTCAGGAAGTAGTGATTCTTTTACCATTTGATATTTTGACATCCTCATACCAGTGCTAGATGATAGCAGTTGTATCTTCTTGTTTATCATTGAAGACTTAGTCTTATATTTTATTTATTATTATGTACCTTATAATTAGATTATATTTACATACGCTACGACTTGTGCAGTGGATGTGGGTTATCATGTATACCTTATGCTTCAATTGTATTTCGGTATTCTTTTGTGAGATGATGTAATTTATTTGAATGGTTATTGTACTTAATAGATAAATTTATATTTATGTAATTCTACGTCAAGGAACCCTTGATACTTGTAATATGTTTATGAGTATGTATTGTCTTTATTTTATATTGCTTCCACTTTATTCTTCATTATTATTTGTAAACTCATAAGAAAAAAATTATTATGTAAACTTAGTAGCATGTTTTAGGTTAATTTCTCCTGGGTTCGTTGGTGGGGCATTACACTATCACTTTCACTTCCTCTTCCTCTATGTTGAAACATGTTATATTTGTTAAAGAACTTCCTTGAAATTTACTTGAGTGAGAGGGCTTGTAGTCTATTTTTCAAGTATTATAGTAGTTTGGAAAGTTTTCACTAGGTTCTTAGTAGAACATTATGTATTCATCATGATGTTTGATAAAGTCTATCAAATTTGTAACTTTAAATATAGTTAGATCTTTATATTCTTCAATGTTTGTCACAACTAGATCAAGATTTGGAGAAAGAAATGGTATAAAATTTTGATAATTTTTTTCTCTATGACTATTATCCCTTGATTTTTAGGTTGATTTACTATGCCTTGAGCTCAAGTAATAAAATTATATATAAAATAAGAGTTTTTCATGCATAAATTTTTAAACATCTTCCAAAGGTTTGAAGTCTTACCAATCTTACTTTGTCAAATCCTTGGTATGCACCTTGTAAAGCCTCCCATGCATCTTTTTATTTCATCATATTAGTTATTTGGGGAAAGTTTGAAGAACATATAATGTAGGTTGGATGGTGAATAAAGAACGATTGTCCTTAGTTGTATCTTCTTTCAACTGGTTTCATTGATTTTTTGTTAAAGCAATTGAGGAATTTGGATCTACATGTTTCTAATATCCTAATTCTACTAATCCTTTTAGGTATGTGGATAAAAGTAGGGTCTTTATCATTATACTCTAATATTCATAATTGTATCCTATAAAAAACAAAGCTAGAATAGAAAGTTGCTTTTGTTTTCTATTCTAATATTACTTGGAGGGAATTGTTATCTTGTGGTTTCTATCTACAAAATATTTTTTTTGCAACTTTCTTTGATACCAATTGAAAAATAAAAGTTTAAAATAGATCTTACACTATACTAAGAATGCAAGAAAAAATTAGACATTGTTGTTATAAAATAAGGCTTTATAAGCTAGTGGATCAATGAATTTTATAACTCATTTATCTTAGAAAGAAATACAAATATAAACCAAATTCAATGAGTTTAAAATAGCAACACTTCAAAGTTGTGTTAAACTCTAATTATGATCAATGTACTTATGAATAGACATGTTACATTATAGTATGATATATCTTCTTTTTGTAAGACATCTAAAAGATGTGAAATTGTGCATTAGGAAAAAAAGATACATGTGAAATTTATTATAAAAATAATTTCAAAGGTGATAAGAAATGGATAATTACATAGATAACATTAATAGTAACAATTTGAAAGTTATATAAGAAATCAAATGAAAAATATAGTAAATTGTATAATCAAATAACATATTGATAAATTTAACAAATTAATTTAACCAAAAAAAATTGAAAATATACATCACCATTACAAACTAAAATTAAAATATTAAAAATAAATATTTTATTTAATCAATAGTAATTTCTATTATTTATATAAAAAATATATTACAATTAAATTCACTTTTAACTATTGATTTTGTCTGATCTTATAATAGTATTTATACAAAAAATTTGAAGAGAACTTCTCTCCAAATTTCCTCGAAATAAAGCTACCTAAACTTTACTACAATTCTTTAGAAAAAATTGCTTAAAGAGTGGAGGAGATAAAACTACCATGTAAATGCGAGTATAGAGCTGAGAAGCCTTCTCCCAGATCTGTCATGGCTCCTTTCTCATCAGCGGATATTTGCCCAATGTCTTTCTGCTGTAAATCGCCTTGCTTGCTATCTGAGATCGGTGCTCGGGCCATAAAGCCATGCACTCCCCACACAAAATTTCTGAAGGCTTTGAAGAAGCCTTTGATGAACATCCAACAAGCAGAAGAGCCAAACAATTGTTTCCCAGCACGGACAGACGAATCTGTTATTCTAAAGTCTTCCACTTGTGAATCCCTGTTTTTAGGGAATATTTGTTCCAAGTATTGCACTTGTGGATTATCTTGCTCGCTAACCGAGATGTGTGCCTTGGCAATGAAGGTCTGCACTCGCCACGCTGAAGAGTCAGAGGTCCATGATGGCTTAGACGCCAGCATCATACATACAGAAAAGCCAAATACTTCCTTCCATTTGTAGCCAGGAGAAGGAGGAATCCAAGCACAAAGAGAAAGAGGAGCATTACCCCTAATGCCCTTCGATAAGTGGCGCAGAGTCTCCCTGATACTTTCCTCACTTTGATCCATTAGGCCCACGTACACTATCTGGAACCCCTCTCTAGAAAGCGCCGCTATTTTCTTCTTCGCCATCTCACAGACCTTCTTGTTTGACCAGGAGCATAGATTGGAACATGACACCAGGAAAGCAATTTTTTCATCACCCGCCGGTAGGGTGGACGACCAATCTCTCACCTCTCCATCAATTTCCATAAATCTGCTGTCCTTATGAAATAATGCCCTCGGGATCGAATGTCTAAACATAATGTCCCTCTTAGTTTCTGTGCATACAAGTAGAGGGTGTCCCACCTTTATTTCTTCCCAACATTTGATCAGCTGGTGACTTTCACGAATATTTAATATTTTCAAGCTCTTCAACTCAACCATCTGGTCCACTGCCTTTCCTTCCAATGAAGGACATCTTGATGTCTCTATTGCAGCCACACTGGTCAACGAGCCGAAATCATCACTTAGCCTCTTTAGAGTTCGGCAACCACATATTCCCAGAATTTCCAGTGACTTTAGCTGCCCAAAATTGTCACAAAGACTAGACAAGTTTGTACAATTTACAATAAGCAACTCTTTCAAGTTGTTCAAATTAGCAAAACTCTCAGGAAGACTAGGTATGTTTT
This sequence comes from Chamaecyparis obtusa, assembly GCA_027943335.1. Taxonomy (NCBI): domain Eukaryota; kingdom Viridiplantae; phylum Streptophyta; class Pinopsida; order Cupressales; family Cupressaceae; genus Chamaecyparis; species Chamaecyparis obtusa. The sequence continues at coordinate 400,696 of BSBK01006680.1, read as the reverse complement.
CACAGTTTATTATTTTCAACCTCTTCAATTTGCTCAGTTCACCAAAATTGGCGGAAAGACTGGCCAAGTTTGTACAATCACTTATATTCAACTCCTCCAAATTGCTCAGTTGACCAAAGTTATCGGGCAAGTGAGTGAGTTCTCTAAAATGGGACAATTTTAGAAAACGAAGAGATTTCAGATGACCAAAGCTCTGTGGAAGCCTGCCCATATACTGCTCATCTTGTGATAATTCCAGCTCTTCCAGACAAGACAGTTTGCCAAAGCTTTCATCCAAGGCAGGGGATTTCAAATTATTCACCTTCAAACTACGCAAAGAACCAGGTAACTGCAGAGTCGCAGACAGAGTTGATATTCCAAATCAGCCCTGGAAAGAAAAGGAGATCTCATATCTCTATTCTAAAGAATTAAATAGAGCAATGAAATGCTGAACTTACGTTGGAAAAACTGTCGTCGTTCCTTATGCGGCCCTTGAAAATTGCAAGCTTTGGAAGCTTGTTTAACTGCATCGGTGAACAATCTCCATTTTCAAGTTGTAGACACTTAAGACTTTCAAATACTCTGGTGCATGCTCCACTGACTTCTGTTTCTCTTCCAAGATGTAAAACTCTCAAACACTTGTGCATCTTATCAAGATGTTCAGCCTGAAGTTGGAGATTCGAAAGCTGAATTCCTTTCAATTTCTCAAGTCTCTGTAACAGTAAGTATAAGATTACAATATTAAGAAGCCTCCCGGAGAAAGTTACAATCCCCATTAAAGTAAAGACATGTACACTATCAACGGCAGCTTTCAAAACTTCATTCAACTCTTGCAACGCGATCATATTTCGGTCATCAATGATGTGCATCTACTCTTTTCTTTAGTTTTATGTTATTGCAGAATAAACTACTGTTGTGCAGTATTCTTAACTGATAAGTTCAGTTTTTATTTTTATCTTATTTCAGCTTGATCAATGCATGTTTACTTTGCATGATCGATACATCTTTTTCTTCAGTTCGCTCTCCGTTCTTTGATCAATGCATGATTACTTTGCATACGTGATTCCTATTTTTTCTTTGTAATGAAGAAAAACAAAAATACCAGAAATTGCTACAGTAAATACAAACTGTCAACACACATATTTCTTAGATCAGCATACTTCTAAATCATTTAGAACAATTGAAGAAATTAGAAAAACACAGAGAAAATGCATATGCTTCTTCGTCATGTAATCATTTGAGTGATCTAGAATCAATTGATCAAATAGCCAGAAAATCTGAATGCATTGCAATAGTTTCATCATATATAGGTCTTTGAAAGAGAACTAAAATTATTACGAACTCATCCAAAATCTATATTTGGAACACAAAGTTTAAGCTCGTGCAATAAAAAAAAATTACAGAGGACTGCAGTTGATCTTATGCCCTGTGAGAGGAAATAAAGTTCTAACATGAATGGTCAGCGAATACTTTGTATTAATATTCTTTATATGTTCGCTGTTTTAGTTTGAATATGCAGCAGAAAATAACATTGGAATTTCGCTTATCTATCAGTTAATATAACTGTCTTTCTTTTCGGCAGATAGCTGAGCAAATGGCAGAATATTTTAGTTTCAATGAAAATTGTATATTTTTGGATTTAAAAATAATGGTAATAATATGAGATACGTCATATTTCTTGCACAAGTTCATAGTAGTATGGGATTATCTTATATTCTTTGAAGGAGGCACCTATCTTTATTATAAATAAGCATAAATTCTCCACCTCTAAACTAACTCCACATAAGAACTGTTTGCATTCTCTATGTTTCAAAGAAAAACTATTATACACAATAGACTGGACTTGTATACTGCATCCATAAACCGGACTTGTATGCTGCATCCATAAAACCGAATTTATCTTATTGGTGAATTTAATTGATGTATTCATCAAGAGGGCCATCTAACAAATTATGGTGACGGTAAAGATTATAAAGAGGAAGAGTTATACTCCCACATTCCAAGAAAAAATCACGAATTTTTTAACAATTTTATTACTTACGACGCAAAATTATGTAAATTTTCCAACGTTAAATGAGTTTGTGCTTTGACCAAATTTATCTTAATAACTATATATTCTAAAAGAACGAAGAGAATAGAGCATAAAAGAACACAGAAAACAAAGAAGACAGCTAAACTCACTGACGTACCTGTGTATCTTGCAGAGCACTTAGGAAGGATTTAGGGTCAGTTATTCTATACTCTTCTGACAACTTTCTTCTTTGTGCTTGAACGTAGTCCTGTACAATCACTCTCCCTTCTCTGGTTTTCTCTACCAGGGCTGCCTCTTCTAAGGCTTTAAGCGCCTCCTCTCCAACAATGTAACCCACAGTCCTTTCACGCCAGTTACAAAAAAATTCTGCTATATCTAGAAATTCATCTTTGTACGGATTTTCCTTCAGAGTGTTGAGTAAATTAATTACTTTTCCACTCAGACAACCCTCTCCTTTCGCTAGGGTATCCTTAAAAACTTCAATAGTGCCTTGACAAGCGCGGACATCAGTGCCAAATTTACGCAATTTTGAGCTTTTGCCAAAAACTTCGTTAGCACTGCTGAATGCCTTCCAACACAGAAACTTCTTTGAGTCTTCTTCTGAAAGACCGTCTACGCTATATGAATAGCGCTTGATGCCTCCCAATCCATCTTCGATCACGTCAGTCTCAGCTAGGTTTCTTGTGGTTATTAGTATCCTGCTTTTTTTTGGAAGGCAAGGAAGGCACATTCGAAGAAGTTCAGCAAGACTGCTTCCTCTCAAAGCATTCTCGATGAACAAGTAAATCATGCTCTTCCGACGCCAGAGAATCCAACTAACAAGTTGGTTTCTCAGCTGACTGATAACATTCTGTTTAGAGTCCTTTTGTATTTTGATTCTGCAGAGATTGTAGAAGTTGAGATTGAGAGAGCTTATGACAGCAGTCGCCAGATTTGTCTTCCCGATGTTCGCATCCCCATGCAGAACAACGCATCTTGGTGATTGATCCGTGGGGTCAAGCAGCTTGATTACTTCATCTCGCGCCTCATCCATGCGGACTTCAAAATGTCATACAAAATCCGACCTAAATTAGCTTAGTTTAGATCAGATCAAGCTAACCAAATTTATTTAATTTAGATCAGATCAAGCTAACAAAATACGGTATTTTTCGAACTCCATTTTATCCACTTTATTTAAAAGTGGATGATTAACAGAATAAAATCCTTAAAAACATTAAAATCGTTGTGATAAAGTGTTTAAATATAATGGAACTTTTCAAGTTTTATTCTATATAAAATTAGTCTACGTTATGCTTTTGTGCAGAGGTATTGGTAGGGAATAAATAACAAACCCAATAACCACCAATAAGACAATAAAAATACCTGCATCGGAATTAGACATTATGTCCCTCCCCCATCCTGTCACTACAAGTTGAGGCTGTCCCTCCTTTATTTTTTCCCAACGCCTCATCAGCAGTCCACTTTGACTGATATTTAGCGTCACCAAGCTCTTCAACTCAATCATCTGGTCGACGGCCTTTCCTTCCAATACAGGACATTCTACTACATTTATTTTAGTCACAGATGCCAACGATCCAAAATCATCACCAAGCCTAAACAGGCTTGGACACTTCCTTAGGTACAACTCCTTTAAGTTGCTTAGTTGACCAAAGGTATCGCTCAGCTTTTCCAAACTTGGGCAGTGTTCAATACTCAGATTAAGCAAAGACTTCAAATGTCCAAAATCATCAGAGAGATTAGACAGTTTTGGACAACCTGTTATTCTCAAGTACTTCAAGTTGGCCAGTTCACCAAAGGTAGCACTCATCTTCTCCAAACTCTGGCAGTCGCCAAGTTTCAGATATTCCAAAGACTTCATCTGTCCAAAATCATCACAAAGATTAAACAGCTTTGGACAATTTGTTATTGTCAACTCCTTCAAATTGCTTAGTTGACCAAAATTATCACTAAGCCTCTCGAGACTTTGGCAGTGGTTAATAATCAGATTAAGCAGAGACTTCGTCATTCCAAAATCATCAGAAAGATTTGACAGCTTTGGACAATCTATTATTATCAACTCCTTCAAGTTTCTCAATTGACCAAAATTATCACCAAGTCTCTCCAAACTTTGGCAGTCCAAAATTGTCAAGCATTGCAAAGATCTCAACTGTCCAAAACTATCAGGGAGACTACACAGCTGTGAACAATCTGTTATTGTCAACTCCTTCAAGTTACTCAGTTCACCAAAGGTATCCGGCAAGGAAGTGAGCTCACTGAAAAGCGACAATTGTAGACGACGCAGAGAAGTAAGTTTGCCAAAACTCTGTGGAAGCCTCGACAGTTTACCAAACCTCTGTAGAAGCCTCGTAAGTTCAACCCGGCTCTGTGAAAACTTCAGTTGACTAAAGATATCCATCAAGTATGTTTGAGATAATTCCAGCTCTTCCAGACAAGGCAGATTGACAAAGCTTTCATCCCATTCCGAAACCTTGACTCTCAATTTACGCAAAGAATGAGGAAACTGCTGACACAGTAGGTATCCAAATTAGCCCTAGAAAAAATAGGGTTTAAAAAATGTAGATCAGATATCTCTATTCTAAACAAGAGGTAGAGAATTGAAATGCTTAACTTACGTCGCAAAACCCGTCAGCGATCCTTATGGGGCCCTCGAAAATTGCCAGCCTTGGAGTTATATCTTGGCTTATCTCCATCGGTGAACAATCTCTTTCATGAACATTTAGATACCTTAGATTTTGAAATTTTTGGGTGCATATTCCAGCGACTTTTGTTCCTTCACTAAGAATCAAAACTCTTAAACACTTGTGCATCTTATCCAGATGTTCTGCCCGAAGTTCTAATTCCTGTGGAAGATAAATTCCTTTCACTTTCTCAAGTCTCTGCAAGTACAAAGTCATAGAATACAATAAAAATATGTTTAACAGAGAAGATATAATCCGCATGAAAGCCTGTATACAGAATGAATAGAGTTGTCTTCTATACTGCACAAAATTTTATCCAATCGATGAATAATGATTTTATTACGAGTCGTGTCTAACAAATTATCTGCACAGTAAAGGTCTCTGTGAAAATATACCTCTTTATCTTTAATGATATCAGCCAGAGATTGCCGATCGGTTATTCTATCCTATGCCGACAACTTCCTTCCTCGTTGTCGAACGACGTCATGAAGTTCTACCCTGCCATCGGAGATCTTTACCAGTGCTGCGCCTTCCAGCGTCACAAGCTCATCTTCACCCACAATGTAGCTCACAATTTGCCGCTCCCAGGAAGAAAAGAAAGCTGCTATATCCAGAAAAGCATCTTTATGTTGATCCCCCGGCAAACTGTCATACACCACATCCACTACATTTTTAGTTAATTCGCTCTCTCCTTTCTCCAGCAACTCCTTGAAGGATTCAACGGTGCTATTTAAGGCGGACGGATCTTTGCAATGTTGACGCAATCTTGTTCCAACAAGATTTAAGACCAAAGGAATGCCACCACAGACTTTGACCAGGCCGTCGATATCAGAGCTTCCGCTAAAAGTTCCATCGGGACTGTCTAGAGCCTTTTTGCACAATAACCTCTTTGCCTCAGAGGATGGAAGACAATTTATAGCATATGGTAAACGTGTAATAATATCCGGCCGGTCAAGCATGTTAGTCTCGTCCAGCTTTCTCGTGGTCACAAGGATTCTGCTACGCTTAGGCATGCATGATAAGTCCTCTGGCAGAATTTTGGCAAGATCATCGCCTTTCAGCGCATTTTCTATAAACAGAAATATAGGCTGTCGTGCTGCTTTTCTAAAGACCTTAGAGATCTGCTGATGACCCTCTGCAGAACTCCTCAGCTCCAAATTTTGGCCAAACAAGTCGTTCAAAATCTGCTTTTGAAGCTTGAGAATATCATCTTTAGAACACTCTTGTTTGATGATGAGATGGCAGTATTTGTAGGCTCCGAGCTCGAGAGAACTGAAGACAACTTTTGCCAGGGTTCTCTTACCCATACCGCCAATCCCATAGATAACAACAGCTCTGGTTGATAGATCTTGCTTATCGTCCATACGTAACCGCTCTTTTACTTCCACCACTGGCTGATCGAGGCCCACTGCAAAATCAATGAAAGTTGCCTAAATCAGGTTGAATAGATTATAGAGAGCGTTTATACATACTTCTAGGGGACTTGATTACTTATAAATGCCCAACCAATGAATCCAATCAAGGACAGTGAGGACGGGGAGAAAAATGAGACCTGCGTCGAGATTGTTCTGTCCCTGTGAGAGAGGCAACAGTTTAGGCATTTGATGCAAAGCTGAAATTAGAGCTTCCAAGGTCAAATCTTGATACGTCTCGCCGAGCTCTGATTGAAGACTCTTTATCTCTTGAACATCAACCTTGGAAGATAAAAATCTGTACCAGTAGGATCCAATCAATATCCAGTTTAAATTACCTTCAACTATCATCAAATTGTAGGAAATGTTACCTGGAGAGGTTGCTAGATTCTATTCGAGAAAGACAAAAAAATGATCCTTTGAAAATAAACTCAGCGACATCATGAAGCTTTTCATTTGGTATATGCCCGTCTAGTCCCTTGATGTGTTTAGCCAGGTGATACATATGTTTCAAAAATTCAAAACATTCCTCCTTGTTAGTGGAAGCATCGTCTACTTTTTGCAATACGTAAGCTACCACGGAAAGCCCCGCTCCCACATACTTGATTTTAGATGCTTCTTTAAGAACATCTATTACTACTGTCCTTGTTTCACCACTCATAATCTGCAGACCAAATCAATAAAATTTTAAAACGGACGCCTTGTTCATAATTCATTGAAATCAACAGGAAGTGTACTGCAATACCTCGATAGCATTAATTTTACAGCGTTTCAGTACATTCATCAGCAAGTAGCTGTCATACTTGATTGAAGAGGTCACTTGACGAGTGTTCTCTTCTGTCTGGAAAAGAAAAAGATTGATAAGTAGGAGATATTTTCTACAGCAAGTCAAATTGTGATATTGCTATCAGGATTTAACTGTGTAGTTTTTTGAGTCAAACTCATTGACCCATGATTCATGAGTAGTGGTTCACCGAACCCATCTCTCATGAGAATGAAATGGAACACTTAGCACTCATTGGATCTAGGTGATGCTCACAGAGGTGAAGCACCGGGACTTCCCGGGAGGTCACCCATCCCAGTACTACTCCAGCTCGAGGGCGCTTAACTATATAGTTTCCTCCATGTTTAAACCCACTCTACTTGCATCCTCATTTGCAAAACCTTCACCAAGTGTTGTGCCTTATGAACCATTCATTAGAAAGCCCCTTAAGCTCATCAGTTGATAAGTAGGAGATATTTTCCACAGCAAGTTAAATTGTGATATTGCTATCAAGATTTAACTGTGTGATTTTTTGAGTCAAACTCATTGACCCATGATTCATAAATAGTAGTTCACAGAAAAAGATGTTTATTGCAATACAGCGAAAACTAAATAAAAAAATTTAAAAAGTCAAACTGAATTCCGCATACCTTGTCCGTGGCTGTGCGTTTGATCAAACGTTTCTCAATATAGGACATTGTTTCCTCAAGGCTGCTCAGAATATCTTCCTCGGGCAAATCAACAGAATTTTGCTTGTCATCTGCAGGAGTAGAAGACAATCAGCATGTGTAAGAGTTTGGCGTTGCTGTGATTTTGACAAGCAAAAAAGGCTGAACTAAACTACTGAATACACAACACTAATTAGCTTTTTGGAGTAATTGGTTCCTATAGCTAGGTAGATTAAATTTGGTTTTCATAATATGTGGAATGACAATGTTCTATTCTTTCATAATCACTTCAATCCTAATACTCGTGTGAAAATAGAGAGAAACAGAAACCAAATACATCAGAACTCTTCAAAATCTATAGTGCTGAAATGCCACGCCGAGATACTCCATTTATAAGCAAATGGATAATAAGTACACTATCACAGGTAAAAAGAGTTTGATTGCCCATTTATAATGGACTGGCAACATGGACGGTTTGAAACGACTACAAGCGGGTGCACGTGATCAACATGAGCACAGCAAGATAACTAGAACTACAATTAGGGAAAAAGTTCAGTCTATATTTTGTATGCATTTGTTTAGTATAGTCAATTAGTAGACAATTTAATAAAAGATGTTGTTTATGAAATAAAAGTCTCAATAGAAAAGTGATATCTTTTAATGAATTGGGCATCTATTTACATGGTTCCAAACAAGAGTGAAATAAAACCTTTGAATTAAGAAGATATTCAAGCTCCATTATCAAAAGGCTCGTGTTATTTTTACAGTAGGAAGAGAGGAATAGAGAGTGACAGATAAGGATCGAAAGATAAAGAGATGGAGGTGGGAAGAGTTAGAGAAAGATAAGAGTAAGGAGATAGGGAAGCAAATAGAATTGACTGAGAAGAAGGGGGATATGGAGAGAAGTAGAGGGGAAGATATATAGAGAGAGTGGACAAGGAGATTAAGTAGTGGGAAGAGATAAATATATCAGGAGGAAGAGAGAGGGAGGGAATGAAAGATTTCAATAAAGAATGAAAATTTTAGGATTTTCTTCGTAGCAACCAAAAAACTATTTGTCTCCCTCTCAATTTTTGCAAAATTCATGAATGTTTTTTGGACATAACATTTTTCTACATAATTTTTGGAAAAAAAGATTTATAGATTTTGTTCTTTTCCTCAAAAGGGTTAGCTAGATATCTCTTTAATTTTTCATCAAGTAGACAAAGTTCTTAGAAATAAAATCACAAGGATCATGTTTACAAATTGTCAGCTAGTTAAATTTAACACTACATAACTTTCACATTAGAACTCTATTTTTAGATCTCAAGCCCTTGTATCAAAAAACTTCATCATGTATCTACTATTTCAATAAGATCTTGGCAAATCTCGTTTATAAGATTCTTCTCTTGAAAAACATGCAAATTAAGTTTATATTTGTATTGAGAGTATTTTTTCCTTACCACTTTGGATATTGTCTTGAGGTGTGCGATCGAATAATCTATAAAAGTTCTAAATGTAAATTCTATAGGAATAATCCACATGGGGATGACTAGCATCCTCATATTTCGCATTAATATTACTCAACTCTTGCTTGATAGTGCATTTGGTATGATACAATTTCAAAATATAAATTTTCCCCTTCTCCACCTGCAAAGATAATTGTTGTACCATTATTAGTTTGGACTCTTATTGCCACTAGGCATGAAATCTCATGCTTCACTGACAGTATTTTCACATCATCCGTTCTCGGCCAATTTTTTTTTTTCAAACATCGAGACATCACGTTTAATTTTTCTGAGATATAATGTTGGGGAGTAAGAAATGCACGTAATTGAAAGTACTCAACATGTAATTCAAGAGATATTCCCGGTGTGAACACATATTTAAACGCGGAACACAGGTGAATGCCTACCTTCATCGGTATACAGTGCCAGCTCTGGATGATCCCTGATCAGTTGGGATTGAAGATTCTTTATCTCCTCTTCGTCCACTAGTCTGTTGGCACTACAAATATATCAGTAGTCGCGCCCGTCTATGTTGTGAAAGAGTAATAGGTAGGCTAAGAGGAGTTTTACCTGATGGAATTGGTAGATTGCATTCTAGACATACATACAAGGGATCCTTTTACAATGAACACAACCAGTTCGTTCAGCTTGTCTTGGTCTAAATAGTTGGTTTGTTGCTTAATGTATTTGGCCCTGATGTGTTTGGCCACGTCACGCATGAAGCACAAAAGCTCAACAAATTCGTTGATACTGCTAGAGTTTTTGTCCATTTGAACCTGGTCCAACACATAGGCCACAACACCAAGCCCAACTCCAACCCAGCGAACTGGCTTTGCTCCTCTCAGTATATCAGTAACTGCTTTCTTAATGTCGCTGTTCGGTTTCACTATCTGCAAACATCAAATATGGAAAACTTCACAATCAGTGTGGACGATTTTGTTGCATGACAGCACTGAAAACTAAAGACTCGTTTAATACCTTGCAAGTATGTCTTTTGACACATCTGGCCACATCGCCCAGGGTGTCTCTTTTGATACCGCGTCTGGCCACATCATCCAGGGTGTGTCTTTTGACACTTCTGGCCACATCACTCAGGAAATGGGAGCCATACTTGACAAAGGAATCCACTCCATCTGAATCGGTAACGGTCTCTACTCCAGAAGTGCCTTCCTCCCGCTACAACGAAAATATTTATGAGAAGTGAAGCATTACATGACATAGAGCTGAATAAAAATGGCTGATAAATTGCAAATACCTTGTTACTGCGAATGGCGTCCAGACGCATCTCAATGAAAGAGATCGCTGCGTTATGATGGTTCACATCTTCCACCTGAGGAAAAGTAATGACATTTGAGCAGTAGCAACATGTGTTACCCATTCTGTATGAAAAATAAAAGACTAGATTTGTCACGTCTATCAATACAGCACAGTGTCTATCTCTGCTCTTTGATCTTTGACAAAACTAAACGATTGCAAACCAATTTATATTAGTCGGAAGGGGGAATATACTAATGAAAATTACCAATCGTTAATATTTTACATATATACATTAATGCATTGAACATTTTGCGTTGTAGTGAAATCTAATGTGAACACGAACTTCATTCCTAGAAACATCAAATAAGGAAGTTTATTAGAATATATTGAATGAATATATTGTGGTAAGCTTATGAAGAGTATTTTAATTTGACCACGGATGCTGAAAATTAGGTACGAACGAACTTAATAATCAACTTCAACATGTGAACAGCTGAATTCTAGAAACCTGCGAAAGTAACCTAAATGGCGTGACGTCATCTGCACCATGTGCTTCTCACGTCGTCGTAAACTTCAGTAGATATTGTAGAGGCATTACCTAGTACGTGATTCTCGCTACATATTTGAACGAGTCTTACTACATCAATTAAATCCATCACCATGTGCGCGTCATACAAGTAATTAAATAATAATTGTTGCTTAGATTTTCTCACTACATGTTTGAACGAGTTTTACTACATCAATTTAATTAATTAATTTGTGCGCGTCATACAACTAATGAGCTTATACATATTGTTACTTTATATATTTTATTTGATATGAATTCTACATCTTGATTATTTCTAATATATAGATAGGTATCATTTAAAAGATAAAATTTAATTTAAACATATAATCTTTTAATAATAAAATAAATTATAATTATTTCATCAATGAATCTTATATATTCTAACATATAAGGATAAAATCTTTGACGAGTCTTCCTTCATTAATTAAATTTATTAATAATTGTTTCTTAGATTTAAAATATTTATTAAATAATATATATACAGTCTCCATATATTTTATTGGATATATAATGTACAATTATAATTATCATAAAAGAATCTTATACATTCCAACATGTGGGTATAACATCTTTGACAAGTCTTCCTTCATTAATTAAATTCACTAATAATTGTTCCTTAGATTTAAAATATTCATTAAATTATATATATATATATATATATATATATATATATATATATATATATATATATATATATATATAGTTGATTATATATTTTATTGGATATATATTGTACAATTATAATTATTTAATCAAAGAATCTTATACATTCCAACATGTGGGTATAACATCTTTGACTAGTCTTCGTCAATTAATTAAATTTACTAATAAGTGTTCCTTAGATTTAAAATATTCATTACATAATATATATATATATATATATATATATATATATATATATACACACAATCTAGAGAGTTGACTATATATTTTATTGGACATGTAATGTACAATTATAATTATTTCATCAAAGATTGTTATACAATCCAATGTGTGGGCATAACATCTTTGACGAGTCTTCCTTCATTAATTAAATTTATTAATAATTGTTTCTTAGATTTAAAATATTCATTAAATAATATATACACAATCTAGAGAGTTGATTGTATATTTTGTTGGTTACAAATGTACAATTATAATTATTTCATCAAAGAATCTTATACATTCCAACATGTGGTTATAACATCTTTGACCAATCTTCCTTCATTAATTAAATTTACCAATAATTGTTCCTTAGATTTCAAATATTTATTAAATAATATATATACATTCTAGAGAGTTGACTATGTATTTTATTGGATATAATGTTCACATTTATTTTTTAGAAGTTATGAGATCTCAATCTAGAGTATAAAATATGTATATTTTATATTAATTATTTCTAATGTATAAATATGTTTCATTTAAAAGATAAAAAATGAATAATCAAAAGGTTTTATATATTTAGATAAAAATTGATAATTATGGTAAAAATAACTAAATTGCTTGAATATTTAATGCAATAACATTTAACATACATCTAGTTTGTTATTTCAAGGAAAGAGAGAATGTGTATAAACACATATTTGTTACTTTTCAATTTTTTAGAAGTGTACAACAATGATATTTTACACTTATCCTCCAATTGTCCTACAATCCATAGCTATCTTCAGATAATATGCATTGAATGTAATGCCTAAGTTCTAGCAGCCTAATTGGAAACTTATCATTTTGATCTTTGATTAGTTGTCACTCTGAAATCTAAGAGCTATTTTGGAAGAAGCATAAGCCTTTTTTCTTGTCTATTTATAGGATATTTTTAGTTTTAATTATGTCCCATATCCTTTCTTGGTCCTCAACATTATATTTTCTAGAATAGTTGATAATCTAAATCGTACATTTTGAAGATGCATTTCAAAAATACTTGTTGGGCTCTAAAATTGGTTTGAGAATCAAAGTCAAAGCATGAAATATATAGAAGAACTTCGCCCCAAAGAAAATCTAGGTCGTGACCAAGGAAAAAGAGATATATAACTTTATATATATCAAGGGGAGTGGGTAATTATAACAAGTATTAGTAATGAAATCATCTTATATATTTACTTGTTAGATAATTAAACTACATGAATATTTAAGAAATTTATTGATAATTATATATAAGGTTTGTCAAATATATGAGGATAAATTTAAAAATTATTAAAATATAGACAAAAAAGAGGAATTAGATTACATTGTTAAACAACATCTATTTATTACATATTACTAATGAATTATAATTTTACATCATACATATTATTCTATTTTAATATTGGTTGCATATGATAGTTCAAATAGTTTCGACTCCAGCTTCTAGATTTGGATAACACCTTTCTTCTTCTTTAGCATATTGTTGCTGGAATAAATTTGACACCCATGTGTTGGGGGAATTGCACTACGCATGCTTTTGACTCCAACTTCAGGATTTGCATGACAACCTTTTTCTACAACATATTGTTGTCACAAAAAATATGTTGCACATGTCTTTTGTGAAGTCCAATGCATCAAAGAAGAATAAGACAAAAATGGAATCATTTACTTCTCCTTTTAGGAAATATGTATTTCATTAAAGTGCAAATAAAATACATAAGGATATCCATCATGCATTTGTATGTATATTTCATAATCTAAATGATTCCACCGCTCCAATTATTTCCAATTCTCCCTATTCTCACTTAATCATAGTTGAAAATATATGGTCATGGCAATCCACATTACTTATGTGTTGATCCTTTACCCTAATGTTGATGGAGAATTTCCTCAAACTCCAATAATTTGACCATTCTATTGCACTACACATACTTTTGACTCCATCTTCAGGATCTGCATGACACCCTTTTTCTACAATATGTTATTGTCATAAAAAATATGTTGCACTTATCTTTTGTGAAGTCCAATGCATCAAAGAAGAATAAGACCAAAATGGAATCATTTGCTTCACTTTTTAGGAAATATGTATTTCATTAAAGTGCAAATAAAACACATAAGGAGAGCCATCATGCATTTGCATGTATATATCATAAGCCTTGTTTTAATTTTTCTTAGCTAAATGATTCCACCGCTCCAATTCTTTTCAATTCTCCCCATTCTCACTTAATCATAGTTGAAAATATATGGTCATGGCAATCCACATTACTTATGTGTTGATTCTTTACCCTAATATTGATGGGGCATTTCCTCAAACTCCAATTTAATTTAACCATTCTATTTCTCAGGAGATAATGTTAGAAAATTCACTAGGAACATAATGCATTTTCTATTCTTTTCCCGATAACAAAACATTTAGGGCATTTTTTTCCTATAAATTAGTTCAAATTAAAAGCATGACATATACAGAAGAACTTTGGTCCAAAGAAAATCTAGGTCATGGCCAAGGAAAAAGAGGTATAGAACTATATATCTATTTCAAGGGGAGTGGGTGATTATGACAAGTATTAATAATGAAAACATCTTATACTTTTCTTGTTAGATAATTACACTACATGAATATGTAAGAAAGTTATAGATAATTATATATAATGTTTGTCAGATATATGAGGGCAAATTTAAAAATTATAAAAGTATAGACAAAAAAGAGGAATTAGATTACATTGGTAAACAACATCTATTTATTACATATTACTAATCAATTATAATTTTACATAATACATATTATTCTATTTTAATATTGGTTGCATATTATAGTTCAAACAGTTTTGACTCCAGCTTCTAGATTTGGATAACACCCTTCTTCTTCTTTAGCATATTGTTGTTGGAATAAATTTGGCACCCATGTGTTGGGGGGATTGTAGTACGTATGCTTTTGACTCCATCTTTAGGATCTGTGTGACACCCTTTTTCTACAACATATTGTTGTCACAAAAAATATGTTGCATATATCTTTTGTGAAGTCCAATGCATCAAATAAGAATAAGACAAAAATGGAATCGTTTGCTTCACTTTTTAGGAAATATGTATTTCATTTAAGTGCAAATAAAATACATAAGGAGATCCATCATTCATTTGCATGTATATTTCATATAAGCCTTTTTTAAATTATTCTTAGCTAAATGATTCCACCACTCTAATTCTTTCCAATTCTCCCCATTCACAATTAATCATAGTTGAAAATATATGGTCATGACAATCTACATTACTTATGTGTTGATCCTTTACCCTAATGTTGATGGGGCCTTTCCTCAAACTCCAATAACTTGACCATTCTATTTCTCAAGGGATAATGTTAGTACTCTCATTCTTTCCAATTCTTCACATGCTAATACTCAGAATAAGTAGTGGGTCGATGCACAAAGTTGGGTACTAATTTTGTGAAAGTCTGTGACCAAAAAATTTTGGCATAAGAAATGGGCACCCATTTATATTTGGAGCTCTATCCATATTTAAAAATTAGACGCCCATTTAAAAATTGGATTCTCATTTTGTATTGGGCACCCAAAGAAAAATGGGCACTTGATTTTTACAAAATGGGTGCCCGTGTTTTAAAAATTGGGTGCCTATTTTGTAAATCTATTTATTTATTTTTTTAACTATTTTCCATGTCATTTTCACAACTTGGAAAATGGGATTACATTTTGGCAAAGTACAGGTACCCGTTTCAGCTTCTCATGTTGACCCCCTCAGTCGATTTTCTGCTATTCCAAGTATGTACTATTACTTTTTTATTATCTTTTTAATAAAAAATAGTAGTTTCAAGTTATTTTTAATTTAAAAATGTAGTTTAATGTTGTTTTGTAATTTAACATATAAATTTAATTATATTTTATATTTCAATTAGTTCTTTTTAGTTTTAATTTACTTTGTAAATTATCATACCAGAGTAGAAAACTATTAAAAAATTTAATTTAACCCTAGGTAGTAAATAAAAAATGTAAGCCTAGACAAAATTGAATTATGAAACCCTAAGTAGAAAACCAAAACATAAATTTAGAAATGTAAATAAAATAACAAACCATAGGTAGAATTTTTTTTTTACCTAAACATAACTAAAATAAAAAAATTATACCTGTAGAAAATGTAAACCTATATATAATTCTAAAACAAGAATCTCTCTCTCTCTCTCTCACACACACACACACACACACACAAAATGTTAAAACATGTTCCAAATCAAAACCTTTCGAAACATAGAGATTTGAAAATATCAAAAAAGTTGGAATATTTTTTCAACCTTAGGTGTACATTCTTAAAAAAAATCATTTGAACATTTGTCTTGATTGTCTTTGTAACTTGTAAAATATTTAACTTATATGTTAATTTTTAAATTATGACATGTAATTATTTTTATTTAAGTCTCTCTCTCTCTCAAAAAAAATAAAAAAATTATTAAAACATGTTCCAAATCAAAACCTTTCAAAACATAGAGATTTGAAAACATCAAAAAACTTGGAATCTTTTTTCAACCTTAGGTGTACATTCTTACAAAAAAACATTTGAACATTTGTCTTGATTGTCTTTGTAACCTGTAAAATATTTAACTTATATGTTAATTTTCAAATTATGACATGTAATTATTTTTATTTAAGCATCTCTCTCTCTCTCTCTCTCTCTCTCTCTCTCTCTCTCTCTCTCTCTCTCATATGTGAAATTTTTCATCAAGCCATCTAGAATTTTGAGTGTTTCACATATTTAGGTACAACCTTACTCTTGAATTCATTCACAAAAGCATGAACACTAACTTTTTCAGTTATTATATCACACCATTTTCCAACCTTTACATACTTCAATGGATACTCAACAGTTTTAAATCTTTGTACATCAACGAATTGTTGTCCAAAATCAATTGAAATATTTTCATGCAAACATTCATCTAATATTGTAAGATTTATACATACATCACATACACCAGAAACACATGCATTCAAAAGATAAAATTGCTCATTAGGAGGGTTACAAAACAAACTTGATATAAACTCCTTTACAGTTTGAGGTGGTATGTTTATACCACATTCCTACAACATTTCATTAGTATGCATGGTAGAATGTATAGATCAAAAAATATCATAATGATAACAAAATTGAACATGAGCTTTGCAACACATGATTATTTCCTTGTTAATCCTTATATATCATGGTTTATATTTTTTTAAATATCTTTGACTAATACTAATAGTTAACACTGTTAGTCCATTTTTCAGTCATTGCAAAATCTTATGACAATGGCCTATTCTCTGCAGTCTTTGTTTTGTTGTCCTGCCATGCCTGCAATCACAGTCTTTACTTGCGATGAAAATCTTTAGTGTTTCATGGTGTGCGCTCCTACCTTGTGCTCTTTATTGTGTCACCTAGCTCTAGTCCAGATCGCATCTCCTAATTCGCAAAGCCCAAGAAATTTTTTGAGTTTTGAGGTCTGCGGGAAGCATTTTTAAAATCTACCACAGTGTTTTCGAAAACCCGTGATGTTTTTTGCTTCCCTGCTACCTTTCGGTCTGTCGTTAATCCTGTATGTTTTCGATCTTTTGTCGAAAACCCTCATTGTTTTCGACCTTTGCCTTCCAACTTTTGTGCACTTGTCTTTTGGTGCTGAAAACTTTGTGTGTTTTTTACCTCAGTCTTAACTGTGCAAGTCCGACTGGATGGTGGGTCCAGACTCTTCTTGATTGGTTGTCACATGGCCGCATGTCAGAATTTTCTGACATGCAATCATGCGACCGCTTGCCACCTAGCCATGTGGGTCCCAGTCCTGTTCAGCTGCCTAGCGGTCTACTTTACCTTAGTGCGTAAGTGCAATGGATGGTGGGACCTGGTTTCTGAATTGGTCAGAGGGTCCTGACATGTCAGAGCATCAATGGTTATCGTTAAAGCATGAGGGTTTTGTCAGGGCTATGTGAAGTTGCGCCAGTCGTCCTATCTTTTTTTGTTCGGTGCTTTGTTTGGTGGTCCCGTTGGCAGGTGAGGTTTCTTCCGGCTGGTCTGAGGTGGTGATGTGGCAGCCTATGGTTGGTTGTTGCATGATCATATAGCCTAGTCTCCTGGATATGCGATCATGCGACCGCTTGCCACATGTCCCTGGGACCCGGTGGCAAGTGGTGATGGGGCATCTTTCGGTTGCTGAGGTGGCAGTGTTCTATTAGATGTAGCGAATGGTGGCGTGACATGTGGCATTAGGTGGGCCTAGGCTGAGGCATGGTAAGTAGTGGTTAATCATATGTTCGCATAGCCTTTTTCAAGGCTATGCGATCATGCGACTAACATTTTATGCTGCGGTTATGGTTTGCCAATTGTCGCATGTTTGCATAGCCCATCCCCAGGCTATGCGATCATGTGACTAATCACCGGACGTCGCAGTTGCGCAGTTCTATGGTAGGCCCATGATGCCAGTCTTACCAACCTCATTGGTTAGCTGCATCGGTGGTGTGGTTTTTCTCTGTGGGGCTCGTGTCTTCAGTGCCCGAGCATGTTTGACATTCGGTGGTGACGTGCCAACCGGCAGGATGATGGTTCGCGGGTTGTCGCATGTTCACATAGCCCGTCTTTGGGCTATGTGATCATGCGACAACTATTGTCACAGTGGCAGTTGCGGCAAGATAAAGGGGTGTGGGTGGTCGCATTTTTGCATAGCCTGTCTCCATGCTATGCGATTATGCGACCAGGCATAAGGTGAACCCATTTTCTTATGGCAGTCAACTTATGACTGTAGGATTGCGCGACTGAGGGAAAACGGTTAAGGAACATGAAGCCTGCGAAATGCATGATAACCGTTGAGATTCAGGTTCAAATTTTTGAGAGTTTCCAACGACAGAGGGTACCATTTTTATGGAATTCAATGCAGAAACAACCTTGTTTGGTGAGAAGTGATTGGTTTGCCATTTGCAGTGTGGTCCAAGGTGCTTGACGGTTGATTGCAGAGGGATTTGTACCATGAGGAATGATTACAATCTTGGCTCGAGAAGTGTTTGCAGCTAGTTGACTAGACTGTTTGAGCTTGCATGTTGTGGCTTGACCCCTGTCATGTCTGTGTTATTTCCTCGGTGGGGTTAGGTGATTTTGAATTTTTGAGTTGGAAGTGATCATTATGCTTGCTTTGTAACCCTAGTATAAAGGGATTTTTGTGATCATTTTCGAGGGCATTAGGAGATAGGTATTCAAACTTTTGGGTTGTGAGTCCTCTTCTCAGTCTGAATTGTAATGACTTGTCTTGATTTTTTGACAATTGAAAGAAAGTTGTAGGTCTGAGCTGCAGTTTGCAAGCAAGGTTCCTTTGGATTGACTGTACACACTTGAGGATTCTTCATACTTAATGCAGGCACTTGATTCTCATCTCTCCCTTGTGTCAATGTAGATGGATTTTGAACTTTCTAGTTCATTGCATAACAATTTGTGTATAGGTCTTCATTCTTGAGTTCTAGTCCAGGATTACATTAAATGATGCTCTAGATGGGACATAGATTCATCTCTTGTCTATGAAGGGATATTCTGTAAGTAGTAGAGGAGATTGTAGGTGTGTTTATGGCTTTGAATCTTAGATATATTCTAGTGTGTGTGTGTGGTCTATCTAAGAAACCTTGCCCAATGGATGAGGCACTGGCCTAGATAAGTACTTCTTTGTTGACATGTCCTGATTGGTTGTTATGATTCAAAAACATAAAATTAAGAACCATTCCTTAAGTTTGCAGTATTTGGTTGTATGTGGTTCTACCCCATAGCAATGGAGAGTCAATGAGTGTGTGGTTAACATTCAGTACTTTCTTGCTATCCATTTATCTATTATTCAAACCCAGTCTTTGGTGTGTGAAGTATAGTTTATACTGGGTTAGGTGCACCCGCCTTAGTTTTGTAGAGCTAGAAGTAGAAGAGGGCAGTCTTGTCCCTAGAGTTGGTCCAGTTATCCTAAGACCTCATTACATTTTGGAGCTAACCACCAGTAAAATCTATCTGAGGGTATACTGGCAGCCTATTAGAGCATAAGCATCATTTTGGACACCAACAAGATGGCGACTCTACTGGGAAAGTGTTATACATGTTCATCTTAACCAGTAGGTCATCATTGGAAGAAACATGGTTGTTCTTGTCCCTTGTCTCTCTAACTCATTTGAGTATTTCTAGAGTGAAGAAACTATATTGTAATATTCCCAATACACTTGGGTGGTGACTCAAACATCTTTGAAGCAGTGCTAGTTAGTATTTATTTTGCAGGATGAGTTATAGAGGTTCCAGGTCTCGGAGAAAGAAGCATCTTGAAGATATAATGGAAGAAGGCATTCCAGGCACTTCTAGGCCTATTCAGACAAGGGGAGGAAAGAAGAGAAGAGGTGTTCCTCATACTTGGAGAAACAAGGAAGATACCAGACAAGAAACCCAGGCCAGGCCTAGTCAAGAAGAAAATAATTCAGAATATGAAGAGGCTGTTGACTTGGGATTGAACCAGTATGAGGAAGAGTTTCAAGTGGGAGATGATGAGTCAGAGACTACACTCCCTGAATCAGAGGAGATCTTTGAGGAGGTCTATGAACTAGAAAGAAGAGTTCAAGAACAGCTTGCCATTAGGCAGCAAAGAGAAAAGGACAAAGAAAATAAAGTAAGACAAGCCATGATAAGGGTTGATCAGCTAAAGAGGTAGTTACTAGACTTGGAGGCAATTAATTTTGTCCCAGAGCCTGAAAGAGTAAATGAACAGCCTATTGTTCAAAAAATATGTGAAGAAACCAGACCAAGAGATAAAGGCAAATAGAAGGCTATTGGGATTCAAATCAGTGAACAAGTTATTGTGGATGGGACATCTGATCTAGGACTGAGATTAGATTCAGATTTGGAGATAGCTAGAAGGAAGAAAGAAATATTGGATAAAGAACTAGAGAAAGTAGAGTTGGAGGCTTCTGCTGCAGAAATTAAAAAAAAGATTGATTTTCTCAAGCATGCTTCAGGACCTTCAAATATTGCTGCTTCCTTTTTGGGACAAGGTGGAACTCATGGTAACAATGCAGCTCAAGCAAATGGTGTTCCAGGTGTCGCTAGAGTTCCTGATGGTTCAAACACAAGGGCATCTACATCTCAAGGAATGGATCCACTGCATGGAGCTCCTATTCATGAAAGGTACAAACAACTTGTCTTCTTTGGTATTCCTAGTTATCCTAATGTAATCCCTGATGAAATTAGAAAGAAGCTTCCTAAATTTACTGGAAATAATGTCATCACATGTGAAGAACATCTAAAAAATTCCATAGATGTAATAGATGATTATAATGTAGAGCCTGATGATGTTATAATGAAGCTATTTGTACAATCCCTGATTGAGGATGCTAGGGATTGGTTTAGAGGGTTACCCCATGCTAGTATAGGGTCATGGAATGAATTCAAGAATTGTTTCAAGGAACACTATGGAGATCAAGCAAATGAGGGTTTTATCTAAATGAATTCAATAACATAAAGAAGAATCAGAATGAAGAGGTCCTTGAATTTAATATAAGATTCCAAAAGGCTATGCATAGGCTCTTGTAGGTTATCAGACTAGATGACAGGGTATGTCTTGTGACATACTTGAATGCCTTTGATGCAAAAATGGGATACCTCTTGAGGGACAAGAACCCTAAAAATCTTGGGGAAGCTTACAAATTGGCCATCAACATAGAGAGCAATAGAAGAATATCAGGAAAGATAGGGAGAAGAGATGATTGTAGGCCTCAAATGCAGAGTAAGAAAGAAATGGGAAGGTCTACTAACTCTAAACCCAAAGAGGATGACAATCTAAAACAAATTTTAAAGGCTTTGGAAGGTTTAAAGCCTGGAGAAAAGGGAAACAATAGAGTTGTGACTATGGAGAGGTCAGCTCCAAACAATTTTAGCAGACAGCCAAGAATGCAAAATTACCCTTACAACACTCAGTGGAAAGATGGCAGGCCCATTCTCCCAACCAAGCAGGAAAGACCTGATGGAAGGATCCCTGATCCTTTATAGAGAAATTCAGTGAATTTAGCTGATGAGGTTCCATGGTGTGTCATTTGTCAATCTCCTCATAGTCTAGAGCATTTTGTCATTTCTTTGAATTTACCTGATAATCAAGAAGGTGAGGAGCAGTATGATAAGGAAGGATGTGGTATGACTTCTTCACATGCGTGGGATGAAGCTAACTCTACTAATGATGAAGAAGAAGAGTTTGATGATGTTGGATGTAGTACAGTGAGGGGTGAGGAGCAAGTTTCTTTAAGAAGACCCTCAGATGAAGAAATTGCTCAAATCACTGCAGACATGGTTACTCAAGCTAGAAGCAATTATAACTTGAGGAATAGGACAATTGGAAATGCAACTAGTAAGCCAGGCAGTATGTTCATCAAGAGGACAGAAAATAGTGTACAAAAACATGAAGAAAAGGGCAAGGGTGTCGATGATACTAACCAAGTGAAGGTAAAAAGGAAAATTATGCCTACTGCAGCACCTGGGAATAAAGCAAAAATATTAGATGTTGTGGTCCCTGTTTCTCAAAATGGAGAAGAATCTTCTCTCAAGAACAAGTCTGATCTGACAAAGGATAAGGTTGTCACTATTTTTGAGGAAGACATGAATAACCAAAAGTATGTTCCAATTGATATGTCCAAATTGCTTTCACAGATCACTGTCAAGGTTCCACTATTGGAAATGATGAGAATAGAAGAACACAAGGTCAAGGCCTTAAATTGGGTAAATGGTGTTTCTTCTACAGGAATCCAAGAAGTGAGTAGAAATGACAAACATGTGGCTTCCTTGGAAGACACACCCGACAGTAAGAGTGAAGAAATTGTTTCTGAGATCCCTCAAATCTTCTTGGATACAAATATTGTAAACAATGCAGTAGGGACAATTGATCCTTTCTTCTTGTCTCTTTTTATTAATGGTAAAATATTGAAGAACTACATGATTGATTCTGGAGCATCAAACAATGTCATGCCTATAGAGATCATGAAATCATTAGGGCTAAAGGTTGATACACCTCACGGGAGGTGCCAAGCTATGGACTCAAGAGAAGTGCCAATTATTGGTACCATCAAGGCTTTGCCTTATAAATTAGCTGCATTTCCTAACAAACAGTTGACTATGAGTGTTCTTGTAGTTGACATTCCTCCTCAATATGGAATGTTGTTATCTAGAAAGTGGAGTGCCTCCATGGGAGGAAGTATTCAATGTGACTTGTCCTCTGCCACTTTTGACATTGAAGGAGAGAGTGTGAAGGTGTCAAGGGAAGCCAGGACCCCACATATGATTGAGGAAAATGAAAAGGATAGCATGAATTGTTTTGTTGACACTGACATTGGCTCATTCCAAGTCCAGAGGAATGAGATGCAGGAGAAGGTCAGGCCTACCCTTTTGGTCAATGATGAGAGTAACATGGCAGAGGGTAGTGTCTTGTGGACATTATATTTTGATGGAGCAAGTTCTAGAGAAGGTGCTAGAGTAGGAGTGTTATTGGTGTCCCCAAGTGGTAAGACTTTTAAGTTTTCTTTCACTCTCCTATTTTCTTGCACAAACAATGTTGCTGAATATGAGGCCCTATTGATTGGTTTGAGACAAGCATCAAAACATGGGATCAAACATCTTAGGGTAATTGGTGATTCTGAGTTAGTAATATCTTAGATTAGATCAAAGTATGCATCAAAAAACCAAAGGCTGAAACAATATAGGAATGTTGTATGGGATGAAATTGAATGTTTCAGTGCTTTTGGAATTGATTGGGTGGATAGAAGCCAAAACAGGATGGTAGATTTACTAGCAAACATAGCCTTAAGGCCAGAGGATGTTACCTTTGTGGGAATATCCAAAATTGAGTGTAAGTCCAGGCCTTCTATCCTAGATAATGTTGAGAATTGGCAAGTATTTTCTGATGATCAGGATATATTGAGGTTCTTGCAGTGTGAGTCTCACTTTGATGGTCAGGAAATGGATTTCAGCACCTATGTAGACAAAAAAGATGGGAAAGAGAGTGTCCTTGGGAAGGAAGTGCTACAATTGAAGTCAAATAGGATCCCAAGGGGATTGGTTTCTCTTGAGAGAGCATTTGATAATAAAGAGAGGGCTTGTGTAGCTAGACTTGCTGACAAGGTAAGTGATTTGGAGGAAGTAAATCTAGGGACAAGCCAAGAACCAAGGAACGTTTACATAGGTGAATGTTTATCTCAAAGAACTGGAAGAAATTTGATTGATCTTCTCAAAAAATTCAGACTTGTCTTTGCATGGTCTTATGAAGATTTGAAAGCTTATAGAGAAGATCTCTTCCAACATGAGATACCATTAAAGGAAGGAACTAAACCTTTTAGGCAGAAATTAAGGCCTGTGAACCCTACTTTGGCACCAAAAATGCAAGATGAACTTAAAAAGATGATGGATGCTAGCATTATCAAGCCTGTCAGACATTCTACTTGGGTGTCAAACTTGGTTCTAGTTAGAAAAAAGAATGGTGACATTAGGCTGTGTGTTGATTTTAGAAATCTGAATGTCAATTCTTTGAAAGACAACTATGGTCTCCCTAATATGGAAAACATGCTACAAAGAGTCATTGGATCGGAGTTGATGTCAATGATGGATGGTTTCTCTGGGTATAATCAGGTCATGGTCAAGGAGTCAGAACAATTCAAGACTGAATTCACTACTCCTTGGGGAACATATGTTTATGTCAGAATGCCATTTGGTCTGACAAATGCAAGAGCTACTTCCCAGAGAGCTATGGATGTGGCCTTTGCTGATTTCATAAATAAGTTTTTAGTGGTATATCAAGATGATCTCACAGCATATTCAAAGAAGGAAGATCAGCATTGTGAGCATCTTGAAAAGATTTTTATTAGAGCTCTGGAATACGGAATATCTTTAAATCCAAAGAAGTGTTCTTTTGGTGTTATGGAAGGCAAGCTCTTAGGACACATTATGTCCAAGGATGGAGTAAGAATTGATCCTGAAAGGGTTATGGCAATAGACAAGATTTCACCACCAAGGAATGTTAAAGGAGTACAGTCTTTCTTTGGGCAAGTAAATTTTCTAAGAAGGTTTGTTACTAACTTTGCAAAAATTTGTATTCCCATCTCTAGAATGTTGAAGAAAAATGCAAAGGTAGAGTGGAATGAAGAAGCAGATAAATCTTTCAGAAGTATCAAATAGGCCATTAAAGATGCCCATGTTTTGAGGACCCCTGATTATGGTAAGCCCATGCAGATTTTCTCTTTTGCTTCTTATCATATGGTTGCAGCAGTTTTATTGCAAAAGAACTCAGATGGATATGAGCAACCCATATCCTTTTTCAGCAAATCCTTACATACAGCAGAACTAAAGTATGATATAGTTGAGAAGCAGGCTTATGCCCTAGACAAAGCAGTCAAGGCTTTTAGGTGTTATCTTGTGGGAGCTAGGGTGGTTGCTTATGTTCTTAATGCTGCTGTCAAGGATATTCTAGTGCAACAAGAGGTCTCAGGTAAGAGATGTAGATGGATCAACAGGATCCAAGAATTCAATATAGATATTCAGATTACAAAATTGGTAAGAGGCCTTGGTCTTGCAAAGTTGATGGCACAGATTAATTTGGTTGCAAACCATGTGAACATGTTAGAGGAGGAAGAAAGGCCATATGTTTGTGATTTGGACTGTTGTGATTGGTACAAGGATGTCATCAATTACTTGCAAAAATTGTTTCTTCCCCCTGACATGAGTGAAAATAAGAAAATGACTATCAGGCTACAATCTGTGAGATATGCCATTATACATGGTGAGTTATGGTGGAAAAGCAATGAAGGTGTATTGCTAAAATGTGTAGACTAGGAAAGGTCTAAGTCTTTGTTAGAATCAATGCATCAAGGTGTATATGGAGGACACTACATGGCAAAGACCACAGCCCACAAGATCCTTAGATCTGGATTTTGGTGGCCTACAATTTTTAAAGATACACATCAGTTTGTAAGGAAGTGTGATGCATGCCAGAGGTTTGCAGGTAAGCTGAAATTTGGTGGAAATTTACCACTCAAACCAGTCTTAGTTTAGGCCCCTTTGCAGCAGTGGGGTATTGATTTCATAGGTGAGATTCCAAACAAGTCTAGTGGTGGGCATTCCTACATATTAGTGGCAACAGACTATTTCACTAAATGGGTTGAAGCTATTCCCACTAGGAGGGCCACTAGTAAAGTTTTTATTGATTTCATGATGCAGAATATTCTCGCTAGGTTTGGATGTCCAGAAACAATAGTGGTAGACAATGCAATGTGTTTTAGATCTTAGGAGTTTGATGATTTTTGTAAGAATTATGGGATACACATTTCATTCTCTTCCCCATATCACCCACAGGGAAATGGCCAAGCTGAATCCACTAATAAAAGCTTGATAAAGATCCTCAAAAGAGTACTGGACAGGAATAAAAAATCGTGGGACTCAAAATTTTGGTGGGCATTGTGGGCTGACAGAGTGACCATCAAGAAGGCCATAGGTTGTGCCCCATTTGATCTAGTTTACGGGATTGGAGCTAGGTTAACTCAAAACAATCTATTGCAAATGTATAAATTCATCTAGGCATATGATGAAGACTTAGATGATGAAATGAGACTAAGGATGGATGAGTTAATCCAGTTGGAGGAGGTAAGAAGAGATGCACATGAAAGAAATGAAACACTTCAGACATAGTGTAAGAGCTTATTCGATAAAAGAGCCACTCAAAGGAGTTCTGGGGATGGTGATCTTGTTCTAATGTGGAATGCCAGATTAGAGGATAAGGGACGGCATGGTAAGTTTGATCCTATTTGGTTGGGTCCTTATCTCATTGAAAGTAAATGGGGAGTTGATTTGTATATTCTGAAAGATCTAACTGGTGGCACTTTGGAATTGCCTGTTCATGGACAATTCCTAAAGTTTTACTTCTCTTGAAGTATCTTTTTCCATGAGCAGTAGTTAGGATTCTTCCCTAGGTCTCTTAGGGTTGTTTTTCATCCAAAATTTTGTGGTCTGCTCTTCTAATAGATTCTTTTTTCTCATTGTATCTGCAAGAGATACATGTCCCCAACTAGAGCCACTATTAGTCCATTTTCCAGTCATTGCAAAATCTTATGAAAATGGCCTATTCTCTGGAGTCTTTGTTTTGTTGTCCTGTCATGCCTGCAATCACAGTTTTAACTTGCGATGAAAATCCTTAGTGTTTCATAGTGTGCGCTCCTGCCTTGTGCTCCTTATTGTGTCACCTAGCTCCAGTCCAAATCGCATCTCCTAATTCGCAAAGACCAGGAAATTTTTCAAGTTTTGAGGTCTGCGGGAAGCATTTTAAAAATTTGCCACAGTGTTTTTGAAAACCCGTGATATTTTTAGCTTCCCTGCTACCTTTTGGTCTGTCATTAATCCTGTATATTTTTTATCTTTTGCCAAAAACCCTCGTTGTTTTCGACCTTTGCCTTCCAACTTTTGTGCACTTGTCTTTTGGTGCCGAAAACTTTGTGTGTTTTCGACCTCGGTCTTAACTGCGCAAGTCTGACTGGATGGTGGGTCCAGACTCTTCCTGATTGGTTGTCGCATGGCCACTTGTTAGACTTTTTTGACATGCAATCATGTGACCGCTTGCCACCTAGCCGTGTGGGTCCCAGTCCTATTCAACTGCCTAGCGGTCTACTTTACCTTAGTGTGCAAGTGCAATGGATGGTGGGACCTAGTTTTTAGATTGGTCAGAGGGTCCCGACATGTTAGAGCATCAATGGTTGTCGTTACAGCATGAGGGTTTTGTCGGGGCTATGTGAAGTTGCGCCAGTCGTCCGATTTTTTTTTGTTCGGTGCTACGTTTGGTGGTCCCATTGGTAGGTGAGGTTTCTTCCGGCTGGTCCGAGGTAGTGATGTGGTAGCCTGTGGTTGGCTGTCACATGATCACATAGCCCAATCTCCTAGCTATGCGATCATGCGACTGCTTGCCATGTGTCCCTGGGACCCAGTGGCAGGTGGTGATGGGGCATCTTCCGGTTGCTGAGGTGGTAGTGTTCTATTGGATGCAGCAAATGGTGGCATGACATGTGGCATTAGGTGGGCCTAGGCTGAGGTGTGGTAAGTAGTGGTTAGTAATATGTTTTCATAGCCTTTTTCAAGGCTATGTGATCATGCGACTAACATTTTATGCTGGCAGTTACGGTTTACCAGTTGTCGCATGTTCACATAGCCCGTCTTCGAGCTATGCGATCATGTGACTAACCACCAGACGTCATAGTTGTGCAATTCTATGGTGGGCCCATGATGCCAGTCTTACCGACCTCATTGGTTGGCTGCATTGGTGATGTGGTTTTTCTCAACAGGGCTCGTGTCTTTAGTGCCCGAGCGTGTTTGACATTCGGTGATGACGTGCCAACCGGCAGGGTGATGCTTCGCAGGTTGTCACATGTTTGCATAGCCCATCTCTGGACTATGAGATCATGTGACAACTGTTGTCACGGTGATAGTTGCAGCAATATAAAGGGGTGCGGGTGGTCGCATGTTCACATAGCCCATCTCCATGCTATGCGATCATGCGACCAGGCATAAGGTGAACCCGTTTTCCTATGGCAGTCAAGTTATGACCGCGCGATTGTGTGACTAAGGGCAAACAGTTAAGGAACATGAAGCCCGTGAAATGCATGATAACCGTTGAGATTTAGGTTTGAATTTTTGAGAGTTTCCAGCGATAGAGGGTACCATTTTTATGGAATTCAATGCAGAAATAACCTTATTTGGTGAGAAGCAATTGGTTTTCCATTTGCAGTGTGGTCCAGGGTGCTTGATGGTTGATTGCAGAGGGATTTGTACCATGAGGACTGATTACAATCTTGGCTTGAGAAGTGTTTGTAGCTGGTTGATTAGACTATTTGAGCTTGCATGTTGTGGCTTGACCCCTGTCATGTCTATGTTATTTCCTCGGTGGGGTTAGGTGATTTTGAATTTTTGAGTTGGAAGTGATCATTATGCTTGCTTTGTAACCTTGGTATAAAGGGATTTTTGTGATCATTTTCGAGGGCATTGGGAGATAGGTATTCAAACTTTTGGGTTGTGAGTCCTCTTCTCAGTCTGAATTGTAATGACTTGTCTTGATTTTTTGACAATTGAAAGAAAGTTGTAGGTTTGAGCTGCAGTTTGCAAGCAAGGTTCCTTTGGATTGACTGTACACACTTGAGGATTCTTCATACTTAATGCAGGCACTTGATTCTCATCTCTCCCTTGTGTCAACGTAGATGGATTTTGAACTTTCTAGTTCATTGCATAACAATTTGTGTATAGGTCTTCATTCTTGAATTCTAGTCCAGGATTAGATTAAATGATGCTCCAGATGGGACATAGATTCATCTCTTGTCTATGAAGGGATATTCTGTAAGTAGTAGAGGAGATTGTAGGTGTGTTTATGGCTTTGAATCTCGGATATATTCTAGTGTGTGTGTGTGGTCTGTCTAAGAAACCTTGCCCAATGGATGAGGCACTGGCCTAGATAAGTACTTCTTTGTTGACATGTCTTGATTGGTTGTTATGATTCAAAAACATAAAATTAAGAACCATTGCTTACGTTTGCAGTATTTGGTTGTATTTGGTTGTATGTGGTTCTACCCCATAGCAATGGAGAGTCAATGAGTGTGTGGTTAACATTCAGTGCTTTCTTGCTATCCATTTATCTGTTATTCAAACCCAGTCTTTGGTGTGTGAAGTATAGTTTATACTGGGTTACGTGCACCCACCTTGGTTTTGCAGAGCCAAAAGCAGAAGAGGGCAGTCTTGTCCCTAGAGTTGGTCCAGTTATCTTAAGACCTCATTACATTTTGGATCTACCCACCCCTAAAATCTATCTGAGGGTATACTGGCAGCCTATTAGAGCATAAGTGTCATTTTGGACACCAACAAACACCTTATCATCCATAAATATTTTATACAATTCAATTTGAGTCATATCCAAAAGGTGTTTTGGATGTGGATCATGAACTTTTGAGCCGTCTCTTAATTTAAGAATATCTTTGGCATTAGGGGATACTCTTGTATTATCATGCCAAAAATTTCAATCAAAGTTTTGACTTCACCAGCAAGTTTTATGTGAGACCTCGAGGGTCTTCCACTAAAGGTCCATAAATCGTTTGTCAGATCACTTTCAAAGTTAACTCTTCTCTTTATAGCTCTTGTTAAAGTTTTACAATATTAAGATATCCACTTATGTTTGAAATCATTCTTTTATCAGTAGTAGTTTTATTTACGAAAGTTGTTGTTATTGCTCGTTGTACCACATTATTAACTTTAGAATGACTTTTCTTTCCAATTGTGTCAAAGGCACTAGCAACAGTTGATACAACTTATTTTAGAGACTCATCCTTCTTGTTGGATTTCACATAAATTCCTAACCTCTTCATCACTTTTTACATTTTAGACATTTTAATTAATTGTAACATTAATTGAAATTGAAACCCAAATTTCTTATCATAAAAAAATTGTCTAAACAATCTGGTCGTGTGTATCCTAATCTATCTTCATGAAACCAAACCACGTAGATTGTCTATCACATCACTTTTTATTTGAAATTGTTCATTCATTTCATTATCATTCAAAGGAGTTTCTTTCTCAATCAATGTTTCTATGTCTACATCCACATTGTTGATTTCAATTTGAATTGGTGTTTGATTTTCACTTTCAATTGGGGTTTGACTTTTAGTTCCTTTACCATTATGATTAACATTACTAATTTTTGAAATTTGATGTGCAATTAAATTTGTTACTCTATTTTTAGGAATAAAATTTAAATCATTTATATTGTAACCTACTTCTAGAAAATGATGAACTTCTTTATCAAAATAAGTTACATTTGGCTGTGAAGACATACCTGTATCCACTACTGGATTAGAAGATGCACCTAAATTTTATTCTTCAACCTCTTCATCCATCATGGTGTCTTCATTGTTCTTATCTTCTGAAACAATTGTTGAACTCGATGCTCTAACACTATTTAGTTTTTGAAGTCTTTCTCATTGTCATTTTGCATCATTCTCTCTATTTTCCGCAACCTCCTCAATTTTTAGAACCTTCCTTAGCCTCTTTCTATGTTTCTTTGATTCCATTTTTGCACCAAGATTCGAGTTCAAATGATTCTCTTCATGTCAGATCCAAAATAAGACAAAAAAATAGAATGTTGATCAAAATATTATGTTTGCAGTACGGATCATTAAAAAAAAGATTGAATACTTGTCAATCACTGAGATTAGGCCCACAATATTATTTTTTGGTTGCAATGACTCTTTATTAAATGGGCACCCATTTTTTAATTTCACAAAACGGGTGCCCATTTTTTTAATTTAAAAAAATGGGTGCCCCTTTTGTAAAACTATGAACGGGAACTATACCCACTGGCTTGGTCTTTGGTTTGAGATAGGCTTGGTGAGACCAATACTATGTTTGGCCCTACAAAAATATGGCTAAGACATTACAATATAAAATTTTTGCCTTGTCGTAATTTTTGCAACACCTTCCCGAATGAATTTTTTGATGAAACGAAAACCCATTTTAGTTATTACTTTGTAGATTATAAAAATATAAACTTTATAGGTATATGAGAAATTTTAATTTTTTTACAATATTTATTAAGCCAATTTGGTACCTAAACATGAAATACTAAGGCTAACTAAAATTTTAATAACTTTTTTAATTTTATATTTTTTTTTAAATGAGTTATATGACATCAGTCTACATAGAATTTCCTTCAAATTAAAAAAAATGAAAAAAGGTGAATTTATCATTGAATTATGGTGGTCATACACCAGAGGTTTCAAAAATGTACTTTATAGTCAATTAAAAATTAATTAAAAAAATATTCAATAAGAAAAAGATAAAATATTCTCATCAATATTTAGTGTTTTAGATACCTTTCCTTAGAAGGATTCACAAAAATACATTTATTTACTTCAAAAAAGGATGGTCATACACATGTGAGGTGTGGTCCTAAAATGGGCACTTTGAAACAGTGGTTTTTAAACATGGGCCTACTAAAATTCAATTTATACCATGTGGGTATTGAAATAAATTACATATTTGAAAAGTAGACTCCAAGCACTAAATTTTATAATACTAAAGTTTTTCAAGATTCAATATTTAAGTGCCTCAAATTTTGACATCAATTGACAATTTTTTTTAAAAATAGATAAATACTTTGACTTTTTGCCCAAAAGTGGGACTCAACTTCTTACAGCCACCATAGTATATCCTTGCATCAAAAAACTACAAATTTATAGGTAAGATAATTAAAAATAAGGGAAATAGTAAAATGAAATCATCCTTCTATACCTAATAGAGTTCTTAGACAATATAAAAATAAAGAGCTCAAAATACCAAATCAAAAACTTTTCTTGTACTTCAGTACCTTGGGTGAAGAATAATGAGATGAAGAGGAAGAGGATGAAAGTAGAATAATGATATCATACACATAATGACAAAAGCCAATGTCATGGGTGTTAGAATGATTTTAGAATAACTGAGAGAGGGATGAATCATTTATCCTCAAGTCCAGATGTACCAATTCAACTTTCTATCTCTTCAACAAACTTAGATCTAATTAGAAATTCACTCAGTCTCTATAGTATATATCAATTACACAAAACTTACAGTCCACTGTCCAGAAGTAATCAACTTGCAGAATATAAAACTTTCAACATCATTCACATCAAATAACATTCACACAAGTATAACACCAGGATTTAATGTGGAAACCCAATTTGGAAAAAACCACTCATAACATGCTAGTAATTTTCACTCTTCTGAAGTGAGCTCTGTGAGAAGCCAACCCTATTAAAGGTTTAAAATACACACTATTAGGTGTGACCTGGTTAAAGGATTTAAACACTGTTAAAAGTTGTCTGGTTAGAGGGATTAAGAACATTCCATTAGAATGTCACCTTGATTAAAGGATTTACACAATGACTATTAGGTCAACCTTGATTAAATAATTTAACTGATACAATGATTAGAAAGTAACACTAGGTTCTAATCTTAACTATACAACTCACTTTACAAATATAGATCCACTTTGCTCATATGTTGATTTACTGATTGACCTTCATTTCCATTTCCATCTCTAATCTTCTCAGAAATATCTTTAAGAAATCACCACAACTCTATTCATCTCTTCATAGCTTCACCTTCAGCCTTCTTCCTAGATTCATCAGTCAATAACATCAACCTCTTCCTCTCTCTTTTTTTGTAACCACACAATTAGGTCATCCTTATACCTCCTTGATCATGTAGATTAATCTTTTGCCGCATAATCTCTTTCATAGATCTTAGGTTTAGGTTAGATTCATCGAATCCTTCCACCATTTTGTTCTCCTTATTTTCCTTCTAGATACATCTCCAAAATTCTCCTTGAATCCATAAGAAAATGATTTACCATGCATTAAATGCTCCATACCATTCATTAATAACATCAACACATTTTATTTTATTTTTTGGCAAAATTTTTATATTTATATTAATAAAAAACTGGTTCAAAAAGGCTCTCGGAGAAAAGAACCAGTAAAGAAAAATTATGTTCGTTACCCATAATACAAAAAGTAGAAATATCTGTAGATATTAAATATGTTTCTCTTACAAAAGTGTTGTAATTGAGAGTAATCCTAAAACTACCCACTGAGCCAATTAAAGGCTTGTTACAAAATAGATAGAATGTACAAAATCCCCCCGTACATGAGAGCTATAAAGCTGGATATATACAAAATCCAAACCTTATATACAAAAATACCATAGACAAAATATGTTGACATCGACCAGAATTTTCCCAAAGTATGATGCAGACCATGAATAAACCATGAGCCCATAAACATCTATGACTGAAAACCAAGACATGGGGAACATGAAGACTCAATCATCTAGCTAAGAGTCCTCAGCACCAACTGGTGATAAGAACAGCGAGCTCCATATCCTATCAGCTTCCCTATGAATAAAAGAGTCTGGGTGAACCAGGCTTAAATGTTGAGGTGGAGAGGGCACACCAACTGGGCAGTGTACATTTTGCAATGGTTCAGCCTAGGAGCTACCAGTCAAACTATGATTGCCACTATTAAGAACAAAAGGAGCCAAACATGGGTAAATGTTAGAATTAAAAATTGTATTTGAATGATCTAGAATACCGAGAATAGCATATGTTTTTCCAAATGCTTTTCCGTGAAACATAGCCTCCACTGAATTCCTATTAACCATGATATCCAATGGCCCAATGGAGGATGAGGCAATACAATCCTTTATCGCCCCCACTAACAAAGCATATTTATCTTCTGACAAGAGAAGGTGACATGGAAAAATTCCACCCATGACTGCCTCCCCTTGCCATAAATTGTATCTTTGTACTGCAAGAAGCAACTTATTATTCTAAAGAAAATTAGGATGGAGAATCCAATTCGCTAGATGAAAAAGCAAAGACCATGACTACGAGAGATCAAGGAAATAGAACAAAATACAGAGACAATTTGGGAAGGAAAAACTAGCCGTTTAAAGCGAGGAGATAGAATGGCTTCCCCAATCACCTGATAGATACAAATTATGCATTTCGGACAGTGAACAATAAACATAGCATCAAAGAGTTCATAAAAAATTCTAGACTCGAATGGAAGCTCAAGATCATCTTGAAGCAAAGACACTCTCAAATTAAGTGGGCTAAACTCATCAACAAACTGAGAACCTGATATATGAGAAGCCATAAGGAAGATAATAGCATAATAGTCTTTGATAAGGATCATAAGAAAAATCAATATAATCCCCATAAATAGCAACTAAAAAAATGAGATACGTGCGAAATAAATTAGGTGTGACTAGGCTCATTATAGAAAAGAATGGGAAATAAAAGGCAAGTGATCTATCATACTAAGATCAAATGAGCATAAATGAAGGCATAAAAAAAATCATCAAAAAGTATGATGAACCAATAAATTCCCATGAACTAAGAATAAGTTTAATCATGTGAAATATACAATCAACCTGCAGGATTAAAAATCTGAAATGACACAATCGTCATTTATAGATAGTCCATCATAAGCCAAAATCAATTAACATCATGTGAAACTTGTAGAGATTAGAGATACGGGTAAACAAGGCCTTTTAATTCATTTTGTTTAAGCTGACATCATGAGGTCGAAAGGATGTTGAGACATACACCAAGTACAAAATGTGATGCAATAGACTAAAAACACCTAGCAAAAGTAATCATAACTGCATAATCCCAAAAGAAAGATACCTGCATCCATGGAGATGGAGAAAGAAAATGAGCATAAATATAAATATCTTCAATACCATCATAAGCCTGATTATCAAAAAGATGAGTAACCTTGCATTGTTAAAAAATTAAATGAAAAACTCCCCATCAACCAATATTAACTGATTCTCGAGCAATGAGATTGAACACTGACGGATGAGACTCCATAGAAACCATAGGAGAAGGAAAGAAAAAATTATGACCTTCAACCCCTAAATTTGCTAAGAGATCAACCAGATTATTTCCTTCTCTATAAGTATGAGAAATGAAGCATTGGGGGAATCAGTCCAGTAAAAGCCAAATTTGCTAAAGAACGTAATGAATATGCCATGCCATAGATCACCTTGATATACATGAGTTGATAATCACGGATGAATCACCTTCAACATGAAGATGCTTAACATCTAGCTTTTTAGCAGCAACTAATCCATGAAGAAGGGCATAATCTTTAGCTAAGTTATTGGTTCCAGGAGGAATAGGAGAGGCTTCAAAGAAAAGAGGATAACCTAGATGATCCCTTATTACAAAACCAATACCGGAAATACCAAGATTACCCCTAGTGGAACCATCAAAATTTAGCTTAAAAATCCTTGATTGAGGAGGTAACCAAGAATTCAACTATGTCTGTTGATTCTCAATTCTTTCTCAAAATGTAAATTACTGACACTCGGTCAATACTGTGTTCATCTCCTTGGTCATTACTAGATATCTCGATCATTGCTAAAACTTTACTTCTCAGAAAATACTATCTTTTCTCAGTAATTATATGTTGCTCGGTAATTACTGTTGATCAATCGACACTAGATTTTCTCAACATATATTGGTGCTCGGTCAACTCTAACATCACTCATCTTAAACTAAATTTCTTCACATTTTCTCGGTTAAGCCTATGTTTCCAGTATTTCTTCTTCACTTAGTGTTAAAGATAAACAACACATTATCTTGTCAATGTGCTAACTAATCAAGCACCCATTGAAGTATCACATAACTCAACCTTTCATTAGGTCCT
Organism: Chamaecyparis obtusa; assembly: GCA_027943335.1. Taxonomy (NCBI): domain Eukaryota; kingdom Viridiplantae; phylum Streptophyta; class Pinopsida; order Cupressales; family Cupressaceae; genus Chamaecyparis; species Chamaecyparis obtusa. Next base: position 364,686 of record BSBK01006680.1, on the reverse strand, counting down.
CTTGTTATCTCCTCTTTTCAAATCCTCTTCATCAATAAAAATATATGGTAATCTCCTAGATAGAAACTATCTTACTAGCTAAGGTTTGACATCAATGACAATATAATAATTGTTTCAATTGTAGTTTCCAACAATCTCCCTCTTTGGCATTGATGGAAACACCACATGAATACCAAATGATTTACCATACAGTCCAAAATCTGTGTGTATTATATCTTTATTAATATCCTTAGCTTCATTATGATTCACATCCAAGTATCAACTCCCTCTTAGATAAAGTTTTCTTTGTCTATTCACTGAATCTCTCTCTTATTCAATTACTCCCTCTTTGCTTAGGGTCATTTCTTCTGAATATTTTCTATATCTCTCCCTCAGTTTTAATCTTGACAACTCTTTCTAAATCTCTCCCTCAATTTTGTATCTCTCTTTTGTATCTCTCCCTCTTTGACAATAATGCCAAAGAAACTTGTATCTGTCATTTACATCTTTATCATGTATATGTCTTCATATTAGCTCTCTAATTTTTATGCTCCCTCTGTCATCTTGCTTATGACTGATCAATCATCTTTTTCTTTACCTCCCACAACTGTAGGCATCTCCTAAAGTATGACCTCTTCTGCATCAATTTGTCAAATATTCTGATTAGCACATTTTATGTAGTGCTCCTATGTGTTTCTAGGTAGCCTCAGTTAGGGGAATCACCCCTAATTTACCTCTAATATATCATGAACATCTTTAGGTAATGCTTTTGTTAATATATCTACTAATTGTTCCTTTTTATTCACATATTCCAATATCGCTTCTTTGTCTTGAACTAACTCTCTCAAGTAATGATACTTGATAGCAATATGCTTAGTCTTAGTATGCATCACAAGATTCTTTGATATGTTGATAGCACTTGTGTTATCACAAAAAATAACCACCAACTTAGTGATTTCCTCCTTCATACCTTTTAACAATTTTTTAATCCACACTAAATTTGAACAATTTAATTCTACAACAACATTCTCAACTTCTACTATAGATTGGGAAATGCAATTTTGTTTCTTACTTGTCCAAGAGACTAATCTCTTTCCTAGAAAGAATGCACCGCCACTTGTATTGTTTATGTTATCCACATTTCTTGCCCAATTTGCATTAGTGTAAAATGTCAGTTCAAACTTGTCATTCTTCTTGTAATACAAGCCATAGTCCTTTGTTCCTTTTACATATCTCAATATCTTTTTTACTTCCATCATGTGACTCTCCTTAGGATTAGCAGAAAATCTTACAACAATCCCAACTGCTAGGGCAATATCTGGTCTACTATGGACAACATATTGTATCTTTCCAATCATAGATCTATATAAGTTTTGATTCACTTCAGTTGTATCATCATTTTTAGATAATTTATTTCTAGTATCCATAGATGTACTTACTAGTTTGGAATCTTCCATACCAAAAGTTTTCAGTATCTCTTTGACATAATTAGATTGAGTAATATAGGTACATTTCTTCATCTCATAAACTTGCAAACCAACAACGAATTTGATCTCACCAAACATAGACATTTCAAATTCAATTTTCATCTCATTTGAAAAGGTTTGACATAGGGCATCTTGTCCTCCAAATATGATATCATCAACAAATATTTCAGCTAAAAAAATCTTTTTACCATTTTCACTCTTCAAATACAAATTGTTGTTGCCATTTGTCATTGTAAATCCAATCTTTATTAGATAATTGTGCAGTCTCTCATACCATTCTCTAGAGGCTTGTTTCAATCCATACAGTGCCTTTTGTAGCTTTCAAACCATATTATTCTTGCTTGGGTCAAAAAATCCTTCTGGCTATTCAATGTATACTTCTTCCAATATTCTATTCAGAAATGCATATTTGACATCCATTTGATATACTTTGAATCCTTTATATGCTGCATATGCAAGTAGAGTCCTCACTCTTTCTAATCTTGCAACTGGGGAAAATGTCTCCCCATAGTCAATGTCATCTTCTTGTGCATATCCTTTTCATACCAATCTAGATTTGTTTCTACTGACTTCTCCATGTTCATTTAGCTTGTTTCTGAATACCCATTTTGTTCCAATAACATTCTTGTCTTTTGGTCTCAGCATTATTATCCAAGTTTTGTTCTTTTCTATCTACTCTATTTCTTCATTCATGGCTTGTATCCAATCTTCATTCTCTAAAGCATCTTTTATTGTTTTAGGTTCAAATTCACATAGTAAGCATGTATGATCTTTCAACTTACTTCTTTTCATAACTCCATATTCTTTATCTCTAATGATTTGTTCTAGATTATGATGTCTTCTTACATACTGTGCCAATGTAGGTTCATATTTCCTTTCTACTTGTTCTTGATCTTCTGGTTCATCTTGTAGATTCTTTGTCTCTTCTTCTAGTTTCTTAGCAGCATCCTCTTGATGCTCGATAATTTCTTTTTGTGACTCAGCATTTGGTTCAAGTGTATTACTAGCCTCTCCTTCTTCCCTGTATACAAAAGATCTGTAATCTTTAGGTTCTTTCTTGCACTCAACTTCATTCATTTCTTTCTTGATTTGTACTCGACTCAAGGTATAAACAACCATACTTATAGCTTCTCTCTAATACTTTTTTGCAACATTCTTTTCTATCATTAGTGTTCTAGCACAATCCATAATTGATTTGTTTCTCCTTTTTGTTATACCATTCTATGGAGGTGTCCTTGGTATAGACATTTTTCTCTTTATTCCTCTATCATTGTAGAATATATTGAACTCGTTTGATATAAACTCCCCTCCTCTGTCAGATCTCAGACATTTCAAGCTTTTACTTGTTTCTTATTTTAACTTTTGCCAAATACCACTTAAACAACTGAAATGCATCAGATTTTTCTTTTAAAAACATTATAGTCATCATTCTATAATAGTCATCGACAAACAAAATGAATTAATTATCACCACAATAACTTCACACACCCATAGGTCCACAAAGGTTAGTATGAACCAATTACAAAATATTGTTAGAATTGTATGTCTTGCTCTTAAAACTAGACTTTTTCATTTTTCTCAATTGACATTATTTACACATCACATTATCAAGTTTATTCAATCTTGGAAAATCTCTTACTTTCTTCATTTTACTAATATTTACCAAATTCTCAAAGTTCACATGAGACAACCTCTTATTCCATAACCATACATCATCAAATTGTGTGAAGAAACATGTTTCTTCAGATAGGTCTAGATAGAACAAGTTACCTCTTTTATGTTCTCCAATTCTAATTAGTTCACCAGTGGCATCAAATATTTTAGCCTTTTTGTGATGAAATTCAACTCGGTAACCAGTACTGTTCAACTTTTCAACACTCATAAAATTATAGTTAAGACCTTCAACCCATTAAGCATTATCACATCTGATCTTATTAGTCAATCTTATTGATCCTTTTCCTTTCACAGGACATGGTGCATTACCTTTGTAATGATCTAATGTTTCAAACTTACTTTTATCACTAGTCATGTGATGTTAGAAACCACTATCAATAATTCATTTATCACCTTTAATTACATATGAAATAAGTGCAGTTTTCTCATCTTCATCAGAACATCTTTCATAGAAACATAAATAAATTGTTAGGAATTGTCCAAAGAGATGACTAAGAGGGGGGGGTGAATTAGTTATCTAAAAGTTTCAATTCTTTATCCAATTAAACATAAAGCATAAACACAATGAAAGAACACATGAACACAACACCAATATTTTGGTTACGGGGAACCCAAATAGGTAAAAACCCTGGTAGGAATTGACACCCACTAATATTTTGTACTGGTGTATTATGATCCTTGCTAGAAGATCCTTAACCCTATTAGGAGTTTATTTAAAATATATTTAGTATAGTAGACCTAGTCAAGGGTCGGACCCTATTAGGGGAGAGGATGCATTGTCCGAGAGCACACTACTCAAAGGGGTGAAGGCTACAACCTTTTGTTTAATAGATACACACTATATCTAGATCTTGGTGAACTATGCTTTGACCTGCTATTTGGATTAGTTCCAATGTATAGAAAAAATACTTTACTTAGTCACATAGACCTTCTTCTGATGGTTCAACACTTCGCACACTCTACTCTACTCTTACTGTCAACCATGAACCACCCTCAAGAAATCACAAATGACTACCTATAAATATCTTTCTTCTAAATGATATAATCAAGTCAGTTTGTTAGAACCACCTTGAAATCATATTAGAGAAACCATAACAAACTCCAATAAAAATTTAGTTGACTCTACTAAGCATGCAACACATTCTAGGACTTGTCCAATAAGATAATTTTAGATGCACGCTACACACTGTCGGCTCTACCAAAACAACTGTATCTTTCTCCTCAAGATGAATTACTTCATGAGCTCTTAACCGAACATCAACAACTCTTCTCTAAGCTTAAATCCAAGGGTGCATATCCAAATGATAGGCACAACTCCAAAACCAATAACATCTATGTCGGCTCTTCTGAATAAACATAGGAAACTGTTACTGATGAATAGAAACTGCATAACTTCACTTCTACTGATCATCAGACTCTGCATCCATGAATGTAACATCAATAAAATGTCTTCATCACATGTCCAAGGGTGCAAGGCTCCATGACAACTGTATAGACAACCATACTCAGAATACTGTATGTTACTATGTCAGGAACACTGCAGATACAAACTACAATATAATTATCTGTACTAACAATTATCCTTTGCATCCATGATATCATGATAATAACATGTCCATGCTTCATATACTTAAGTCTTATTGCATAAATCATCCACGCATGCTACTTTCTATATGTTGTCATCTATGACAAACATACAATCAGTACTAGCTTGATGGCAAATCTCCAAAAATCTCCCCCTTTGGCATTGATGGCAACGTGTGGAATGAAAAACCACCACTAATCCAATGAGAAATTATTTTATAACATTCTCCATTTCCTCATCAAAAACTCCCCCAAAGATGAATCCTCCTTTTTCTTCACTAATCTTCAATATTCTCCATTTCCTCAACTGAACTGCTTCCAAGACTAAATACTACTTCCCCTTAGTATACTACTCCTTCTTTGCTTTTGTTTAACATGACTAGGTATATTACTCCCCCTTTGAAATTAATGGAAAAGGGCTCCATTCATTTTAAGTACCAGTACTACTCCTGAGGTAGAGTAGTCGACCTTCCATCAGTCCCTGAGGACTTATGCCTTTTATTCTTTCTTTTAAGTAGAATCAGGGAAGGGAATTACTCCCAACTTCTCCATGAGATACTCAAAAGTATCCTTAGGCAAGGGCTTTGTGAATATATCTACCAACTGATCTTTAGTACTCACATAGTCCAACTTGACTTCTTTCTCTACCACTTTCTCTCTTAGGAAGTGATACTTGATCTCAATGTGCTTTGTCTTTGCATGTATCATAGGGTTCTTAGACATATTGATAGTGCTAGTGTTATCACAATAAATAACAATAGGATATTCAATCTAAATTCCAAAATATTTTACCATTTGCTTGATCCAAACAATTGTGGAACAATTCAGGGCTGCTGCAACATACTCTGCTTCTATTGTTGACTGAGAAATACAATTTTGTTTCTTGCTTGTCCAAGTGACAAGTCTATCACCAAGAAACACTGCTCCACCTGATGTACTTTTTCTATCATCTATGCATCCTGCCCAATTAGCATAAGTGTATACATGAAGCTCAACATTTTTTGAATTAGGATACCGTAGACCATGATCTATAGTGCCCTGCAAGTATCTAAATATTGTCTTTACTACCATTGGCTGACTTTGCTTAGGTTCTACTGCAAATCTTCCAACTATTTCGACCGTATTGGAAATATCAGGTCTAGTCTGAGTAAGATATATGATTTTACCAATCATAGAATTGTACAATGTTGTATCCACTACTAGTGAGTCATCTTCTTTTGTAAGCTTGCATCTAGTGATCATAGGTGTTCCTACTGGCTTGCAATCATCCATCTTGAATTTCTTCAGTATCTCTTTCACATACTTGGACTGATTAATAAAAATTCCTTTTTTGTCTGCTACACATTTAGTCCCAAAAAGTATTTGATAGGACCAATCATACTCATCTCAAACTCATTCTACATTTCTTTGGCAAATTCTGCACTTAGTTTGTCATTACCTCCAAAGATAATGTCATCAACAAATATAGCTACAAGTAGTAGACCTTCAGATGTCTCTCTAATGAATAGATTACAATTTGTTGCACCTTTCTTGAATCCAATCTTAATTAGATATCCATCAAGCCTTTCATACGAGGCTCTAGGGGCTTGCTTAAGTCCATAGAGTGCTTTCTTCAATCTGCATACCATATTAAGTCTATCTGATAGGGTGAATCCTTATGGCTGCTCAATCTATACTTCTTTAGTTCTCCATTCAAGAATGCTGACTTAACATCCATCTGATAAACTTTGAATTTTTTGAATGTTGCAAAAGCTAAAAATATCTTAATAGCTTCTAACCTGCTTACTGGTGCAAAAGTGTCTAAATAGTCAATACCTTCTCTTTTCCCATATCCCTTACATACCAATCTTGCTTTATTTCTTACTACTGTACCATCTTCATTCATCTTGTTCCTGAATATCCACTTTATTCCAATTACATTCTTATCACTAGGTCTTGGGACCAGTTCCCAAGAATCATTCTTGATAATCTGATCTAGTTCTTCTTTCATAGCATCATGCCAATCTGAATCCTTGCACGCATCTTCAATCTGAGATAGTAGACATATAGCTTCATTGCTGGCAGAGTTCTTTGCTTGTGATCTTGTTGTGACTTTGTTGCTCTAATCTCCAATGATGTCATCTTTAGAGTGGTATCTAGAAGTGAACTTCGGAACTTTAGGTGATGTAGACTCATCAGCCTTTGGAGTTTCTTCTTCACTTGTCTCAGGGTCATTAAATAAAACATCAATACTGTCAAACATTTCTTCAATAACTATCTCACTCGTGGAGGGTATGGGTTCTTCTTCAATCATAGGTGAGTAAGCATGATATCTTTCTTGAATCATAAAATTTTCATCAATCTTAACATGAGCAATTTCAATGATCTTCTCTAACCTTAAATTGTAACATCTATAAGCTTTTCTTTTAGTAGAGTAGCCAAGGAAAATACCTTCATTGCTTCTTATATCAAACTTGCCTACTACTTCATCCCTCTTGATGTAGCACTTGCTTCCAAAGATTCTAAAGTATTTTACTGTGGGAACATTACCAAACCATAGCTCATAAGGTGTCTTGTTTGTGTCTGGTCTCAATTGTATTCTATTGATGGTATAGACTTTTGTATTAACTGCATCTCTCCAATAGGTGTGTGCAACTTTTCCTTCTATCATGATGGTGTGTACTGTATCCAAGATGATTCTATTCCTTCTCTCTAAAATTCCATTTTGCTAAGGGGTTCTAGGAGCACTCAATTGTCTCTTTATGCCATGTTCTTCGCAGTACTCATAGAATCTGTCGAAGGTGAATTCTCCTCCTCTATCCAATCTCAAACATGTTATCTTTAGTCTAGATTCATTCTCAACCTTAGCTTTGAATATTTTGAACTTCTCAAATTCTTCTAACTTATCTTTTAAGAATGCAACCCACATCATCCTAGTATAATCATCAACAAACAAAATGAAATACCTTTCACAATAGTATGTTCTTGTGAGTTGGACCACATAGGTCTGTATGAATCAAATCCAACTTGTTCTCTATTGAATTATGCTTGATTCTAAAAGAGTTTCTCACATGCTTTCCCATCACATAGTCCCTACATATAGTATCAAGTGGCTTTGCTATGCTGGGTAGATCTCTTACTGCCTTTACATTGCTTATTTTTACTATGTTATCAAAATTGATATGACATAGCCTTTTATGCCACAACCGTCATTAACTTTAGCAACAAAACATCTTGCTTCTGAATTGAGTTGGAAAACATTACCTTTAGTCTTTGAGCCTGATGCAATCATAACACCATCCTCGTTGTTAATGATGCATTTGTCATCATTGAACTCCAACTGATAGCCTTTTCCAAGTAACTAACCAACACTAAGAAGGTTATGTTTCAAACCATCTACATAGAGAACATCATCAGTATTGTTCTTTCCATCCAAAGTGATAGCTCCTCTGCCAATGATGGGTTTAGGAGTGTTGTCTCCAAATCTAACCATGCCACCATTGTATTTGTCCATATGAACAAATTTGTCTTTATCACCTGTCATGTGATGTGAACAACTACTATCTATAATCCAGTCTGTCCTTATGTCAGCTTGTGAAATCAATGATAGCTCTTGTTCCTCTTTCTCATCTTTATGATTTGTCTTATTATTCATTTTTCTATAATAGAAATGAATCCAATTTCTTCTTCTCCTGATTCATCATCTGAAACTCCATCTTCAACATAGTAACATTCCTTAGAGTACTTAGGCTTGTAATCATTTTTGAATCTTCTAGCTCTTGTAGGACACTTAGATGCAAAGTGACCAATCTTATTACATGAAAAGCACTTAAATGGTAGTTGACCTTTATATTTTCCTTTTCCTTTCTTTTCTCTTTTTGCAATCATAGAAATGAAGTCATCTAGTGTTTTCTCTTCATCAATATTATCAAAATTACTAGAAGTGTTTGCAGATTTCTTACCATGGATTGTTGCTTTGAAGGCTGTCTCACTTTTAGGTTTTGTCTTCAATCTTGAAATCTCAAAAGCTAAGATTTTACTGATCAATGTCTCTCTCTTGAAATTTGATGTAAGTTGCATGGTCTCATCAAGGATGTTGATCTTGCTTTCATATTCTAGAGTGAGAGTAGTCATCAACTTGTCCATAATGTCTTCCTCTGAAATCTCTCCACCATTATTTCTGCTTCCAGCAAATGCTTCATTGATCCTTTGATTGTAGGCTCTAATGTTTTCTTCAGGTAACATTTCTAATGCATTTTATCTTTTCTTCCATGCTTTATGCGCGCATCCTTTTCTTGTTTATCTCCTTCAAACATGTCTTATAGGTGCTTCCATATTTTGTGGGCGGTGTCTCCTTTCTTTATTTCTGAAAACTCACTATCAGAGAGGGGGTTGATAAGGGCTTCTTTGGCTATTGCATTTTGATGAAATAGTTCTTTTTTATTTTTAGTAGCATCATCCTTAGCAAGGTCTTCCAAGGTAGGGATCTTGACTGCTTTGATAGTTACATCAAAAACATCAAAAGTAATGCATTGCAAATGAGTCACCATCTTGTTCTTCCAATCAAGATAATTCTCTCCATCAAACTTAGGACCATCTTTTCTGAAGTATGCCATCTGATCAACCTCAAGCTGTTAGACTTTCTCTCCAAGGTACTTGGCTCTGATACCAATTGTTAGGAATAGTCCAAAGAGATAACTGAGAGGGGGGGGGGGGGGGGGGGGGGGTGAATCAGTTATCTACAAGTTCCAATTCTTTATCCAATTAGACATAAAGCATAAACACAATGAAAGAACACATGAACACAACACCAATATTTTTGTTACAGGGAAACCCAAATAGGTAAAAACCCCGGTGGGAAATGACACCCACTAATATTCTATACTAGTGTATTATGATCCTTACTAGAAGATCCTTAGCCCTGTTAGGAATTGTTTTACAATATATTTAGTATAGTAGACCTGGTCAAGGGTCAGACCCTATTAGGATTCTTTTACAATAGTCCTCGTTAGGGGAGAGGATGCACTATCTGAGAGCACACTGCTCAAAGGGGTGAAGGCTACAACCTTTTATTTAACAGATACACACTATATCTGGATCTTGGTGAACTGCACTTTGACCTACTATCTGGATCAGTTCCAATGTATGGAAAAAATACTTTACTTGGTCACATACACCTTCTTCTGATGGTTCAACACTTTGCACACTCTGCAATGCTCTTACTATCAACCATGAACCACCCTCAAGCAATCACAAATGACTACCTATAAATATCTTTCTTCTAAATGATATAATTAAGTCATCATGTTAGAACCACCTTGAAATCATATTAGAGAAACCATAAAAAACTCCAATAATGATTTAGTCGGCTCTACTAAGCATGTAACACATTTTGGGACCTATCCAATAAGATAATTGTAGACACACGCTACACACTATCAGCTCTACCAAAACAACTATATCTTTCTCCTCAAGCTGAATTACTTCATGCGCTCTTAACTGAACATCAACAACTCTTCTCTAAGCTTAAATCCAAGGGCACATATCCAAATGATAGGCGCAACTCCAGAACCAATAACATCTTTGTCGACTCTTCTTAATAAACACAGGAAATTATTACTACAAATAGCGACTGCATAACTTCACTTCTACTGATCATCAGACTTTTCATCCATGAATGTAACATCAATAACATGTCTTCATCACATGACCAATGGTGCAAGGCTCCATGACAACTATATGGAAAACAATACTCAGAATATTTTCTACTACTCTATCAGGAACATTGCAGATACAAACTACAATATAACTATTTGAACTAACAATCATCCTTTGCATCCATGATATCATGTTGATAACATGTCCATTCTTCATATACTTAAGGCTTACTACATAATTCATCCATGCATGCTACTTTCCATATGTTGTCATCAATGACAAACATATAGTTAGTACTGACTTGCTGGCAAATCTCCAACATAAATTTAATATCACATTCATAAGATTCACTAGTTTCACTGTCAGTTTCTTCTTCAACAATATAACAAGATTTCTTACCTTTGTATTCTTTTTACCTTATTTGATCTTTTTCCTTTCTTTTATCTCTATACTTGCTTTCCCTTCCTTCATCCTTGTCAAACCTTTTAGGGAATCTTGCTGCAATATGGCCAACTTTGTTACATAAAATTTTTTTATAGGAAGTTTACCTTTGAATTTTCCTTTTCCTCTAGGGAGCCTTCTTGCCATGAGTGTCTCAAGATCATCTAGATCATCATCAGGAGTATCACTATCACTATCGTTGTCACTATTACTGCTCACACATCTTTCTTTTCCCTTCTTAGACTTATGAAGAACCATTTGAGACTTGAATGTAGATTCAATGTTGTGAATAGTGAAATTATCAAAAGTAGACAACTCAAAAGCAATAAGCTTACTAACAAGACTTTCTAGAGTTAGGACATCACCAGGATTACATATAAATTCTTGTGTTGCAAAAACTCTAATAGCATAGATAGGAAGCAGATTTCTCAACACTTTACTAATAACAGTTTCATCATAAATGTTTCCATTAGCTCCTCTAATAGCATTTACTACCTCCTTAATTCTGCCACAATATTGAGAAACATTTTCACCTTCTTGCATTTTCATTTCATCAAACTTACCTCTCAAACTTCTAGATTTGGTTCTTAGTACATTTGTGTCCCCTCCATAGATATCTACTAGAGTGTCCCACATTTTCTTTGCATTAGTACAATCCTTGATGTCTTAAAATTTAGGATAGATTAGGGCGGATGCAATCTCCAACATTGTCTGATTGTGTTCTCATTTTGATTTCATCTCCTCAATAGTCAAAGGTGCAGTAGGTTTTACATAGTCATTTTCCAAATAGTACTTTGTCAAGTCACCAATATCAGCTAGGTTCAATTTCATCAAACTCTCCCATGCAGGGAAGATTTCCTTGTTCAGCTTTGGTACCTCCCTTTTGTACATCTTGATCATTAGCTTTAACTACCTTTAAAAAAATTCTCTACAAGCACCAATAGCTCTGATACCAATTGTTAGAATGATTTTAGAATAATTGAGAGGGGGTGAATTAGTTATCCTCAAGTCCAGATGTACCAATTCAACTTTCTAGCTCTTCAACAAACTTAGATCTAATTAGAAATTCACTCGGTCTCTATAGTACATATATCAATTACATAAAACTTGCAGTCCATTGTCCAAAAATAATCAACTTGCAGAATATAAAACTTTCAACATCATTCACATCAAATAGCATTCACACAAGTATAACACTAGTATAATACTGTTAGGTCAATCTTGATTAAAGGATTTAACTAATAGAATGATTATAAAGTAATAGTAGGTTCTAATCTAAACTATACAACTCACTTTGCAAATGCAGGTCCACTTTTCTTATATGTTGATTTATTGACTGACCTTCATTTCCATTTCCATCTTTGATCTGCTTGGAATTCTCTTCAAGCAATCACCACAACTCTATTCACCTCTTCATAGCTTCACCTTTAGCCTTCTACTTAGATTCATCAGTCAATAACACCAACCTCTTCCTCTCTCTTTTTCAGTAACCTCAGAATTAGGTCATCCTTATACCTCTTTCATCAGGTAGATTAATCTTTTATTTCTTAATCTCTTCTGTAGATCTTAGGTTTAGGTTAGATTCATCGAATCATTCCATAATTTTTTTCTCCTTCTTTTCCTTATAGATACATCTCCAAACTTCTCCTTGAATCCATAAGAAAATGATTTACCATGCATTAAATGCTCCTTACCATTCATTAATAATGTCAACACATTTTACATATCTTAAGAATTCAACTATGTCGGCTAGGATTTTTAATTCTTTCTCAAACTATAAATTACTGACACTCGGTTAATATTGTGTTTATCTCCACAATCATTACTAGATATCTCGATCATCGCTAAAACTTTACTTCTCAACAAACACTATCTTTGATCTGTAATTCTCTATCGCTCGGTGATTACTGATGCTCGATTGACACTAGATTTTCTTGGCATATACTAGCGCTCGGTCGACACTAACATCACTCGGCTTTAACTAAATTTCTTCACTTTTTCTCGGTTAAGCCTATGTTTCCAGTCTTTCTTTTTCACTTAGTGTTAAAGATAAACAACACATTACCTTGTCAATGTGCCAACTAATCAAGTACCCATTGAAGTATCACATAGCTTAACCTTTCCTTAGGTCCTCTTGTTATCTCCTCTTTTCAAATCCTCTTCATCAATCAAAAGATATTGTACTCTCCTAGATAGCAACTGTCTTACCAGTTAAGGTTTGACATCAATGCCAATATAATAATTGTTTCAATTGTAGTTTCCAACAATGGGTGGACTATCCTATCTTTGACTGCACAAACTACACCAAATTAAAACTAGTATACTAAACAATTAACAATTTTCATCCCCACTACCTCTTTATAAAAAAGTTCTCTAATAGGTCATGTTGGTTAGAAAACTAGGATTCCATTAAAAAAATTAATGATTACATTATAAATAGAGTGTAATATTGAAAAGTACAAATGAAAAAAATGACTTTTAAAATTATAAAATCATGTCAATCAACATTAGCAATGTCCAAAATGGAGGCATCCTTAAAAAATGGAAATGGATGCAACAACTTGAGAGAGACATGATTAGAAATAGTGTAAAGTGATGTGTAATCAATGTCAGTAATATAAAATGAAATTCCTCAATCCAATACTAAGAAAAATTAGAAATCAAGAAGAAAATCATTTTTGGGTGGTGAGGAGTAGTACTGTTTCATTTGAAATATTGTGGAAGTACACTTCTATGCTTCTAATAAGGCAGTTATTTATTAATAAATGTAATTTTCTAACTCCTTCAAAAGGATGCATGTTGATCGATGTGAGCCCCATAATGTCGAGTGGTTAGTGATTTGTTGACTAGTTGAACCATGCAAATTAAAAATGTGTCAATACTTAATCCCCTTTCCAAAAACTTCTTCCTCATTTTTTGTGTGTAGACACAAGTAGAAAATGTGTTGAGACTTAATCCAAGGAATATATGATATGACAGGAAGACTACAACTATTTTTTAGAAAATTCACCAGGACCACAATGAATTTTTTATTATTTTCCCACTAACAAAACATCTAGGGCATTTTGTTTCCTGTAAATTAGTTCAAATTAAAAACACAATAAGGTAGTAGTTGGAAGATCTCAGATTATCAAGTGTAGGGGTCTATAGGGTCCTAACTATTGGAAATTCAGATTTTTATTAGTATTATAATCCTATTTCATTTCCATGAGAACATAAATCCTCTTTTACCTCCATCTTTATCTCATTTATAGCTTTGGGTGGGTGCAAGAAGCTGAGTCCCACTTTTGGGAAAAAAGTGGAAGTGTTTTCACTATTTTTTAAATTTCATGTCAATTGATGTCTAAATTTGAGTCACTTAGAGATTGAATCTCAAAAAACTTTAGTAATAGAAAAAGTAGTTCTCTGCGTCTACTTTTCAAATATGTAATTTATTTAAATACCTCCATGGTATAAAGTGTTTTTCAATAGGTATCTTTAAAAACCACTTTTTCAAAATGCATGTTTTAGGACCATACCACACCTGTGTATGACGACCATATTTGACACAAATAAATGATTTTTTTGTGAATCCTTCTAGGGAAAGATACCTAAGACACCAAATATTGATGAACATATTTTTCCATATTTTTTTATTAAATTTTTTTTGAATAATTTTTTATTAACTATAAAGAACATTTTCAAAATGTCTGGTGTACGACCACCATAATTTGATGAAAATTTTATATTTCTTCAAAAAATAAAAAATTTAATCTTTAAGATAATTGTGTGTACTAGTAAAAGTACCTTCATAGAGTTAGCTTAGCAATAAATGAATAAAATAGACTAATTTACCATAATTTAAGAGCTATTTAAATGCAAATACAACTAATGAGCACTCTATGGATCTCTATTTAAGTTTGCTAATAGTAAGCTCTCAGCAAGCCTCCATTAGTGACAACCTTAAAATGAGAAATGATAGATGATTAAGATAATTAAGTGAATTCTAATTGAAACTAATGCTCAAAATAGCCTAAAATGTCTTTCTAGCTCAAAAACTCAAGAGGTTTGATGCAATTCTCAAATTTGTGAATCTTTTTCCATTGATTTATGTCTTGCTTTTATATATTTTGGCAAGTGTAGGGGGTGGAGTTGAGTTGATCATTGTTGAATTAAGGTTGAGTCCATGGTTCTACCTTTAGGGACAATTTAAATGGATTGTCCTCAAAGCTTGGGACAAAGAGACAAGATGAGTAGTCAAGATGCTTTTACTTTAGGTGTGATTGAGATTCGATTTGAGCTTGATCCATGTGAGTCCAATCCTTAATTCCCATTGGTTGAGGCATTTTCCTCCCATGTGGTGGGTGAGGGAAAATAGAGATTTAAAAATTAAATTAAAATGATTTGTTTAGCCATGTGCACCCCTTGAATGGGTTAATTTGATTTAAATTGAACTATACAATTAATTAGATTAATTTCACAACTAATTAATTTATCTTGATTTAATTGATTTAAATTGATTTATTGGCTTTTGATTTTCAATTAAAATTAAATTTTGGTTTGATTGCAATTTATTACTTTGATTTTGCCTTAGTTGCTCACTTGATTTAGTCCTGACCATTTTTAGGTGATTATAAATGCCCCTTTTTGAATCAATGTGCGAAGTGTATCGGTTCAAAGAATGTTTGATGTCTTGATGCAGAGCCAATGATTAACTGATGTCTAATTAGATGTTGATAAAAGATGTAGATATCAATGATGAAGTTTGATTTATTGAAGCTCCTTTTGCTCGTTTTGATGATGGATCACTGATATGATGCCTGATTCGATGCAATTTGATGCCCCACTTGATTGTTAGTGAAAAAAATTTCCATTAAAAGATTATGCTTCTGATTTGATTAAGCTGATGATGATCCTGATAATTCGAGTGTATGCCCCCTCAAAAATGAAATCAAATTTGATTTTGGTGAAAGATATTGCATTTTTTATCATTTGCATTGAATATTTTTTATTAAGTTAATTTTGATTTCATTTCTAATATTGAAATTATGATTTTGTGATGACAAATGCCCCTAATTTGGCCGATTAGGTGTTTGATTTTGGTCCATGGTTATTTTCTAGTCAAAAGTGCCCCTTTTTAGGTGAAAGGGGCTATTATAGGAGTAAAAGGTCATTTTCACTATTTCACTCTAACCCTTCTAAGCCTTTTGTGATGCTTATCTCAATTTGAGAGCATACATTCAAGTGAGGTTGATGGTACCAGTGCCTGCTGGCTATGGCCCTCTGGTATGTACCCCTAGAAACTTTGTTCGTTTTACGCATTTAAATTTTAAAATTTTTGGATTTTTCATAGGAAAAACCTATTTTTCCATTTTTTAAATTTAGCTAAGCTTTCAAGCATTTTAGCTGCGCATACAAGTTTTTTTGTGTGCATCCGTGGTTTTTTGTAGTGCGTTCAATCATTCTTGTTGCGCTTCTAAATGTGAAACCTAGGTCAAGATTTTTCCTTCAGGAGTTTCTGTTGTGCTTTCAAATTGAAATACGCATTTGATTAGTTTAGCGGCGCGTACAAGTGAATCTTGAAGCACGTACTAGTTTCTACAACACTTTCAACTTATGTTTGCACTTTTAATTACTTTTGATGCACTTTCAAAAATTTAAGCTTCACATTTGATTTCCAATGCATTCAAGCCATAAATAGCGCGTACACCCTATTTGGGAAAATTTTGAGTCTTTCAGTCAGTTTTTCTATTTGTCTGATGTCATCGATTGGTCGATTGGCTTAGGTTTTGAGTCATGTTTATAGCAAGTTGTTTGATGTCAAGTCTAGTCATTTGAAATTGAATTTTTATTTTCAATCTTGATTACATGATAAATTTTTCATCCTCTTTGAATAGAATTAGGAAAATTGATTGTGGTTTGATTTGATTTTTTATTGGTTGATTGACTTGTGATGATCCAATAGTTAATGATGCCACTTTTTGATGTATTTTAACTTGCTTCCATAGGCTCACATTTAGAAGTTGGTTGTCCAAGGTTTGTTCTCATTATCATTCGACATGATCAAGGATCTCAACAGCCAAGAGTGTCGGTTTATTGGTCGATGCAATTTAACATTCTTGTTTTCTCTCCTCTGATTTTGCATGAATCAACATCTACTCATAGCTATGGTACAGTGTTGGCACTCTGACCATAACACATTCCACTTACTGATGGGAGAGATCACCATCACCCCTAAGGATGTGTACCAATTATTGAGGATCCCCACCCATGGGGAGATTGTATATTATGATTAGGTTTATGACGACACTGTATGTCGGTAGATCTTTGGCGACCCCACTATCAGAGATGATAGTATCCTATGGGTGTAGTTCCCTTCTTTCTCGGTACTACCAGAAATACTAGGAGCTCTAGTTGGTAGGTTTTTGGTTTCAAATCATTGAGGACATGGTTTTATAGTCAGATGGGGTCAGATACTAGAGGATATGATTACCCACCCACGTAGATTTGATTGGGGCTCATGCATTCTAGTACAGCTTTATCATGAGCTTCATGATGTGTATCGGTGTGGGGCTACTCTTTTTGTTGGGGTAGTCCTATTACAACTGTGGACATAGGAGCACATTCCTGTGACTCAGCCCATTGTACTACGACAATGTGATCCAAGATGGTCATTTGTATTTATATATGAGGGGATGGTTGTTCAGACCCACTTGGGAAAGTTAGATTATTGGCATCACATAGTTGGCGATGTTGATCAGGTGGTGTGGTGGTCTTATCTAGGATGTGAGCCTTAGGCTGAGGATGCATTTGAGATTCCTTACATGTGCATGCCACGATGGATGATAGGGCAGATGCCCTTGATCATTGAGAGATTCTGCTTCTTCCAGGTCCTGCAATAGTTCAGCCACCCTTAGGGTATACCACAAGGATTGGCACTATACGCATGGGTATAGGTTGAGAGATCCCTTTGGGTACCACATATTGACTATAGGATAGCTTGATATGAGTTACTGTAGCTTCCTCACTTAGCCTAGGATATGAGGGAGCATGTTGTTGATGTTGATATGATAGATGACTATTCCCAGTGGTTCTTACAGAACCCATTTCCTAGCTTCACCAATCCAACAGAGATAATTCCTAGAATTGATGAGCAGTCTGATGATGATAGTGGTGATGCCAGTGGTGGTGTAATGCCCCTCCAATTGGGCACATTCATTAGGTTTTATTTCATTTTTTTTTGAGAGGATTGATGGAAGATGATATATATTTTTTATGTTTTGACATTTGCTATGGTTGCTATAGCTATCTACTAGTTACAGACATGTTCATTACCTTCCTAGTTATATCCGATATTTTTATTATACTTGCATCAGGTTGTGATGAGATAATATGTGGTACCTATTTGATTTGATGATTTCCTAGTCATACTGCATTTCATGATATAATGCATAACCATGATTTTGTATCTTAATGTTTACTTGGAAGTATAATGTGTTTATGGATAAATATATCTATTGATTATATTCATTCTTGATATTATGACTATGGTACTAATGCTACTAACATTTTTATCATGTTTATGCTATCATATTGTCTGGCGTGCTTGCAAGATGAGGGGAGGCAGTCATAGTTGCTTCTGCAGGAAATCTACACGATGTCGCATTCCCCCTCCTTGTTTGCTACTATTTGCATATATGTACATGTATGTTTTTTTGTTTGTTTGACTCAATGATGTAGCTGCAGGTACTAGGCACATTCCCCTAAATTTATAGGATCGAGCGTGTCTTCTCTCAATGGAAAATAGTTGATTCAGATATGGCCTTCAAACCCACACTGCCACTATTATTTTGGGTTGCATTTTGTTTCTTTTCTTCGTGCTACCATACTGAGTCCAGTCTGAAGTCTTGTAGTCTTTCACGTGCTTTGACATGCATTTAGAAATTAGAAAATTAGTATAATTAAATATTCTATAATTTTGTTTTTATAACAAACTTAATATTAAGGCAAATATTTGCTAGGAGCAAAATTTCTTTAAAATTATTAGAAGCCTATTTCTTTAAAAAAATATATATAGAAGATTTATTTTAAAATTTGGATCATTTTTCAAAAGAACTAATAACAATAATATAGTTGTATAGATATAAATTAAAAATAAAATGAGATAAAATAAATAAATAAGGGTAAGAAAATAAGAGGGTAGTAAGAGCAATTAAATAGAATTTAATATAATATCACATTTTACTACAAGGTGGATTAAAATAAAAGAGATATTAAATAATGTCGGTTTCAAGACCGTTATTGGTTATGGAACGACATAAGAAATAAATATAATCAAGGAAAGTAGTTTTGGGAAAAAAAGGCTGGAAGTGAACGGGGGAATTAGCGATTCAAGAAATTTTCAACCTTGCCAGATTTTGATGTGTGATTGTGAGGTAGGCTCTTTCTTTTATTTTTTGAAATCTGAAAGTTAATTTTGGAAATTAATTGTAGGGCTTTGCAATTGAGTTTGTGAGTTTGAAATCATGTGTATGTTAAATAGCTATAATAAAGTTTTCTATATATCATCAATCTCAAAGATAGTAATTATTTTCATTTACAAGTCTTCATTTGGAATCAAATGAAATAAATCATTATTCTCCCTAGATTTGAAAATTGTGTTTTTGATTAATTAGCCTGTAAGATAATTTAATAGTTTTGTAGGAGAGATTATAAACCTACATAGATTTATCTGTTCACCTCTGAACTTGTTCTAGCTGCTAGTACTCCACGGTGCAAAGAATCGTTCCAACAAAGGAGAGACTTTAATATAATATAAAATCCTACTAAACTTAAGATAAAAGTGTTTCAATTTCATCACTTATAAAGTTTGAAAAAAATATTATTAAGAGATAACATTTCCAACTGGTATGGTGTTTAAAAATAAAAATAAATTTCAGGATGAATTGAGTGGAATCTATAAATTGGATTAAAATAAATGAAAATAGAGTAGTAAACTTCTTAGTTTTCCTAAAATCAACAATAAAACAAGCTCCTTGGCTGGCTTTTCAAACAAATAAATCATCCTTTAAAATAAAATCTACACTTCTCAACTCGCAACCTCCAACTTTCAACTGCAAGTTTGATTGGCTCAAATATCTTTAGTTGTCAAGGTTTTGCCATTACTACCAGCATCTGATCACTTATTATAATTATCTTTGAAATTATGTGACTGATTTTAATATGTTCTTCCAGCCAGATATTGCAATCTTTATGTTTTTTTTTTACTATAACAAAATATCCAAACAAAAAAACTGTTATTATTATTGTTGTTTTGTTGTTCATATATTTTAATGTGAATGGTAAAAATATATATATATATATATATATATATAGTAAGTTATAGTTTTATTTACTTCAAATCATAATATAGTAATTATCTTTTATATTCATTTGTTCTTCCTTCTTAATAAGATAGCAAAAAATTCATTTAAGAAAAATATTAACTTTCATCTCATGTTTTTACGTAGCAGATTGGTTCTTTCTTAAGAATATGGAATATATTCTTAAATTTCATAATTATGTAAATTTCTTTGTTTACTTTTGAGATAAGCTAGGATTTATTAAGTTTTAAAAGATTATTATTTAGAATTTTGGTTTATATTAATAGAATATTAGTTTATATTAATAGAATATTAGGATGATTTTAAAAGGGAAAAATAAAATAAAATTTGTAGATTTAATTATGTTATATTCTTTTGAGGAAGTTTAATTTAGAATATTTGAATGGTTAATTTTTAATATTTAGATTTGTTAAATTAGTTTTGGAGGTTAGTTAATAAGAAAGTTTGAGTTTTTATTATAATGATTAGATGGCTAAAGATTTTAAGAATTAATTTTAAGTTATTATTTAGAAGATTTTAGTGTTGATTTAAGATAATTAAAGTGTATGAACAATGTTTTTTCTTGTTCTATTATAATCAATTGATGATTATTTGAGTCTTAATATTTTTGTGACTTTATGGTTTCTTTCGTTGAGTGTTGAATTCTTTTGGTGCTCAGCAGAGGCTTCGTTGTTAACCTTATTTGAAACTATGTAAGTTATGTTTTGTGTGTTTGATGGATCTTTGTAAAATGTTGCCACTTGGAATTTGTTAATTATTTTTTGAGGGCACTTGATATTATTGTGAGAACTTTGGTTATATTTTCATTGGATCCACTATGGCACTTTTATGTTGCCTACAAGATGGGTGCTTATTATATGAAAGGTTTTGATTTAAGATTGGTGAAATACATAAATATTTTATAATCCTAATGCGTAGAAGGTGGATCTAGTTTGTGTCCAGTGTAAGTTTGGTGTGGGAGGGACTACTAGGTGCATAGTTGAAGGGTGGCTCACATTGGGGGTCGGGGCCCAAAGTGGCCAGTCCTAGATAACCCAAAGAAAGAGTTTTTTTAACAAGTGATAATATAATTAAAAATTTATCGGGTTTGGTTTTTTTCACATTAATACAAGATAATAATACCTCACCCATGCCTAGAGTATGCATGCACTCTTTATGAGGGTGGGTAGAGAAGGCTTGGCTGTCTATGGAACATTGATCTGGCATTATGACACCTCGGTATAGTGAGGTAGTTGTTTCCACATGGTGTCCACCTACGCACCAAGCCTAGAGAGGCTATGAGGTGGCACTAGCATGGAACCATGTGATGACACCCTTTAGTTTGTATACTAGGGTCACCTCATGTGGTAGCTTTGCCTCTAGTGTAGGATGTGGTTGTGGATTATGATAAATATTTTGATAGAACTTCTTTTGTTGTTTTGTTGTGATGTATCAGTGGTAAATTTAAATGTTGTATTTTAAGTCATCTTTTATTCCTCGTATTTATGATTTTGGCATGTGTGGGCCTGAAGTCCATCGCCTAGCTCGGGGGAATGGGCCATGAGGTTCATGTGGTTGGGTGGTTAATATTTTTCCACTGACGCTCATGTTTTAGATCAAGGATTTCTAGATCTTTTCTATAGATATTTGGCTTCCTTATTCCATGGAATTCACCTATAGAGGTTGCATTATTATTGTACTCTTAATGTAAAATTCTATGTAAACATTTACAGTTGTAAACTATGAAAAAAATTGTGAAGAGATGTAGTATGTAGTCCCTTGATGTATCGGGGCATGTAATGGCATTATGTAGTTATCATACATGGATATGACAATTAGATTGATGTAAAGTGGCAATGGTGATTCAAGTTTATCTTTTCTTTATTTGTTTATTATATTAATGTTGTTGTGTATCAACGTCAAGGAACCTTAGAGGGTGAATATCAAATATGTGTACTTTATTTAAATTATTTTATTAAATGATTTTTAAAAAAAATTAGTTAACTCTTTGGTTCCCTAGCGGGGGCATTACAGGTGGTGGTAGATGGGTTTGTCAGGATGACGAGTAGGTAGAGTGAGAAGAGGATGTGGGATTTTTATTCTTGTGATTGCTACACCTAATCCTTCTAGAGGTGGATTTTGCATGAGAGGTGGACAGGTTAGAGTTCAAGGTAGCCCCTTTAGGGTGACTCATCAAGTGTGGTAAGATATACTAGCCAGATGGGGTCAGCATAGGGTACAGATATTTAGGGTGGTTGTAGCATAGGTTGTCATAGATATTGATGCACAGGTTGTGCAAATATTGGTAGACTGAGCACAGGCACCTCTGACACCTCCTCCTCCATAGGGTCCTCCTCCTTCTACATAGCTTCCATCTTCTTCTTCTTTTATTCCATCTTCTTCTTCTCTTACATCTTCTTCTTCACTTCCATCATCTTCTCTGGCTCCTCCTCCATAGGGTCCTCCTCCACCTACACCAATGTTGGGGTCAGATGTTCAGTCTTTACAGTATCAAGTTTCAGAGATTAGGTAGCAAGTCACTCAGTTGGGCAATATGATGCAAAAATTTATGGCTACCATGAGTTAGTATGGGCTACATGAGAGCTCGAGTCATGGTTCTAATATAGGTCCTGGTAAGATGGTGCAGGTGGTTCAGGTAGTTGATATATATATTGAGCCATTATTTTGATGTATATTATGATTGATGATATCAAGACATTGTACTCATATTATTTTATCAGATAATGTTCTTTATGATCGATACTTTTCATATTTATGGACTCTAATTCACATATTGATGATGGACATTGATGATACCATGGACTAGATTTGCTTTGGTAGATTTACTTTATATGATGTCATCATGTGTTGGACGTCTTTTTCAAGTGCTTTATATGATATGCAGATCTATATGATTTATCTCTACATGCTATGTTTTTATGCTTTTCAGATGTAGTTTATGATATGAATGCACATGTTACGTCTAATTATGCAAATGAGTTTCTTATTTATGACATAGGTTAGATTGATGCATTTAATACATGGTTTAATGTTTAATGATTTCTAATGATTTTTAATGCTTTAATAATTATGTGGATAGATGCATTATGTGATTTATTGATGTAATGTGATGGAATGAACTAGGTGGATAATGAAATGTAAATGTCATGGATGAATGGATATTTAATGAAATTATATGGTTTAATGTGATTTAATGATTAATTTATGGTTTTACTAATATATAGATGTAATGAAATGTATTGATTCGAATGGATGCAACTAATTTAATAATTAATGATTTGTACTAATGATGTGATTAATGAATAATGTATGATGGACTTAACGTAATTTATATGATCTAATGTAATGCAATGTTGCACTTAACACACTTATACCTCCTGAATGTAATTCAAAGTTTTAAATGTAATGAACCCTAATGAATGCACCTTAATGAATAATGTAATGTATTAATGAGATGAATTTAATGTCATATTTAAAATAAACTTAATGCAATGTAATCAATAACCTCATGATGTACAAATATAATGATGAATATAGACATTGAAAGAGGCCTCCCAGACAAAGGCACAATCTGACATTACAAAGATGAGTCACACAATAAACCCAATAATGACAAGCCTCAGTACTGGAACAAGAACAAAAAAATTGTCACTGATGGAGCCATGGACACTAAGCATGTCCAAATTATTTTGGCTGGTCCTACACCAACTCCAGCATATCAACAAAAATAACCACATATCAACTAACAACCTATGTAGCACTCTCAACCTCAAATCAATCAGCAGCCTATGCAAAACTAGATCAACAACAAGCACATCAAGCGAACCAAGAAAATCAAGCTAATACCATATCAACAACCCCAACTCAAATAGGCCTCAAGTCTAGACTCATAAAAAATGAACCTTCACCCCTCTTGGTGAACTAATGGATGTGATCTTCCATCAAATGGCTAAAGCCAATCTAATCACTTACTTGCTAGTTCATAAATTTGATGATGCAAATCCCAAGCCTACATGGTACAAAGATCATGAATATTGTGACTATCATCATGTCAAAGGACACGCTACCCTCAAGTGCATGAAAATAAAGCACTACATCCAAGATCTCATTGACAGAAAGGAGATCCAAGTGAACACAGCAACCCAACCTTCACCTAATGCCAATCTACAAATCTATTAGAATGTGTTCCCTCAACACAATACTAGGAAGAACCAAGTCAATACCAATCCTCCACCCCAGAACCAAGGCAAAGGAAAACAAGGAGACCATGTTGACCACAAAGACTATACTACTTCCCACATCAACTATGACAAATTTTTCAGATGCCTAACCCAAGTTTAGCCCATAGTTAATGGCATCCATGTCAAGGGATCCAATAGTCAGTGTGCAGTCACCACCCATAGAGGCTAGATATTTTTCACCGGTGCTAATCCAAGGCCTTCACATAATGCACAATATAACCTTCTAGAACACCTTGGGAATACACTTTCCCAAATCTCCATCCTTGACCTTCTCCTCACTTCACCCATCCATCAAGAGATCCTTAATCAAGCCCTTCAAGAAGGACATGTCCCCACAAACATAAATGCCATCCAATTTGAGAACCTTGTGGGACATCTATCAACATTATGTGCTCTTTCCTTCAAGCCATCAAACATACCACCTATTGAGCCTGACCACAATCTCTCTCTCCGTATCACCATCATGGTCAGAGACTTTTCCATCAAAAGGGTCATGATAGATAATGGCTCAGCCCTAAACTTGTGTACATTGAAATTCATCCAGCAAGTGGAATTCATAGAGGTTGACATATCACATGATGTTATCACTATTAAGGCTTATGATAACTTGGAGCGTACCTCAAAAGGTACCATTAATTTTCCCATCAAGCTAGGCCCAACAAATCAAGACACCATATGCCATGTTGTAGATCTAGATCTTCCATATAACATCCTCCTTGATCCACCATGGATTTATTCCATCAGAGCCGTACCATCTACTTATCACCAATGTCTCAAATTTCTTCATCAAGACACTAAGATCACCATCCATGCAGATCCCCAACCCTTCTCATATTGTCATACATTGGAATATTCATTCCCCCATTAAACCTATTATCCTGGAATTGACATTGGCACTTCAGTCACCAACTCATCCTGATCCCATAGCAATCTAGAGACTATCTTAGCCTCCACCCTTTCTTCCATCAAGATCAATAACCAAGACTGTGGTAAGTATAGCCTAAATGATGCATTTTCAATAGGGGCCCTACCTCTTGATTTGCATGCACAAGGGTACCCAAGCCACCAAAGAAAGCCTACTTTGGTAGATCCTAAAATCAAGCAATTGGGACCATTAACTTTTGTTTCCCATGGAATCATAAATAGTCTAGAGATGGACCCCGATATCAATAGGTGTCTATAAAAATATCATCCACCCCCTGAAACTAATCTCCTCAGTTACTTCAAAGATAAATATCCTTCATCACACAAATATGCTACAGAGAAATGGCACTATCAAGGTGGTGGTCTAGGACCAGAAGAAATTGGTAGCAAAGATCCAATAGAGGCCTTACAAAATCCTAAACATCAAGTCATTGGCTTTAATACCTCTTGTCTATGCATACAAGAACCCAATACTTCAATTGGGGGCACTAATTTTCCCAATGTAACCCTCTTGAATATCCAAGACAAACTTGTAGAAATTGAAGACATCCCTAAAGAGGAAGAAAATAAATCTTGCGATGACATCTTTGATGATGATACCCTCCTAGGAACTTCTATCTTCCATCAACTCTCCATAAACATCATTGAACTTCCCCTCATCCATCCTGAACTCATAGAATGGGATCAACCAATCGTCACACATATCGATGAGTTCCAAAGCATAGAAGTACTCCTAAGATTCATGGGGGCATCAGGTCAACAATCAGATCAAGAACAAGAATCAACATATGTCTCCAAGCTTGACCCTAAGGGATACTTTGGGAAAGATGAATTCCTTAGTCACAAAATTGAAAAAGAAAAAGAAAAGAATGAGTCTTTTTGTGAAAACCCCTCTAGAGTACATTCTGACTCTAAAAAATAAAAAATAAAGGGCATATCTTCTGGTAAAAACCTCTCTGAGGTGCTAGAAGATGAGGACTTTCCTCTTGCCCCCATCTAGGATTATAGACTAGAAAAATCATTTATTATTATCAAGGAAATGAAGCCAATCAACTTGGGCATAGAAGAATACACAAGGATCACTTATATTGTAGCATCCCTGACTGAAGCTGAAGAGACATCATTCATAGCACTCCTCAACAAAGCCACTATCAACTTTACATGGTCATATGCACACATGTCAGGGCTTGATCCAAATCTTGTTGTCCATCATCTAGCAGTGGACCCGACCGCCAAACCAATGAAGCAAAACCTAAGAAAAATGCATCCAAAAGTAACCCTTCTGGTAAAATTAGAATTAGAGAAGCTCCTACAAGCCAAAATCATCAGAGCTATAGACTACTCAGAGTGGATCTCAAACATGGTCCCAGTCACAAAACCTTTACATGAGATCACAATCTACATAGATTTTAGAGACTTGACAAAGCATGTCCAAATGATGATTTCACCTTACCAAAAATTGGCATGATAGTTGATCTCACAATAGTCCATGAGATGTTGTCACTCATGGATGGCTTCTTAGGGTACAATCAAATTTGAATAGTAGAGGATGACCAACACAAAATAGCATTCACAACACCAGAGGGAACCCTTTTCTACAATATGATGCCATTTGCGCTAAAGAATACAGGGGCCACATATTAGAGAGCAATGACATCCATTTTCTATGATATGATACATAAGATCATGGAAGACTATGTGGACGATATCTTTGCAAAATCCAAAACACGATTGGAACACCTTGACATCCTTAAGTGTGTATTTGATCATCTCCATCATTATGGCTTAAAGTTAAATCCAAATAAATGTGCCTTTGGCATAACATATGGAAAGTTGTTAGGCTTTATCATGTCATGGTGTGGCATAGAGATTGACCCCAAGAAGGTCAAATCCATAACAAAATACCTCCTCCCAGGACACTCAAATAGCTCAGAATCCTACAAGGAAAACTACAATCAGTGCATCACTTCATATCATAGCTGGAAGACAAGTGCCAACCTTTCACACATCTCCTTCGCTAAGACACAACCTTCAAATGGGATCCTATCTACCAAAAAAGCTTTGAGAAGATAAAAGAATATCTGGCCAATTCTCCCATCCTTGTACCACCAGTTTCAGGACACCCTCTAATATTATACATCTCTTCAACAACTACAGTACTAGGGGCACTCTTAGCACAAAATGATGACAATAACAAAGAAAGCTCCATCTATTATATTAGCCAAACTCTTGTCATCTATGATCTCAATTACTCATCCGTGGAGAAATTATGCCTCACAGTGGTCTTCGCCACTCAAAAGCTCAAACATTATTTGCTTAGTCACACCATCAAACTCATCTCAAAGGTGGATCCACTCAAGTATCTTCTATCAAGAACAACTCTCACAGGTCATATGGAAAAATGGGTCATGTTGTTAAGCAAGTTTGATAGCCAGTACGTCTATAGAAAAACAATCCAATGGAAATTAATTGTCAATCAGCTAGCAGAAGCACCACTAGTAGATGCATATCCATTAATCATATAATTTCTTGATGAACATCTATGCATGATCGAAGAAAAACCAATATGGAAGCTATACTTTGATGGATCCTATACATTACATGGATCAGGGGCAGGAATCCTTTTTGTCACCCCTCAAGGTGACTACATCCCTAAATCATTCAAATTAGGATTCCCATGCACCAAGAACATTGTGGAGTATGAGGCACTCATTTCAAACCTTAAGACAATTATCTAATGGAACATCACAGAACTGCAAGTGTTTGGAGATTCACAGCTAATTATCAAGCAAGTCCTAGATGAATTCCAAACAAAGGATGACAAGTTGTTATCCTACAAAGAACTAGTGGATAGATTGAAAGAACACTTCCTGAGTCTATAGGTCATGCAAATACCAAGGCCACTAAACAAAGCATTTGATGCAATGGAAACCATCAGGTCCTTGCTAGATATCCCATGTGATTCAACGCAATACAAGTTCTTAGTCGAGCAGCTACACACACCTACTTATGAGAATGTTAATTTAGAAATGGTGTGCATCTTGGTTAGTCCCCAGTCCCCATGGTACCACAAAATTCATGTATATCTTATAAATAGTATCATATCTCCCCATCTCACAAACACCCAACACCAAAACCTAATTCATGGAGCTTCCCACTACACTCTTGTAGCCATCACCCTTTATTATCAAGGATATCATAACATCCTCACTAGGTGTTTAGATTCGAATGAGGTCATCCTAGCTTTACAAGAGGTACACACTAGAATTTGCAATGCCCACATGAGTGGCATGGTTATAGCAAAGCAATTTCTTAGAGTTGAGTATTATTGTCCAACAATGGAGCATGACACCTATAAATTCATAAAGAAATGTCTACCATGTTAGCAGCATGCAAATCTGATTCATGCACTAGCTCAAGACTTGTAGCCTATTGCACCACCATGGCCCCTTTCATGTTGGGTTTTGACCTCATCATTTTAATTACTCCCCTTTCCTCTAATGGACACAAATATATCATAACAGCCATAGAATACTTTACAAAGTGGGTTGAAGCAATTCTTCTCATCCTCACTACTGGTATTCAGATATCCAAGTTCATAATATACCACATCATCTATCGCTATGTCATCCCATCCACCATCTTCACAGATCATGGCACACCTTTTGAAAACTAGCATGTGGATGATATATGTGGTAGACTCCACATCCACCATCATTTCTCCAACCCATACTTCCCTTAAGAAAATGGCCAAGTTGAGGCAACCAATAAAACCATCGTAAAAATCCTCAAGAAGGTTGTTAATGATTCTAGTCATGACTGGCACCTCCAAATAAATCCTACCCTCTGGACCTATAGTACTTATTATCACACTCTCACATGCACCACTCCATATTCCTTTATAAATGGTGTTGAATCCATTCTACCAATTGAGGTCGATCTCCCATCATTGCATGTCTTTATGAAGAACTATACCACCGATGAAAACTATTAAATGACATGCCTCACACAACTAGACCTATTAGATGAAAAGAGGCAGCAATCATATGATCACTTGGTTGCATACCAAACTCAGCTCAAAAGGAGATACAACAAAAAGGTCCATCCTAGACATTTCCAGGTTGGTAACATGGTCCTCAAAGAAAATTAGAAAGTACAAGCACATCAAGAGAAAAAAGGAAAGTTTGAACCTACTTGGTTAGGTCCCTATGTTGTCACAACATGCTTTGGCTCTAGAGCCTATCAGCTATCCATACCAAAAGGTGAGCCCCTAAATGATCTAATCAATATAATACATCTGAAGAGGCTCTATGCTTGAACCATATCCTATCTAAATCCATAAAATTCATAAAAATAAAAAAAATACAAAAAAAGAGAAAAAGTAAAGAAAAATAATCATTCAATGCTGAAAACTTGGCAATTCAAGCACCTTGGACAAGTATGATGGTGAAAACCTAAAAGAAAGGCATCATACATATTGGAC
Source organism: Chamaecyparis obtusa (assembly GCA_027943335.1). Taxonomy (NCBI): domain Eukaryota; kingdom Viridiplantae; phylum Streptophyta; class Pinopsida; order Cupressales; family Cupressaceae; genus Chamaecyparis; species Chamaecyparis obtusa. Next base: position 334,874 of record BSBK01006680.1, on the reverse strand, counting down.
TAGGTCATTACCTATCAAACTCCCATCCTCATCCTCATCCCTATCTTAATCCTAATACCAATCCCCATCCTCACCACCAGCCCATCACTCCTAAGGTGTTCTATCTTCAAGCCTATTCAACACAACAGTTATGTCCTATCCCCAATCTTGAGCTTCCTACATATATCTTGTATAGTGTGATCCTCCCCTCCCAAAACCTAAGCTTATGTACATATCTGGTGTAAATGTCTCCCCATCCATTGTATCTATCGTTGCATCTTGTTATACATATCCCTATTAGTCCTATAACAAATTTGATCTGATAACTTGTCCCACCCAATCTTGTACTTCAGAAACATCTTTTGTCGACTATCTGTGATCTCATTAATATCCTTGGCTCATCATTTTCCAATAGCAACCCAACCTTCTCCTCATCAAATGGGTCCTTGAGGATGTATCCTTCCTCCTATCCGACCTAATCTTCCATCAATCAAATTGGGTCCATATCGAATGTATCCTTCCTCACATTCTAACCTAATCTTCTCCCCCATCAATCCAATCAATCCTTCTCCTTGGCAAAGGAAATTTTGTGGATTTATCACTTTAGTCCTAGATTTTGTCCTTTGGATCTTTTTTATCTTTTACATCTTCTCATTGTTCCTCTCCTCAAAGTTTCCATGACCCTTTATATCATGGTGCGCTACAAATGAGGGCAATCTGGGGCAAGGTCTTTTGATTTCTTGCTTCTTCCTATGAGTCTATCTAGTGTAGGAGCATCTAGGCTAGCCTCCTAGTCTTGAAATGTTTTGGCTTGTAATTGACCTTAGCCGAGTTAGTGAGCATGTTTATTTTGGACCTTAGAAGGTCTTGCAAGTGTGTGACTAGGTAGATTGATAGTTAGTATCTAATCCAACCTAGTTTAGTTAGCTTCTTTTATTGCTCAATTTTGGCTTGCTTAGGGAAATGAGTCTAAATATGTCTTAAACCTTGGCATAGTAAAGAAGATTCCTTTTTTAGGCTTAAATGGGATTAGTTCTTTGAACTAAGTGGGATAGAGGTCCTAGAAAATAGATTACCTCATTATTGTAAAAGATGCCAAAAGTTCTCATGACAACATTTGCAACTTTCTGCAAATATTGCATGCAACTCGGACACATAGGATCTCCTCCATTCTAGGAGTGGGAAATGAATGCCAAAGGCCTAAAATGGTGGAGGATCTATCTTATGATACCGAATGGCTCATATTTTGAGGTAGAGGTCAATGTAAAGAAGTTTTTTGAATGGAATAGAAGCTCTACAATTATGGTTTTAGGAGATACCTGAGCATTCTTGAGTGACAATGTGATCTAATGGATTGAACTCTTTGAATTAGTTGTAGATCTGTGTTAGTAGGTTAGATATAAGACTTTTTCATTCTTTCTACATATACTTTAGAGGTAGTTTAGTGGCATTAATAAATTGTTTTGTAACTAGGGATTCTACTATCCAATTTAGAGTAGGTTGAGTTTCTATGGCTCCCCCATGAAATCTAACCATGGGATCCTCCTAAAGTTGGATGAATGTTTTAGGGGAGCCAATTTATAGTAGGTATTTAAAGGTAGGATTCCTAGAGAGTCAAGCTTCAAACTTTAAAGTCATGCCCTAGGCGAGATTAGTGTGCCCAGTTAGAGGTGTGATAATGAAGAAATGAATGTTTGCATGCAGGGGAAAGGAAGATTGTACGAACCAAGCATGGTTCCTAGTAGCATATGAAGTTTCCAATGCATTTTGGTGAGATTGAATATTGACCAATCCTTTTGATTGGGATTCAAGCAAGAAATTAGGCCTATTAGCCCTATTAGCCCTACTTTGTAGGAATCTTGTGTACGAAGGCCATAGAACCCTAAAACCTCCTGAATCTATTGTAATTTCCAAAAGGGTACTTGAATGTAAAGTTTTTTTTGTAGGTTATTTTGATGGATTTGAAAAGAAATTGAGAAAAGAACCTACAAAGGGCTACAAAAAAATAGGCCTAATTAGGCCTCTATAAGGCTAACCCTTGAACCCGATTGTAGAGGGCTTTGAGATCCATCAAAATGGATTCAAATGGAAACAAAATTAATTTTTTCAAGTATGGTACCCCTGCAACCACAATGGCAATGTGTGAGAGAAAAATACTTAGATCCTTCTAGGTGTTTGAGAGCATTGTGACAAAACTAAAGATAGATGTCCTTCAAGGCTAAGCACAAGGGTAGGAACTCTTAGGATAGAGTTCAAGGAGTCTTAAAGTTATCACTTAAGACCAATGAAATCATAGAAGTGAGTAGGATCTAAGAAAATAGGATTAATTGAATCCTATAGGAGTTTCTATGAGCACCCCTTAGAGAACATCTATTAGATTGGTATCAGAGCTTGCGATTAGCCTTGTGGTTAATGTTTCACCCAGCTGAATCAGTAGGAGAATCAAGGATGGTGACTAATGTTGAGTTAACAAAGAAAGTGGAAGATCGGGAAGAGGAAAATAGGTTGCCCAAGGAGAGATTGGAGTAATTAGAATGAAAAGTTGAAGAAGTGGTTGAGAAGGTTGAGGAAGCTAAGGACAAGATAGATGGTAAGAAAAAGGAGATCCTTTTGGAGGATGAGGTCCCTAAACTAGACCCAGTCCTAGTTGAAGAGCCCTTCTTGAAGGTATTGAAAGCCTTGAGTGGGAAAGCACTAGAAGGTATTCCAATCTTTGATGGGAAGATGGAACCTGAGGTAGTCCTAGATTGGATAGAAGGACTAGAGAACCACTTTGAGTGTGATGGCATCACATAGGCTCAAAAGGTGAAAGTGGCTAAAGGGAGATTGAGAGGTCCGGACCTCACTTGGTGAAAATTTATCCAAGATGAAAGGGAGAAAGAAGGCAAGAAACCAATTGCTACATGGAAGGAAATGGTAGCCAAAATCAGGGATGCTTATGTACCTCAGGATTATGAAATCCAACTCCATAAGAAAAGAAAAAGTCTTAGGCAAAAAGAACTGGATGTTAATTCCTATACTGAAGAGTTCCAAAGACTATGCATAAGGTCTCAAGTTGGAGAGGATGAGAAGGTAAAGGTAGCAAGATACCTTAATGGGCTCAAGTGGAATATTCAAGATGAAATGAGTCTCTTGACTATGGATACTATTCAAAAATGTCACCAGCTTGTTGTCAAGGTAGAAGAGAAATTGAAGAAGAAACAAGAATCCAGTGCTTCTAGAGGTAGAGGTAGAGGAAGAGAGAATAGAGGGTAGAGAAGTGGCTATGGTGGAAGGAGTTCAGAGAAAAGAACTCAAGTAGAAGTTAAATATACTAAACAACAAGGAGGCTCTAGTAGAGGTAGTAGGGGAAGGAGCTCTAACAATAGAGGAAGAAGTGGTGGACAAGGAAGAGGCAACTATTTTGCCAACATGAAGTGTTATCATTGTAACCAAATGGAACACCCTACTTATAGGTGTCTAGAGAAGGGTAATACTTCTCAAGGAGGTGACAAGAGAGTTAATTTCGCTCAAGAAGAGACAAATACAGGGGTCAAACCCCTTGAGGTACCCCTATCATTAGAGGAATGTGAGAACCTCATGATGAGGAGAACATTGATTAAGGAACCAGTCAAGGAAGAACCAAGTCAAAGGAGGTCCCTGTTTAGAATCAAGTGCAAGATGATGGGTAAAGTGTGTAGAGTCATTATAGACTCGGGGTCTACTGACAACATAGTGTCAAAGGAGGCAATCAAAAAGTTGAAGATGAAAATAATACCCCACACTAGTCCTTAAAAGGTTACTTGGTTGAATAAGGGATAACATGTCTTAGTTAATGAGCAGGCTTGGGTTGAATTCTCAATTGGGAGATATAAGGATAAGGTTTTATGTGATGTGTTACCTATGGATGCATGCCACTTTCTCCTAGGTAGACCATAGCAATTTGACCTCCAAGCCATGCATGATGGAGTGAAGAACTCATACACCTTTAAGAAGGATAATGTGACATTCAAGATTCAGTCACTGTTAGAAGATGCAGAGGTGAAGTCAGAAAGTCCCAATGTTCTCATGGTGGGTGAGAAAGAGTTCTTAGAAACTCTTGATGAAGGATAAGGAGTTGGCTTTGCACTATTATTAAGGCCAAAGGAGGTAAGCATTGACAAGGTAGCCAAGAAACTAGAGCTATCAAGGGAGGCACACAAGATATTGCAGACCTATGAAGGCATTGTAAGTGATGGACAATCATCAACATTACTCCCTAAAAGAGTTGTGAGCCATAGGATAGACTTCATACTAGGAGCTACCCTTCCCAATAAGGAAGCTTATAAGATGACCCCTCAATAAAATTATGAAATTTCTAGACAAATTCAAGAGATTTTAAGCCAATGCCTTATAAGAAAAATCATTAGCCCATGTGTCATACCCACTGTCCTAGCACCTAAAAAGGGAGGAACTTGGAGACTATGTACTGATTCAAGGGCCATTAATAGAATAACCATTTGGTACAAGTTCCCTATCCCTAGGATAGAAGACCTAATGGATTGTCTAGGAGAAGCCAAGTACTTTACCAAGATAGATTTAAAGAGTGGTTATCACCAAATTAGAATCTAGGAGGGAGATGAGTGGAAAACAACCTTCAAAACCAATGAGGGTTTGTATGAATGGCTTTCCATTCCATTTGGAATTTCTAATACCCCCTCTACATTCATGAGGCTCATGAATGAAGTCCTCAAAGACTACATTGGCAAATTTTTGGTAGTGTATCTTGATGATATACTAATTTATAGCAAGACAAAAGATGAACATTTCCAACACTTAGAGATTGTTATCAAGAGGCTGCATGATGAAAGGTTGATGATAAATTTGGAGAAATGTGAAATTATGAGGTAGGAATTGGTGTACCTTGGGTTTGTACTATCTCATGGAAATCTGAAAATGGACTCTAGCAAAGTGGAAGCCATCCTCAATTGGACTACTCCAAGGATAGCAACATAGGTAAGAATTTTTCATGGCCTTGCCCAATATTATAGGAATTTTATTAGAAAATTCAGTGCTATTTGTGCTCCCATGTTGGACACCATAAAGGGAGGCATGAAAACTAAGTTTGTATGGAATGAAAAAGCTGACAAAAATTTTGAATTGTTGAAGAAAAAGATTTCTACACAACCTATTTTGGTTTTGCCAAGTTTTGAGAAACTATTCACAATAAAATGTGATGCAAGCAATGTGGCTATTAGAGCTATCTTGAGCCAAGAGGGGAGACCAGTGGCTTTCCATTCAGAGAAGTTGAGTGAAGCTAAGAAGAAATATTCTTCTTATGACCTTGAGATGTATGCTCTAGTTCAAGCCTTAATAAAATGGAGGCATTATTTACTTCCAAAAGAGTTTATAGTCTATTTGGACAACCAAGCTTTAAGTTTCTTAAACGTTGAAGAGAAACTCTATCACAAGCACATGAAGTGGGTTGAATACCTGCAAGCATACACATTTAACATCAAACATAAGAAAGGATTGCAGAACAAGGTGGAAGATGCCTTGAGTAGAAGAGCTCTCACTATCTAGGAGATACAATTGAAGAGCATGGGAATATATAACTTCAAGGATCTATATGGTGATGATGAAGACTTTGTAGACATCTAAAAGGTATGTATAGAGCATAAGAATCACTTTCATAGAAATTATTCTGAATATACCTTGCAAATTAATCTTTTATTTAAGAGAAGTTAGGTATGTGTCCCTAGAGGGTCTATAAGGGAGAACTTGATTTAGGAAAAGCAAAATGGTGCATTAAGTGGTCATTTTGTGGTCACTAAGACACAAGAACTTGTTCAAAGATTTTACTTTTGGCCAAGAATGAATATTGATGTTAGGAAGTATGTTGAGAGTTGTATTGTGTGGCAAAAGGCCAAGGGAACTTCTTCTAATGTAGGCCTATATCAACCACTACCTATTCCCTCTAGACCATGGGAATGCTTGAGCATGGATTTTGTAATTGGGTTACCTAAGGCAAGATAGGGAATGGATAGTGTCTATGTGATAGTAGACAGATTCAGTAAGATGGCTCATTTTGTGCCATGCAAGATAACCAATGATGCCAGCCAAATAGCTTCTCTTTTCTTTAAAGAGGTAGTCAGGATACATGGATTACCTTTGAGTATAGTATTAGATAGAGATACAAAGTTCATAAGTCACTTTTGGAAGACTCTTTGGAAAAGACTAGGCACCAATTTTTCCTTTGGATTTGCATACCATCCTCAAACCGATGGTCAAATTGAGGTGGTAAATAGGAGTCTTCATAATCTCCTAAGATGCTTGACTAAGGAATATGGTCAACAATAGCATAAACTGTTTGGGAAAGCAGAGTATGCATACAATGACACTGTGAACAGGACCACAGGTAAGAGTCCTTTTGAAATTGTTTATGGCATACACCCTAGAGGAGTCTATGAACTTAGAGACTTAAAGGATGGAGTTAAGGGGAGTGGATATGCTGAAGATTTTGCATATTCTACGTAAGAAGTTCATGATACAGTCAGGAAGATGCTCATATATAACATTGAGAAGATCAAGAGTAACGTTGATGAGGGTAGAAGGAAGTCCACTTCAAGGTTGGAGATTTAGTGATGGTGCATCTCAACAAAGCTAAGTTACAAAAAGGAGTCCCTCACAAATTAAAGATGAGAAGGATTGGCCCATGTCCCATATTAGCAAAGTATGGAGCCAATGGTTGTAAGGTGGAGTTACCGGAGGATAGTGGACTATCACCCATCTTCAATGTTGCAGACCTGGTTCCATATAAGGAACCAATCCCTGATCCTAATCAGAAGTTAACTAAAGTCATTCAAGATGTAGATGAACTTCACTTACCTTCTACACCAGTCAAGAAGGCAGACTGTATACTGGATTCCATAATTTTTAAGAAGACTAGAACCAAAGAGTATAAGGAAAACTTAGTCAAATGGAAAGGGAAAATGGATGCATATGCAACATGGATAAAGGAATCAGAGTTTAAAAATTTTGGCATTGACCTCAACTTACTCAATCCAAGGATGGATTGAAAGCTTTCACTTGGGGATGATGTTGCAGGAGCACCTAGGCTAGCCTCCTAGTCTTGAAATATTTTGGCTTGTAACTGACCTTAGCCAAGTTAGTGAGTGTGTTTATTTTGGACCTTAGAAGGTCTTTCAAGTGTGTGACTAGGTGGATTGATAGTTAGTATCTAATCCAACCTAGTTTAGTTAGCTTCTTTTATTGCTCAATTTTGGCTTGCTTAGGGAAATGAATCTAAATATGTCCTAAACCTTGGCATAGTAAAGAAGATTCCTTTATTAGTCTTAAATGGGGTTATTTCTTTGAACTAAGTGGGATAGAGGTCCTATAAAATAGGTTACCTCATTATTGTAAAAGATGCCAAAAGTTGTCATGACAACATTTGTAACTTTGTGCAAATGTTGCATGCAACTCGGTCACATAGGATCCCCTCCATTCTAGGAGTGGGAAATGAATACCAAAGGCCTAAAATGGTGGAGGAGGTATCTTATGATACCGAATGTCTCATATTTAAAGGTAGAGGTGAATGTAAAGAAGTTTTTTGAATGGAATAGAAGCTCTACAATTATGGTTTTAGGAGATACCTGAGCATTCTTGAGTGACAGTGTGATCTAATGGATTGAACTCTTTGAATTAGTTGTAGATCTCTATTTCTAGGTTAGAGATAAGACTTTTTCATTATTTATGCATATACTTTAGAGGTAGTTTAGTGGCATTAATAAATTATTTTGTAACTAGGGAGTCTACTATCCAGTTTAGAGTAGGTTGAGTTTCTATGGCTCCCGCGTGAAATCTAACTATGGGATCTTCCTAAAGTTGGATGAATGTTTTAGGGGAGCCAATTTATAGTGGGTATTTGAAGGTAGGAGTCTTGGAGAGTCAAGCTTCAAATTTTAAAGCCATACCCTAGGAGAGACTGGTGTGCCGAGTTATAGGTGTGACAGTGAAGAAATGAATGTTTGCATGCAGGGGAAAGGAAGAATATACGGACCAAGCATGGTTCCTAGTAGCATATGAATTTTCCAATGCATATTGGTGAGATTGTAGATTGATCAATCCTTTTGATTGGGATTTCAGCAAGAAATTGGTAAAGTCCTAGAAATTAGGCCTATTAGCCCTATTAGCCCTACTTTGTAGGAAGCCTGTGTATGGAGGCCATAGAACTCTAAAACCTCTTGAATCAATTGTAATTTCCAAAATGGTACTCGAATGTAAAGTTTTTTTGCAGGTTATTTGGAGGGATTTGACAATAAATTGAGAAAAGACCCTGCAAAGGGCTACAAAAAAACTAGGCCTCTATAAGGCTAACCCTTGAACTCGATTGTAAAGGGCTTTGAGATCCATCAAAATAGATTCAAATGGAAAAAAAATGAATTTTTTCAAGGATTATGGTACCCTTGCAACCACAATGGAAATGTGTGTGAGAAATAAACTTAGAGCCTTCTAGGTGTTTGAAAGCATTGTGACAAAACTAAAGATAGTTGTCCTTCAAGGCTAAGCACAAGGGTAGGAACTCTTAGAATAGAGTTAAAGGAGTCTTAAAGTTATCACTTAATACCAATGAGATCCTAGAAGTGAGTAGGATCTAAGAAAATAGGATTAATTGAATCCTATAGGAGTTTTTGTGAGCACCCCTTAACATCTATCACTATCAGACATGACCCTTGCATGTTTCACATGTGATCTTCTAGATTACATGGTGCACTTGGGAAATGTCATTTGTATGTGGTTTATCCAACATTGTTTCTATCATGCCTCCTTTTGGGTTCATGTGTGATGTTGGGTCATCCTTGCATGTCTTTTTGCGTTAGTCCTATGCAACGTTGGTAACAAGGCCTTGTGTTCCTAGTAACCTTGGCAAGTCTCTAATGTTTCTATATCAAACTAGATTATTCTATCAACATTTACAGAAGAAGCTCCCCACATCCCCCTCATCCTGTATCACATAGATTAATCTTGCATCTTGCATCCTTCATATAGTTTCATGTTGCATCATGCATCTCACATCATATTGCATTCATGCATCTTTGCTCTTGGAAGGACATCTGTTTATCCCCCCTTCCTATCTTTATTCATCCTTTCCTTCCCACTTGCATTCTTTTCAAGAAAATTCTCCAAAGTTTCTTCTTTACATTATTTTCTCGAGGGGGCACAACCCCTTATCCTATGAATTCTAGCCTGGGGCATCTTATTTTCTTGTCTTTAACGCCACGCCACTTGCGGCATTGCATCAAAGAGGGGAAAAATGTAGACACCCAAAATCCCTTTGCCAAATAAAAGTATTTTATTTTTCCAAAAACCCCTGATGACATCATCATTTATTAATTAATTAATTAATTAATTAAGTATTATGACATTACTCTCTCCTATCTTATTTAAAAATGTTTAATTAAGGAATCACTTCCAAAAAATTTTACATCCAATTTGAACATTATTCCCTCCAAAACTTATTACTTATTTAATAAATTATCTCAAAACCCTTTAAATAAATAAATTATTTATTTAAAACCCCAAAACCCTAAAAACCTTTTAGAAAACCCTAAACCTATCTACCCTTTCCTAAACTCTTCCTAAACCTAATTAGAGGGTGACTCCTAAACCTCTTTGTCTAATCCACCCTCCTTTGACTTATGGTGAACCCCCTCATTAATGAGCCTTACAAACTCATTAATGACCTTTTACACCCTCCTTTATGACTCTTACAACCATAAATGAGAGCCCATGACCCTTCTTCCATCTTGGTCCCCTAGGCACTCTTCCCTAGTGTTGCTCACACATGTGAGTAACCCTTAACCCTCATCCTCCTAACCTTACCTCTAACCATACCCCAAGCTCTACCCCAAACCTTGACTCTGACCCTAACTCCCCTTCCTAACCCAAGACCTTCCCAAAAACCTATAAATACTCTTCATTTCAAGAGAAACTAACCAAATCACATAATCATTTCATGCAAGTTATAATGGTAAATTACTTCTAGATCATCTTAGTATAATCTCATAATTCACACTAGCTTAACCTAAATGGACTAACCTACTTTATTCCATTGCTTTGCATATTAGCTTCATCACATCACATTCATATTTGGATAAAATCAACCTAGCTTAAGCATTCTTGCATCAAATATTTTAGCTTCATTTTGGATCCTTCGGCTCTAGGAGAAAATCAGGTGTTTCATACCTGATTTTGTGCCACTATGGAGTATCCTTGGTCCCTAAATAATCCTAAACCTTCCTAATCTTCATTAGAGACATGCTCCTAGTGTTTTGAGGGCACACCCACATCCATAAATTGAGAGAAAATCAAACGGTGACAGGGTGATCCCATTTAAGCTCTATTTGAGGTATCATGCAAATAGTTTTTATATATGTTTAGTATATGCTGCTAGGACTAATTTTTGATTATCTACACAGGTTTCGAATAGGTTAGGTTTGCATTGATCACAGTACCATGCTGGTCTGAGGGAGCTTGTGATCCCTGACTATTATGGACACTATACTCTGAACCACTGGAAGCCATGATGTGCACACAAAAGTAATATATAGATAGATAGATAGATAGACAAATAGACAAATAGACAGACAGACAGACAGACAGATAGATAGATAGATAAAAAATGCTCGGTACAAGTGGGCACATACACATATACATACATTCATTAGAAAATCAATTGATATATGTATATAAATTAAAAATAAATTAAAGATAACTTGATTTACATACATACTTCTTGAACATGAAAATATTTAAATTCAAACATGAACTAATTTGAATGCATTTACATATATAAATTAAATATTTAAACATTTAAATTCATGCATTTACATATACATAATATTTAAATAAAAACATAATTTAAATTCATGCATTTACATGTATAAGCATGGTACTAGAACTAATTCATGCATGCATAATTTGGGTGACCCCACAATAGTGGGTTACATTTTTTTAGATATGCTGAGTTTTGCTGAAATAACACATTTTTAATAAAATATGATGATTTAAGCCTTGGGAGGTTCCATTTGAAGGATTTAATTACAAATGGTTAGTTCAAAGCCTCGTAGATAAGAAAAATATTGATATAACATCTATACTCATCATTCATACCTACAATGGAGTCTCCTTTGCACCTATTTATGTAGTAAGGTACTACTGAGATAAATATTTCCAATGATTATAATGTTAATATATATTAAGTTTATTATGATTTTGTATTTTTAGTTTTACTAAACATAGATATTTTACCGTATGTATACCTCTATGTTTGATGCTTCTGGAAAAATAGTAAATGAGAGAAAAAAAAATCTGAAAAATATCTACGCCCTAGGTATTGAACTTCTCTTTCTATCAAAAAAAATAAAAATGAAATTGGACATATACATGACAAGTTATAAGGTATGTAGTCAAGGTATGTCAAAATTACGGTTTAGTCAACTTCAAACATTAATAAAATGTGAAATAATAGTGATAATGTCATCAAACCAATTGCATGCCCTCCGTATGGATGTTACAAAACTAAATTTGAAAGAATCACATAGATATCTATTTTAGAAAAAAAAAAGTTATGCTCTATGAAAATAATGTAACTCTTTGAAAATGTCATTTTTAGCCACATACCAGTTTTCGTAGGAGAAAGAAAAAAACATTCAAATCAATTAAAAAATAAAAATAAAAATATATTTAGAATCTAGACAGAAAATCCTAAAAGACTCTAATTTACTTCATCTTCCAATTTCAAACGATTTAACAACAATATTATTCCGAATTTGAAAGTTTTTTTCAAAATGTAGAGTTCAGTGTCCATTCAAGCAAAAAAGTGTAACCCACTATTGTGGGTTCACCCATTTACTAATTCATGCATAAATACATATTTAAAAGCACATTAGAAAAATGAATTTAATACAAATCCAAAATCTAACTGGATTCAAGTGACAATAATTTTGAGATAAATTTTAAATCAACTTACTATTTTGAATGTAACTCCATAGCTAGGGAGGGAAAAACATTATAAATACTAAAATAAATAGTGAAAATATAATAATCTAGAAAGGGGTTCATTAGAAAATAATCAAGTACTAGATGAAATCATTCAAGTCCATGAAACAATGGATTTTCTTTAGTTTTTTGCACTTTTTCCATGGACAAAAAACTTCCATGCAAAGCATAAGATGGAACATAGATTTCTCCTTATGAAGTTTAGGAGGGGGAAAATGATCTAGAATTTAAATACTTAACCCATTTTGGGGAGAAGATATATATATATTATTAGTTGAGTTAGGATTGCCTCCAAGGTTTCATTCTTTTTAGCTAGAGAGGATATCTAAGGGTCTTAATTAGGTCTTAAGGGTCTTAAGGGTCTTATGGGTCTTATTGGGTCCTATTGGGTTCTATTGAGTCGTAAAGATCTTAATTAGGTCTTATTGGGTCTTAAGGGTCCTATTAGGTCTTAAGGGTCTTATTGGGTCCTATTGGGTCTTAAGAGTCCTATTGGGTCTTAAGGGTCTTAATTAGGTCCTATTGGATCTTAAGGGTCCTATTAGGTCTAATTGGGTCCTAAGCAGTTTTAAGGGTGGACTATTAGGTCCTATTAGGTCTTAAGTGGTCCTATTAGGTCTTAAGGGTCCTATTAGGTCCTATTAAATCTTAAGTGGTCCTATTAGGTCTTAAGTGGTCCTATTAGGTATTAAGAGTCCTATTATGTCTTAATTGGTCCTATTAGGTCGGGTATTGGGTCTTAAGGGTCTTAAGGGTCTTAAGGGTCCTATTATGTCTTAAGATTAGGTATTATTAGGTCTTAAGTATAATTTTGTCTGAAAAAATATGTAAAGTATTTTAAGATCTATATGTTCTTGATATATGTTTATTTTGGAAAATAACTTAGTATGATATATATAAGTTATATCTCTTAATAATTTTAAATAAATTTTATTGAAAAAATGTTTAAATTAACCATGTATTGTGTGTTATTTACATGTTTTTAGGTTTTAGGTTTGTACATTTAAGTTTCACAGTTTTGGGTTTATGTTTTAAGTTTACGCTTTTAGGTTTTTAGGTTTAGGTTTATGTTTTTATGTTTTAGGTAAATACATTTTTAGGTTATAGGTTTATGTTTTTAGGTTTTTAGGTTTTACGTTTACGTTCAGCATCAATAATATATCTCAAAAATGGTAAAAAGTAATATAAATTATAATGCTAAGTAAAAAAATCATTTTTTGCATATAAATACAAGAAAAAAAAAATTTTAAAGTCCGCTACCTAGAACTTGGCTGAGTAGGCACTGTTGCTCACTAGTCCCTAATACTTAGCCCCTCAATATGTAAATGAGGGGCTTTGGGGTTTTTCATGGTATTTAAAATACTCGTTAGAGTTGGTCGAGTCTAACATGCCACGTAGGCACCATTCAATGCCACATGGCACCTATGTATACTTGGTCGAGTAGGACTCAGTTGAGTCTTTCTGTTTAGCCTAAAAGGTGACGGAATATTGTTCTTTTACCCATAGAGAGGGTATGATTCTATCTTTGTGGTTGTAGATAGATTTTCTAAGATGACACATTTTATTCCTTATAGGAAGATAACTAATGCAATGTATGTAGCTGATTTGTTTTTCAAGGAGATTCTAAGGTTACATAGATTACCTAAGATCATTTTTTTCAGATAGGGATAGTAGGTTTGTTGGTTATTTTTGGAGGACACTTTTGAAGAAGATGAAAACTGATTTGAAGTTCACTTCCACTTTTCATCCACAAACTGATGGACAAATAGGGTTTATGATCATGAGTTTAGGGAACTTGTTGAGGTGTTTAGTTGGAGATAAGCCTGGAAGTTTAGATTTAATTTTACCTCAAGAAGATTTTTCTTATAACAATTCATTAAATAGGAGCTCAAGGAAGACACCATTTGAAGTGGTTACTGGGTTTAATCCTAAAGGAGTAGTAGAACTAAGGGATAAAAGTCATGAAGTTAGGAAGAGTGTTGAAAGAGAGGATTTTTTTGAGATTATGAAGTCATTGCATGAAGGAGTGAGACATCATTTGAAGGAAATAAACCAAGGATATAAGAGGAGAGATGATATGAAGAGGAGACATAAGGAATTTCAAGTGGGAGAAGAAGTTATGGTGTATTTGCAAAAGGGAAAATTTCCTATTGGTACTTATAACAAGTTGAGGATTAAGAAGTTTGGTCCTTGTAAGATCTTGAGGAGGTTTGATTTAGGAAATGCTTGTGAAGTGGAATTACTAGTTGACAGGGATATTTCATCGATATTCAATATTGTTGACTTATATGAGTATCATGAATCAGATAGTGATAGCATTGATGAGTCAGATGTTGGATAGGAGTATCCTAAGAAGTAGAAGGATCAGATAGAATAGATTTTGGATAGAAGAGTTGGTAGGAGTACAAGAGGTAAGCGTTATATGGAATATCTTTTCAAGTGGAAGGATAGGCTAGTTGAAGATTCATCATGGATTTCTTAAGCTAAGGTTGACCACTTTTGTTTTCCATTGGCCCTAGCAAAGTGAGGAACTCACTTTTCAAATACCTTGGGTGTCTGATGTATTAGCATCTTGGGATCTAAGCAATCTTGCATCAATAAAAAATATATTTAGTTTCCTATTAATCAATCAAGTGTTTTGTGTTGTTGTTTATCTATACTTGTATTGAGTTGTAGTTTCTATAGTGTGTTTGTGGCTTCTTCCTAAACCTAATCCTATGATCACACCTCATTTGGACTCATTGTGTGGGAGTTATGGCAAATTATTTGGGAGACTATCGTGTTCATTTTTTTGTCAGTCTTTGTGTCCACCAGTCAATTTTCTAATCTACCAATTGGAATTCCAGGTTGTGATCATGCCTGTACATTTCTATGTTTGAGGTTGACTTTCTTATGTGATCTCGTCTCTTATTTTATTCATTGGGGGTTGTTCCCTGGGATTTGGGAGCTGACCTATTTATTGCATTATGTTTTCTCTATTCTTTGGAAATGTGATCTTTTCTAGGTCAAGTGATGATTGTAATGGATATATGAGCTTATTAACTTATTCCTAAGGAATAGTTGATATTCGTAAGATTATTTGGCTATAGTTTGGCTATGACTTTGTAAGGGATTTCAAATCATAATCAAGCATGTGTGCTTGGAATGTAAGACTACATGTTGTAGATTGGTTGTAATTGATTTTTAAAAAATAATTGAAGGATGATCTTTCATTTCTTTTCTATTTTGCTTGTCGTTTCCTTTGGGTTTGTGTTGGCTACAAGGTTGGGCTGATCTTTTATGGATTTCTCGATCCTTGACTGCATAAGAACTTTTCCTATATTAAAATAATCTCTTATTAAAACATAAAAATATAGTATAGAAATTAAATTAAGATCACAAAATAAGTTCTAAAATTAAAATCCAAAGTCAAAGGATTAAAATCCCTAATTAAAATAAAATGCCCCAAACAAAACTAGTTAGTGAGAACAAAAAAATAATAGAAATATTAACTAGTGACACCATCCAACCTGTAATGCATAAATAAATTCATATGTTGGCCAAGGACCATTACAAACCTCATAAATTAAACAATACTCACAAGTCACAAGCCTCAACATACCAAGCAAGGAAGCTAGTTGTTACCACCTGGTAATTGGCTAGCCAAGCTAAACAATATGGCAATTGTCACCTAAACTAGAAATGATAATTGTGGCTAGGGAAAATAGTTGGCCATATTATTAACTTCATATTTAGCCACCTTCAAGGTTAAATTTTATTTTTCTTTTAGGCATGCTCAGACCTACCAATTTAGGTGAAGTCGATGCCAGATACCTATCCACATTAGTACAATAGCCAAAGTGCATATATGTATATATACCAAGAAATGAAGGGGATTGAGACATTGTGTGGACCTCACAAATGAGTAACTATGACTTCATCCCTCTTTGGAAAAAGACATCAGAAAAAATCAACCATAACTAGTAACATAAGCATAGTAGTAATTTAGTGCCCACCCATAGTTTGCTTTTCAATTTTATATTGCCAAACTCTTTTAGGCCACTTTTATGTGTGCGTTGATATTTTAGTTATTATGTGGTTTTGGATGTATGACATTACATGGTGATTTTTTATGATTGAATAATTATGGACGTTACATATTTGTAGTTAGATGGTGCAGTTTACTTTGATGATGATTATTTATATGTTTAAAATGATGCTTATGGTTATGATTTTACTTACCTCATGCTTGCATGTGTATGGTTATCATGTATGCTTTTACTTTCTTGTTTGATGTGTTTGATATGGTTGAGGGATGGAGTCGTAGTTACCTACTTGTGGGATCCACATGATGTCCCGATCCCCACCATTGCTTGTTATGTCTGTGTATGTGTGTGTGTGTATGTATACATGCTTGTCTTTTATGCAGGTTTATAGGTACCATGCATCAACTTCCCTAAATTTCCAAGATGAGCATGCCCTATCGCAAGTCTCAATGGTAAAAGAGGGGTGATAACATGTTCAGATCCAAATCCCAACCTAAGCAATTCTATTACCCTGAAATAGTGGACAAGATTCTAATATTTTACCCTTCCTGAATTCATCCAAGTGGCATGAGTTTATAGTCTTTCCCTTGAGCATGGTTATGGTTTTACTAGTTCAGTTGATTTCTAGTTGGTTGATATGTTTGTCATAATTAGATAATTTATTTAGTTTAAATTAGATGATTTAAATAAATTAGATCTTCTTATTTATTATTAT
The DNA here is from genome assembly GCA_027943335.1 of Chamaecyparis obtusa. Taxonomy (NCBI): domain Eukaryota; kingdom Viridiplantae; phylum Streptophyta; class Pinopsida; order Cupressales; family Cupressaceae; genus Chamaecyparis; species Chamaecyparis obtusa. The sequence goes on along the minus strand of BSBK01006680.1, from coordinate 318,134 downwards.
TTTAATTGTGAGTGTTTAATTAATAGAAATCAATTATATACATTTATTAAATTTAAAGATTTAATTAAAAAGACTTATTGTAGAAATATAAGTATTTAATTAATGAAGATTAATTAAACACATTCTTCAAAATTTAATTATTTATAAAATTTAATTTTTCAAAAAAAGGGTAATTTATTAATTGAAAATAAAATAGTATGTGAAAAATAACACTAGACTAAATTTTATTAATTTAATTTAATTTAAAAGCACTTTAGTTGCAAAAATCAATTTGGAATAAATAAATAAAAGAATTAATAAATTATGAGTTAAGTGAGTTGACAGAAACAAGAAAGGAATATACTTGAGTTCAAAATTGAAATTGGGGGAATTATGGAGTTGATGAAAACAAGGTTGTTGAGTTGAGTTGAGCTCCAAATTTTGCATGTGGAATTCAATTCCTATATTGGAAAAGCTTGGCTATTATTCTCAACACACAGGTTTGGAGAATATGGTGAAGGATTCGAATTGGAGGAATTTTTTGTTAAAGCTTGGATTTTGTCTACATTTTTGGTCTTTGTCACATTTCTTCATTTAGTGGTTTGAGGTAGGATTTTATAAACCCTCATATCTATGTGATTCTGGTATTTCTAAAATAATTGTCTTGTTCGTGCTTCTCAAATCTGGATATTTTGGTTGCTTTGTGATTTCTTTCCTTGTTGAAATTCTGGAAAAATATCCGTAAGAAAATGTGTGTGTATGCAATTCTTAATTCATTTTTTCTTTAAATTCAATTAGGGTTTCGAATTAATGGTATTATAAAATTTAGAATATTTTTGCATGTCAAATTCTGTGAAAGAAAATTTTGTCTGGGAAACCCTAGGTTGAAATTCTACAATATATCTTTTAGGAAAATTTAGATCTATATAGGGTTTGAAAGAAAACATCAAATAAACCTTAGAAAACATTTTTTTAGAAAATACCCAAATTAATCTTTACAGTTGAGGCTTTCGATTTGTCTGAGAAATTAAAAAAAAATATGTATATTTGTTGTATGATTAATCAAAAATTCAGCCTCATATATTTGTTAATTAATATGTATATGTATATATACATATATATGTGTTTCCTTTTTGTCCTCAATTTATAAAAAATGTATGGTTCGTTGTTTTCACATAGTATTTATTTTCTGGTAAAACAAATAAAGGTTTTAATTGTTTTAAAGTTTTTAAAAACTAATTTAAAAATTATTTTAAAAAATAAATTAATTTTTTTGGGAGGAGATGGGGGCCTCTCCCCCAGCCTCCCCCACCAACTAGCTCCCGTGGCAGCAAAGCTGCCTTGGTAGCTAGGCTATTGGCAGCAGCCCTGCTACTCACGAGTAGCCTTAGGCTATCGTGGCAGTAGGGGTGGGGCTGGTGGGTCCCCCCCACTTATTTTTAAAATTATTTTTAAAAAATAAAAACTAATATAGTTAAAATAATTAAAATAAATCATTTTATTAAATATTAAATAATAATTTAATATTTATACTTTGTTAGCTTTAATTTAAAATATATTTTTTCTTAATACTATTAATATATATACACTATTTAATATATGTATATGTATATATTAATCAGTTTTTCTTTTAGTTAATTATTGTTTTTGTCAAATTATATATATATATATATATATATATATATATATATATATATATATATATATATATATATATATAATTGTATATATATACACTTTGGCTAATTGCTTAAATGATTTATTTTGTTAGTTTATTAATGGAAACGAGTTATGGCATGTTTATTTTCAAAGATGTTTCTGTTAAATAAAATTGGGCAACTCAATTTATTGTTTTAATTAGACTTACAAAATTATAGTGCCTTAGTAATTTTAATTCCTAAAATCAATTTATTTTAATAATGTAATAAATTGATTTGTTAGGTATTAGAATTTAATTTATTAATTGTAATTATAGTTTATTAGTGATTATTAATAGATTAATTTTGTGATGGATTTTACAAATTAGTTTATTTAGGGTAAGTGCACCAAGATGGTGTGCAAAAAAGTGGCCACCTCCTTGAAAAAAATTAATTTTTTTCATAACCCACTTAGGTTATTCAAAATTTGGAAAACTAGGCTTGGCAAAGCCGAGCCTTTGCCAAGCCACAAAAAAAAATTAAAAAAACTTATGCTCTTCAAAACACATACGTGTTTTTATTGTCATGGACATTTTTAAAAAACTCATGTTTTGATTGATTTTCTTCATGCCAAAACCAAGTTTGGAGGGGAGAGGAGGAATAGAAAAATGTCAAAACTTGAGCGGGTTCTTGTTGTAATTGAATTTTATTTCCATATTGTTCATTTTGCAACCATGCCATGTCGTCGAATAGGTAAGAATTTTTTTTTATAAAAAAAAATTGTTTCAACTTTGATTGAATAGGGTTTGTTGAATTGATTTAAGTTTTTTAATTATTTTTATGTTAGATTTGGAAAATAATCCCCAACCACAAAAGAGACAACAAAGACCTCTTCAAACACTTGAAAATTTTAATAATGTTAGAAATGAGCAACAAGAGAACCCTCCAAATGTAGCCCCACAACAAGAAAACCCACCGCTAAACCCAAATCCACTGCCAAATCCAAATCCAAACCCCCCGCATCCTCTAATAGGTCATGTTGATACCACACAAGAGGACCTTATCAATCATCTTCAACAAAATAGTGCCCAAATATCCATATTGGTTAATAGATTGAGGTCCTCTAGTTTTGATAACCACTCATCCTTCGTCACTTCCTTAGAAAGAATGGTCAATAGTGTGAATGAGGTGTCTAAGGAGGTTACTACATGGTGTTCATGGAGGGATATATGTCATGCATTTTATGCTGATGGATTGTCATACATGATCAAGTGAAAGAAAAAAGAGGATACTTAAAGAAGACATATGCTCTCTTTTCATTGATCCTATTAGTAGTAACTCTCTAGAAGTTACTACGAATTGTTTTGTCATATGTTGGTGTGTTCATAATAGGATGAGAGCTACATTTTGTGATAGGTGGTATATGGTCTTTGACCAAGCACCCTGTAATAATTGGGAGGTGCCTATATATTTTTTTACAAAGCTATATTGTGAGTTTATCCTCAGTGAGAAGCCAAATTATTTTTACATCCGATAGTTCCAGGGTAGAGGAGAGGCTCTCTATAGGATAGAGATGGGGTCCATAGGGTGGTAGAGCCACAACATAGGAGTCATCTAGCTAAAAAAAACCTTAGCTCATGTTGCGGTCCTAGTAGTAGTGAAGGAATCTATTTATTTATAGACCCTTCAACCAACTACATCATTAACTAATGTCATTATTGAGCATGGCAAGTAGTTAGTTAATACAGAGGGTGGATCAGCACCTGCACCACCTCCATCGTCATCAAATGCTCCATTTGGCTCACCCCATCTCATTGAGCATATTTTCCCTAAATATCAAGGTACATGTGTCGAGGTAGATAGAGACATGAATGTGGATGGTTCAACATCCCATTCATGTACACATTGTGGGAGTAGATGCCATGTGTTTGCTACTGAGAATGTGGCCCTCACAAATGACCTATTGATGATGGTGTTTTCTATGAGATATGCGCAGGTATGTTTGTTTGTGTTTTGACATGTTATTAATTTTAATCACCTAAATCTTATAAAAGTAAATAAATGTTTATTTAGAGAACAAATTAAATTGATATATGAATAATATGCATTGTAGGGTGTAGCAAGTGATACATAGAGCACACCACAAAGTGCTCATTCAACTAGATGTACATGTGTAGCTTCAACACCTAAGGTATAGTTTTTAAATATTCATAAAAATAGAATAATTTCTTTGTGTCAAGATATCTTTTCTTAATATGTATATTTATTTCATGTTTTATAAGGCTTTTCTGGGGTTGAGATGTCTAAATTTGATGATGTGACACTTTTTGTGATTGACTTTGGCCTAGAGATCTTTGTGGTGTCATATTTTTCACACCTCTTGTTTATAATTTTAATTGATCCTATGTGTTATCATATTTGTTTCTCTCATGTTAATTTTGTTTCTGCTAGGTTACCCCACCTGGCTCTAAGACACCAGGATTAAAAAAAAAAATCCTTGAGGACAAACAAAGTACAAAAGGTAATTTAGTACAATTTAAGTTTTTTGTTGAAATGTATTATGATTAAAGATGTAAATGTATACTAATCAATGCACATGTCTTATTTGTTCTATATGGGTTTTACAGAATTAATGAATTCACCGGATGTTTCTAATGTTCAAGAGTGGGAAGAGGTAATATTTTTATATTCACTTTCGATTGCATTCTTGTTTGTTCAAAATCTCTTAGAAATCCTTCCTCTATGACTATGATATATGGTATTATTCTCATATAGGAAATGGTCATAGAGGCCTCATCAATGATGATCCCTCCTAAGAGTACACGAGAGCTATCTGAGGCTCCAATATACATACATACATACATACATACATACATATAATATATATATATATATATATACATACATACATATATACATACATATATATACATACATACATATATACATACATATATATATATATATATATATATATATATATATATACATATATATATATACATATATATATATACATATATATATATACATATATATATATATACATATATATATATACATATATACATATATACATACATATATACATATATATATATATATATATACATATATATATATACATATATATATATACATATCTATATATATGTGTGTGTGTGTGTGTGTGTGTGTGTGTATACATGCATTTTTACTTTTGTAGTGTTTGTCATCAACTTTCGGTTATTAACTTATGTTAATTGTATTTTACCTATTACAACTCCCTTCATGACTTCCTACAAACCCTTACCATTCCATTTTGTTAGGATTCCTTGCACACAAAGGAGCCCATTAACATTAGCGATGAGGTAATAAACAATTTAATTGGGCCAACAAATTACAGTCTAGTATTTAGTTATTTTGATAATATTTGTAGATAAGATATCTAATTTAGTATTTTAACTATTCTTGTGCAGACACCCAGCAAGCCATGTACTACTTCGAAGAGGCTAAATTTTTATGATCCAACAAAGTCATAGATATTGATAAAGATATATTGATCTAGTTGTGGTCATTGAATGACCAATTTTTGTATATATTTGAAATTTTTATTATATATATTGACCTTGACATGGAACATGCCAGATTTTTGTAACTATTATTGATTTGGCATCTATGCCATTTTTTGATATGTACATGATTATTGTTCATTTTGATATATATGAAACTTGATATTCGATCTAATTTGTTTATTGTGTGCATATCATTGTACTTCAAAACTTAATTTTTTATAATTAATAAAATATTTTTACATTCATTATTTAATATAATAGAATTCAAACATGTTTATCAAAGTCATTGTGGCATGGATGGTGTAATCAAAATCATATGTGACTTAATTTGATGTAATAAGGCATGAAAAGCCAAAATATGTAATGATTTTGACTATTGTGTCAAATTGTCCTAATTGACCAAATAAAGGTCATAAGAAGATGTATATTAATGGGTGGTTTATGTGGATTCTATTTCTTGTGGATTGTGTTTTGGAACAAATTGGTGAAAAGTGTGAAATACTCAATTTTACCAATGTTGCTTAGTGACCCTTAGAAACACTCTGGTCCGGTGTGCTCACAAATGTTTGAGGGACTTAGAGGGTGAGATGGGGTTCTCACTAGAATTTACCTAGCTAACAGGAGCTAATGGAGTAGATGATTCAATCCCATGGCAAACAGATTGAAAGGTAGCCAATGTTGCTCATTACAATTGAGCAACATTACAACTTTTGACATAAACCAAGTTAGGGATGCCAAATTAAAATAAGGGAAATATCCCAAAATTGAGATAGGTAATTTTAGGCCTATATAATATAGTCTTGTAGCACCTAAAACCTTTTTGATACCTTGCACGAGCTCTGAGATATTCCCCAAGAAAGATCACAACTCAATGTTGCTTAATGACCCTTAGGGACACTCTGGTTTGGTGTACTAACAAATTTTCAAGGGACTCTGTATGTGAAATGGGGTTGTCAATAGCATTTACCCAACCAACATGAGCTAATGGAGTAGATGATTCGATCCCATGATCAATAGATTGAAAGATAGCCAATGTTGCTCATTTTAATTGAGCAACATTGTAAACTTTGATATAAACTGAGATAGGGATGCCAAATTAAAATGAACAGAAACCTCCCAAAATTGAGATAGTTAATTGTAGGCCTCCATAACATAGTCCTATAGCACCTAAAAAAAATTTGATACCTCGCATGAGCTCTGAAATATTCTCCAAGAAATATTGATGTCTAATGTTGCTTAGTATTGAACCTTAGGGACACTCTGGTTTGTTATTCTCGCAAACGTTCGATGGACTCCATGTGCAAGATGAGGTTGTCACTAGGATTTACCTAGCCAACCAGAGCTAATGGAGTAGACGATTCGATCCCATGACGAATGGATTGAAAGATAGCCAAGTTTGCTCATTTTAATTAAGAAACATTGCGACTTTTGACATAAACTGAAATAGGGATGCCAAATTAAAATGAAGGGGAATCTCCTAAAACTAACATATATAATTGTCGGTCTCCATAACATGATCTTTTAGCACCTGATGATTCATCAATACCTCACACAAGCTCTAAGATATGTGCCAAGAAAGACTTTTTCCCAATGTTGTTTAATGACCCTTAGGGACACTTTGGCTCGGTGTTCTCACAAAATTTCATAGAAATCCATGTACAAGATGAGGTTGTCACTAGCATTGACCTAGGAAATAGAGCTAATGGAGCAGATGATTCAATCCCACAGTGAATGGATTGAAAGATAGCCAATGTTGCTCATTTTAATTGAGCAACATTGCAACTTTTGACATCAAACAAGATAGGGATGCCAAATTAAAATGAAGGGGAATTAAAACAAAGGGGAATCTCCCAAAAATGAGATAGGTAATTGTAGGCCTCCATAACATAGTCTTTTGGCACCTCAAAAATTTTCAATAGCTCACAAGATCTCAGAGATATTCCCCAAGAAAGATCATTGCTCAATGTTGCTTAGTGACCCTTAGGGACACTCTGGTCCAGTGCTCTCCTGAACGTTCCAGGGACTCCATGTGTGAGATGATATTGTCACTAGTGTTTACCCAACCAAATGGAGGTAATAAAGTATCTTATTCAATCCCATGGCAAATGGATTGAAAGATAGCTAATTTTGCTCATTTCAATTGAGCAACATTACAATTTTTTACATAAACTGAGATAGGGGTGCCAAATTAAAATGAAGGGGAATCTCCCAAAACTGAGATAGGTAATTGTAGGCCTCCATAACATAGTCTTGTAGCACTTGATGATTCATTGATATCTTGCATGATCTCTGATATATGACCCAAGAAAGATCATTGCCCAATGTTGCTTAGTGACCCTTAGCGACACTCTGGCTTGGTGTGCTCACGAAATTTTGAGGGACTCCCTGTGTGAGATAGGGTTGTCACTAGATTTTACCTAACCACCCATATCGAATGGATCAGATGATTCGATCCCATGGTGAATAGATTGAAAGATAGCCAATGTTGCTCATTACAATTGAGCAACATCACAACTTTTGACATAAACTGAGATAGAGATGCAAATTAAAACAAAGGGGAATATCCCAAAACTAAAATAGGTAATTGTAGGCCTCCAAAACATGGTCCTATAGAACCTTACGATTCATCAATACCTTGCACGAGCTTTGAGATATGCCACAAGAAGGATTGTTGCCCAATGTTTCTTAGTGACCCTTGGGGACACTCTGGTTCAGTGTGCTCATGAACATTTGAGGGACTCCATGTATGAGATGGGGTTGTTACTAGCATTTAGCTAGTCAACTAGAACTAATGGAGTAAGAAATTCAATCCCACAACGAATGGATTGAAAGATAGCCAATGTTGATCATTCCAATTGAGCAACATTGTAACTTTTGACATAAACTGAGATAGGGATGCCAAACTAAAACCAAAGGGAATCTGCAAAACTAAGATAGGTAATTGTAGGCCTCCATAACATGATCCTATAGCACCTAATGATTTTTTGATACCTCACATGATCTCCTATATATGCCCCAAGAAAGATCACTTCCCAATGTTGCTTAGTGATCCTTAGGGACACTTTGATCTAGTGTGCTCACGAACATTCGAGGGACTCTTTGTGTGAGATGGGGTTGTCACTAGCATTTACGGGCAGCCAACTGAAGCTAATGGAGTAGAAGATTTGATCCCATGGTGAACGGATTGAAAGATATCCAATGTTGTTCATTTCAATTGAGCAACATTACAACTTTTGACATAAACTGAGATAGGGATGCCAAATTAAAACAAAGGGGAATCTCCCAAAACTGGGAAAGGTAATTGTAGACCTCCATAACATTTTCTTGTAGTACTTGACTATTTTTTGATACCTCACACAAGCTCTGAGATATTCCCCAAGAAATATTGCTGCCCAATGTTGCTTAGTGGCCCTTAGAGACACTCTAGTTCGGTGTGCTCATGAACATTTGAGGGAATTTATGTGTGAGATAGAGTTATCACTAGCATTTACCTAGCCAACCAGAGATAATAGAGTAGACAAATCAATCCCATGGAGAACGGATTGAAAGATAGCCAATAGGTAAAAGCATAATCAGGTGTCACCTTTTAGGCTAACTTATCAGCACAGCTGAATTTTAGTATTTCTAAATAAAAATTAATTTTGGTCAAACATATGGTCTAGCTAGATTCATTTTAGATAAGTTAGATAAGTTCTTTAACTTTTACAATTAGAAATGTCTATTAAATGTATGTTTTATACCACTTTGGGTCCAATTACCATAAAAATAAAATTATTTCAGAAAAGTGGCATTTCAATAACTCATAATATTTTTAATGATATTTTTTAAAAAATAAAAAAATACCCTTTTGTAGAGATCAGAGTCAAGAATATCCTAATGTAGATTTTATAGTGTTTTAATTAGACATAGTTTATTGTAATTAAAAAATATTGCAAGTAGGTATTTTAATAGTCAAGGAGATGTTGATTCAGAGAAAAAAAAAATTAAATCATATTAAATAAATTTGAAAAATATATGGTGCATTAGAGTAGAGAGTCCTCTTCAAGAATATATATTTCTTTTTTTGATTGGGATGAATTTGTTATGAAAAATATGTTGCGAGATTAAAACTATCAATTTCAGTGAGTTGGAATTTGAATTGTTATAAAAGAGAAAATATAGGTCACAAAACAATTTTTATTTCTTCATGCACTAGCTATATATGTCATCTATCACATATTTTGAAATTAGGGGAAAAAATGTTTATTTACATATAATTTTTTGGTGGGAACTAAACCCCTAATTTTCAACATTTTTTCAGCAACTGAAAATTGTCTTTAAAAATTAAAAAAGCATATCAATTCTTATTCAAAAAAATTATTAAAAATATTAATCATAAACTTCATCCATTTTATCACATTTAATTAGTTTACATCATCTTCAAATTTTAAACATAAATGTCATTTTTATACTATTGAAGTTGAACAACTTTGATTTTGTTAGCCTTTTCCTTTGTAAAAGGGTGACAACTTATTGTGCTTTTACCCCAATGTTTCTCATATGACATGAGCTTTTGTAGTCACATCCATGTTATGGAATTTAAAGAATAGTTTTTTAAAGATATGTCTAAACATGTTCTTAATGGTAATTAATATTTAAGTAAGAAATTTTTAAATAGATTTCACACTTATTTATTGTTGAACGTACAAAATGAAAGATAAAGTTCAAAAGTAAATGCTAGATTCTTCAAAGGTAGGGATTGAGAGGATTGAATACATGTATTTCAAAAATATATTTGCAAATGAGGCCCATTACACCTTTTATATACAAAATTTGGCATCTAACATGCACATGACAACTCATTGCCCTTTTTTTAAATAAAAATTGGCATGTAATATGCTCATGGAAGCTCATTTCATCTTTTATATACAAAAATTGGCATCTAACATGCACATGATAGCTCATTGCCATTTTTTTACATAAAAATTAGCATCTAATATGCACATGGTAGCCTTTTCTTATATAAAATTTGGCATCTATTTATGCACATTACATCTCATTGTCATTTTGAAGTACAAAATTTGGCCTCTAAATATGCACATAGAGAACCTCAAAGATATGCACAAATTTTTTGAAATCATTCTACCATATTGTAGAATCATTCTTCTAGATTACCCAGAATTAGTCAAGAGAACCTTTTGGATCATCTCTAACTCTTATTGTGTCAAGTATTGCCTCATGGTTAAACTCATGAATTTTCCATGAATTATTGTTAAGAGGTCTTCCACGATACTTAATCAATTGAATATTTGGTCTAGCAATAAGGTTAGAGTAATGAAGAATATATCTATGTGTCTCAAAGTCCTCAAACAACCAGGCATTAGAATTCTTGATAGGATACCTGCATTTTATAGAGTTTAATAACCAAATCAATGCAAAGTGTAATAAAAAGAGTTTAATAGGTATGCATACAACTGGACACAACAATGGTACCTTCTAATCCATGTCCCTGTGACAACAATAGATCCTATTGGGTACTGAATACCCTCTCCATCAATGACTGTAGTTGTCAATTTCTTTTGGCCTCAATACAACGACACAAAAAGTAATTTGTTCCTTCTTCATTGGTCTCATCTACAATTAATGAATATAGATGACCTACATTTAATAGAAGGATTATGTAATACCAAAATCAACATTTAAAGAATGAATAAATTGAGTTTAAAATTGATTTAACCTATGAAATTTGGAGAAATTACCTAGCTCAACTATGTTTGATACATGGTCAAAATCCACTAATACTTCAAACTAGTTCATTTGTAGTTCTCTAGGAAGTTTATATGTATGTAGGATTTCCAAAGGTCTATAAGACCATTGGTTAACCCACTCTTTTGATTCACATTCATCCCACACAAAATGCATATACCAAGAGCAAAAGTATGCAATTTGTCTAGTATAAATAGCTAATGATGTTCCATTTGAACTTATAAATGAATGCATGTCGCTTGATCCTTTAACTGTACAACAATCTAGATAGTTTTCAATGTTAGATTCATTTATCAAACAAAAAAATCTATAAACCATAGACTTACATGCATTACCTAGTCTCATCATAGAGTTACACCATTGCACAATTATTTGTGCATCTATTAACACTGCTCCACCTTCATACTTCAATTCCTCTCTAGTAAGAGCTCTTTTCATACATGCTCCTGCACCATCATTCTCTCCCTTTCCATGTCCCACCTTAGTGAAATTCAAAAATTATTGTACACCACTTTTCACATGTATCTAACTCAACTAGTAGAACATCCTTGCATTCTTGAATTGTGCACTGCAAATGTCTGACCATATTAAGTATTGGTTGTATCTTATACCTCTTTCCCTTAAAATATCATATAAGAATGTAAAGAATCCTTGCAAAAACTCTGAGGAATGAGTAATATCATCACTAATATATAGGTGATACTCTTTTATAACCTTTATGACCTCCTTTGTGCTATCATGTGCATGCATGAATGCTATGTGTACAAAAATAGTAACTTGTGTAGAGTTGTAATACATAGGTTGCACTTCATTTTAAGGTTTTAGTGTATAATTATCAGCACAATTAACAATAGACACATAGTACTGAGGGGGAAAGTGTCCTTACACAACTTGAATTTCTCATCTAACCACCTAGCTCTATGTGTGTGACCTATGTACTCATAAACTCGTTTCTCTTGAAACATCTTCATAAAATCAACTACACATATATCCCTTTTCACTAACTCGCACCTCTTTAATTCTTTTCCATCTTTAACACCATATGTGACTGACTTGTATTTTCCTATAAAAACTAGTGCCTTACCAATTTCATGTGTGCTATCTAGATGTAGGCATCTAGGAAACTATTGCAAACCATCGCATGTAGGACAAAATCCTTTAAAAAACATCATCTTATAGTAAATGCACCTGTCATCTCTTCTATATAGTACACTTGAAATGAATTCTCTCAGTGACTTAGGAGGTGCTTGTAGACCACATTCCTACAAAACATTGTTAGTGTGCAAAGTACAACATATATAATGATAAATATCATAATGCATAGAAAATTCAACATGGACGCTACAACAACACGTAGTATGTGCATGATTAATCTTAACATAAAATGGTTTTGTCATCTCAAAAACTCTATGGCTAATTTTAATATGAGGAAAGATTTGAAGAAACCTTTCATAAAATTGTGTTTGATTCATGTCTAAATAGTGTTTTGGATGTAGTTCATGGTTTCTAAGTCCAATTTTCCTTCTAACAACATCTCTTTGGTTGGGTGAAACCCTTGTGATGTCATGCCAAAATTTATCAATTAACATTCTTAGTGCATCAATAATAACCTTGTCCTTATGTGGGACTCTACCCAAGAATGCCCAAAGAGAATTATTGTTAGGATCCCCAATTTTCTCTTGCCTCTCTAAGGCATTGCAGAATATTGTTCTACTTATCCTTAATGACTTTCTTATTTTTCTTATTAAACAATATTTTTTCACTTCCTTTCCAATTATGGTTGATGTGAGGACATGTTGAGTAACATTAGCATCTTTCAAGTACATTCTTTCATACCAATGGCTTGGTATGCATCAAATAGATTTCTCACAATAGTTCCTTCACTACTATTTTCGGGTTGTTCTTAACTGCAAAATTCTCATTATCTCTCTAAATTTCAGATTTTTAATCATTTCAACAACTACTTGGAATCTTCCACTTTGATTTAAATTTTCAAAATATTTATTCCAAATTCTTTTAACCATTCTTCTACAAGTTCTTTCTAAATTTTTATCATGCATTGGCCTCACAATATTTTCATCAATGTCAATTAGAAACTTTGGTTTTCTACGAATTATTCTAGGAGGTGTTAAGATACGTGCATGTTCTTGGTTTTAATTAGGTGCATTATGTGCATTAATATCATCAAATTGAAGTGATGTATATTCTTCAAATTCATTAGGTGCATTCATCACATTGATTTGAAATGGAGTATGGCCATTGCATTCATCAAGTGCATTTGAATTGGTGCATGTTGATCATTTTGATTTGGTACATTAGGTACATTTATCATGTCAATTTGGATTCTTGCATGTTCGTCACTGTCATTAGGTTCATTAGATGACATACCTCCACATAACCTCCTCATATGCTCCCTTTGTCTTATCTCTGCTGCATGTCATTGTTCATTTATTCCTCTCTTATTCTTTCCCATTACATTAATATTGATTGTCCTATGTACATAACATCATGATGAAATACATAATAAAATAGAAATAAAACAACAAATGAGCATCATTTTATTATAAGCTAAAGTTTAAAAAACCAAAAAATAAAACAAATCAATCATTTCAAAGAAAAATTGACAAAAAAAAATGCAAACCTGACTATTATTGTCCAGAAAACTTATGCCAAACAATGCAGTGGGACCTTCAAACAATTTGTTGTATTGGTTTCTAGGCCATTGGGAATATATTATATAGATTCTTTCATAACATGTATGAGTTATGTAAACCTAAAATCAACATTAACATTTTCCTCATAGCCCATACTAGTTATGAAAAATTAGAGGTTCAACTCTACTTCTCCATAACCTGTATGGGTTTTGTAAAATAGGAACACGCACATGCACGAGAGAGAGAGAGAGAGAGAGAGAGAGAGAGATGTATATAAAACTATAGATATGCATATATACAAACATATACATATATTATATAGATAAACCTATACATAAATTTAGTGTATTCTTAATTTAGTACCATGTGTTTTGATGTATTTATAACCCGTACATGTGAACTGTAAAACATAAATTGCATGTTTTTACATCTCCAAAACATGTACATGTTCTTTAAAACATAAATTGCATGTCTTTACATATCCAAAACACGTATGGGTTTTGAAAATTTTGAAATATACTTTTTTATTTTTAAAACCTAAGCGAGTTATGATGGACACAAAAACCCGTATGCATTTTAAGCTTGGAAAAAGGGTTAGCAAATGAGCCTAAGGCTTGAAAGCCCATTTTCCCTCTATTTTAGTCCCTTTGCACATTTTTTCATCTTCCAACATGAATTCTTGATTTCATCCTCATTAGGTTTACAAATGATCAAGTGGGTATCTCTGAAATTACCACCATAATCTTACACATGTTCTCATCTTTCTAACCATATGGATTTTTCAATTTTTGGACAACATTAACATAGTGAAATTTAATTTTCTTTACCGGTGTCATGACAAGCCTCACAAACATATGTCTACCATTTTTTTTAATAACTTTTGATCTACTCAACCAATTGCAAAAAAAATACATATTATTGTTCTATACTTGAATCTATACACTTTAAAAATAATAAGAATGCATGTTTTATTATTTTGATGCAAGTTATGCCAATGCACGAATATGTACTAGATTTTCAGGATGTAGTCACTTCAAAAAGTCATAAAAGAAAAAGCACTTAACAAACAATTATGAAAAAAATACACAATTTTTAGATCTCAGTCTTACCTACCATCAAAATGGTTTTTCAAAATATTAAATCTAACTATATATTTTATTGAGTGCATAGAAACAACTATGTTATATTTTTCTAAAAAAATTAGGAATAGTCTTTCATGCACGGAGGGTTTGAACCTCTTAGTATTATCCATTTTTATAAAACTTTATTATTTTAGAAACTAGATTCAGATTACTACAATTCTTATTATTTATACATCTTCTAATTGAGTGCAAGACCCTCCAATTTCTCTTTGAAGTTTAGGTTTACCTGATTTCAGAAGAAGAAAAAAAAAAAAGTGGCCACTTATACTCCCCTTTTTGCACACCATCTTGGTGCACTTACCCTTTACTAAATTCTATTCTATGTCTATTTTTAGTCATTTTGTGTTTGGGTTAGAGGGGAAAATTTTACATCATTCTATTAGGACTGTTACTAGAGGCAGGGTTAGGGTTGTTGTATTGATTTTGTTTGCCTTGCATACTTATGTGGTAGTTGACCTTCTTGTGACCCACCCTTATGGATTTGATTTTTATGATGGAAATTTCTTGTTGTGTGTTCCTAATAATCTTTGGAACCAGATATGGAAATTATGATTTATGATGACTTGGAGTTATGATTTTGAGATTTTGAACCTAGGGTAGGTTATCTAGGTGTTAAAGGGGAAGTGGCTTTCTTTGGAGGCATTGGAGCCTAGAAGTGGATTCTTGGGTATCCTTAGTAGGTTACTTAATCAAGTAATAATATAAATTAAATGAGGTTAAAATAAATTAATAAGATAATGGTTCATCGCCCATGCCTTGAGTGCTAGTATAGGCTAAGGATGGGAGTGGGAGAAGATGCTTTCCCGTCTAGTAGTGATGGTGAGTTCGACATGATTGGTTATCCTTGTCTGCATGAGAGGATTTTAGGTTCTTTATATGATCACACTTGGGAGTTAGAGTCTAGTGAAATCGTTCCAAGGGGTTGACATATGTGATGACATTTCCTTGATTTCATTCTACATTTTCTGCATGTGTTGGTTGCCTCTAGGTTAGTATGTGTACCTTTGATCTTGAGATGTACCCTTGAGATAGGAGCTTCTAGGATTATTGCTTAGTTTACCTGATTGGATTGGTATTGTTATCCAAGTGAGATTTGATGTTATCTCCTCAGCATAGTGGGAGTGGAACCACAGGTTTCCACAAGGTCGAGAGGTAGTGATTCTTTTACCATTTGAGACTATGATGTCCCTTTTCCAGTGTTCAATGATCCTTGTTGCAATTTTTTTCTATCCTATCTTCTTGGAGACTCATTCTTATTCTTCTACTTTCTCTATTTTGTACTTTGTATTTAATTGTAACTACATACCCTGCAACTTGTGTAGTGGATGTTGAAGATTATGTATACTTCTTTATTCAAATGTAGTTGATAGATGTAATTGTATTTGTGTAGTTTCTACGTCAAGGAACCGTTGAGATGTGTAATCTTATGAAGATTATGTTTATGTTTATGTGTACTAATGGACTTTATGTTTTACTTTTTCTTGTTTATTCATTATTGTTTGTAAACACTTCAGAAAATTTTTTTATTTCAAGCAAACTTGGTAACATGTTTTAAGTTAATATCTCCTAGGTTCCCTGGTGGAGCCGCATTACAAGTAACTAAACATCAATAAATACATGCATTAGTACATCCATGATTCGTAAACATACAAGTAACCATCCTCGTGAAACATCATGACGTCTACTAGAAAACATATTGTGCATATAAGATCATTACTAAAACATCTAAATAATCAACATACCATATTTCATCTTTAAACATCTGAATAATCAACATACCATATTTCATCTAAACTAGCATATCATCTTGATCAATTATCAAATAAAATTACCAAGTAACCATATTATTCAATAAGAATCATCAACATTACTAGATATCATTTTATCCATAACAACTATCATAACATCGATTCTCCAATCATAAAATAGGAATACATTAATACTAATACATTAGTATATCAACTATGCTTACCTCTTCTTGCATTTGAACTAGTGCCTAGGGCTACATTACCTTCTTGCAGAGACGATGTTAGAGTGGCACTATATATGAAAACAAAGATATTATCACATATAGACTAAAAAAACCATTATTCATATTTATATCCCTTGTGAATGTTTTAGACATTTTATTTCATGTTAGCTACTTATTTCGCCTTGGCATGCATGATTCATGGTAACTTCCATATATGTCATAGTGGAGGCTAAATGTAGAGATGAAAAGTGAAATGCCCAACATTTTCCCACTCATTTTGTCCTTTGCCCTTATGCAATCTTCTAGCTCTCGATTTGCTTATTTCTATGTAAGATTTAGCAATCATCCTATACGTAAATTGGACCTAAGGCCATATTCTCTAATGGATCCATATCCAATTTTTAATCTTATTGTTCTTGATCATTGTGACCACTTAGTCAACCATGACCGTCAACCAAGAGCACTAGATTGACCTCAACATCTACTTCTAAATTTAAATTTTTGTGGTCCCAAGATGACTTACCTTAACTACTTTTTTTCTCATTGATTCAAGTGCAAAGTATTCAAAAGTTGAATGGTAGGTTGTTGAATAAAATGACAAAGTCTTAGACCATTTAAACATCATGAGAGGACATCATAGTATCATTATTACATATAATCATATTAAGATCAAGCATCTAAAGTAATCATTGCATCAACATTATACATAAAGATAGATACCTAGAGGCATGTTTTAAATAATGTATGAACACAATTGAATTAGGGTGCCTTTGACCCTTCATAGAGCATAGCTCATGTTTCAATCTACAAAAGTTTTAATATAAGAAGATTCTAAAATCAAAACAGTATATACACATAACAAAAAAGTATCATTCATCACACTAAGATCTAAGATCATCTCTCCCTCATAATCTATTTAAACATAAGCTTAAATACTTATCTAGACTCATGGAGTGTAATAGTAGTTCCATATTCCATTAATATAATAATTTTGTTTAAAAGTAATGATTGTCAATAAATATATTAAATATTAATCATTTATATTTGTAAGCCATTTCTCACAAGAAGAGAGTAAAAGAGTGCATTTTATAATTGACCTTTTATTATATCAACTGTTGCAACTTCTTTTCCGATATGGCTTTGATGTTCTGTATTGGTTTTTGTTTTTGAATTTTTTTAATAAAACTTGGGTTCGTTGCATCCGATGCTATTATCGAGGAGGCGAAGATGTAACTCGAATCTATGATAGGTAGGGGAGAGGGACCAATAGTCGTGAGGGCTAACTTCGTCAACATGTACCCGTTGCATGGAATATTGTAAGACCTTCATTTTTTTTTAAAAATGTAAAATGGACACTTAACTACCTATAACTAAGGTTTGAAGGTGTGGCTCATCACGCAACTCGTTAAAATAGCATGCCTAGTTAAACGTGTACAAAAATTGTCTTTTAAAAGATTCGACCAAAACTTAATCTAAAAATCTCTAGTATTTAAATTTAAAAATATCATTTGTTAGTAGTTGGTGATTGTATTTCTATACAAAATATGACATAAATGCAACTTAAATGGACCATATACCTATTAGTAATCATAAATATTTGTTATATCTAACTTTTAAATCCAACACAAAAGGACCAATGCTTCAACACAAAAAAATTATTTGTTGTTATAAAAATAACACATTATTATATAAAATACAACCTATACCGAACACAAAGGGACCAATAGTTGAACACTAAAACTTTTTGACAATCTCACACATTTCATGGGAAAATACAAAGCATTTTGGTTGTGTTCACCTTTTATATTTGTGATAAAACCAATTATTAATATGAAATATTCTAATGCATAGACATTGGTACCCCAATAGTTGTACACATCAGAATAGTATTTGTGCACTAAGATAATAATACTTGTTTAAGTGGACATCTTATTTTATTAAGTGGGCATATTATTTTTTAATTGACACACATATGATAGATAAGTATGATATATTATTTGAGACAAAAAGTTATCTATTTCACATGTTTATGTTATTTTAATATAACATTTATAGGTTCTCATGTGTTCAAGTATTGGTTCATTTTTTATCAACATTTAGAATTTTTTTTATTTACATTTGAATTATTTAATCACAATATATAGTAAAAATGTGGTGTAAGACTGGATAATATATTCACTAATGACCTCACGACTATTAGACCCCTCACAACTATTGGTCCCCCTCCCCTATAAGCCTTCATGCTTACTCTCCTAATTTTGATTGGTATTGATATAAGCATAGACAGAAATTTAAAAAAGGCCACAGTACCAAGATTAACAAATCATTGTAGGTAACAGAGGCAACGAATTGTAGTAGAATGAATAGCAACATTGCTTTCCCATGCCATTCAGTACCCTTCTCAATCTGAGAGCACTCTGTAGAGAGGGTCGCTTGAAAGAGGCGCTATACATTCTGCAAAATACACATAACCATTCTGTAAACTCTTCTACATATCTTCAAGTATTGCAGCCCTGTATTGCGAAGAAGTCGATATTACAAGGTAAGCAAATCCACTCTCACATCAATGGCAAGGGTTTCGCATTGGCCTCACAAACGTTTTTACAAAATACACTTATTAACATGTATGAAAAGGGCGGAAGTTTGGTTTGTGCTCGCAAAGTATTTGATCAGATAACTCAACCAGACGTCTTCTCATGGAATATGATAATTGCAGCTTATAAAAGGCATGGGTTTTCTCAAGAAGCATTGACAGTGTTCAACAAAATGCATACAACAGGTGTCCCACCTGATCACATTACATTCACAATTATAGTCAGTGTTTGTGCCAATGTGGCATCTGTAAAACACGGTTTGCAAACCCATGGAAAAATTATTAGGCTTGGTTTTCAATCTAATAGTGTTACTAATACTCTGATAGATATGTATGCAAAATGTAGAAGAATACAGAAGGCAGACGAACTGTTTGACAAAATGCCTCAAAGAGATGTGGTAACATGGACTACAATAATTGCTGGGCATGCACAAAATGGGTTTGTTGAATCAGCATTAGATATTTTTAAGCAGATGCAATCGGCAGATATAGAACCAAACTCAGCAACGTTTGCCAGCATACTTCCATCGTGTGCCAAAATGGGGGCTTTGGAACAGGGTATGGAAATGCATCAGAAAATAATTGAAAGCGGATTTTTATCAGGTATCGTAGTTGTGACTGCTTTGATAGACATGTATGCTAAATGTGGGAGCATTGAGAAAGCACAGAAATTGTTTGACAAGATGCCTCAACGAAATGCTGTTTCATGGAATGCTATGGTAACGGGATATGCGCAAAATGGTGCTCTTAATGAGGCTTTGAGGATTTTCGAGAAAATGCCTAAACCTAATGTGGTCTCGTGGACTGCAATCATTTCTGGATATATACAAAATGGGTTAAATGATAAAGCCCTGGAGACTTTTGAGCAAATGCAATTGGCAGGTTTAAGGCCTGACTTATCAACCTTTGCCACCATCCTCCCAGCGTGTGCGAAACTTGGAGCTTTAAAACAGGGTATGGATGTCCATCAAAAAATAATTGAGAGAGAATTTTACTCTGATGTGATTGTGACTGCCCTGATAGACATGTATGCAAAATGTGGCAATATACAGAAGGCACAAGAATTGTTTCATAAGTTGCCTCAACCAGATGTGGTGTCATGGACTGCAATCCTTGCTGGATATGCACAAAATGGATTTTTTGATAAAGCATTGGAGCTTTTTAAGCAAATGCAGTTGGCAGATTTAAAACCAGACTCATCAACCTTTTCTAGCATCCTTCCGGCTTGTGCAAAACTTGGAGCTTTGGAACAGGGCGTGGAGATGCATCAAAAAATAATTGAAAGTGGGTTCTTGATTGATGTGGTTATGACTGCCCTGATAGACATGTATGCAAAATGTGGCAACATACAGAAGGCACGTAAACTGTTTGACAAAATGAATCATTCACATGTGGCCTCATGGAATGCAATGATTGCAGGATATGCAATGCATGGCTATAGCATGGACGCACTTAAAGTCTTTGAAATGATGAAGCATTCTGCGGCCAGTCCTGACGATGTGAGTTTCATTTGTGTTTTGTTTGCATGCAGCCATGCAGGTCTTGTGGATGCCGGATGTAAATACTTCAATAGCATGAGCGACTCTTATTGCATCACCATGACTATAGATCATTACATATGTGTGATTGATCTTCTTGGACGTGCTGGCTATCTTGAGGAAACCCTAAACTTTATCATCGAAATGCCAATAAAACCTAATGCAATTGTGTGGATGAGTTTACTAGGTTCTTGTAAATCACATAAAAATATGGGGGTAGGAGAATTTGTGGCAACACTCCTTTTTGAGTTGGATCCTAAAAATACTGCAACTTATGTTCTAATGTCAAACATTTATGCGGAAGTAGGCAGGTGGAGTGATGCTCAAAAGGTAAGGAGATTGATGAAGGAGAGGGGAATCAAAAAGATACCTGGATGTAGTTGGATTGAAGTCCACAAGATTGTACATGCCTTTTGTATAGGAGATAAATCACACCCACAAACACAAGCAATCTATGAAAAGCTAGAAAAACTATCTTGGGAGATGAGGGCAGCAGGGTTTGTTTCAGATACAGTACCTGTGTTGAATGATGTGGAGGAGGAGGAGAAGGAATCACTACTCTGCCACCATAGTGAGAAATTGGCAATTGCATTTGGGTTGTTAAATACAGCCCCGGGAACAACTATTAGAGTAGTAAAAAACCTTCGGGTATGTGGTGATTGCCACAAAGCAACCAAGATTATGTCCACAATTGTTTCAAGAGAAATTGTTGTGAGAGATGCAAATCGTTTTCATCATTTCAAAGATGGACAGTGCTCTTGCGGAGATTATTGGTGATGTCATGCCAAACAAGCCATCAACACAGGCTTTCACTATTAGAAGGCACACAGGGGTCAAACCTGGAATGATAAGAAGGAATCAGGTATTAATTTCAGTTTCTGTAAAAGTGTTGTTTCTGAATGTTTGGAAAGCTAGACCATGCTTTAGTTTGATATGGCATCGTATGATATGCCACTGTCTATCTACACTGATGGGGTATTCGTTAAAAACCCATTTTATAATACCATGGAGGAGCCATAACATTGAACTGTTTTTCAGAACGCATGTACATCTGTGGACTGAAAAGCTAGAAATGAAGGCGGGATAATGAGAAATGGTAAAGTGGAGTGCTTTAAGTTAATGGAAAGGTGCTCAGACAGCAGGAATGTGAGAGAGGCCTATAAATTATAATTTATAATCGAAGTTTCAAACCAATGCTTGGATACGGTAAAGAGAGACGAGCATCTCTTGTTCATTGTCTTTATCAAATTCTGTGGTGCTTTGTCTCGATTAATCTTATTTTATGTATCTGTCAGTCTTTCCACTTGGAAGTAAATTGTAAGTATACATGCACATTTATATTTGTCCACGAACATCAAAATATACTGTTATCCCGGTGAAGCTAACCGCAAAAGGTTTGTTCTGATCAGGTAATTCAAAAATCTTAGGTTAAGAAGTAGATGGAAGATACTTTGCTAAGATGGAGAGATGGATCTCGTTATAAGCTTCAAATCCAATTAGCACTATTAAGACTGAATTCCAATGAGAAACTATAACCTGGATAGGTATTTACCTTAATCCATTGATTGTATAGAGATATTTGATCTATGATTAACATAATTCTTATTCAAGTCATTTATTGGATTCTGAGTACACTTATTATAAGCAAAGTCAGCCTCAGCCTCAGCCTCATTGGGATTATTGTTCAGTGAAGTTTATAAAATAGGAGGTAGTCAGTAGTTTGATTAGTGTCAAATAGTAAATTTTGTTCATATTGGTTGTCTCTTTAAAGTGGTTCATTATTGTCAAGTTATTTTCTTCTTTGCATCTCCCACATTAATGTATTTTTGTTTGGAGGGGTGATCTATAGCACATTAGAGAATTCACATTCCATATTTGAAAACATTCTAGTCATTTTTTAAAAAGTTACTGTGAAACCAGAATTTTATTCAAATTGGATTCCAAGATTGTGTTAATGATTAGATTTACATAAAACTCTGCAAGACAATATCAAAGGTTACAAGATCAGCTCTTTATCTATCATATTTTAAAGCCTAATTTGACAAAGGAAAAGGGGAGACAGAAATAAATAACTAAAAATGAAAAGGCGATGCATGCTAGAAGAAACGTTTCGTTGTAATCCTTGTTAAAGCTTCAAGATAACTAGATAATAGTTTTTAGAAACAATTCAAAGTATGATCATTTTGATGTATAAAACAATTCATCAATAAATAACTTTTAGAAATAGAATGGTTGTTAGTGCATTCTATATTTAGTAGGCGTATTTTTCTAGCTTAAAATCACTTAGTTTAGCTAATTTTAGTTTCTTAATTTTAGATTAGGGCTTTTTTTATGAAGGAAACTTTAATGCATTGTTCAATTCATTCTATAATTTGTTGCTTTTGAGGAATACAACATTTTTTTCCTTGTTCTTCTTGTTTGTGGAAGATGTTATTTGTCTATTGTTTGATCTTACACACATATGTGCTCTGAACTTCAACATAATATCAGAATGTGTATTTAGCAAACCCATTCTCAATATTTGAGGGTTTCTTTTGTCAAAAGCATTGTAGTGTCCCAAGTATTGCCTTTTTTGTGTGGACCTAGAAGTGGATATTTTTTTCTAAGCACTTTGGAGCAAAACATACCTCACTATTGTATTAACGTCTCATAACCTATAGATTGGATGTTGATTTGTCAAAATCTAAATTGTTGAGCTTTTGGATGATTATTTATTTGGGCACATGTTTCAAGACAAGATTTGGGGTCAACAAAAAGTCTAGGCATCTTGGGGCAAAACGAACCTTACCATTGCATTTGCAGCAACTACAAACCTAAGGAGTGCATTTCATTGGGTTAAAAACTATGAAGTT
This sequence comes from Chamaecyparis obtusa, assembly GCA_027943335.1. Taxonomy (NCBI): domain Eukaryota; kingdom Viridiplantae; phylum Streptophyta; class Pinopsida; order Cupressales; family Cupressaceae; genus Chamaecyparis; species Chamaecyparis obtusa. The sequence continues at coordinate 294,468 of BSBK01006680.1, read as the reverse complement.
GAATTTTTTGCAAGTTTTTTAAGAGGGTGTGTTTTAAAAAATCCATATGTTATATTGTTTGTAAAGTTGTCACAATCTCCACCGACCACCATCATTGACACACCCTCTTTGTGCAACCCATGCTCCAAACATGCTCCACCATCACCTTACGAACACTCCAAGCCTCTGCCTCCACTACTAAGCATAACGCAACTTTTGCCTTTGCTACTTAGGTGACCAAGCGTTGGACTTTCTAAGCCCCCAAATTGATTTTCAAGGTAGATTCGGCAACTTTTATGAAAACAACTATAACTTGGGTGTGAAGTGTCTATTATCTACAAATGAAATATTGTTGAAAAGCTGATTTAGAGGGCTATTCATTGGTGTTTGTATTTTTCATGTTTTGCTCCTATATTTTTCTATGAGCCACTAAAGTTTGATCTTCTTATTTGTGCTTCTAAGGCCACAACTAGATCATTTGGAGTTTGTTTTTTAAAACAAATAGGTGTTGGAAAGATGGCTTAATGCTCTACCTAGATCTGATGTTTATTTTTCTAGATTTATTTCTCAAGTACTTAGAGCATCTATGTGAGAAGTGATTTCTTTCTTTTATCACTTCCTAGTTGTTCAAATTACAAAAGGGTTTGGTTTTGTTTGTTGTGTGTGGGGAGGGGGTCAAATTGAATCCTATGTATCCTTGTGTCATACCAAACCTATGGTGAACTCATTTTTGTTGAACTCCTTACACCCCATGATTATCATAGCTAGAAAACCCAATTGACTAAATTGTTGATGTCTAAAGGTTTGTCATCAACCTGAGGTGAGAACCCATCAAACTTGACCCACTAATATATATGATTTTTCAGTATAGGAACAAGATGGATGAGGCTATGGGTTTGATTGTCTTGTATGTTTTTTATAGTCTCTTGTTTCACCTTGAGTCTTATGCTACTCATCGAGCATGAAGGTTAATTTTACAAATCTTTTTGGGACAATTAATGGGTATGTGCAGGATCATGCTATACCAAACTATGGCCTTAAGTGGCAATGAAAAATAAAAAAATTAGGGTTAGTCAACTTGACGTAAAAAGTTGATCATCTTATGAACCTTATGTGAAAAATTTGTAAGAATACAATCTGTAGGAAATTGAATGTAGTTTCTAAACTACTAGCCCTTGTCTAAAAAAAAATTTATATAATTGTTCAAAATTTTAGATTTCAATGCAGTAGTACGAAAATTTTAGGAAAAAGATAAAAAGTACGTGTATGTCTGACCACCTTAATCACAATCAAATGATGATATATTTTCTCAAGATTCTAGATATAAGTAGTAGACTCATGCCCGGATGTGACGCATATTTTTTTGTAATTTTTGCCAAATAAATAATTAATTATGAATTTTCTACTACAACTTTTTTAAAATAAAAAAACCCTCATGTCTGACCACCTTAACTAATTCTAAACTTTACAAAATTGAAAGCATCAAATGTGATGCATGTTTCGGATTTCAAAAAGGTTAAACGGTTTGAAAGTTATAGTTGTTTTTCAAACAGTATGTCAATTACGACTTTAAAGATAACTTAATTGAAAAATAAGTAATAATTACTGTTAGAGTAAATTATTAATTTTATTAATATTTTACTCCTTTCTTAAGATATCAACTCTTTGCTTTAGTCAACTCATGCACTAGTTATGCATCAGTTTGTTTTAGTTGACTCATGCACTAGTTATGCATCAGTTGTTTTTTGCATGCATTAGTCTTATAATAGTTTAACTGATTATTACATGCACTTCTGCTTTTTAGGTTTGCCTTTTCAAGGCCTTTGATCTCTTTTATATGGATGATCCATTGTACACTATTATTCATTCATTATTGAGGATATTTTCTTCTTCATATTCTGAGTCAAACCCTTGGCCTTTTCTTCTCTCTACTTCCTTGTAACAGGTTTTTTGTATGCAGGTGATCTTGGTGTTCTGTGGATTTATATTACTCAAATCCTACATGGTATCAGAGCCTAATCTGCTACAGCTTGTTCGTGTTTGAAGGATTCAAATTAGGGATTTTTTGGCGGATTTGAGAGGTTTTGGTTATATTTCTCAGATCTGGTATTATCTGTAAGACGTTATTTTTTGTTTCTTTTTTCCTACAAAAAAAAAAAAAAAAAAAAATTGGCACTTTTTAGGGCTTTTTTTGTGTTTTTTTTTTAAATTAGGGGGTCCCTAAATTTTGGTGCACTTTGAGCTCAAATGGATCTCACCGTTGAGCTCGCAACACCCAAAAACCCCTACTTTGATATAAAACACATCCAATTTGGACAACGTTGCACGGAGAGGCAAATTTTTTTGTCATACCAGGGTCGTACAACCTTGGCACACAGATCGAAGAAGGTACGGTGATTTTTTTTAAATATATATATATATAAAAAACACGGGAGTGCTGCCCACCGGCCACCCCCTCGCCGCCAAGCGGCCACCGCCCAACGCTCTGCCCGATTCGTCGCTCCACCAGGGTTCCTCAACCCACTGCTTCGCCTCGGCCGCTCCGCTTGCGCCGCGCTGCCACTCCGCCGAGTCCGCCAAGCTCGCCACCACAGTGACCGCAACCACCAGCAAACCGCCAATAGACCGCTAGAGGTTAGTTGGAGCCGCCAGCGGCAGAGCCCCATGTGACCAAGGGCTAAGCACCTTGGCCCCCTCTCATTTTTGGTTCTTTTTTGCCATTTGGAGCCTTTTTCACTAAAATTGGCTTTCCGGGAGCTCCGGGCATCATTTTTTGACAAACGAGATATCGTCGGAAAGCTAGTTTCAAGCCCGACGCTCTCATGGAGTTTAATCTGGTATTTTTTTCCATCTAGCTTGTTGTTTCTGATGTCAAAGCTAGATTATCCTTTTTGCATTCCAGGGGGGCTAATTTGCTCAAATAGCTCCGTTTTCCGATCCAGAAGAAGCGCTGGAAAGCTCTTCTCGAGCACTATCCAGATTTCTGCCTATTTTCATCAAAAAAATTTCAAGGTACACAAGATTCAGATCTGAAGCTTTTTTGCTCTTCTCTTGATAAAGCATATTATTTTAGGCTTGGGGATTCGATATTTGGCTTTTGGGGGGGTTTTATTTTTCTTGTTTCTTTCAGTTAAACAAGATATTTCTCAAAACAAAACCCCTTCTAAAAAATATGGCCGAGACCTCTTCTTGTCTAGAACTTCTGACCCCACATAATTATCACACATGGAAAACCTTGATGACACAGCTTCTCCATTCAAAAGGGCTCTGGTCTTGTCTAGATGCAGTGCAGCTAGTATTACAGAGGCCCTTTGAGATCATGCAGCATCGAAACAAGATGGATGAAGCTATGGGGTTGATTGCTTTACAGGTATCAGACAGCTTGCAGTTTCACCTTGATGGATGCAATACCCCTCTAGCTATGTGGACAAAGCTGAACACTTTGTTTGGTACAGTGAATGAGTTCCGAGCACTTCAGATTGAGGCAGAGCTTACCTCTCTTGTACCTGATTATTTTCCCTTTATTGAGGACTTTCTGATGAAGTTCAAACAACAGAGATCTTTGTTACATGGATGTGGAAAGCAAAAGACTGATAAAGAGTGCATTTATCTGATTCTATTTAAGCTTAGGGGAAACTTTCAAATCTTCTCTTCTACCTTTCATTCTACCATGGATGCTTGGGGACCTACATTCACCATGCCCACTTTTGAGGTGTTCTATGATCGCTTGACTAGAGAGCAGGCCAAGCTTACTTAGTTGGACTCTCTAACAGGATCAAAGAACCATGCATTGGTTGCCCAACCATCCAAAGAAAAGCAGAAGCAGAAGCCAAAACAGATATCAGATTCCTCTTCTCAGCACTCTACTGGCCCACTATCTTCTTCTAAGAAGGAGAAATAAAAGAATGAGAGACCTACATGTTCCTATTGTCAGAAGGGACCTCATGATGAGTCACATTGTTTTCAGAAGAGATTTGATGGCTATGAGAAACAGATTGCAGATTTGCAAGTTCTTCTTCAGAAGAGCACTGTTTCCTCTCCATCCTCTTCTACCTCATAGGGGTCTGCTTTTCATTCTTCCTCCACATCTTCGACATCTGGATAGGATTTAGGAAAGGGTCATGCATTACGGGCATCCATTGCATCCCCTTCACAGGTCCCTTGGATACTGGATTCAGGTGCTTCTCACCATATGGCATCTTCTAAAGGGGTCTTCTCTACTGTTGAGGCTTCTCCCATTCCTCATATTCTCATGGGGAATAACACTATCCTGACAGTCTGCGAGAAAGGTTCAGTCAGCATTCAGGATAGCACATTCAATGATGTATTGTATGTTCCATCTCTGTCTGTAAACCTTCTCTCGATTTATCAGATTACACACAGTGGTTCAAGGAAGACAGTTGAGTTCACTGCAGATTCAATCTTCATTCGAGATAGTATGACAGGAGGTATTGTTGCTACAGGGACAATTGATCATTCCACCTGTCTCTACACCTTCTCACACTTTGGTCCACCATCTCCATTGTCAGAGCACAGCTCTCCTCTTTCGCGAGACCCTCATGTGGTGCAGTCAGGTCACTTGAATCTTTGCATTGTTCCTAAGATCACTACTATGACTACCACACCACATCCTGTTGAGGTCTTTTCTCTTCAGCAGGATTCTTCTTCAGCACTGCCTGACCCTCCAGCTCCATTCATTGAGCCACCAGGTGCAGTTGTTGAGGATTCTACAGAGGACACTCATCTCCTCTCTCCTGACAATGTCAGCACACCAGTCACACCACCTACATTGGGGATTCCCTTTCAGGCTCCTTGTGTTTTCTCCTTTGAGCATCAGTTAGGCCTTCCAGTTTCACCTCTCATTTAGGAGTTTCCTTGTCTCGTGCCTTTGTTTCTTCCGCATTGGAGTTCCATCGGTTCGATCATTTCCACAGAGGTTCCATTATTCTGGGGGGGCTTTGGTGTCTCATCCCTCTCTCATGGGGGGGCTAGTTGTACTTATGGTTTTGAGAGAGTCTCTTGAGCCATTTCTTTTTTTACATTTTTCTATCTCTTTTTGGAGTAGGGTTTTTTTCCATTGGATTTTCTCTATTTCTCCATTTTATAGAGATTTGGTTGTGCTGGGTACCTCATCAGGCCATGTTGCCAGGACCCATTTCTGCTTTCAGCATTGTAGTTTCCTTTGCTTTCTTCTTGCATTTTTTGTAGCTGCATCGTTGCTCATCTTAAGGGGGGGTGTTAGAGTAAATTATTAATTTTACTCCCTTCTTAAGATATCAACTCTTTGCTTTAGTCAACTCATGCACTAGTTATGCATCAGTTTGCTTTAGTTGACTCATGCACTAGTTATGCATCAGTTATTTTTTGCATGCATTAGTCTTGTAATAGTTTAACTAATTATTACATGCACTTCTACTTTTTAGGTTTTCCTTTTCAAGGCCTTTGATCTCCTTTATATGGATGATCCATTGTACACTATTATTCATTCATTATTGAGGATATTTTCTTCTTCATATTCTGAATCAAACCCTTGGCCTCTTCTTCTCTCTACTTCCTTGTAACAGGTTTTTTGTATGCAGGTGATCTTGGTGTTCTGTGGATTTGTATTGCTCAAATCCTACAATTACTTACTGAACTTGAAATTTGATAGCAATTAAATTGATGGAAAGCTGATAATATCTTTAAGAAACCCTTTTCGTTTCATCAATTTCGGAGAAAAAATAGTCGTCAACTACATGGTCGAAGTCTCGATATCAAAAACAATCCCCTAAACATGCATAAAGGGTTGACCATCCACGTTTGGTATTGCCCAAGCAAATACCAAGCCTAATCGAATATTCGATTTTATCAGATATCTAAAATATTCGAATATCTGATAAAATCAGATATCCAAAAATTCTCGCCTAGTTCAAAATTTCAATTGCACTAGTTTTCTCAATTTTAAGTTTCATATTAAATTGTATTTTTTTTATGTTAATATTAATTGAGTTAAGTATTTTTTTCAATTTAAAATATATATTACAAATTATTTTTTTTAATATTAATATTAAATAATAATAGCATAGCATTAATATTATAATATAAATTTTTATATTAGTATGTATTATATTATTATTATTTATTTATGTATTGTATAATAGTATAATATTAACTTATTAAAAATTTATATTATATGTTCAATATTATACCTGAGAGAGAGAGAGGGGGGGAAGGGGGGAAGGGGAGAGAGAGAGAGGGGAGAAGGGGAGAAGGGGAGAGAGTAGGATAGAGAGAGAGAGAGACACACACACACACACACACAGAAGAGAGACAGACAGACAGACAGACAGACAGAGAAGGGTAAGGAGAGAGAGAGGGGGGAAGGGGGAGGAGGGGAAGGGGAAGGGGAGAGAGTAGGATAGAGAGAGAAATAAGTGAGAGAGACAAAGAGAAATAAGAGAGAGAGAGAGAGAGAGAGAGAGATTTTGGCGATGACCATCTTTTAGATCTTCTATAGGTAGGACATGTTTTTGCATTGGTTGCACCACAAGGGAATGATGAGAGATTGGATTATTGGTTAGCACATCGTGTACAAGGAAAGCAGAAACTTGCACAACCGACGACAGATGATGATATGTTTACATATCCAACAGGATCACATGTTATTGCGGCAACATGGTTGCACACATATATGATTAGAAATGACATTGTTGTGTTTCAAGACTATGAGAAGCACAAAACCATTCTCATGTATTCACACCTTGTTATAGCAGCCAATGTTAAGTTGTTGAAACATCAAGGAAAACCAAAGACAAAGCAACTTTGGACTATTAGTACTATTGACCATGAAGCAATATTGAATACCTTCAAGTAGAGAGATGACCCTTTAGGCACACTTCAGTAGGTAAGTTCAACTCAAGTTGCAAGGTTTTCCTTGTTTATTACGATTACGTTCAATAAATTAATTGTAGTTTTTTATTTTATTTGTTTGAGCCAATAAACTTGGTTTTGTATGTGGATTGTAAATGCAGTTGGATACATCTATGATAGATATAGAAGATCGAGGTGTGCATTTGATTAGCCCATCTTTTATGACGATAAACTTCACTATGCATTGTCTAGTCATGTTCTTTGGTTCATTTAGTTACTTATACATGTTCATAATATTTTTCTCAACCTATATAAACTTCTTATATTCTCTATTAACTTTTTCTTCTGCCTTCCGAATGCAAGGATTGGAATGTAGATGTCATCGAGTACCATGTGTTAAACTTATACACTTTAGGAGTAGAAAGGACACTTATTTTTTATATATAGTTGTGTAATTTGCATATTTAGATGCCAAATTTTGTATATAAAAACAACAATCGAATGTAATGTGCATAGTTAGATGCCAAATTTTGTATATAAAAATAACAAATGTGCATAGTTAGATGCCAAATTTTGTATATAAAACAATAATCAAATGTAATGTGCATATTTAGATGCCAAATTTTGTATATAAAAAATTAAATGCAACATTAGATGCAAAATTTGAAATATAAAAGAGCCCATGGGGTTGATTTGCAAATATTAAGAGCCCACATTTGAATCATCTTAATGCCATGTAAAATGCAAAAAATGTGTTTCCTTACTATGAATGTTGTATCCTTATATAATTTGTATCGTCTTAATTTTTCACCCCTTACATTTGTATTGTCTTAATTCCATGTACATTTATATTATCAAATGATGTAATAGTTGGAGTCATTGAGTCAAAATTGGTCAAATGTGTCCAAAGTAAAATGACGATTCCCTAGGGTGAAGGGATAGTGTTCAATGATTACATCCTGGCACCGAATGGACTGTGTCATTAGCTCTAGTTGGGCGAGTAAATGCTACTGACAACCCCATTTCGACCATTGAGTCACTAGAATGTTCCAGACCATGCTGGACCAAAGTGTCCCCAAGGTGCACTAAGCACGATTGGGCAGCGATCTTTCGAGGCTCATATCTCGAACCCCGTGAGAGGTATCAGCGATTCGTGAGATGCTACAAGACCGCATTTTTTAGGCCTACAATAACCTTTCTCTATTCTGGGAGATTCAAATTTGTTTGAATTTGGCACCCCAGTCTCTTTTGATGTCAAAACTTGCAGTGAGGGTTAGTTGAAAGTTGCACCACTGGGTTTCTTCCAAACCATTTGTCCCGACATTAAATGGACTGCATCATTAGCTCTAGTTGGGTGGGTAAATGCTAACAACAACTTTGTTTCAACCACTGAGTCACTAGAATGTTTTGAACCATGCCAGACCAAAGTGTCCCAAGGTGCACTAAGCACGATTGGGCACCTATCTTTCGAGGCTCATATTTCAGACCCTGTGAGAGGTATCAGTGATCCTTGAGATGCTACAGGACCACATTTTTGAGGCCTACAATAACCTCTCTCTATTCTGAGAGATTCAAATTTGATTGAATTTGGCATGCCAGTCTCACTTGATGCCAAAACTTGCTATGAGGGTTAGTTGAAAGTTGCACAACTGGGTTTCTTCCAAACCGTTTGTCCCAGCACTGAATGGACTACGTCATTAGCTCTGATTGGGCGGGTAAATGTTAGTGACAACCCCATTTTGACCACTAAGTCACTAGAACGTTCCAGACCATGCTGGACCAAAGTGTCCCCAAGGTGCACTAAACACGATTGGACAATAATCTTTCGAGACTCGTATCTTGGACCCTATAAGAGGTATTGGTGATCCATGAGATGCTACAAGACCGCATTTTTTAGGCCTACAGTAACCTCTCTCCGTTCTAGGAGATTCAAATTTGTTTGAATTTGGCACACCAGTCTCTCTTGATGCCAAAACTTGCAATGAGAGTCAGTTGAAAGTTGCACCACTGGGTTTCTTCCAAACCGTTCGTCCCAGCACCGAATGGACTACGCCATTAGCTCCGATTGGACTGGTAAACACTAGCGATAACCCCATTTCGACCACTGAGTCACTAGAATGTTCTAGACCATGCCGGACCAAAGTGTCCCCAAGGTGCACTAAGCACGATTGGGCATCAATCTTTTGAGGCTCGTATCTTGGACTTCGTGAGAGGTATCATCGATCCATGAGTTGCTACAGGACTACATTTTTTAGGCATACAATAACGTCTCTTCATTCTGGGAGATTCAAATTTGTTTGAATTTGGCACGCCAGTCTCGCTTGATGCCAAAAACTTGTAGTGAGGGTCAGTTGAAAGTTACACCACTCGGTTTCTTCCAAATCGTTCATCCCGGCACCAAATGGACTGCACCATTAGCTCCATTTGGGTAGGTAAATGCTAGTGACAACTCTATTTTGACCACTGAGTCACTAGAACATTCCGGACCATGCCAGACCAAAGTGTCCCCAAGGTGCACTAAGCACGATTGGGCAGCGATCTTTCGAGGCTTGTATCTAAAACCTTGTGAGAGGTATCGGCGATCTGTGAGATGCTATAGGACCGCGATTCTGAGGTCTACAATAACCTCTCTCTATTTTGGAAGATTAGAATTTGTTTGAATTTGACATGCCAGTCTCGCTTGATGTCAAAACTTGTAGTGAGGGTCAATTGAAAGTTACACCACTGGGTTTCTTCCAAACCGTTCGTCCCAACACCGAATGGACTATGTCATTAGCTCTAGTTGGGTGGGTAAACATGGTGACAATCCTGTTTCGACCACTAAGTCACTAGAATGTTCCAGACCATGCGGGACCAAAGTGTCCCCATGGTGCACTAAGCACAATTGGGCACAAATCTTTCGAGGCTAGTATCTTGGACCCCGTGAGAGGTATCGACGATCTGTGACATGCTATAGGACCGCATTTTTTAGGCCTACAATAACCTCTCTCTTTTCTAGGAGATTCAAATTTGTTTGAATTTGGCACGCCAGTCTCGCTTGATGCCAAAACTTGCAGTGAGGGTCACTTGAAAGTTGCACCATTGGGTTTATTCCAAAACATTCATCCCAGCATCAAATGGACTATGCCATTAGCTCTGGTTGGGCAGGTAAATGCTGGTGACAACTTTGTTTTGACCATTGAGTCACTAGAACATTCCGGACCATGCCGGACCAAAGTGTCCCCAAGGTGCACTAAGCACGATTGGACAACAATCTTTTGAGGCTCATATCTTGGACCCTGTGAGAGGTATCGACGATCCATGAGATGCTACAGGACCACATTTCTAAAGCCTACAATAACCTCTCTCCATTATGGGAGATTCAAATTTGTTTGAATTTGGCACGCTAGTCTTGCTTGATGCCAAAACTTGCAATGAGGGTCAGTTGAAAGTTGCACCACTAGGTTTTCTTCCAAACTGTTTGTCCCAGCACTGAATGGTCTATGCCATTAGCTTTGGTTGGGTGGGTAAACACTAGTGACAATCCTGTTTCGACCATTGAGTCACTAGAATGTTCCAAACCATGTCGGACCAAAGTGTCCCCAAGGTACACTAAGCACGATTGGACAGCGATCTTTCGAGGCTTGTATCTTGGACCCTGTGAGAAGTATCAACAATCCGTGAGATGCTACAAGGCCACATTTCTAAGGCCTACAATAACCTCTACATTTTGGAAGATTTGAATTTGAATTTGGCACGCCGGTTTCGCTTGATGCCAAAACTTGCAGTGAGGGTCAGTTGAAAGTTGAACCACTAGGTTTCTTCCAAACCGTTCATCTCGATGCTGAATGGACTGAGCCATTAGCTCCGGTTGGGCAGGTAAACACTAGTGACAACCCTGTTTTGACCACTGAGTCACTAGAACGTTTCAGACCATGCCGGACCAAAGTGTCCCCAAAGTGCACTAAGCACGATTGGGCAGCGATTTTTTGAGGCTTGTATCTTGGACCCCGTGAGAGGTATCAATGATCCATGAGATGTAACAGGACCATGTTTCTGAGGCCTACAATAACCTCTCTTTATTATGGGAGATTTATATTTGTTTGAATTTGGCACGCTAGTCTCGCTTGATGTCAAAACTTGTTGTGAGGGTCAGTTGAAATTTGCACCACTGGGTTTCTTCCAAACCGTTCATCCCGGCACTGAATGGACTGTTCCATTAGCTCTGGTTGGACAACCTCATTTGGAACATGAATTCAATAGAACATTCGTGAACATGTCGAACCAAATTGTTCCGAAGGTCCACTAAGCACCATTGCGTATGTTGGTGAGTGTTCTGGTGTGTCAAGAGGCAAAGTAAACCTTTAAATGGATCCAAAAGGAGTCTATGCTAAGTCTTGGGGAGGATTTAAGGAATCCAAAAGGTTATCTAGATCAACCATTAGTTTCTTGAGTTGTTTGGAGAATTTTGGAGAAAAAGGCTGATTTATGACCTGTGAAGGCTACAAGCCTAAAAGAGCTATTGGAGTGGATTGGTGGAAGATGAGTTGACCATAACTGGTAGATTGGTGGAACATAGTAGATGGACCATATTAAGATGTTATATGGTGTTACAATCAAGGTGGAAGACCTATTTCAAAATTTGACTAGATGGAGGCTCTAGGTGCACTGAGAGGCCTAGAATGGAGTTGGTACCAAGAGAAGTTGGGATGAGAAGTTAGAGGAAGTGAAATTGTTCAAAATGTCAGATGTGTTGGTTCTCTAAAGTCAAAGTACTCTATTTGACCCTTGATTTGAGACTAACTCCTTGAGTAGATTCCAAGATGCTTGTAGAATCCTCAAATTGAGTTGAGTTCCATGAGGGGATAGTAGAGGGCTCTACATCAGATTTGCTTGGTTGAGAGCATCAGATACACATGAATATAATGTAGCACATAAATTTTGAATTCACTTAAATGATGAATTACATGTGTGAACACACGTAGCACATAAAGTGTACACATAAATTTTATTAAGTCATGAAGCATACATGTAGCACATAGATTATAAAGCATACCACATGAATTCACTTAAATCATCCACGTAGCCCATACACATGAATTTAGGTTATGAAGAATGTACTTGAATATACATGAATATACTTAAGGCATAAATCATACACATGAGTACATACACACAAGCATATTTACATACTAACAATGAATAAATGAACACACAATTAACAAATTGGATCGAATATCAAGTTTCATATATATCAAAATGAACAATAATTTTGTACATATTTACATGTCAACATATCTAGATACAATATGGCATACGCCATCTCAAAATGTGTCATATGACATCTCAAAATAAGAAGTTAAACTACAAATATTTCTAGGACATCCTATTCTACTGGTGGATCATCAAAATGTAGCCTCTTTGAAGTACTCTTTGGCTCTGATGGATCCTGCATTCAAACACAAAAGTGAAACCCCAAGTTAGATTAAAATTCAGAATCATAGTCAACAATAATAAATAAAATTTAAACTAAAATTGAACTCTCATATACCTCACCTCTGTGTCTCCTCCCACAGACATGAGACCTAATATATGTCCCTGGTAGCGCAAGAACAATGCCACCAATGTCGACTCCAACCTGTATATGTTTGTGAACATGAGATTGATCTAAGAGTTATACTATTTAATGTTAAATACTTGGTAGAAAATATATGTTTACAAAATAGTTGTTCATTAACATTAAAACTTACTTGTGTTAAACTTTCTTCAAGAAATGTTGGTTGAGTCATCAATGATACAAACCCTTGGCATTCTACCTCCCTCAAACTAGGAGTGACCTACAAAAGTCAAATAGATACTTCATACTATCATAACTTGATCATATTATATATACTTGATAGTAAAATACACACAAATAACTTTAGAAATGTACGTACCGTGGGGCTATCACTGCGGATGGATATGCATGTGACTCTATCGTGACGATAGGGTCTCATGACATCATCATATGCCACTCTCTTTCAAATAAATCATGTAAATTAAAAATGAGTACGCACAAATGACAATTATACATGTATGCATAAACAAACTAAATTACTTAATTACCTTTCCCTTGTCAATGCCTGATACCTGCACCCCCTCACATTGTCCCCCGGTGGAAACTGGTGACACCTGCATTAGTATGTAATAAGATGATCGTAACAATTAGAAAATAATATACATATACTATTATAATAATTTAAAAGGACACCAATGAGTACATTAAAACATATGTACTATGGAAGTGTCAAGACCAAATGATATGGCCAAAAGCGTGGAGCCCTCCACCTGTTCCATCTCCTCCTCTGTCATCAACTGAACATAAATGCAAGACATAAAAAAAACATAAGTGGGAAATTATTATAAGAAAATTCTACTGAAAATACGAACAATAAAATTTAAATACAATGTAAAAAGTGAATTGTTTACCTTACCGTAACAATATGAGTCCATGGCTCTGTATGCCCCTGATGCATATCTTCATGAGGTGCTTCAGTGCCTGTAGTGTGCTATGTAGAATTTTCCACCTCAAAGATGTAATTATATGCATCACTATCATTCAGGGGACCTAAGCACATATTCTTGCATATAAATGCAAGTGTGGGGCAAACAAACATGTGAGCTCGTGGAGGATGTGGAAGGGCCAGAAGCATCAAGACAATGAGGCAACAATGTTGTGCTCTTTGTAACCAGCAGATCACTCAAGGTGTGAATGGCTTGAATAGTCTGTGAGCCAACCTCATCAATAATGTCAGGATGTTGCACTATGGGAGGTGGTGAGATCTCAGGAGGCGGGACATATGTGTAGGATTCCACCCATTGTTCCCATGGCGTATCCTGAGGAGCGCCTAAACGTACACCTTGGTTTGGTCTCATACTCCAATAATTGACCTTGTGACTAAGTACAAATTCAGCATACAATTTTTTTATAAAATAAAATGGGACATCCAAATTATTGTGAGGTGGTCTATCAAAAACCATCCACCAGAGGTCCCAAAAGTTGTCACGTATTGCACTATTTGTGCACCATTTAATTGACAACTTGGTTTTTTTAGGGTCCACTTTTAGACTGGTTTTAGGATCCACAAAAAGATTACATATGTCATGTTTTTTTATGTTTAGGTTCATGACTTGATTATAGTCAAGCCCATCGTCAAACTAGGTGTCCATGGAATCGCACCAAATAAGTGCAACACTATGTTGCTCTATATGTTTCTCCATGTTTTCAATAATTGAGTTCAATGTTGTAAACATGGGGCGCAATGTGGGGATATTGGCATAGGTGGTTTGAAATCCTCTAAGTTGATTTGGATTGTCTCCTATTAGATCCTCTAAACGGTGAGGGTTTGAGACTGGTACGTCTTTTGGAAGTGGGGGATTGTTGGGAGGTGGTTTTGGATTGTTTGTGGGATCATTAGGAGGGTTTTCTGATTTATTTGGCTCCATGTCTGATTACAATTAGAACACAAATTGATAATTACAATCAATTTTTAAAAAAAAAAAAAAAACTCATTTAAACCCTAATTTTTATATAAAAAACTACAAATTTCTATAAAAAAAGCAGTAAAAACACTAAAAACATAAAAATTGAACTTACTTATGATCTTGAGAAAATCGGATATAGGATTTGATCAAATATCTGAAAGCCCCAAGCCGCGTTCAACATTTTCAGAATGAAAAATGTTGAACACTGTCGGGCCTTATAAATTAAAATTACTTTCAAATATTGGATATCTGATATTATCAGATATCCGATTAGGCCTATTCTTTGGCTTTTGCCTTCGCTAGGTGTACTAACACCCAGGCCTACTAAAAAGTCAACAAATCCATTTGTGCGCTTTTGGACGAGTGAAAATAGGTTTTTTCACATCGCCACTTTTTGGCATACCATGATCCTGCACATACCCTAATACATTCAAGGTATTACAACTTGAGATGGATTCGACTACCTTATTGCTTGATTCCTCTACTATTGAAGACTTTCTAGATGGATTCAAGTTAATCAAATCTTTGTTATGAGGCTGTGGAAATGATCAAACTGACAAAGAGTGCATATCCATGATTTTATCTTATCTTTGAGGGCCCTTTTAGGTCTTTTCTTCTACATTTTACCCCAACATAAATTCTTTAGGCATGCCTTTACTTTACCCTGTATTAAGTTTTTATGATGTAATTAACACAAGAATAGGCTAAGTTGACTCAACTTGATTCACTTTCCAATTCTAAATCACAATCCTTTGTAGTATAGTCATCTAAGGGGAAACAAAAGAAGAAATATAAGCCTAAGATAGATTCTTCACCATACAATGAAAGTTCATCCAAGAAAAATTTAGAGTTAGATTAAAAATCGCCATCCACTCCACCACCCACTAATTCTTCTAAGACTGGTGCGTCTTCCTCCAAGGGAAGAATAACAAGTTAGGTGAGCCTCACATTTTTTATGGCAAGCAAGAACATTTAGTAATTAAGTTTTAGAAGAGCCTACTATGGCTTTAAAGGAGGCCACACAAAAATATTTAATATCACATCTTCTAAGTCTTCTTCCTCTCACATAGACAATATCATGTTATTTCTATAGGTCCTTTCTTCAACAACTACTTGGATTCTTGATTTTGGTCCTTCTCACTATATGACACATTCTTGGGACCTTGTTACCTCTCTTTCAAATTGTGGCACTTCATAGATTTTAATGGAGGACTCAACTAAGATTTTAATTATTAGTTCAGGTCTTATTCAACTTGATTATGGATGTCATTAATATATTTTGTTGTTCATGATATCTCCAACAACCTTCTATCAATGCATTAGATTTTTCATTCTAGGATGGGCAAGATAATTGATTTAACACCACATGGTGTGGTTATTCAAGATCTCCATGATCTTTATGTTGTTGTGGCTACTGAGTGTTGATTTCACATCTCGATTATGGTGCTTTTATAACTTTGGAAGTTCAACTCTAGTTGGTTCAACTTTAATTGCACATACAAATTCAATGAGTAAGCTTTGGCATGATTGTTTTTGTCATCTCAATTATAGGTATCTATAGTAGATGAGTACTCAAGAATTGGCAATTGTCCTACCCAAGATTTCTTGCAAACAAATGGTGTTTGTTGAGGTTGTCAGCTTGGCAAGTATCACTAGGATTCTTTTCCTTTAGTTAGATGTGCATATTCTAAGATACTCTTAGACTTGATTTATGGCAACCTCATGTTCTTTCTCAATCTTTCTTTTTGAGGGGCCAAGTATGTGTTCACATATATTGACAACTTCTCTAGGTGTACATGGGTGTAATTTCTTCAATGCAAGAGTGATGTCTTTAATTCCTTTAGGATGTACAATGCATTTGCAGACAAGAAATATATCCTTTTTATCAAGAGGCATGTATGGATAATGGGGAGGACTATGTTAATCATTTGTTTCAGGACTTTTGCATTGAGCATGACATCCTACATCATCTTATAGCTCCTTATACCTCTCAAAAATATGGTGTTACCACAATAAATAACATTACATTATGGGAGATGGTTAGTTGGATTATTCAATCTCGAGATATGGATGTTGTCTTTTGGGATAAGGTAATGAATTGTGCTAATTACATTCAAAATCAAATCCCTCATAAGGTATTGTGACATTTGACTCCAAAGGAGGCTTGGTCCCATGTCAATCTTATTGTATCTTCATTCAAAAAATTTGGGAGTGAGGTTTAGGCATTTATTCTAGATGCTCAATGGAAATCCATGGGAAGGAAAAGCAAACCACTCATCTTTGTTGGCTACTATGAGGATGTTAAGGCGTACAATTTATTTGATCATGTTTCTAAAGAGTTGTTATTTTAGCATGATGTCAAATTTGATGAGTGTTATCCTTTGATGAACTCTTCATCACTAGCTTATCCATCACTTTATACTCATCCTTCATCTCTAGAGGACGTTCCCATTTAGTCACCATTGTCGCTGCCACCACTTCCACTTCCTAAGTGTGCCTGTAGTAATATTGATTCAACTGGAGATTGGGGAGATGATCCTTGAATTTCACATTGTTGATCCTAAAATTTTCACGTCATAATGCTAACAACACTTAGGGAAAGTCTAAGTATTATGGGACCAATATTGCTAATACTTAGAACAATCTTTTGGATTGAGGAGTTGTCTCTCCATGAAAAGGGGAAATGAAAAGAGAGAAACTAAAAAATAGATTAACTACAGGTGATGCGCCAAACCATTTTCTTACATACTCAAAGTCTTTATTCAGTAGAAGATAGAACCATAACATCTTGATACACATATTGTCCCATAAATTGGCATAGTATACCACAATCCCTTCATTGTTGAAATGAGAACATAAAGACAAGATCCTAGACACAGATGTACACATTAATATCAATTCATGGGTGTATTTATAAAATCTGAGAAACAATAAAGCATCCATAATTACCTATTCATCTATTCACTTCTGGTAACCTCACAGACATGGAATACTTTTTCATTTTAATTACTTTCAATTGGAAGAGTTAGTTATCAACATGATCCATCACTGAGAAGAAATTTCAACACACAAATGCTAGTCTTATAAGATAATGAATATTCAAATTGACATAGACCACCAATATATTGAAAATCAACCAAAACTAAAAAGGCTCGATCAAGCACAGTCAAATTGTAATTAACATGAGATTAGTCAGTAGTAAAGTCTGCAAATATCATATCCCATAATCATAATAGAATTAAATATTCATCTGGTAAAATTATCAGTCTTCTTAAAACTAAAAAATCCAACCTCCTTAGAGGAAAACCACAACCCCCTAAATAACCCAAAACTTGTAACCAGAAAGATTCTCCTTCAATAGAAAGCTCACACTCGTTGAATCGCCACCTAGAGAGATCGTCACTCAAGGTTGTTAGAGGAACAACTGCAACATGCTGTCACCTAACAACTTTTATCTAGTTGACATGTCTCTAGGAAGAATCACAAAGTGGTAGCACAATCATTACCCACTCTCTCCAATCGAGCACGTTCCATCTAAAAGATATTAGGACATGTGGCCGCATGACAAAGTTTCTGGCTAGAGAGACTCCTTGCACATTCCTCAAAATTATAAGAGCTTGAAACGTGTCCAAGGTGACTTTAGTTCACAATCATGAAGATAAGGCCCACAAAGGAGAGAGCACTTTGACCCACATCAAATGAATTACAATGTGCAAAGGCGGGACAGTCTGTATAGAGATATACAAAATTGGTGACTCTTGGGAAACTTGCCTACAAGGTTTGACACCCAAAATTATTGGTTCCTGCAAAAAAAGAAAAGGGGAGGAGAGACATTATTAGAGCCAGGTCAGGGCGGACTGCAAGGGAGCTCATTCTTCTACACTTTAAAATTTGTAGAGTTGAAAGTCATGAAAAGCATGGTATAGTGAAATCCTCTCTTTGAAGGTGATACTACTCAAATCACTTCATAAGGTGCTCAAACTAAATCTCAAGAAGGCTAGGGGATCAAAGATTTATTTAACTTGGGAAGCTTCAGGGTCGAGACCTAGAGATTTCTCAAAAGAGCAGTCCTACCACTTCAATTCTATCTACTCCTTAACTTGATCTTCACTAAGAATTACCCCATTGGGTTCGAAAGGTGATGGAAGTCCAACCTACAACAATGATTGAATCTTGGCCTTCTTCAAGGTGACTGAAACTTTAAGTCTCTCCAGGCACTCAGTGGCATGAGAAATCTCTTCTCCACACTTAATAAATTCTCTAGCGTTCACTATTATAGATTGTCTATCTACGATCCTAGCTGATAGTCGAATGCTATCATGTCAACTTTTTGAATCTTCTCAATCAGACTCCTTGCCTCTCATTTATGCTAGGAGCAATTTGTTGTTGGGTGGCCTCTAGGTTAGCTTCAACTCCATTGCTTAATTCAATAGTATCAGCCATAAACTTGAAGATTGGCATCGAACAAAGTGTGGATGCCTCAATTTCATCCCATAAGGATGTCTACAAGTGTTGCACCAAGATTTGTTAACTCACAGTAGTAGGAGCAGTCATGGGATCATGTACTTGTCTGATCTATTCTTCTTGTTTCTTCATAGCCTCTTGGAGCTGGTGCACTCGTAATTTTTTAGTCTACAAGATTTGTTGACATTCATCTAACTCTTTCAATGCTTTCTCTTCCTTAACCTTCTCCTGGTCCAAAGAGTTCTAGGTATTTTGTAAGTCACCCTTAAGTTGCAACTCTCTTTTTTGTGACTCTCATTCCAATTGTGAAAGTTGAGCTTGGCTAGAAATTAAGTCCCTATCTAATCGGACCACGTCGACATTTCTTTGGTCCTGGTATTTCTTCATTATTCCACATTCCATCTCCTGACAATTAGAATATTATTGAAAAGTGGAGAGGTCACGGACAAAGTCCTCCCAATCTTTATCTACCTTTTCCACCATTTTTTTCAACTTTTATTAGGCTTAATTCAGTGATTTTTGGGCATGCAACAATTATTGTTCCTTCTCCCGCATCATTTGAAACACTCTTGTCTCTTCATTTTTTTTCTTTTGAAGCTCATTAGTGAGTCATTGATTATCTCTTTGAAGAGATGTGAGTTTCTTCTTCAAGTCATCGATTAGAGCTATTGTATTCTACAAGTCTCTCTCCTTCTTTTCAAGCTTTCGAGTGAGTTTGAGATAATCAGGAATGACTATTTTCTGAGATTCCACCATGAGCTCTACTCAGTCCCAAGGTCTTGTGTGATTGAGGTTCAAATAGATGGTGTGGGAGAGGAAATCCTTAGGTCACATTTGGCCAAAATGTTTTCCCTGAACAGTAGGTATCTGGGTGACAACAGTGAAGATGTTTCCTTTATCATTGTATATAGATGTGACATTGGTAGAAGCCAATTTATTAGCACATTTTTCTTCTTCTTCATGATCCTCTCCATCTGGGCTTGCCTGGTGGCATCAATGTAGGAGTCTACAATAACAGTAGGAATATCTTCCTAACCAACAATAGGGAAGCCAACAGGGGGAATCAAGGGGATACATCTAAGGATGTTCTTGCAAGAGTTACTAGGATAATTGATAGTGGGGAACTTGTATTGGAAGGTGGAATGAATTTTATTACAAGATTTGAAAATATAGTTTTTTGCAAGGAAAAATGAGGAGCAACCGTCACAAAAACTTGAGTGGGGGAGAAAGAGGGGCAAGGAGATGGAGAAATTGGAGACTAAGAAGAGAGGAGGGCTAGAGAAAAACTTACATGAGGGATGCGCATCGACGGAGCTAGTGACATTTCCTCTTGCATTGTAGGTAGGTACTACCCCTCTTCTTCTTCCTTTGAAGACTCCTACAATCTGAGCTTTGGATTTTTTCTCTTCTTCTTCTTTGCGAGAACAACAGGTTGTACTGGTCTCCCACTCTTTGATTTTACATGATCAAGGAACTGATTTGGACATGCTCCTTTAGAAATCTTTTCTTTCTTATCTTTCTCTTTCATGATTGAGGTATAGCCTCCTCCACATGCCTTTCAAAAATTAACATTGCCTCATCCTATTGTTCCGATTGATTACTAGGAATAGAGGGGAAAAATTCTTATTCTCCTTGACTTCCAAATGGGGAATTATTAGCATGTTTTTCATCTCATTTCTTTTCAAATTCAAAATCTGACTCAGCATCCCATAGGTCAGTGAAGTCCAATCTAGTTTCCTATCCATATACCCATAAATATTCAATCTTTTCTTCTAACAACCCTTCTTTCTCAATTTATCCTTAAAGTTTAAGGAGATTTTGAAATTGGCACTAAACATGTGCTTTACTTAATATAAATCCAACCGTGGGGGGTAGTTTGTGACATGGGACAAGGAGATCTGAATGAAAACATCTATTGCAAGTTGGTTAGGGCTCATCCTTTTCTCCCAATATGATTATGAGTGATGAATAGGAGGACTAAATTTGTTCCTAAAACAATTATCTAGATCATATTTCCAATAATCATCAAGCAACAGGAGGCCAAGCTGGGCTAGCTTTGACCTCAAAAGATTTTTAAATTTTATTTTACTCAAGGTCAAGCCTATGAAAGTTATAGGTGGTTTTTACATCATTGCTTTACTGTTCACCACATCCATTCTTTCATTAATTAAGAAGAGTTCTCTAAAAACCTCTAGGACAAATGTTGGGAGCCAGAAGGGTTTTAGCCCTAGAGGTTTTCAAAGAACATTTTACTCCAATAAAATGTCAGGAACAATGAAGAATTACATTCTACCCCAAGTAAATGTAGAGGTTTTTATGGGGTAGAATGTAATTCTTCATTGAGGAATCTTAGTGCATCATGCAATTGCCTCTATCCTTATTCCATCTTGGGCCTGTCAAAGGTCAAGGAATCGACCATGGATTTAGGAATGCATAACATGTTTATGTTAGGAATGAATGATGAATATGTCTTATGGGGGAATATTTGGAGTCATTTTGTAGTAGTTGTATGTTGCATTCATGACTATGATTGTCATTGATGTCAACACATTGATCTACTAGAGATTAGCAGAGAATCGGACAATGTTTGAATTAGCGCATGTTGAGTATTGCAGATCAAGCTATGCGAAGTTGAGGAATTGTTCTATATTGTGTCCTGAGATTTTGGTCAAGAGCACGTATGAAAATTCAATTATTCATGACAGTTATGTGTAATTTAGTGGAAGCAATACTCAGACAGTGTTCTTAGAAGCAGTTTGTAATAACTGGATTATATCTCCTAACTGGGATAGAATTTGGACATGAAAAGTTATACAATTGATGAAGACATTTTGGTGGTGGCCTAGATGAGAGAGCATGGTCAGAGGTCGCACGAGTGAAGATTTATTTTATTTTGAAGCTGACAGTTTTATGTGATTATGGAATATTATGTAACGTGTGAAGGTTTATATTTTGTAATTGATTAAGCCTTGTTGGCCGACTCATTTGTAATTATTTGAGTGTGGTATAAAGGAAGGATTGTTTTCCTTGATTGTAAGATATGAAGATGTATATGAATGAAATGAAAAATATGTGAAAAGTGATATATGGTATTGTAAGAGGATATGTGAATTGTAGAGATCTGGTATTGAGATATGGTGAAGCAGTTGGTGCAGTTTGGCATAGATAGAGGAGTGAAGATAAGTTGTTGAGATCAGTAATTGTTGGTATTATTCTATTCAAATAATACAAAGATCAATTGGACAGTGTGTTCAGTGATCTTTCCCTTGAAGTTGTTTGGACAGTGGGTCCTTCTGTCTTCCATAACTATTAACCGAGTTAGAATCTTTTAACAGGGATTCAAAGTCTCCTAACAGGGACTCATATGTACTGAATGTATTTCATAAGGCTCCTAAAAGATTCCATCCTCTCACAAGGAATTTTCATATTAGTACATCTTTTGTGGGCATCATTCACACCAGGGTTTACTCTTTGATCAAGAGGTTCCCTAGTCAACATATCTTGTGTTATTGTGTATGTTTATCATTCTATGGTTGTTTCTTATATTGATTACATGGTTGAAATCTAATAATGGTGATTAAAGCTATTTTTATCTGATAACTGATTCACCCCCCCCTCCCCCCCCCCTCTCAATTATCTTGGTGGTCTTTACTTTCTAACAATTGGTATCAGAGCAATAAGTCCTTAAAGGAAAAGTTTAACAACTTAAGGAGATCTATGGCGACTCATTTCAGGAAAGAAAGCCCTAAGTTTGATGGAGTAAACTATGAGAGCTAGAAAGAAAAGATGAAGACACATTTGATATGTTTAGGACCAGGATATTGGTTAATTACAAAGAATGATAAGACAAAATTGAAGAATGCATTGATACGAAAAGAGATCTATTCATGTGTAACATACTTTCTAGAGTCGAAGCACTTTTGTCAGCCCTTCCAAAGAATGAATATAATCAGGTAAAAACTCTAAGGACATCTCATAAAATTTGGTTAGCTTTACAATCTACTTTTGAAGGTGATGTGCATGCAAAGAGAGTCAAATTACAAAATTGGATATGTTCATTTGAAGATATAAGAATGATGGAAGATGAATCTGTTAAAAGTTATATTGGTAGGATATCAGATATTGTTGCAGGTATCAAAGCTTGTGAAGGAAATACAACTGAGGATGAAGTGATATGGAAGATCTTAAAGAAAATGACTCCTATATTTAAGCAGACAACACAGATGATTGAGCAAGTTATACCTTGTACTGAAAAGTTTACTAGAGAAACTCTTCTTGGAAGATTAGAAGCAACAGAGATAGGCTTGAGATAGTAAGGAGATCTACCTAGAATTTAAATAGCATTCAGTGCACTTAGTGTTCACCCTACTTTGTCAAGAAGTACTAGTGTCAGTGGAGGTTATGTCAGTTGCAGAAGATCTAAGATCGAAGAAGACATAAAGATTGAGGAAGGAATTGCCTTGCTTATGAAAAGAGAAACTGAAGGTAAGAAAATATTTAAATGTTGGACATTTCAAGAATATGGTCATTTCGCATCTAAATTTCCTAAGAGATTAAAGAAATATAAGAACTTTAAACTTATAAGATCTAAAGAATGTTACTATGCTAATGATGAATAATTTGAGGCTAGTATTGATAAATTCTTAAGTGAAAGTGATAATGAGAATGATGATATAGGATTTGTAGCAATAAAAGAAGAAAACTCTAAAACTGAAGTTAGAGAAGATGAAAAAGATTTAGCTTCCCAAGTAGCAAAGAAAATTGATTGGATTATAGATAGAAGTTGTTCACATCATATGACTGGAGATATGAAGAAATTTATAAAGTTCAACATCTATAATGGAGGAATTGTTAGAGTTGGGAACAATGCACCTTGCTTGATAAAAGGAATAGGATCTATTAAACTCTTGATGGAGAGACTAAAATTGATGATGTTTATTTTGTGGATGGATTGAAACATAATATTTTGAGTATTGCATAGTACATTTCCTTGTCAAAGGAATATCAACCTTGTTAAAGGTATACAAAACCTTGTTAAAGGTATACTAAGCTTACAACTCTTACAATCAATACTTTGGTTACAAAGTGTTCTCAAGAATGAACAAAACAAGCATCTGATATGCTTTGATAGTTCCAGTTGTAGTTCTCAATATCCTATGCCAACCTCTGATATCGTATCTTCCATCAACCATCACGTATATATGTATTTCATTGTCACCTTTTTTTTGCTTCTCAAAAAGTTCTTCATTTATATATGTATTCTATCATTCAGTCGACTCTCAAATACAATACAAAATATTATAGTTAATAATGCAAAGAGAAAATAATAATTTGGTGATCTTATATTACAAAAGTGTCAGCAATCCACAATCTTTATCTAACTTAGCACATTACGCTTCCATCTTATATTCCCTTAATCATCGCGACTATTCATATACTTTGTTTCATTGTCCCTTTGTCTTCGCATGTCTCCAAATCACTACAACTTGTTGATAACAATACAAAAACACAAGTGACCTTAACTGAAGGTCATACACATCCCAAAATGTCTTCCTCTAAGCTCGCAAGCCATCATCTATCATATACTATCTTCGATGTCCCAAAATAGTACTATTGTACTCTATAAATCTGTCTCCATACTTAGTCATTTTGAAGACTGTATATCCAAAACTATATTTGTCTTCAAGAGATCACCATATCAGCTGTGTTGCCATAAATGACAACCCTCAAGTTCTTCATAGTACTCTTAAAACATCACTTGCCAACAATCTCTCCCTTTGGCATTGATGGCAACACTTAGCGGAAAAATGACTAAGTGTCCCAACAAACACTAATTGTACTCTTCCCCTCTTTTTTTCTTCCTTAATATCTTTTTCTTCTTTTCCTTTTCTATGTACATATATATACTTTTTTTTATTAACACTTTTGTTTTTCTGATTTTTCTTCTTTTCTTCTTCTCCCCCTTTGACATCAATGGCAAAGGTATACCCAAAATTACAAAATTTTACAAAAAGTGTAGGACTTAGTGCTTGCTCACCAGTTTTAGAATATCTTGGAAGGAATCTTCCAAGGTCTTGAGTTCATCATTCCATGATTTTAGCAACAATTCACTGCCATGTATCAGTCCATTCAATGCATAAGATGAAGTCTCTGCTACTTTCAATTATGTGGGCATAGAATTGATCATTGATCCCCAATCTTCTCCATTTCAATAAGATGTGCCTCAAGAATTGATAACTTAGGAGTGATTAGACTCTTCAACAAACAAAATCTTGTCATTACTCTCCCTTTCTCTCTATCCAATACATTCATCTTATCAAAATCTTGGATGCTTGCTTGTCCATCTCTAATACAGTTTGTGAGGAGGTCTCACAACTGTCCATCATGCTATCCAAAGTAACCCTGTCCTTAGCTATTATATCTTCAATGTTTTGAATGTGTCTAATAGGGTTGATATAGTAGCTGTATAACTTCCTTCCATGTGCGACACAACTTTTGGCTTTTGATGTAGTTGTTCTCAGAATACCCAAGTCCCATGAAATAGACTGGCATACTTCCTTCAACTTCTTCTCTAGATATCTTTTCTCTGCCTTTTCTTATGCGATCCTCACTAGGGACTCATAGTGACTATAAAATTTATCTAGTGCCAAATTTAAGTTCTTTGCATCATCTTTTCCTTGAAAAATAATAGGTATAGGGAGTATTTTATTTACTGTATCAACTTCCCTAGCAATTACCTTAACCTTTTTGTCTCATTTTTGTTTAGATCTTTCTTTTGCCTTAGCGAATGCCATGAAGGATAATCTCATCAATTCATCCTCATCCATGTTCTCTACATCTTTTATCATAGGCTTGTCCATACTTTCCAATAATAGAGTGGTGGGAGTATCATGTTCTTTCTTGACTTCAACTCTTACCTTTTCTCCTTTTTCTATGTCTAACTCTACTCTATGTTCTGTTTATTCTTTTTGTTCTTCCTCTTTCTATCCTTCCTCTTCCTATTTTCCTTCTTCTGTCATTGCACTATCCATGTTTCCTTGAAATGGATCACTCTTATCAAGTATAGTGTCGAGGGTTACATGAAAACAAGCAACAAATAAATACGGTTTCTTGTCAGAGCTTACTTCACTTCTTTCCATATTAACCTCAGTTGACTTAGAGCTTTGTCCAATTCCTATGGGTCCAAGATTGGTAGCCTTAGGAGGTGAAGCTTTCTCAAGAATATCACCCATAAGTATTTGATCTAATGCCTTCTAAGTATCTTCAATGACTTCATCATATTTTATGCCCATGATTTTCACAAGTCTAGCTTTTGTTCTCAGTAAGGGTTTGAGTTCCTCTCTCTCTCTCTCTCTCTCTCTCTCTCTCTCTCTCTCTCTCTCTCTCTCATGTATAGAAACTACAGGAAACATGTCCTCAATAGCTTTATTCCTTATTTCTTCATCTTCTATTTGTGCAATTTGTTTTCTGATTTCTAATTTTCCTTACAAGTCTTTAGGTATACTGCCCTCAATTTCCAATAGGTTCTTCTTGTAAACCAATAGGTATTCAATCACTATATCTTCTATTATTTCTTTCTTCTTAGAGTCATACCTCTCATAGTATCTTCTTAATGTTTTTAGGTTACCATCTCTTATAATCCTCTTTTGCAATATTTCTATGTCTGGTTTCCAGCAGTCCTCTGCTTTCTTTTGTTCTAACTTCTCTTCTTTCTTCTCAGTTTCCTTGTCCTCTTTTTCTCTTTTCTTCCACTTCAACCTTTTTTTTCTTAGGGCTATTGGGTTTGGTTGTTCTAGTGGATCCTCTAGGTGTTCTTGTAGGTGTATCTTCTTCTGTTATCTTCTCTAGAGTGATAGATAGATTAATTATATTGGAAGCAAGATTTATTATGTTTTCTACTTCAGAAGGTGGAGGGGCTTCAATTCTCATGATTTCCTATCTAGAGATTCCTTCTATCATCTTAGTCCTTACTTATTTTAGTTCTTCCTTTGTCATCCTGGCCTTCACTGCCATATCACTAACCATTTTCTCTATCTTTCTTTTCCTTATGCCTCTACCATGCTCTACTCTGACTTTTGCTAAATTGTATTCATATGTGCCCCATCTCTCCTCAAATGTGTCAACTTCAGATGCTAAGACATGTTCTATTTTCATAACAAGAACTTCATAACTAACTTCATAGCCCATGGGGTAGTACCATTTCTTTCTTGGTTCAACTACTTCAAAACATACACACTCATTTTCAACCATGAAATAAATTGTATCATTGTATTTCTCAACCAACACTTCAAGGATTCTAAATCTTTCTTTCATTTGTCTCTGTAGAATTTTGATCATGTAAAATAGTTTACCATCTACCCATGTGTTGTTTTATCTTCGATAGCTCTCTGATATCTGAATACCAGTGGGTATGCTAACCTTCCATGCTCTAGGGTGCATTCCGGGGAACTTATGCTCAATATGTAGTGAAGAATACTCCTTTGTCATAGCCTTACCCCACTTAGGAATACCTACAACATATGAAATTTTATTAGGATCATGCAAAATGGCATGACTCAAAAGAGAAACCCTAGAAAGCTACAAATGAGTATGATGGGTGTATATCTCTATATAGACCATCCCACCTTTGTGTGTCAGAGTTCATTTGACGTGGGTCTTAGTAATCTCTCCTTTGTGGACCTTATCTTCTTGATCATGAACTAAATTCACCACAGACACATGTTAAACTCTCATATTTTTGAGGAATGTGCAAGGAGTCTCTCTAGCTAGAAAATCTATCGTGTGGCCACGTATCCTGATATATTTTGGATGGAACATGCTCGATTGGAGAGAGTGGAGAATGAGATTGCTTCTAGTCATAGTAGATGTCAATGATTATCATAGTACTGTATTGAATGTTCACACTTTCCCTAAATTGCTAGATGCCATAGCTAGGCATTTCGATGAAGTAAAAAATACCATATAGTGCAGTGGCCTCAAGGTGGTAATTCATCCAGGCACCATTAGAAACTGTTAGAAAGTAAAGTCCACCAAGATAACTAAGAGGGGGGGGGGTGAATCAGTTATCATATAAATAAAAAATTTATCACCATTATCAGATTTCAACCATGTAATCAATATAAGAAACAACCAACAGAGAGATAAACATACACAAAAACATAATAACACAAGATATGTTGACTAGGGAACCTCTTGATCAGAGAGTAAACCTCGATGGGAATGATGCCCAAAAAAGATGTACTAATATGAAAATTATTTGTGAGAGGATGGACTCTATTAGGGTCCTTATGAAATACATTCAGTACATATGATTCCCTGTTAGGAGACTTTGAATCCCTGTTAAAAAATTCTAACTCGGTTAAGAGTTATGGAAGACAGAAGGACCCACAGTCCAAACAGATTCAAGGGAAAGATCACTGAACACACTATCCAACTGATCTCTGTATTATTCAAATAGAATAATACCAACAATTACTAATCTCAACAACTTATCTTCACTCCTCTGTTTGTGCTAAACCGCACCAACTTCTTCACCAGATCTCTACAATTCACATATCCTCTTACACTATCATATATCACTTGTCACATATTTTTCATTTCATTCATATCCATCTTCATATCTTACAATCAAGGAAAACAATCCTTCCTTTATACCACACTCAAATAATTACAAATGAGTCAGCCAACAAGGATTAACCAATTACAAAATATAAACCTTCGCATGTTACATAATATTCCATAATCACATAAAATTGTCAGCTTTCAGTAAATTACACATAACTATCATGAATAATTGAATTTTTGTACGTGCTCTTGACCACAATCTCAGGACACAATATAGAACAATTCCTCAACTTTGCATAGCTTGATCTGCAATACTCCACATGCGCTAATTCAAACATTGTCTGCATCTCTGCTAATCTCTAGTAGATCAATGTGTTGACATCAATGACAATCACATTCATGAATGCAACATTCAATTGCTATAGAATGACTCCAAATACTCCCCCATAGGACATATTCAGCATTCATTCCTAACAATCTCCCCCATTGGCATCGATGGCAATATAGATGAAAAACATCCAAGTTCCATAAATACCAAACTACAACACTATTGCTCTGAAATATTTTCAAGTCCTCTTCATCAATTAAATCACTAAGTGTTTTTCATTGTATTCTTCTCCCCCATTGACATCAATGACAAAGAAAGCATCAATATGTCAATCAATTTCAAAACTTGAATGTCAAAAGACATTGTTCAGAAAATACATTCACAAGAGTCCTTTATGACTCATCTCAAAACACACATACTCCCCCATAAAGGAAGTATTAGTAGAAAATCTAGAAAAGATAGAGCTCATATACCACTGGACTGATGCAACTATCTACATCACTTCTCAAAAGTAGGCTAGGGCATAACCCCAAGCATACCTCTCAAATACTCAAATGTATCTTTAGGTAAGGGATTTGTAAATATATCTGCAATCTGCTCTTTTGTACTTATATACTCAAGTCTAACTTTTTTCTCTACAACTTTATCTCTTACAACATGATACTTGATTTCTATATGTTTTTTCTTAGAATGCAATACAAGATTCTTAGACATACTTATTGTTCTAATGTTATCACAATGTATGATAACAAGCTCATTGAATTTGATTCCAATATCCTTCAATATGTGTTTCATCCATATTATCTTATTACAATTGTTTATTGCTGCTACATATTCTGCTTTTGTTGTGCTCTGTGACATACAATTTTGTTTCTTACTTAGCCAAGAAACCAATCTTCCTCCAAGAAAAAATGCTCCACCACTTGTACTCTTTTTGTCATCAACACTACCTCCCCAATTTGCATCTATATATGCACATAGGGTAAAGTCATTTGATTTATCATACCATAACCCATAGTCAATTGTGCCTTTCAAATATCTAAATATTATTTTTACTGCTACACATTAAGTGACTCTTTCGGATCAACTTAAAATCTTAGAATAATTCAAACTGCATGTGATATGTCTGGTCTTGTATGAGTTAAATACTGCAATCCTCCAATCATGGATTTGTACTTCTTTTGTTCAACTGCAGGAGTTTCATCTATGCTAGATAACTTATGACCAGTTACCATAGGTGTTCCAACTAGCTTACAATTTTCCATTTCAAATCTCTGCAACAAGTCTTTCAGATACTTTGCTTGACATAAGAAAATACTATCACTTTTATGTGCTATCTGTAATCCTAAAAAATATTTCATCTCACCAATCATGCTCATTTCAAATTTTATCTTCATTTCATCAGCAAATTTATCACTAGCTTCATCTTCACCTCCAGAGATAATATCATCAAAAAAAATAACTACAATCAATAAACCATTCTCAATCTCTTTCAAATATAAATTACTATCCGTCGTGCCTTTAGAAAATCCCAATTTTATCAAATATTTATCGAATCTTGCATACCATGTTCTAGGTGCTTGTTTCAGTCCATATAAAGCTTTGTTCCATTTACATACCATATCTCCTTCCTGAGTCAATGGAAAACTTTCAGGCTTGGCTTCTCAATGTAGACTTCTTCTTCCAATTCTCCATTCAGAAATGCTGACTTCACATCCATCTAATACACTTTGAATTTTTTATAAGTTGCATAAGCCAAAAACATTCTTACCACTTCAATTCTTGCAACAGGTGAAAAAGTTTCTTCATAATAAATTCCTTCTTGCTGTGAGTATCCTTTACATACCAATCTTTCTTTGTTCCTTACAACTTCACCTTGTTCATTCATCTTATTCCTGAATACCCATTTACTTCCTATAACATTTTTATCTCTAGGTCTAGGGACCAACTTCCAAGTCTTGTTCTTTTCAATTTGATCTAGTTCTTCCTTCATTGATTTGATCCAATTTTCATCTTTACAAGCTTCATCAGTAGTTTTAGGTTCAATTTGAGAAATCATAGTTCTTCATGTACCTTATTCCTTGTCATAACTCCTTTTTCTATGCTCCCAATAATCTAATCAACAGGGTGATTTCTTGCTAGATTCTTATTAGGTGTCACTGTCTCAGTTCTTGCTTCAACTCTATGTTATGATCTAGGTTCTTCTCTTATCTCCTCAATGTAATTCTCATTCTGCAAATCACTATCAGTTTCATAAAATAATTCAATATTTTCTTGATCAATTCTAGGATGAACTTCTTCATCTGATTCACAATCAAGTATTCCTTCCTGAATTTTGAACTTCTCATCAATTTTAACATTTGCACTTTCAACAATAGTCTTAGTTCTTTTATTGAAACATCTATAAGCTTTTCTTTTCAATGAATAACCAACAAATATACCTTCATCACTTTTGGGATCAAACTTACCAATGTCATCATCTCTCTTAATATAACACTTACTTCCAAAAATTTTGAAATACTTAATTGATGGTGCATGTCCAAACCATAATTCATAAGGTTTCTTATTCATGTCTGCTCTGATTTGTACTCTATTCATTGTATATATTGTTGTATTCACTTCTTCTCTCCAAAATGTCTTTGCCAAATCATTTTCAAATAACATAGCTCTTGCTGATTCAGTTACTAATTTGTTCCTTCTTTCTGCAATACCATTTTGTTCAGGTGTTCTAGGGGCTAAAAGCTGTCTCTTAATGCCATTTTCTTCACAAAAGATATTAAATTCCTTTGAAGTAAATTCTCCACCTCTATCAGACCTTAAACATTTATTCTTCATTCCAGATTCATTGTCAACTTTGTTCTTAATCAATTTAAACTTGTCAAATGCTTTGGATTTTTCTTTAAGAAATGTTATCCACATCATTCTAGTAAAGTCATCAACAAAAATCATAAAATACCTTTCGCCATAGAATCCTCAAGTCCTTGTGGGACCACTCAAATCTGTATGAACAATTTCCAACTTTTCTGATGTTGTGAACCTCTTACTGGGAAATGAACTTATCTTCTACTTAGCCATAACACATTCTTTTCAAATCATGTTAGTAGGTTTCATAATTTTAGGCAAATCTCTTACTACAAATGTAGTACTTACTTTCAAAATGTTATCAAAGTTTATGTGACAAAATCTTCTATGCCATAACCAACTCTCATCAATTTTAGTAATCAAACATGTCATCTCAGCAGGATTCAACTGAAATACATTACCTCTGGTTCTTGATCTAGTTCCAATCATATTGGGTATTTTGAGAACAACTACATCAAAAGCCAAAAGTTGTGTCGCACATGGAAGGAAGTTATATAGCTACTATATCAACCCTATCAGACACATTCAAAACATTGAAGATATAATAGCTAAGGACAGGGTTACTTTGGATAGCATGATGGACAGTTGTGAGACCTCCTCACAAACTATATTAGAGATGGACAAGGAGGCATCCAAGATTTTGATAAGATGAATGTATTGGATATAGAGAAAGGGAGAGTAATGACAAGATTTGGTTTGTTGAAGAGTCTAATCACTCCTAAGCTATCAATTCTTGAGGCACATCTTATTGAAATGGAGAAGATTGGGGAATCAATGATCAATTCTATGCCCACATAATTGAAAGTAGCAGAGACTTCATCTTATGCATTGAATGGACTGATACATGGCAGTGAATTGTTGCTAAAATCATGGAATGATGAACTCAAGACCTTGGAAGATTCCTTCCAAGATATTCTAAAACTGGTGAGCAAGCACTAAGTCCTACACTTTTTGTAAAATTTTATAATTTTGGGTATACCTTTGCCATTGATGTCAAAGGGGGAGAAGAAGAAAAGAAGAAAAATTAGAAAAAGAAAAGTGTAAATAAAAAAAAGTATATATATGTACATAGAAAAGAAAAAGAAGAAAAATATATTAAGGAAGAAAAAAAGAGGGGAAGAGTACAATTAGTGTTTGTTGGGACACTTAGTCATTTTTCCGCTAAGTGTTGCCATCAATGCCAAAGGGAGAGATTGTTGGCAAGTGATGTTTTAAGAGTACTATGAAGAACTTGAGGGTTGTCATTTATGGCAACACATCTGATATGGTGATCTCTTGAAGACAAATATAGTTTTGGATATACAGTCTTCAAAATGACTAAGTATGGAGACAGATTTATAGAGTACAATAGTATTGTTTTGGGACATCGAAGATAGTATATGATAGATGATGGCTTGCGAGCTTAGAGGAAGACATTTTGGGATGTGTATGGCCTTTAGTTAAAGTCACTTGTGTTTTTGTACTGTTATCAACAAGTTGTAGTGATTTGGAGACATGCGAAGACAAAGGGACAATGAAACAAAGTATATGAATAGTCGCGATGATTAAGGGAATATAAGATGGAAGCGTAATGTGCTAAGTTAGATAAAGATTGTGGATTTTTGACACTTTTGTCATATAAGATCACCAAATTATTATTTTCTCTTTGCATTATTAACTATTATATTTTGTAGTGTATTTGAGAGCCAACTGAATGATAGAATACATATATAAATGAAGAACTTTTTGAGAAGCGAGAAAAATGTGACAGTGAAATACAAATATATGTGATGGTTGATGGAAGATGCGATATCAGAGGTTGACATAGGATATTGAGAACTACAACTGGAACTATCAAAGCATAGCAGATGCTTGTTTTGTTCATTCTTGAGAACACTTTGTAACCAAAGTATTGATTGTAAGAGTTGTAAGCTTAGTATACCTTTAACAAGGTTTTGTATACCTTTAACAAGGTTGATATTCCTTTGACAAGGAAATGTACTATGTAATACTCAGCTCCTAACAGGGCTAGGTCTCCTGACATGGACATTATACTTTAGTGCATATTTGTGGGTACCATCCCTACCAAGGTTTTCCCTTAGCCAAGATTTCCTCGAAAACAAATAATAGTGTTATGAGTTGTGTGTTATTTGCTTATGTTCTTTTCATTTCTGCAATCATATGGTTTAATTAGAATTTTTTAAAGATTATTCTAAAGTGTTGTAATACTGATTTAGCCCCCCTCTCAATATTACTCAATCCTAACACACATTTCACATTATTAGTTATTTAAATGGGAATAGATAGAGGTAGAAGAAAGTTTTGGAATTGGTTTCTCTTTTTAAATTAAAAATGCAAACAGCAAAATTATGTTCTTGCTCGCTTACATATTTCTATGTGTTCAAGTTTTGTCTATTTAAATAGATAAATTATTCATATAAACTTGAATTATTATCCTCTTTATGTGCTAAAATTATGATTTTCAATTCAATGTTTTCAAAAAGCTTATGAAGCAAAGAGAATGGAAATTAGATAATAGTAAGTTTTGAATGTACTTGAAAGTAAGATTAACAATGATATTTATATAGTTTAAAGAACTCAAATGTATTCGAGAAATAGATCAAAATTGAATGCTAGACAATACATCCTCAATAACCTAGCTAAATTTTAGCCCTCTTCTTCCTTCAACTTAGAGAACATTGCATTGCTAAAAAAGATAGACGCAAATGGTTGGAATCATTGGTCCAAAATCTTATGAAGGTTGAAAGGAGGTATGCAAGGAGTAAACATACAAGTTGTGAAGTTGTTATTGGTCTCAAACTTTTGTTGAAGTTAGAATTTTTAAATGTAAAAATCTAGATCTTTTTCTTTATTGAAAAAGGGGTCTATAGGAATTCATGCTCAAATAATTGACTCTAAAATAGGTTTTCATCTCTTTTACAATTCAATTCATTTACTATGATGAACAAGTGTTCATGAGATGAATCAATAAAATGATATTTGTTTTTTATGTTATTTAGAATGGTTAAAGGAAACAAATGAAATGATATTTTTAAACATTTACACACTCTAAACGAAATATAGTTGTATCCTTTTTTTATTGAATCAAAATAAACATAAGAATGAACGTACAATTTTTTTCATAAATTGACAAATCCCTTAATTTTCATCAAGACTTTTAAAATTTTATAACTTGTTCTTTGATTTGCATTCCTTACTTTCATTATTATTGTTATTATTATTATTATTACTATTATTAAATATGGTGGCCAATTTGGACTATGTCTATGGAGCTAATTGAATTATAGAAAATAATTATATTTTTCTTTTTAGATTTAACTAGAAATCACACCTTGGTGTGCGATGGGTACGACGAAGAAATGTGGGAGAGTAGTATTAAGTTTGAAATTTGAAATGAGTTGAAAGAAGGTTCAATACTGATTTTGTAAGAGATAACTGTTTACTTTATTAGAAGAAGCAACATTTCAAGTCATCCTTAATAACATTACCTTGTAGCATGGAAAGCATGGATGCGATCACTAATGAGTGATATGATTTATTAGAAATCTTAAGTGTTTGTTGAGTGATGTGACTTATCAAAAATTTTAAGTGTTTCTAGAGCTATTAATTGCAACAATTTAAATAAAATGGATCTATTTTGTGCATCTACACTTTTAAACAAGTACCATATTTTAGAATGAATAGTGCCCAATAGATCACTAGATTGGAGTCATCTTTGTAGAGACAAGTACTTGTTTAGATGAATAAAACAAGATGATATTTGTGAGAAAAAAAGTTATACATGTGAAGATTTACATAGGAGGGAATTTTTGGAAGATATTGATTCTTAAATGAACATGTAGAGAAAAAAAATTAATGAAACATATGCATTATTTTAAATTTCTTGAAATTTGTATTTTTTCTACCGAACTTTGTAGAATTAGAAGAAGTAAATTTAGAGGACATACTTGAAACTATTGTGCAATTAATTTGTATTGTTTGAAGAATTTTCATTTGTTATTGTTGTCAAGTGTGCCTCCACATTTTTATGTTGAGCAACTTATTGGCTTTGTTGTATGCATGCATATCTTTCAAATGTGAAGGTGGGGTGAATGTGAAGGCCTACAATCTCACAAAATCTTCAAACAACTATGAATGTCAACCCTTGTTGGGCAATGTTGCCAATTTTGATTATTTATTTCTAAAGTGTAAGACCTTGTGATTTATGTATTTTTTAGGCCCATATCATTTTTAGTGGTATTTGACAATGCTTACCATGACTTTGGGGTTACATGGACATTTTCTGGCTTGTTGTGGCCAAAAGATGGACCTATGTAGGTTATAAAATAAAAAACAACAAATAAGGGAAGTTGAGGTGGTTTTTCACCATCATTGTATACAATTTATTTGACCTATCCAAGTGAACCATTGACAAGGTTTATTTCTACGCATAGGTGTGTGCATAGCATAACTTCTAGACTAATACATAAAAGGATATGATATTGAAGTTGTCCTTCATCTAGATTTGATCATGGTAATCTCTTTAACTATTTTGTAGTGGATAGGGAAATTGGGTTTGCTAAAGACAACAACGTGTGTTTATTATAGAGTGACGCCATCTCATTTATTGCAAAAAGGTGTATGGATGATGTGAAAATAGTTTGTTCTTCAGAGGTAAGTGCGGAACTTGATCATGACATAAGAAGTTTCCAATCTACAACTGTAGGTTCTGCAATGCATAAATTTGAGATAAGCGTACAAAACTCTATTAGAGTTTTGATGAGAAAACAACCCACAACTCCCAAGAACACCTGCACACAAACACATGTCACAGAAAGAGAGAGAAGTATGAAGCTAAAGAGGCCTGAATGCATGGATCCATGAAAGAGGAGACATTCTTAATGTGCAAAAACAAAAGTTGCAATTCAATAAAATGAATGTTTCTCAATAATAATTACAAGAGAGATCAATCCTTATAAAAGGAGATCAAAACCATAAAAGGGTAAAACCTAGGTTGCACAATAATAATTAATAAAGTAATTAATTATTATATGCCTAAAGTTTAGCTTAAGCAGAAAGAGATAATAAGTGACTTAGTAATTAAATAAATATGATTTAATTAATAAGTAAACACTTTATTACTCTAACACCCCCCCTTAAGATGAACTTTGGGAGAAGCTAAAAACCTAGAAAGAACTACTGAAAGTAAATGGGTCCCAGCAACAAAAGGCCTGATCATGTACCTAAGTACAAGAGAGATTCTATGTAAAAGAGGAGAAATAGAGAAAACCACATGGGAAAAACTCTACTCCAAAAAGAGACGAAGACTAGTTTGAAGGATTGAAGAAGCCTCCAAAACTAGGAATGTTCCAAAAAATAGGAACAAGGATGAACATGTACAACATCACTGAAGCAAGAAGCTGCAAATTCTGTCAAGAAGTAACTGCTGATCTGAAGATCCTCCACTGAAAATAGAAATGACCATGTTTAGAAAACAACTGTAATCTGCATGAGTGCCCTCAAATGATACTACTCGAATCAGGAGGCAAACAATGACAAACAACTGAGCTTGAAGATATAGAAGACTGTAATCTGCACGAGTGCCCTAAAATAACACTACTCGCATCAAGAGGCAAACAAAGGCAAACACCTGAATTCGAAGATACAGATGGCATAAAAATACCAAATTCTAAAGAGCTAATCAATGACAAATGAAAGAGTGCTTCCAAAAATAGGAATCAAAGAGTGTCCATATGGTAAATGATCCATCTCACCGAAATGCATAGGTACCCAGCCACTACATCCACCTAGTACATAGAATCAAATACTGAATACATAGCTCAAACTATCAAACCAAGGAAGTAGTAGAACCAATAGTAGAAACCCCCCCATAATGCTGACAAGGGAGTAATGACAGGTACACTGAAAAGATTGTCCAATATGAACTGCATGATGAAGAAGAATCTGAAACATTGAAGGTGCGGAGAGAGTACAAACACATATAGAGATACCTCAGGCTAATGTCGTTGGAGGAACACTCACATGACAAAAGTAGATGGCAAACAAAGGCAAAATCAAACCCCCTTGGCACTTTATAATGGAGTGCGAGTAAAAAGATCACAAACTTGTGCAAGATCCCATACATGTAATAGAATGGCACTTTATCTCGGTGCGTGTGCATAAAAGAATGCTAAAAAGGTGAAGTATACATTGCTCAAAGAAGAGTGAAGGTTGTTGAAACAAAAGAACAGCCTAAGAAGAGCCATTTTACAAAAGGAAAAGATCCCAAGACCTGAAACATCCAAGATATCTACCAGATTGCAAAAATGCAAGAAATTGAATAAAATATACCTAAAGCAGAATCTAGAAAAGTTACTCACAAGACTGGAAAGGTCTCACAACAAGCTTTCTAACAATATATCATTTTCCCAAAATGGAGTTTGGATGTGCAAGATAGAGCTCCCGGAGTGCAAAACTAAACATCTGACTTTGACAGTAAAAAACACCATAAAAAAAGAAAAATTAGAAATTCAAACCTCCAGATCGGGATAGAGCTCAGAACCATCTTTTCGACAATATCTTGTTTGCCCGATTCCAACACAGTATGCTCAAGTTATGAGAAAAAAACCAATAGTTGTGCCGAAGGGCCCAAAAAAGGTGTCTAAAAGGGCTGATGCAGTGCTGATGTTAGCATAATACGGGCCTAAATTTGATGGTCATTTTCCCATCACTGAAAAAGCCCAATAGGCCCCTGGGACTAAAAAACTAGGCCCCTAGTTGCCATATGACTAGGGGTTGAGATTGCATTTGCAAGGGGATTAAATTTGATGACCAAATGGCTGATGCCGCAAAAAAAATTTTAAAAATAAAATTTAAATCACTATATAGCCTTGGAATGTGTGTCAGGGCTATACAACCTTGGTATGCAATTTTTTTTTTGCCTCAGGATGCAACAACGTCTGAATCGAATGTGACTTATATGGATCTGAGGGTTCTTGGCCGATGCGAGCTCAACGACGAGGTCCATTTGAGCCAAAATTGTTCCAAAATACTAGTGATCGCCTCAGAATTTGTGCTAGGGCCGGTTGCAAAAAAATTTTGCCAC
Source organism: Chamaecyparis obtusa (assembly GCA_027943335.1). NCBI lineage: Eukaryota > Viridiplantae > Streptophyta > Pinopsida > Cupressales > Cupressaceae > Chamaecyparis > Chamaecyparis obtusa. Next base: position 255,835 of record BSBK01006680.1, on the reverse strand, counting down.
AGATTTCAACTTTGTCCAAATTAAACATACTTTATATGGATCTATGGGGTTCTTGGATGCTCTGAACACAACCGTGAGGTCCATTTGAAGCCAAGATGACCAAAAAGAGAGGTCCCCCCAGATTTAATAGGAAACCCTTTGAAATATAGATTTGATGAACACAACCGAATCTCTCAGGAAGAGGACAGGGACAAATAGATTTAAGCTCTGATACCATATTGGAGTTTTGATGAGAAAATAACCCACAACTCCCAAGAACACCTACACACAAACACCTATCACAAAAAGAGAGAGAAGCAATAAGCTAAAGAGACCTGAACACATGGATCCCTAAAAGAGGAGACATTCTTGATGTGCAAAAATAAAAGTTGCAATTCAATAAAATAAATGTTTCTCAATAATAATTACAACAGAGATTAATCCTTATAAAAGGAGATCGAAACCCTAAAAGGGTAAAACCTAGGTTGGACAATAATTATTAATAAAGTAATTAATTATAAAATGCCTAAAGTTTAGCTTAAGCAGAAAGAGATAATAAGTGACTTAGTAATTAAATAAATATGATTTAATTAATAAGTAAAACTTTATTACTCTAACAAACTCTATTTGGGTAGGTTCGTCCCCAATTTGAAAAAATATTTTGTTGAGTGTTATAATTGTTGTGAAGATGTGCCATAGTGTTCTCGAATAGAAATTTGATGCATACATTGGAATGTTTTTGACTGGTGGTAGCTGACCCAAGTTACCGAAGAGATTGAGCATCTAGAAAATGGGATGTGGTTGCATGGGTGGGGAATGCTTCTTTTGACCTAATATCAATTATTTCCAACAACTTTGGACCAATTAAGTTCATCTCATTTAATAGACTAGATCGAATGAAACATATTCTTTCTTGGAAGGTTGCAAGTGTTTGTCCTTATAGGGGCACCATTTCTTTGATTCGTATTTGTAGGGAAAAGTGAATTATTGATGCATGCATGTTGAATGGTGTGACACATGTCAGTGCAAGAAGCATTAATGGTGATTTCCCATTTGGTGCAGACCCCACGAGTGTGGATTGGATGCTTGTAATTGGATGAGACTTCCCTGTATCTATAGTTCCCTAAACAATTAATTTAGTATTGGTTGCAAAGTGATGGAATGAAGATGTGACATAACTATATCATATGCATCTTTTGTTGGATGGACATGTTAGTAGGGGTGTGTCAATTTAGAATATGGGGGGCTTGAAACATTTGGCGATTTGAGTGTATTAAAGTACTAGCTATTATGTTTTGTGATGTATTGAACTCTAGTGGTCCCCAATTGATATCAAGTCTCAAGATGTATAGACCATGCCATGTAGTTTGCAATATAGTTTGGTTAGTGTGGTTGTGGTTGTGGTTGTGGGTGTGGGTGTGGGTGATATTGGTACATATTGCAAATTTTCCTGGTTGACATTCAGTGAGAGAAATATTATGCTAGAAATAGAGAGTGGTAGTTTTAGTAAAAGGTGGCATGTCTCTTGGGCACCAACATTGCGATCCACAAGGTTATCAACTAGCATTCTTTAAAAAACAATTAGGGTTGGCATATCAAATTCAAACATGGTTGAAATGCGAGACAACATTGCATGGTATGTTTCATATTTATTTTCGGCTGGTGCTACATTTTTGCAATATATTTAAGGACTAAAACAATTGATAGGATAGTTTGGCAATCTACATTGGCCCTCCCAATGGAGAGTATTTGGAGGAAACTTTCTAATGCAAAACTTGAATAATTTCAACCAATTTTTTTTCATTAAAATTAGTTTTTTGATAGGTAAATGATTTTCATAGGTCCACTTTTATGAATTAATAATGTTATAAGTAATATCATCCTTATTACCATGGTTAATTATTTTTTATTGATAATGTTCTAATTGCATCATTGATAATAAATAAAACAATAATAATAATCCCCTTACTATTAATAACATTTGTAAGGTTTACGTATTAATCTTAATTTGATGATGTCATTGTCATTATCCATAAATTGTCACTATTATTAAAATTATCACTATTAGTAACCTTAAGGTTATAAACATTATTAAATATTATTTATGATTAGACATGTTAATTAATCATTATCACGATGACCTCAATAACATCAATGTTGGTATTTCCAAAACTTAACTATACTATATATTCACTTGAACTATAATTAGGGATTAAAATATTACATATAAGAACTACTACTTATAATTTTGGTACCAATGTAAAATGCTAATTAATATCATTAGCATTTAAATTATTGTATTATCAAGACTATTATTTAAAAAATATACAACCACTTTCTAACTATATAATTAGTATTACAAAATTCATAATTATAAAGATTTTTACTTTTATTTATTATAAAAAATGTTATCTTATAATTTTTTCCTTATTTATATATAAGGATAAATGGAGTTAACTTCTAAAAAGAAAACTAATTCTTTTATATTTGTATTTATATCCTTCTACTTTACCTTTGTTGGATAAAGTGGCTGAAGAGTAGTCTTAGCACAAATATAGGACCGTATTTATATCCTTCTACAACAATGATTTGATTAGTATGGTTGGCAGACTATATAGGGGGACTATGTTTATATTCTAAAGAATATTGATTGAATCTTAGAGGCTTGAGGATAGTAGCGGTAGATGAACATCATAGAGATTTGAAGTAGCTGAGTGTAATCTTGGAATAGATTAACTCGTTTAGCTTGAACGGTGTTTTCTTATGAACTTCATCCTTTTAGAAGTAAGAGAGTATATTCAAGGCACCTGCAAAGAGGATATCAACATTGTTTTTAGACTGCTTATATGCTTGAGTGCTAATTTCAGGTCTGTAGAAAGATATTCTTGTTAGTGTCTCATGAGTTCACCAATCCAAATGTTGTTTTGAACTAATTGCAATCAAGTACAAATCTGAAATTCTACAACATATACCTTCATATGAAGTATTGGATGATATGAATAAAGGCAGTGATAATTTGGGTAAAAAAATCAGTACAAACAAATTAGCAGGGATATTACATATTGTCAAACTGATAAGTTGTTGTACATAGCTACAGAGAAAAATCGAGTGATTTATATAATAATGATTCATTGGACTAGTAAAAATCAGTGTACATTTTAGGTATAGTTTCAAAGGGAGCTTCACATTAATGCGCACTATGCTGGCCAAGTTTTACAGTGAATGCATTTGTTTAACTTTAGTGCAATTTATCTTGTCCCACTTACATCAACGATTGAGTGTTATGCAATGGTCGTGTATTGTTTTGGTACACTTTCAACCATTGATGTTGATCAATAGATCATGCCCTTCAAATAATAAATGCCTTCAGCATAATTAATAAATAGAAAAAAATTGTCAATAAATATAGTCCGGTGCATAGCAATTTTGGCCAATTCAAGGGCTCTAATGTGAACACGATTAGTAAAAGGTAATATTTGAGTTCATGTCATGTCATTAAATGAGGTTTTTAGAATGGAGGAAGTAGGTAAGAGATATGTAAATGAGAAGTGACATATCGTTAGAGGTATTGTACAAAAAGTACTGCACGGTAATATTCCCTCACCTACAAAGGCATACATAAAGTAAAGCTTTTTCATCTATGAAAAGATGCACTTCCACCTAGAATGATAATGTCAAAAGCATGTTAAATAATAACGATGGGAAGCTATTTCTTAATCGATTATTAAATTATATTTTTAATATTGTAGTATTGCTTAATTAATGTTCGGTAAACAAAATATATTTATTAAAAATTATGTTCCTTCATAATTCATCTTCATGTTTGAATATTTAGACTTTTATTGTGATTTTAAAAAAAATGATGTTAAGTATTTATTGGTTTTGATATTTATGATCTATATTTATGAAGGAATATTATCAATAGTTATTATTGAAGAGTTTGTTAAGATTTTTGTTTTTTAATTTCATTATTAATTTAAGATGTCAATATATGATGATGTCTAAGATGTTGATGTATGAAACTAATGTAAAGCTAATATTTTATGATGTTCTATATGCAATAATGTATATTTGAATGAGAGTTTTTTTGGTGGCTTTTGAATGTGCTAAAATGAATTAGGATTGTGCTTTATCTTATAGGATAGCTTATAATTTAGAATATTTTGAACTTTAGTAAGGTTCCAATAATTACTTAAATAAGGGAATATGTGTCTAACTTAAATTTGAAAGTTGAAAGCTTGATGGTTAAATTTTTGTCTATAAAATTTATTTTTTTTAGTTTCACATTATAAAAATAATCTTGGAAAATGAAGAATTAGATTTTAATCAATTCTAATCTTTTAGAATATATGAAAACGATCAAATTAAGAATTCAATACACTTAAACATTACATTAAGAATAAACATTGTGAAAGAAATCTAAAAAATATAGAATAAACATTGTGAAAGAAATCTAAAAAATATAGAATAAACATTGTGAAAGAAATCTAAAAAATATAGAATAAGCATGTTTTACTTTAAAAAATTATATATGTATGTGTGTGTGGATATATATATGTACACAGACACACACATCAAATCATTTCATAATATTTATTTATATCATCTTTTTTTAAAAATTATTTTTTTCACACCTTTTAAAAAATTTAATAATATAAATTAAATGAATATTTGTATTAAATTAAATAATGTTATAACAATTATTTATTTACCTTTTCAAATAGTATAATTATTTCAATTTTTTAAAATAATCATATTTAATATTAATGTGATTTATATTTTAAATTTTATTTTCATCTAATTTTATTTTTTTCTTAAAATACTTCAAGTCAAGATAAAATATTCCAAATTTCATATTAGATTAATCCACCACATATATAGAGAGAGGGTAGATATACTAAGCTCATTAATAATACAATAAGTTACATGACGACTATCTTAAATGAACAAATTTAAGTTTGTTTCAAAGTATCAATTTGAAGTGTTCCTCACAAGTTTTTCTTCTTAAATGCAAGTGATTATTAGATGATCCACTAAATGGAAAAGGAATAGCTAGAAATGAATGGAAGGGGTTGATTATATGCTTACAAAATTAAATCACATTCTAAGAATAACCTAGTTCAGATTTTCTCATTCTATTTCCAATGCATATAAGAACTTGTAGTCTTAAGTTCTAGTTTTAAGTTGTAATTAAAAAGTTATGATCAAAATAATATACATATATCTTTTGGTCACCAAAACAAAAATGTGATAAAATCAATTTAAAAAACATAAGTAATTTTTAAGGGAAAATAAGTTTTTTACATTTTTTAGCAATAAATATGGAAGACAAATGTATTGTATTCATGAGACCACTAGCTTACTTAAATGTTGGTGCTTAAACTTTGAATATAAGAGTAAATTGTATGGTTTAAAATTTGATATAAATTTGTTATAAAAAATATTTTAAAATTTGATTTACAAAATAATTATTAGGTCTAGCCTACTTTTAAAAAGAAGCATTTTGAAGTGAACTTAAATTTTGTGACAGCAATACAATATACTATACTTGAAAATAAATAAATCAAAAAAAAAATAGATAATTTTCTATATGATAAATAATTTTAATAATAATATTTGATTCCAAAAAAAACTTTAATCAAATATGCAAAATTAACACTTTTTAAAATTAAATTCTATTCAATTACATATAAGTTTAACATAATAAATACTTCTCAATCTTTTAACACTAAACTTAAAAAAATTAACAATTAGACACTCAATATCCACAACTAAAAATTTCAAAATATTTTCCCCTAACAAATCATAATTGTTTGACCATAAGGTTTTGGCATAAGTATGTCGTAATTTATTTTTTTCATATTTCCTTGATACCTATTATGGAAACAATTAAATAAAAATTTGAGAACAAATCTCTATAAATTTAAGAATGATTTAAATAATTGGATGCGAACTTCTAATCAACATTTCATATCTTAAAATAAATTTTAAATGTTATTTCGAGACTTCACCCATGCTCGTTCTCAAAGACACTCTATTTAATCGAACTACAATAAACTCTGAAAATCAAATATTTTATTTATTAAAAAAATTATTTAAAATATAATAATATTTATTATTGAATATAATTTATTCAAAATCTTCTTTTTTTCAATATTGAAAAATGCAAGTGACGTAACAAAGAATAACAGCTGTAAGAAAACTATCTCATATTGAACTATTCAATACACTTTATTTTCCTGAAATCCCTAATAAATGACGCTCACTAGAAGTTGGAGAGAGTAACCTCCGACAATTGTATATTCTTTTTACGCATTTGCATACGTTGCCATGCGTCCACTTTAAAAACTGTCACTGGAGATCGAAAAGCTCTCAACATTCGAAATATAATAATTATTCAACCTGAGACCTTTAAATCGAAGTTTTACCTTCTCCAACGTTCCAATTTTTCAAAAAATATTACTAAAATGACAAGATAGTATTAAACTGAGAAAACAGTTGCAGATTCAAACGATCATGACACCCAGAAAGGTTATCAGAACATTATTGACCGTATTTTAACTTATTCGTATGAAGTTTGAATAACATTGCAGAGCGGCGTCCCAATTCCAATCCCACTTATTTCCTGAATTTGAACCCCAATTACTGCCCCAGATTGAATTTCTATTCATTTGGGTCGTTTTCATGGTCCAAACTTTTGCGCCTTGCAGGCATGAAAAAGACTAAAGACCATGCCAATATCACTTTACAGGAGTAGTAGTTATGTCAAGAAGAAGGCCCACAAGGTAAAATACCAAATTCCCATACCTTATTTCATGGAGTAGAGTAGTTTATGATGATTATATAACATAATTATGTTGTTGGTACTGTTAAGTTTGAGGCAGAGGGTAGTGAATCCCCTCCTTTCAGTGCCCAAAAGCTTTGTGATGTCAACTCACTTACTGTTGATGACCGTCATGCAGAGCTTCTAGCCATCTGGCAGGTAATTTATTTTCATTTTCATTAATCTTATGGAAGTGTATTCAATCTTCTGATTATGCTAATAAATTGCTATGAACTGCTTTTCTTAAAAAGGAGATTGGGGAAGACCAGGCCAAAAAGCTTGAGGAGCTTCGAGAAATTATATCTGCTGCTCTGGATCAAATTTACGAGAAGGTGAGCTAGATTTAGTTTCAGAGTCTCATTGACCTATTTGGACATTTTGTGGAGAGATCAATATAGTTTGATGTAATTTGGTATTGTGAGCAGGCAATGGAAGAATGTGTTCGGAAGAGAATGGCTTTGGAAGTGAGCATTGCAGAGAGTGAAAAGAGGTTGAAAGAACGCTTAGGCTGTAATGTTTCTCAGGTAAACCAATAGGACTGATTGGATTGTTCCAGATAGGATTTTAGCCCTTGATGCAGGGGTTTGTAGCTTCTTTCTTTTAGGAGCGTACATATTTTATGGGTACAGTAGATTATCAGTAAATTTATATGCAAAGTAGATGAGATGAAAGTAGTGTATCATCAAAAACCCTAGTGCAATTTTTCGTGTGAATTTGCACTTACAGGCAAATAGACCAAAGTTCGATCCCTTGTGGGAGTGATAGTAAGATCCTATTAAAAATCCGGTTCGATTTTTTTCTTTGGATTTGCATATACACGTAGTTTTCCCAAGTACATTTTGACTGGGCCTATTCTTGCCCTTCAGAGGCTAGAATATAGCCAATTGCAGCGAGGGTTTTACTATATATCCTAGTTGGTTGGTTTGTGTGGATTTGCATTCAAAAGTGAAAGAATCAAGTTCCTTCGTTTCTCAGCCTGTTCAAGCCCTTGAGAGGCTACCGACGGAGAATTCAAACGAAGAAAATGCTTCATCGAAGGCCCCAGTTTGTCTTTTGATGTGGATTTGCAAATATCGATAAATTACCTGTGTTCGTTTGATTCGGGACCAGTTCAAGACCTTGAGAGGGTGGATTTGTAATTCCCTGTAAAAAAATCCATGTTAATTTCATTCTGGGCGTGTACTATGATACTCTTTTTGTTTATTTGGGTTCAAATTTCAAAACCATAGTAGTGGCACTGTTTCATCCTGTAAAGAAGCCTGAACTCTTATATACTTTACGAAGGCAACCTGTCATTGCCCCCTTTTTTTATTGCACGGCAATTTATTCAATAGCTGGTTTGCTGCTCTCCAATACATGATTGGTCTATGCTTCTTTGCAGCCAGCTCAAATAAAGATAAAAATATGCCATGGTTAAATCTCTCGGCAAGAGTAACATATCTGATACACACTATAAATTTCCTCATCATTTGGCATTGCTGAAGCCCCATACACATGAGCATGGAAGAGCACAATGTTTAAATTTTACAATGATGGTGCTTTAGAGCCTGCTTGTAGAGATCCTTCTGCAGACCCAACTACTAAAATAGGGGTCACTCACAGCTTTCCAAGTGCATCCTGTAAACATTTGGTGCACATATAAAATCCACGAAATCTAGGAAAATCCATGCCTATTATAGCATTCAATATAAATAAGAGCACCTCTCCTCTCATCTCATGCAAAGGCTATGTCCAGGATAGTTATACTATGTGGACATCCCTACATCGAAGCCTGCACATATGAAGAAAAGAACTATTTTTTAAATAATTATCTTGATTCACTACATGCTCATTCATCACTAGAATGGCCTTTACTTCAGCCTGATCTCACGAGCAGCACTTTGAACTGTTGTACAAATAGAATAAGACAATGACATTTAAGTTATCTAAAACTTACTGCTATGTCCACCTGCCACACAGAGTCAGGTTGGAACAGAGGAACTCACTAGACATACAATCATGCCATGTGCTTGAACAATTTAGAATCACCTCTTTTAACATTATTAGAGCTCGCTAAACTTTTTCACACTCATCGTGATTATTTAGAGTAGTTTAAAAGCAAAGAGAAATCCAGGACACTATATTTGATCATAAAGAGCTTTGGTTGTATTAAGATTCAATCTTGTGAAGCAATGAATTCTTCTCTTCATATTTGTGTTTCTCTAATCAACTTGCACTATACTTTCTATACTTTCCAGTATGAAAAGTATATGAATTTTAAGTTTTTACGTATGTCAACACGTTATGTAAATTTCTTTCACTCATGGCTACAACCTGAGGTGTCAGTGCTAGTATATTATGTTGTTAAAAACATATGAATTTGAGTAACATTCTGAATTGAAAGGTGTCTGTGCTACTTTGCAAACTGTATTCTTCCATGCCCTACTCTACTAAAGGGTCTGAGTTTCTTGCAGGTAATAGCCCCACGAGACTTGCCATTGCAGACCAGGCTAAGCAAGAACATATCACAGTTACAGAGCTTGGACAATGAAAGAGTTAGTGGTTATGGCTGGGTTGGAGGTCTGCTTGTGATATCTGAGCTGCGGAAAAGGATAATCAATTTGCGAGAGGCCTTAGATCTCCCACCATGCAATGCAGCAGCAACTTTAGATGAGGTATTTCAGTATTGTCCAAGAGACGCCTAGCTTTACTCTTTAGCTACTTAGGGTTTTGCTTTTCTTGTGTTTGGATTCAGTACTTTTACATTTTTAGAGATTTTCCATCTTGATTAATAAATTATTTCACCATCTGTTTATTGTAGTTATTGTTAGGCACCATGGAAGCACTTCAGAAGATGTGTCCTGGGAAAATACGTTCAACATTTTCTTTTTCATCTGTGGAGAGAGATCAGAAGCCTATTTTCCAGGTATTTATAGTGTTGTTTTGGTTGAATTGATTTTTTATTGCATGCCATTCATCTTGTAAATACATAGCTTTGAAACTTTCTAATGAACTGTAGAGATTGCAATGGTTTTATCAAACACTTCGAGCTATAGAAGATACTTGGGTAGACTCATTTACTCACAAGGGAGGTCTGCCTTTTGGAGAGAAATGGGAAAATGATGAAAGGCTTGGAGAACTGGAATCATCTTCCAATAGGAGTCTAACGAGAGCAGATTCTAAAAACAGCAAGTGTCAAGGCCATAAGCGAAAACCATCTGAGGAGGCTTCCAACTTGGAACAGCTAAGTATGTTGTCTTTCTGAAATTCACAAATCATTGGTGCTCTGGAGATATTAACTGTTCAGATATTCTCAAGTTCTATATAAGTTCTGCAACAGGAAGAAAGAAAAAAAAATTAACAAAGAAAATTCGTAACTTGTGCAGGTAAGAAGATTTTTGACAAGCTGGATGATATAAGTAGGCAAGCTAAGTATTTACTTGATTTGACAGATGACAATGATTGCCAAAGCACCTTAACCTGTGAGATTTCAGATTATTCAATATCCTCACAGCCCTTGGAAGGTGAATATTTTGGTAGTGACTTTGAGATAGAGAGCAAGCTTGACAACCAATCTCCAATTACTCCAACTTCTGTTTTACCGGAAAGTACTCAAGATTCAGTTATTCCAGGTAGTTTCGTTAATGCTTATGTTCCACCTCTAGTTTGGCCTCCAAAAAAGTTGATCATTAATAATTCTCAACCAGATCCTTTTATGAACAGTCCTGCCAATATTGGACCCCAAGGAAAAGGAAAAACAAGTCAAACTGGAAAGTCAGTCAATGATGTTAACCTATCCACTTGTGAGAATCCAGAACTCCAAGACAAAATACAAAATTCCAAGCTTACCAATCCAGCTTCCATAAGTAGACAACCCTTACAGATAATTAAAACCACCATTCCAGGGAATGCAAACCCCAATGACAATAATTCTGCAAAACAGATCCCTCCACCTCTATCAATGGTCCTACCTCCATCTACACCCCCACCTCCACCTCCACCTCCACTACCCCCTCCACCTTCAACCATTGTACGAGTTAAACATCCACCTCCACCCCCACCTCCACCCTCAACTGTTGTACGAGTTAAACATCCACCTCCATCTCCACCTCCAAGCATTGGATCCATTAGACCTCCACCTCCACCTCCACCTTCACTGCTTTCAAATGCAAATAAGGCCTTGCGCCCACGGAGATCAAATACAAAGTTGAAAAGATCAAATCAGATAGGTAACCTCTACAGATCTTTGAAAGGTAAAGTGGAGAGGGCTGGTGAAACCAATGAATCATTAAACTCTCGCAGAAAAATGGTTGGTCGCAGCAGCAGCAGCAGCTCTCAAGGCATGGCTGAAGCCCTTGCTGAAATAACTAGAAGGTCAACTTCTGTGCGAGAATCTTCAGATCCATTCTTTTGTAATTTTACTACTTATGTCCATAATCAAGTTGCCCTTTTCTAAATTATGTACTTATGCAAGTTTACAGATTGATGAATTGAGACACAATTAGAGATAAACTACAAGTAGAATCCCACAGAGAAAATAGGTTTTAGAATCTCTGATTTAAAACTATTCTGTTGAATACTTGGAAATATTGTCTTATTTAGTTGGGTTCTGTTTCAAAGACAGGTCATCTTATTTTCGGCAGATAGAAGAAGATACACAGCGTTTTGCAGCCCCGATTATGGAGATGAAGCATGCAATCGAGTCCTTTCAAACACGAAACATGGATGAGTTGTTGAAGTTTCATCGCTATGTTGAACTTCACCTGGAAGACTTGACTGATGAAACCCAGGTGCAGCAGGGTGGAAACAGATTAATTTGCTTAGAAACCTAAAAATAGCATTTCAGGGGCTGTATTGGTATCTGTTCCTTTTTTGCTTACATTATTCTTGTCTTCAAAAGCTTAGTGACCATGTTTGGTGATGCATAGGTTTTGGCAAGATTTGAAGGTTTCCCAACCAAGAAACTGGAGATAGTCCGTTCTGCAACAGCACTTTATTCAAAATTAAGTTCAATAGCCGATCAACTTGCAACCTGGAAGGTTGTGCCTCCATTGTCACGGCACCTTGATAAGGTCACATGCTATTTTGACAAGGTTAGAGATACTCTTTGTATTTGTTAGTCTCATTCCAGTCAAGTGAAGTTCTCCGGTTTTAGCTCTTGAAAAATAGTTTATGTGATTGTTGAACTTAATGAATGAAATACTAAACTCAGCTATCAATAATTCAGTGACCTAGTTTTGTAAGGCATGACCTAGCCAAAAAGATTCATAGGTGTATTTGACCTCTTGTAAGAACAAGTGAACTTTACCTTGTATGTGAATCACTTGAACTTGTAGTTCTGTTACCACAAATGCAATGGCAATAGCATGGCCATTTCTAAGCCTGCTGTCACATTTCTTGTTTTAATGGGTGAAACACAGGTTCCATTTTTAAAGGGCATTTATAAACTTACCGTCACATTGCTTTATCCATTAAAAACATTGCAAAAGGGTTTTGCATTTTCACTCTGTTAAGCTGCATTTTTACAAAGACCAAACCCTCCGCATATGTTTTGGTAGTTAGGTAGTTTTTGTTTTTATGAATACAAATTCAACCTTACTTTGAGAAGAAGATTCAATATTAGTTTCCTTATGATACTGAAAAATCACCTAGTTGGGTACATGATATTGAATCACTCTTCGCTGGTTTCTAATTTTTAAATTCTTGTTATCTAGCTGATATGAGAGCGGTTTCTTTCAAGAAGATAAAATTCTCTGTTTTCCAGTTTCATTTCTCTAACAATTAGAAAGTAGTATTATAGATATTTGGAAATACCTTCGTATACTTTCATTTGTTTTTTGAAATCTTATTGTAATGTTGGCTTGTGGTTGCCTAAAAACTTGAACTACAAGGAAATGATATTCGTGTCAAGCTTAAAACTTGCAGAAAAAATACTCATGGATTTGTGCAAGAATTTCTGGGATAAACTATGTACGCTTTTTGAATCAACATTCAGATATACATCATCACTTTTCCTCTTCCTGATGGTGGATTGCTGAGTGCAATCCAAAACGTTGATTCAAAAAGTGCACACACTATTTCACATACTACATGAAATGTGGAAAACTCATGCCTACTAATACTGATGGTTTTGCCTTGTGTAGATTAAGAATGAGGTGGAGACATTGGAGAGGGTGAAAGATGAAGAGTCAAAGTGCTTTGAAAGTCATAAAATCTCCTTCGATTTTAATATATTTACTCGTATCAAAGAGTCAATGGTAGATGTTTCTTCTGACTGTATAGCTCTAGCATTGCAGGTCAGTCACTAGAGGCTAGAAAACATCTAGTTCCATAGAGATATCAATGGTTTCCTGGTTCTTGGTAGATTTTTCATATGCCTTATAACTAGAGGATTTGTTTTCATACTTTCTAACAGGAGAGTAAGACAGCCAAAGAAGCTGCTAGAAGGGCGGAATGTTACTTCTCGGCTGGATATGATGACCTTCAATTGCGAAGATGCTTGCAGATGCTATGGAAAACATTTCAGCTATCTTTTAGAGTTTACAATTTTGCAGGAGGGCAGGATGACCGAGCAGAGGAATTGACTTATGCATTGGCCAAAGAAATGGAATCATATCCTCAACATTATTGGAACCTTTGAAGGTACCTCCTTTTGATGATATCTTGTCCATCTTCACATTGGAATTCCCAATAGCTTATTGGCTTTTAGTTTGAGGTGTACTGTCCAGTGTTATTGAAAATCATCAGAGTAAGAACAGGAATTTATACCTTTATTGTTATCTTGAAACATAGTATTTCGTAGGGATTGGGTGTAATTGATAATTGGTGGTGTTTATATCTCCAAAACACAAATAAAAATAACAAAAAACAAAGGATTTGCTGTTACAAATTTACGTCGAAATAACTTTTTTCCATGTTTGTTGAAAACTATGGTGGCTACCCCATCTTGTCATCCTACTTGGTGCGGTGCCGGTCTATGCATTCTTTGTATCAATTGTTCTACAATTTGAAAGAATTTTTGATTCGCGTTCACATGAAAAAGATATTAATAATCTGTGATAATCGTCACATTTGTACTAAAGAACGAGCATTATATAGATTTGCTCTTGTTTGTAAGGGATTATATATAATTACACATGTTTTCTATTGTTAAGGGGCTTCAAAGTGGATTATAGTTGTAAGTCATTAGCACATTGGATGGTGAAGGTGGACTCATTTAGAGTAACATGTTGCCCTTAGTCTTAAGATGTCAATAAAAGTGTCTAATCATAAAACAAACCATTGGATCATTTTAGTTAACTTGAAATGTTTGTATGCTAGATCCGTAACATATTATCTTATGTTCTTTTTCTCTCTGGCATCTTGATGATGGATCATGTAGTATGATTTGAAACGTTGATGACAAAAAAATTCTACTCAATCAAATGGAGAAACTGATACAAAACATTGAAATGTTTGATTAAGATAAGTTGGTTTTGAAGGGACGATAAATCTTGTATATCTAAGGCAAGTTAATTTTGAAGGAACCAAAAGTTCATTTTAGTCAGCTTGAAATGTTAAGATAGTTGAAATTTGTCTAATTTTGAATTTAAATATTTTTCATGAAGTTTCTTGATTGCAATTCTGGGAGATCTAAGAACAATTGTAAATCTTTGAAGGTTTAAAATTAGTCACTAACATCTAGTATTTGTTTTCTTAATATTGTACTAGTTGCAAATATTTTGTAATCCATGGAGATTTACGACTAGTTACAAAATAGCATGTTGGAATTTTTTAATACATTAGAACAAGCTTTAAGTAATTGTTGCCGATTTTAATGATTGCGGCTCCTTACTACGACTCAAATCTATAAGCAATATGAGCCATTAATACGTACCTTGAAACTACAACGTTATTATTTACACCCGCACAACCACACATGATGGGCTAATTCCTCAAGAAAAAGGTGATTTTGATGCAAAATATACATCTGGCTCAATGTAAAGTAGTTTGAACAATGGATTACTAACTTTGGATAAGATAATTTCCCAAGAAAGTGTCATCATGAGGGGATTTTATTAGGATTTAGGATCTTAATTAATTTGTTGAGATTGGATTGTGATACGAGATGGTATAGGTGTCAAGTTGAGGTGATTAATTATGTCCTTATTCTAAGGGGATGGAATTTAGATGTATTTTTTGATGGTAAGGTAAAAAAGTGACTCGTTTGACTTGGATATGGAGTGGAAAATTACTCACTTGTGATTTTGGACTTAGAAGAATGATACCTTTCATGTGGACTTATGGTTTTTCTCTCTAGGTTTTGTATTAATATATTTTCCCAAACATAGGATGAGTTTACTAGAAGGACTAAGAAATTGTTGAAATAGACTTTAATTTGGGAATTCCAAAGATAGACGCATCTGTGAAAAAATAGTGTAGGTTCACCTATGTGGAAAAGAATTCATTGAACTAATATTTTACAAGTTTCATAAAATTGACTGAGACTCAAACTAGGAAAAATAGATTTGCGTAATGACAAGGTAGATTTGTTGAACGATAAACAGAAACTTGAATGATATGACTTATTTTCTAAATGATAATTTATTGATATTAGATAGTACAGATGATTGGGAGTTTGACAATGTGAATTCATTTATAGATAGGGCAAATTTGCTAGATTAATTGTAGATTTTATAAAGCTTAATTGATATATTCTAGAATGATTAGGGTGAAAAATCAAACAAGGTAGATTTACTGAAAGATACAATATATTCAAGGGTTGACAAATCCATTGAACTATGAACTAACTATTTTAGATTAGATAATGAATAAGGAGTTGGACAAGACAAATCTACTAGAAATCATGCTGAATTTTCAAGAGGGGGGATGAATTCATTGAAGGTTAGGATGGATTTATTGATTATTTAGACTAACAATTAGGAAAATGTAGTAAGACAGAAAAATAGATAATACAATGACATAGAAGGGATAGTTTGAATAAATGCCTGAGTTTTACACATGAAGAAACCAAACATGCTCACATACCCTAATATTATTCAAATAGATATGAACGCTATTGTATTCCCATAATGCAACTGATAATACCATTTTCTAGATGTAGGTAGATAGGGACAACCATGCCCACACAAAGTCCCTCACCAAGGAACAATTACAAGTGAGTCTCTAATGTCGTATCTCGACAACTAAAGGTGCATTGTGACTAGCATTAGGGTATGATATGTATCCTATGCACTACAATGACAAATGGTCAAAGTTTGTACTTGATACTATATATATGCAACTAGGGGAGATTTCATGAATAGGGGGGGCATCTATAAATGATGGAGTTAGAAGGGTCTATCCTAGACTCTTCACCACCCAATATTGGCAGATTGAGGATCTTCGGGTTCAAAGAGACATAGTGATGGCCACTTTATGAGGTTCAACTTTCACTCTCCCCACTTCAAACACCACACACAAAAAATGTGGTTGAGGTCATTCCTTTTAGAGATGAAATCCTTAAGAAAATCTCCTAATGAGAAAGAGACATTTGGTGCTTTTGATCTCTAAGATCACACAAAGCATAAGGAGAGAGAATATGCATGATCAGATGCTCTTGGGATAACACATCACTTGGATCAACTTGATGTTTTTATTTCCAAGATCACCAATGATGCAAGGAGAGATAATATGTGTTCAAGTAAAAATAAAACACGAGACATAAACTTATTGACCCTCTAATTTTCTTTAGCTACAAATTTAGTTACAAAAAGATTGTGTTTGATCATGAACCTATAAAAGATGATGTTAAGAGTTTGGGGTTTCAAGGTCTTTTGCTAAAGGTTAGATGACAAGGTCTTTTGGGGTTTCAAGGTCTTTTGCATTAGACTAATCATAGGGGAAAATTAGTTATTTGAATAGCTCACAAAATGATAAGAAATTTGAATAGAATGTAGAATTTTTATTAAAAAAAAAGTTACAGTAGATGACACAACCAATTCATAGAGCATATTTTCCAAACCCAAAATGAATTTATTTAAACCCCTGAATTGCATATGCACTTAAGTACATGAAGTACTATTGATTTGTGGATGGATTTGTTGAAAGTTTTTTCATCTGCAAAAAAACCCCTGAATTGCATATTCACTTAAGTAAATGAAGTACTATTGATTTGTGGATGGATTTGTTGAAAGTCTTTTCATCTGCATAAAAATGTTAGTATTACAAAAATATCAGTTTATAGGAGGGCTCATTTGTACATTATAACATATCAAATGAATTATTCTTCATATCATTCAATGGCATTGTTCATGCAAGCTAATGTTAATGTTAGGAATGAATGCTAAATGTTTGGCAGCCATTCTGTAGCAGTTGTTGTTGCATGCATGACTATGATTGTCATTGATGTCAACACGGTGATTTACCGGAGACTTGCAGAGAAGCAGACAGAGTTTGAATTAGCGCACGTGGGTTATTGCAATTGGAGCTATGTGATGTTGATGATATACTCTTTGATATGTTATATGTCTATGGTTAAGAGCGCAAATAGTAATTCTTTTATTCATGGAAGTTATGAGCATTTTGGTGGAAGCAGTGTTCCTGAGTAGCGGTTTGTGGAAATCGGATGATATCTCCTAATCGGGATGGAATCTGGTTTTGCGCAGTTAAAAGGAAGTTGAAGACACATTGATAGTGATGTGGATGACAGCGTAAACTTCAAGGTCGCACGAGTGAAGAGTTATTGCAGTTGGAAGCTGACAATTTTGTGTAATTTTGATGTAGCGCGTGGAAAATTTTATTTTGTAATTGTATGCCGACTCATTTGTAATTATTTGAGTGTGATATAAAGGAAGGAATATTTTTCCTTGTTGTAATGTAGAAAAGGATATAGTGGATAGATATGAAGTGAAGAAAAGAGCTAAATGTGAAAGCGAATTTGTGAAGGAACACATGTGAAGTACAGAGATTTGAAATTGAGATCTGGTGTAATAGTGAGTGCGGTTTGGCACAATCAGAGAAGAAGTAACATATTATGTTGTTGATTAATACAAAGATTATTTGGACAGTGTGTTCAGTGATCTTACCCTGAAGCTGTTTGGGCAGTGGGTCCTTCTGTCTTCCATAACTCTTAATAGGGTTAGAATCTTTTAATAGGGATTCATATGTACTGAATGTATTTTATAAGACTGCTAACAGAGTCCATCCTTTCACAAGGAATATTCATATCAGTGCATCTTTTGTGGGCATCATTCCCACCAAGGTTTACTCTTTGATCAAGAGGTTCCCTAGTCAACATATCTTGTGTCATTGTGTTATTGTGTAGGAATATCTTTCTATGGTTGGTAATTATATTGCTTATATGGTTTAATGTTGTTGAAGTTGATAAAAGTTATAATTATCTGATAACTGATTCACCCCCCCCCCCCCCCCCCCCCCTCTCAGTTATCTTGGTGGACTTTACTTTCTAACAATTGGTATCAGAGTGACAGGTCCTTGAAAAAGAAGTTTAACAACTTAAGGAGATCCATGAAAAATTTTAGGAAAGAAAGCCCTAAGTTTGATGGAGTAAATTTTGACAGCTGAAAAGAAAAGATGAAGACACACCTATTGTGTTTAGGACCAGGTTATTGGTTGATCACAAAGAATGATAAGACTATCATTGAAGAGGAAAATCTTGAAACATGTACTACTGATGAGAGAGATCTATTCATGTGTAACATACTTGCAAGAGAAGCACTTTTGACAGCCCTTCTGGAGAATGAGTACAGTCAGGTAAAATGTTTGAAAAAATCTCATGAAATTTGGAAAGTGTTACACTCTACTTTTGAAGGTGATGAACATGCAAAAAGAGTTAGATTACATAATTGGATATGTGCATTTGAAGATATAAGAATGTTGGAAGATGAATCTGTTAGAAGCTATATTGGTAGAATGTCAGAAATTGTTACAGGCATAAAATTTTGTGGAGGAACAAAGATAGAGAATGAAGTGATATGGAAAATTCTGAGGACATTGACTCCTATATTTAAGCAAACAACACATATGATTGAGCAAGTTATACCTTGTACTACAAACTTTACAAGAGAGACTCTTCTTGGAAGATTGGAAGTAGCAGAAATGAACATGAGGTTATCAGGAGACTTACCTAGATTGGAGACAGCATTCAGTGCTCTTAGTGTTTGCCCTACTTTGTCAAGAAGCATCAGCATGAGAGGAGATTATGCTGGCAGCAACAAATCTAGAAATGAAGAAGACAAGAAGATTGAAGAAGGTATTGCCTTGCTTGTGAAGAGAGAACCAGACGGTAAGAAAAAATTTTAATGTTGGACTTGTCAAGAATATGGTCATTTTGCATCTAAATGTCCTAAGAGAGTTAAAAAGTACAAAAACAATTTCAAACCTAGAAGATCTAAGGAATGTTATTATGCTAATGATGAAGATCTTGAAGCTAGTATAGAGAGAACTCTAAGTGAAAGTGATACTGAGAATAATGATGACATAGGATTTGTAGCAATTAAAGAAGAGAATCTTGAAACTAATATTAAGGAAGAAAAATCCTTAGTTTCTCAAGTTGAAAAGAAATCTGATTGGATTATAGACAGTGGTTGTTCACATCATATGACTGGAGACATGAAAAAGTTCATAAAGTTTAATGAATATGATGGAGGAGTTGTTAGAGTTGGAAACAATACACCTTGCTTGATTAAAGGTATAGGATCTATTACTCTTGATGGAAAGACTAATACTGATGATGTTTACTTTGTGGATGGATTGAAACATAATCTTTTGAGTGTTGGATAGTTAGTTGATAAGGGACATCAAGTTTGGTTTACTGAGAAAACTTGTGTGATAAGGGACAAAGATGGAAATCTGATTGGAACTGGATCTAGAGCCAAAGGTAATGTATTTCAATTGAATCCTACTGAGATGACATGTTTGATTACTAAAATTGATGACAGTTGGTTATGGCATAGAAGGTTTTGTCGTGTAAACTTTGACAATATTGTGAAAGTAAGTACTACACTTGCAGTAAGAGATTTGCCTAAAATTATGAAGCCTACTAACATGATTTGCAAAGAATGTGTGATGGCTAAATAGAAGAGAAGTTCTTTTCCCAGTAAGAAGTTTACATTTGTAGAAAATCTGGAGATTGTTCATACAAATTTGAGTAGCCCTACTAGGACTAGAGGATTCTATGGAGAAAGGTATTTTATGATTCTTGTTGATGATTTTACAAGAATGATGTGGATTGCATTTCTTAAAGAAAAGTCTAAAGCATTTGATAAGTTTAAGATCATTAAGAATAAAGTTGAGAATGAATCTGGAATGAACATTAAATGTTTGAGATCTGATAGAGGTGGAGAATTTACGTCTAGAGAGTTTAACACCATTTGCGAAGAAAATGGCATTAAGAGATAGTTTTCAGCCCCTAGAACACCTGAACAAAATGTAACTGAAGCAGCAAGAGCTATGTTATTTGAGAATGATTTGGCGAAGATATTCTAGAGAGAAGTAGTGAACATAGCAATGTATATAATGAATAGAGTACAAATCAGAGCAGACACAAACAAGACACCCTATGAATTATGGTTCGGACATGCACCCTCAGTTAAGTATTTTAGAATTTTTGAAAGCAAATGTTATATAAAGAGAGATGATGATATTGGAAAGTTTGATCCTAGAAGTGATGAAGGTATATTTCTTGGATATTCTTTGAAAAGCAAAGCCTATAGATGTTACAATAAAAGAACTAGGACTATTGTTGAGAGCGCAAATGTTAAAGTTGATGAAAAGTTCAAAATTCAGGAAAGAATGCTTGATTATGAATCAAATGAAGAAGCTCATCCTAAACCTAACACTAGATCTACTGAATTATTTTATGAGACTGACAGTGATTTGTTGAATGAGAGCCACAGTGAAGTCATTGAAGAACCTACACCTAAAGTGAGATCTGAGACAATGACATCTAACAAGAGTTTATTAAGAAATCATCCTAGTGGGAAAATTATTGGAAGCATCAAAAGAGGAGTTCTAACTTGGAATAAGGTACAAGAACAGTTATGTTTAATTTCTCAAATTGAACCTAAAACTACTAGTGAAGCTTGTGAAGATGAAAGTTGGACTAATGTTATGAAAGAAGAACTAGATCAGATTGAAAAGAACAAGACATGGGAATTGGTCCCTAGACCTAAAGACAAGAATGTTATTGGAACTAAATGGGTATTTAGAAACAAGATGAATGAAAAAGGAGAAGTAGTAAGAAACAAAGCAAGATTGGTATGTAAGGGATACTATGAAGAAACCTTTGCACCTATTGCAAGAATTGAAGCGGTAAGAATGTTTTTTGCCTATATAGCTTATAAGAAGTTCAAAGTATATCAGATGGATGTGAAGTCAACATTTTTGAATGGAGAATTGGAAGAAGTCTACATTGAGTAGCCTGAAGTTTTTCCTTTGACTCAAGAAGGAGACATGGTATGTAAACTGAAGAAAGCCTTATATGGACTAAAACAAGCACCTAGAACTTGGTATGCAAGATTGGACAAGTATTTGTTAAAGTTGGGATTTACAAAAGGAATAGCTAATAGCAATCTGTACACAAAAGAAATTGAAAATGGTTTGTTGGTTATAGTTATTTTTGTTGATGACATTATTTTTGGAGGAGAAGATGAAGCTAGTGACAAATTTGATGATGAAATGAAGACTGAATTTGAAATGAGTATGATTGGTGAAATGAAATACTTTTTGGGATTGCAGATAACACAGAACAATGATGGTATCTTTGTAAGTCAGACAAAGTACTGGAATGACTTGTTGAAAAGATTTGGAATAGAGAACTATAAACCAGTTGGAACACCTATGGTAACTGGACATAAATTATCTAGCACAGATGAAACACCGACAGTTGAACAGAAGAAATACAGATCTATGATTGGAGGATTGTAGTATTTGACACATACAAGACCTGATATAACACATTCAGTTGGAATTGTTGCAAGATTTCAAGCTAAACCTAGAGAATCACACTATGCAGCAGTAAAGAGGATACTGAGATATTTAAGAGGCACTATGGAATATGGATTGTGGTATGAAAAATCTGATGATTTTACCCTATGTGCATATACAGATGCTGATTGGGGAGGCAGTGTTGATGATAAGAAAAGCACCAGTGGTGGAGCATTTTTCCTTGGAGGAAGATTGGTTTCTTGGCTAAGCAAGAAGCAGAATTGTATCTCATAGAGCATAGCAGAAGCAGAATAAGTAGCAGCAGCAAACAATTGTAACCAGATAATTTGGATGAAGCAAATGCTGAAGGATATTGGAATAAGGTTTGTTGAACTTGTTGTCATACATTGTGACAACACCAGCACAGTTAGTATGTCTAAGAATCATGTATTACATTCTAAGACAAAGCATATAGAGATCAAGTATCATGTTGTAAGAGAGAAAGTTGCTGAGAAGGAAGTCAGACTTGAGTACATAAGTACAAAGGAGCAAATAGCAGATATATTTACAAAGCCTTTGCCTAAGGATACACTTGAGTATATGAGAGGTTATGCCCCAGCCTACTTTTGAGAAGTGATGCAGTTGGTTGCATCCGTCCAGTGGCATATGAGCCTTATTTTTCTTCTGGACTAGATGTTGGTACTTCCTCTATGGGGGAGTATGTGTATCTGAGCTGAGTTATGAGGACTCTAGTGAATGTATTTTCTGAATAGTGTCTTTTGACATTAGAGTTGTTGTTGACATAGTGATGAAATTTCTGTCATTGATGTCAATGGGGGAGAAGTGCACATGAAAAAAAGCTATTTGTACTATCTGAACAGGAAAACGAAGCAAGATTTGATTGATGAAAAGGACTTGAAGCAGCAGTGTTGCAGTATTGGATTTTTGGAACATTGGATGTTTTTTTTTTCATCTATGTTGCCATCAATGCCAATGGGGGAGATTGTTAGGAATGAATGCTAAATGTTTGGTAGCCATTTTGTAGCAGTTGTTGTTGCATTCATGACTATGATTGTCATTGATGTCAACACAGTGATTCACCGGAGACTTGCAGAGAAGCAAACAGAGTTTGAATTAGCGCACGTGGGTTATTGTAGTTGGAGCTATGCAATGTTGAGGATATACTCTTTGATATGTTATATGTCTATGGTTAAGAGTGCAGACAGTAATTCTTTTATTCATGGAAGTTATGAGCATTTTGGTGGAAGCAATATTCAGGCGGTGTTCTTGAGTAGCGGTTTGTGGAAATCGGATGATATCTCCTAATCGGGATGGAATCTAGTTTTTCACAGTTAAAGAGAAGTTGAAGACAGATTGATAGTGACGTGGATGACAGTGCAAACTTTGAGGTCGCACGAGTGAAGAGTTATTACAGTTGGAAGCCAATAGTTTTGTGTAATTTTGATGTAGCGTGCGGAAACTTTTATTTTGTAATTGTATGCCAACTCATTTGTAATTATTTGAGTGTGATATAAAGGAAGGAATGTTTTTCCTTGTTGTAATGTAGAAGAGGATATAGTGGATAGATATGAAGTGAAGAAAAGAGCTAAATGTGAAAGCGAATTTGTGAAGGAAGACATGTGAAGTACAGAATCTGAAATTGAGATCTGGTGTAACAGTGAGTGCGGTTTGGCACAGTCAGAGAAGAGGTAACATATTATTCTATTGATTAATACAAAGATTATTTAGACATTGTGTTCAGTGATCTTACCTTGAAGCTGTTTGGGCAGTGGGTCCTTTTGTCTTCCATAACTCTTAACAGGGTTAGAATCTTTTAACAAGGATTCAAAATCTCCTAACATGGATTCATATGTACTGAATATATTTCATAAGACTTCTAACAGAGTCCATCCTTTCACAAGGAATATTCATATTAGTGCATCTTTTGTGGGCATCATTCCCATCGGGGTTTACTCTTTGATCAAGAGGTTCCCTAGTCAACATATCTTGTGTCATTATGTTATTGTGTATGAATATCTTTCTATGGTTGGTAATTATATTTCTTACATGGTTTAGTGTTGTTGAAGTTGATAAAAGCTATAATTATCTGATAACTGATTCACTCCCCCCCCCCTCTCAGTTATCTTGGTGGACTTTACTTTCCAACAGTTAAAATATTCTCTTGTGGAAGGCATCTTTCTTGGTTGATCCTTTGAAGTTTGTAGCTTCATGATGGGTTCTTTATCATTCCAACACTATATCATACCTATGGCCTTATAAACCCTATCCCATATTGGAAAATTGAACTATTGATATAATAGAGATTTTCATTGCAAGTTGATCTTGGCTAGTGTTGGACGGAATCTAAGGAGACTAGGGCATTGAAGAAAGTCATTTTTGGCTCTGGTTTTCTTCAAATTTGACATTTTTTGCCAAAGTTTCAAGGTTTTCAAGAAGAGCTAATTGCCAACTCTAGTAGGTTGATGATCATTTTGATTAGTTTGGGCCAAATCTGACCCTTCCATTGTATCTAAAAGGTCAAAATGTCTCATAAACACCTATCACATCATCAAATTTTGACACTTTATTCTAGAGGCTAAAAAGGTTTTTTTTGTTGTATTTGTCTACATCGTACAATTTGCACCAATCCATATTGTTTGATCCATATAGATGAGTTGGGAAAATAACCTCCTTAGCTATATTTTATCATTTTGGGAAAACATTATTTGTCCATAAAGCACCATTTTTTGCAAAATAAATCACCCTATATGGGCTTATTTGCCAAACATTTTGGTGCATATATGTGACCGGGTCCTATTCAGCCTAAGAGGCCTTTTTGGCCCCTTTTTTTACCTTGGGGTTTATATAGACAACTTTTTAGATGAAGCATAACTTGGGCATTTGGTATCATCTTTTCACAATCCATGTATCATTGGAAAGCTAGTTCTACAAACATTGTCATGGTTTGGGTTATTCCACCTAATTTCGTTGTTTCTTAGAATTTTTTTCAACTTGAAGTCGTCCCTTCTATTTAGACTCACAACCTTAGACCATTTTTTCCATGATCTCTAATTTTCACAATTATTGCAAAATTGGAAAGCTATTGAGGATCTCTATTATTTAGTCAATACATGTTTTCCAATCCCAAGTTGATTGCAAGTATTGGATCAATTTGTTTCCCTAAGATACTTACCATTCTGCAAGTAATTTTTCATTATGGGGGCCCCTACAAAGTCTCTTTCTTTCCCTCTTATGGGGGGATATCAATTTTCTTTTTGATGGATACTGTTCCTGGGGGTATTGTTGTTGATACCTCCATACATCACTTGATCTATCACTTGTACCTGATTTTCTTATCTCTTTTTAGGAGAAGAGTATTGTCCCACATGACTTTATCCCTTTCTTTGTTTAAGAGAGATTAGTCAATTGATTAGTTATACATGGGTGCCTATCATGGTCTAGTTGTTAAGTGTCATTTCATATTACATTTTCTTACTAGTCTTGCATTAATTGCATACTAATTTTTTCCCCAAGTTGCACTTAAGGGGGGTTGCTAGCGTAAACATAATTCACATGTTGAGCTTCCCTAGGCTTAGGTGGCATATGTTGTAAGGTGTGCACCCTTGGTTTTCATGTATTGTGTAGTGTGATGCTTGAGTTTTTGACATGACTTAACTACCTCTCATGTTCTATAAGTCTAGTGGTTGTATCAGGAATTAATTTGTTGATCTTTTGGTGCAACGACAACCAAGAATTGGTTGATAATAGGAGATATCTTCCACAACAAGTCAAATTGTGATATTGCTATCAAGATTTAATGGTGTAGTTTTTTGAGTCAAACTCATTGATCCATGTTTCATGAGTATTGGTTCACATGAACCCATCTCTCATGAGAATGAATGGAACACTTAGCACTCCTTGGGTCTAGGTGATGCTCATAGAGGTGAAGCACTGAGACTTCCTGGGACGTCACCCATCCCAGTACTACTCCAGCTAGAGTAGTACTGGGATGGGTGACCTCCCTGGAATTCTTGGTGCTTCACCTCTATGAGCATCACCTAGACCTAAGGAGTGCTAAGTGTTCAATTCATTCTCATGAGATATGGGTTCATGTGAATCAATACTCATGAAACATGGGTCAATGAGTTTGACTCAAAAAACTACACAGTTGAATCCTAATAGCAATATCACAATGAGAATTGGTATCAAAGCCTATGTCATGGGTTCAATCCTTGTGCTTGTGCCAGGGGGTATTTTTGCAAGGTGTGAACCCTTGGTCTCCTTGTTTTGTGCAACATGTGATGTAGGAGCATCTTGGGTCTTGAGCAATCTTGCATCACCAAAAATATTTCCTATTTTCATGTACCTTTTTTATGTTTATTTTGTAGCCATTGTTAATGTTGGTTTCTTGCCTTGCGAAGTTAATGCGGTGTTGAAGACCTAATCTTGAGCATTCTCCTAAGAGCACACGTCCTAATTCATTTGGATCTGGAAGTTTCACCATTTTCCTCAGGTATCAATTTTCCATCAGTTTCACATGAAACATGGAGTGTTTAGCCTTGCGCAGTTCCTTATGAGGAAATTGGACCTTGTGAAGTTCAGGATATGTTCTTGGATCACATGTGGACCTAAATGTAACTTCGCAACATTTTGTGTTACTTCTTTCTTAGTTTTTGGTTTCTCTCCCTAAGTGGACCTATAATGTAATTAAATGCCTGACTAGCTGACTTGTGGCTTTGCTGGCTATATATTTGGAGCTTGGGTTGATGTAGGAAGTAAGGGGAAGTAGTAGTAGACTAGCATAGCATAAAATGCAAAGATTGTAAAAGAGATATGATGTGAGTGGTGATACTATTTTCATAATTCTTTGTACAAGGCCGAAACTCGGAAGGCCTCACAACCAGGCATGTTGATGATTTTATGATAATTGTACTAGTTTGGTTGCCAGTTGCCTTGCCTTATATCCTTTGTGTTTATACTGTTGTGTGTGATTTTTATATTGCTTCCGTGTGTAACTCTGAGTAGGGCTTGTATGTGGGTTTAAGTAGAGTCAATTCTCCTTGATTCTGCCTTCACCTTCCCTGCCCTTGCGTCAGGTGGTCTTAGAGTGAGTTATTTCTTGTGGATTGGATCGTGGAGAACCTTATTGGATTGGTTATAGGGTGGAAGATCAGAGATCTGACCTATGACTTGTTGAAGGTTACAATCTTGCTAGAACCTAATTGTCAAGATGGTTCGAGGTAGAGGAAATGATAATGCTATCATGGATATGTTGAGGCAGATTGCAACTAGGCTTGAAGCTGTAGACACAACCCAGAGAAGAGGCGCACATCTTGAAGATGTTAGTGATGAAGAAGAAGAAGCACCTAATCCTGAACCTGAAGTTGAACAGGATGAGGAAAGACTCTTGAGAGTTTTGTCTAAGGCTAACTCCAGACCCGCATGAGTTAAAGTTGCTTGTTATGATGGAAGACTTGAGACCGATACACTTTTGGATTGGATCTCTGAGATGGATAAATACTTTGAGTATGAAGGTACTTCTGACAATAAGAAAATTAAGATAACAGTCACAAAGTTGAAAGGTCATGCATCTCTTTGGTGGGATCATTTGCAAACTAAGAGACAGAAGAGAGGAAAAGAAAAGATCAAGACATGGATGAATATGCTTGGAAAGATGAAGAAGAAGTTTCTTCCAGCCGATTACCAAGTTAGTTTGATGAGAAAAATGCAAAATCTAAGACAAAGGGACATGAGTGTGAAAGAATATACTGAGGAATTTTATAAATTAGATATCAGATCTGGGCACATGGATGATGAAGTTGAAAAGGTGGCTAGATACCTGAATGGCCTAAGGACATCGACTCAAGATGAGATCAATTATGTTAAAATAGAAAGTGTGGAAGAAGCATACCAATTTTCTGTTGTTAGACTGAATTAAACCAAATGAGTAAGCTATGACAAATAAGAAAAAAAGGATGGTTGCATGCCCAATCTTTTTCCCAAACGCACCAAGCTTGTGATTGATGTAATCCTGCCTTGGCGTAGCTCGTAGCTTTGAATTGGAAGAATAATTCTTAATTAAATTCATACTTCAACCACTCTTGCACTTAGTGCTCACTAATGGTGTGAGAACTATGTTGTTTAAACTATATTAAAAGTCTGCCCTCCAAAATCTTAGCACAATGCTTAAATATTTCACTATTCCTTGCGTTCGGCATAAGGGTGCATTTTTTTTATTGTTAAAACTTAGAGGATATCCTAGTGGTAGCGCAGTTGGCTAGTGTGTGATTCTCATAGCTTATTGAGTTATCTTGAGGTTAGAGTTTGAGTCTCACTTGTCTCTTTGATAAGAACTGTTGGACATATAATGATGATTGTTCTGTTAATTTCTCTGTTGAATAAATTTTTATGTTTCCTGGCAACTACGTTGACCTTAGCA
Source organism: Chamaecyparis obtusa (assembly GCA_027943335.1). Taxonomy (NCBI): domain Eukaryota; kingdom Viridiplantae; phylum Streptophyta; class Pinopsida; order Cupressales; family Cupressaceae; genus Chamaecyparis; species Chamaecyparis obtusa. The sequence continues at coordinate 227,687 of BSBK01006680.1, read as the reverse complement.
TCAAAATAGATAATTCACTCAAAGGAATTCATTCCCAATTTTATCTTTGTTTTTATTTTTCCTGATAAATGCCTTCTGGAGACACCGTCACAGCAGTCTTTTTTCCATGAAGTATTTTCTCAGTCTTCAAACCATGGCGATTTTTTAGCTTCTCTTAAGTCATTTTTGCTAGCATTTCTTTCATTGCACTTCCCGTTTTGAAAACATCCTTCTATTTTTATGAGTTGTAACGTAGTAGATAAAATGGAATCCGTGTAAAAAAAAAGATAGTCAAGAAAATCTTTGTTTACTAAAAATTGCTTATCCTTGAGAAAAATATCCATCTATTGCACTGAGATTGATACCATCTGAGGGTGTAGAAATTAGTTAGAAAGTACAAAAAGAGAACAAAGAGTTTGAAGTAATCTGTAAAAACATATCCTATTCTTCTAGTTAAGAGATCAAATTCTTTTTGTTTTACAAATGAGACACTCCAATGTTTTACTTTTCAACATTTTTCTTGTCTCTAATGTAAACAGATGGAGCAAAAATAAAATAAAACAAAACTAGGAAATGATACGACTTGTGTTCCGTCTTGAAATTTCATAAATAATCAGAAACACTTACCTGGTTTTAACATTTAAATATTTGTCAAGATTTATGTACAACAAGTAAAGTTATTTTGTAAACCCAAGTTAGGAAATTTTGTTATGTTTTTATTGAATTGGTGCATGATGTGGAACAGACAAAGAAGGGTAAATTAGCCGAATTTACCTATCAGTAATGAAAACTGATTGTTTATGATGCTTTTTCCAAAGCTTATTTCACATATGTTTCATTTATATGTTTGGTTAGTTGTTGTTTATTTCTCACTGCCACCCTGTGAATAGGATTTCTGCTTAGTCTAAAGAATGATAAGTAGATAGATTCACAGTTGCACCATATTCTTATGATCCATCAGTGTTGGGAAGTTATTCTCTTCGAGTAGGGTCGGTGCGCTTTCCATTTTAAGGTAAGCCTTGGGGGAGCTAACCACTCCATGGTTGGGCCAAAAAAGCGCCTGGGCCACACTCCCATCTCATGATTTGCAGGAGGACGTGTTGGCTAGAGGCTTAGGAGATAGGGATTGCTAATAGTGTGGTACCATGTTACCATGACTTTGATGGTTTTGGGAAATGATGCTTATCATTTATATAATATCATGTTGTTTTATATATTTTGGATCGACGGATGGTCGAAAGTTCTTTATATGATATTTGTATCTTCTTTAAATGATTGTACGTACCAACAAAATGGTCGATTGTATTATTTTGTAACTCTAACAGTCTTTATTTTATATTGACAACTGGGTCAATTTTTATATCATTATTAACATATATGGAAAATTTATTTTTGACTTTACGTTATTTATGGTTTGTGTCATGTTTTATTGTTTTGGGAAAAAATGGTCTTTACACATGTCAACTCTGGGAAAATGAATCCAAATTCAAGAAAAAATAATTGAGAATGGATCTCAGTCTGTTGTGTCGGTGGTTAATACGCTTGCATATATGTATGCAAAATGTGGAAACATAGGCATGGCACCAAAAATATTTATCTGATGAGATGAATGAGATAAATGTCATTTGATGGATAGCAAGGATTGATGGAATTCGTGCAGACTACGTCTCTCGCTCTTGCTTGCTTCGCTGGAGAGGGATAAAATGGCTCGACTGTTAAGGTCAATTCTGGTTGTGTCATCCTAGGTTATCCCGTCATCTTCATGAAATGAAGGATTCTGAGAGGCTTTACTTTTATAAGCAATCTACCCAACACAAGGAGCCAAGTCCCAAACAAAAGAGTACAAATCCTCAAGCAAGGTGCGGAAGCCCTACTATTTCTAAGGGGATTAGTTGCCCTATTATCATTAATTGTGGGAAGTGAACGAATTGAGTGTTGTGTAGCCAATGCCTCTACCTTTGTTTGAGAGGGCTTATTTCTCGGCAAGGCAAAAGTAAAAATTGACAAAAAAATGAAAACAAGCAATTACTGCCTTGAGCATGAGACAAATCCAGTGGAGGGTTTCACATATAAGAGTCCATCAACTAATTATTATATAAGACTCTATCAGCTAATTATTATATAAGAATCTATCAACTAATTATTATATAAGAGTCTATCAACTAATTATTATAAAATTCTATGTATTTAATTTATATAGATTTTTTAATTAAATTAAGATCATATGTTTAAGAAAATTATATACTATATTATATTATAATTATCACTATTATTTTTTTTTAAATAAAAGTTATAGTGAATATTAAATAAATATAATTTTAAAATAATTTAAATTATTGACTACAACTCTCATTTCAACAAAATAGTAGTGATAATTATAATATAATATAGTATATATAATTTTCTTAAACATATGATCTTAATTTAATTAAAAAATCTATATAAAAAATATTGCATTTTAATTGATCTAAACTAAGAAAAAGATTTAAGATTGTAAATGAAATGATAATAAAATCAAATTAAATTTTTCATATAAGAAATAAATCAATTTTATAAATTAATATACTATTATAGGTTGGATTGTCCTACAGCTCTCTTCTCATCTTGATGATAGATCACAAAAAACATAATCAATTCAAAAAACAACAGTTACTATAAATAACATATTTTAGTTTAATATAATATTTCAAATAACTCTTAAAATAAAGTGATTTAAAAAACTAGATATTTTAACAAATGAGATAATATATTAGGATTACTTAAATACATCTTATTAGAATAAAAAGAAAGCAATCTTTGCACCATTAAAATATACCATAAATTAAATAATTAATAATAATTATATGCCTTCCTTAATTATCTTTTTATTAACGGTTCACATTTGAAAATAACCCGCCCTAAACAAACAAATTCCCACCTTACCGGCCTCTAGAATTTATGTGCCTTACAAACAATTATTGCCTAAATTTGAGAAGAATTTTGCAGTTCCTGATCAGCTGCCGTCTCGTCTGTAAATGAAGTGCGCCGGGATCGATCTCTAGACCTTCTCGGCCACGAAGTAGATGAATGTATGGTTGCAAATTCTTGTTCTTGGGCTACTCTATGAGGAAGCAACAGAGCAGAGTCAAGGCTGTCAGGGAGGCCTCTGTGTCTGCCCAGAAACATTGTCAATACAAGCAGGATTTTTCCTCCTCTGTTCCATTTTCCAGAAAAACTGTATGGGACTTCTTCACATGAAGAGGAATCGTTCCCAGTTTTTAAGGCGCAGCTGTAGCCCAATGACAATCCTACATTACAAAATCCACTGAAAAAGAGAAGAAGCAAATGTTGCATTGACAATATTAGTAGCCATGTTTATAAACTTAAGGGGATTTTGATGAATTTTCATTAAAACTGGCTAAATTAGCTTACCTGATGACCTCGAAGATGATGTTGAATACCGAATAATTGAGAGGATCCCGACTGATGTTTTGGCTCTCCAGAATGCAAATGAGGAAGATGATGATAAAGGTATGGGCTGAATCTCGAGCGAGAAGTTTCCGCAAATGAACAGAAATTTGACTGTCATAATGTTCGGTGTAGGTCTCTTCTGATGTTTCGCCTGCTTGCATCTTAGGAGCCCGCGTCTTCTGGCGCGTTAGATAGACTGGGTAAACGGAAATGTACCTGGCAGGCATATCAGATATCAAAATTTTACTCTAAATTTGAGTGCTGCTAATTTCAGAGAGATCGCAGAAGCAAGAAACAGGTCACCTCCTCTTTATTCTCAGTACCCATAAAATATGGACCCATAAAGGTTGTTTCATGATCACTAATATGCAAAGATTTGCATGATAGGGGTCCATAAAGGTTGTTTCATGATCACTAATATACAAAGATTTGCCTAATTGCTAAATTTGCAAAAAATTTCATAAATTTGAATCTAGAAATTATCAATGTATTGCGAAAATAGTTTTGCAGATGGTGTTGTAGTTCAGAATAGCCTGCTTCTGGCGATCAGTTTATTTAAAAGATGTTAGTGAATTTTTACAATTATGAAATTTTATTGTTGTTATTTTAGGATTTGATTGTGTCGATTTTTTTATTAATATTTTAGATTACATTTTATGCTTCTTGTATTTTCTAATATTCTGTTGATGGATGATAGAATATGATCCGAAATATTGATTTAAAAACATACATGCAATCAAATTGAAAAGCAACAAGAATAAAGACAAATATCTGTCATTATACTAAAAGTATCAATGAAGGATCTTCAATTGAACCTAAAATGGCAGTTAGTCCACAACATGAACTCCCAGAAATGAAATGATTACAACTCATGATTACTGATAGAAAAATTTGCATAATACTGAAATTGTGAAAATAGTTCTGGAGAGAGTGTTGTAGTTCAGTGTACCCTGTTTCTGGTTATCAGTTTATGTGAAAGACAATTGTCTGCCACTCAAATACGAACATAATTATAGAAAATGACTGTTAATTTATGGTATATAAGATTAAAAGGAATGTTGGGCTCTGTGTTTCATAGAAAAGATACTACACAGAAGGGATACCTTTAGGAGGAGTTTGAAACCTTCGATCTGGTTCATCAACTAATTTGATTTTTTTATAATGAGCAAGTTGAACTGGTAAATCTTAAATAGCCAGAATTCCACCTTGGTGAGATAAAACTGTAATAGACAGCTCTTGCAAAGTGGAAGTCAATCAAAACCAGGGCTGTAATAAACAGCGTTTCAAATGTGGAAATCAATCAAAAGCAGGAGTACTTGTCATTTTTTTGGGCCAGCAGATTCATATAAAGTTAGTTTAAAAGCTTTACATCAATCCCAATTCACGCCCAATTCTTGTAACTACCCAATTTAACAATGGATCTATATTCTAAACCCTTATATTCATTTTTCTCAGCTCTGTCATTTACCATCCCTTGCAGTGACATAACATATATGATTATATCTATTTGCTTTTCCAATATTTCTGGTTTTCAAAGTGCATCTCCTCAATTCAGTTGGTAATAAACATGAATATATAAATTATACCCATTTTCCTGGTTATCAAAAATGATCAAAATTGCTGATTATCAAAGAGCGCATGAATGAGAATCTAAGTTATGGAACCTACATCATGCCCACCATCAACACCAGCATAGGGGGAGAAAGGTCTACAAGATTGACAACATTGGTTCCAGCATTGCGTGTGGCTGCAGATTGGAACACCGCGTCCACAATCTTCTCTGCAGAATTCAGACCATTGACAGCGCTTGAATTCCAGTCCAGAATACAGAAGAACAAGGTCTGAGCAGTATTAATTGCCATGACAGTGATAATGAGCCACAGAGTCTGGTTCTTGGGAAACAAATGGGTATAGCAATTGCGAGGATTTGTGAGAAGATATGTATAGACCTCCTTCCTGCTTCCCTTACCAAATCTCTGCAGCAGAGTTATGATTATCCATATACATGGACCGAACATGGTATTCCCAATAAGTACTATAAAGCTCAGGACAAGCAAAATGAAAGCATGGTTCCTGAAGGGAATCATGCTACTGTCTAGAAGAGTGAATCCAGCGTTTCCGAACGAAGTTACAGAGTTATAAACAGAGAAATATGCTCTGTTCACTCCATTTTTTTCTAATATTTTGCTAGCTGTGGGGGAGGCAAATAGATACGTCTGAATAAGCACAATTGCGACCAATTGCACCAGCAAGAAGTATGCCACCACAATTCTGTATAGATAAGTCAAGGCCTTGTACTCCATATGCATAGACTTCCACATAGAAATCTCAATTTCCTTTGATAGATCTTCAGTCTGCAAAATCCTCTTTGATAAAACACTCATGTAATCTTCATGCCAGATGCATCTCCTCCAGACAATTTTCATCATTTCTGAAGATTTTCCCATTACATATCTTAGCCGATGCTTCAATAGCCGGCCCAATTCATTCTTGCCAACACCAGCACTGACCCCATGAACTTTAACTTCAATATTACTATGATGGGCATTAGCCTCTCTGGTTCCTGATTCATTTGAAATTAATTTCCCATTCTCAGAATCCTCTTTAGCCTCCGGTTCATCTGAAATCAGCGTTTCTTGCACCTTGGACAGAATGGCCATAGCCTGATTTGTAAGTATCCTCCTGTAAGCCAATCGTCTTGCATACAGGGGAAACAGAGACGTAAGAACCTGACTACCAAGTACTGTCAGCAACAAAAGAACAATCTGCTGAAACTTATGCATCCCTTGTATTCTTATGCTAAGCAGACCTGTCACAGTAACAGAAGAGGTAGAGCAATACAGAGCATCTATGAAGCTCATATGCTCAGAATTTTTCTCAGGACACACCCACAGAGCAAAAGCACCCACAAATCCCAAAACAATGAAATAAGTAATATGAAGAATCATGAAACGGGAGGGCTTCTGCACCCACGACAATATATCCGTTAAATTCGTGGAAAAGCTCCTCATGGTTCTACAAATAGACCAGTTGCTTCTAAAGAATTTTCTGTGAGAAGTCTCTCCATCCATGACAGATACTTTAATAAAATGCAAGCTTCTCACATGAATATGTTTCCCTTCTTTGATACGAATTTCAAAGCTCACTTCTAAGCAGCCAATTGGGCTCCCTACTCTTGCACGAGCTCTCTACATTTTCACCTCTGTTTTGAACTGAATGCGCTTCAAGATTAAAAGGCAATGAAGAACAATCCAGTTTTTTCGACGAGCTTGCCAAATACAACACCACTGTTACTAGACGACGGGCAAACAACAAAAGTTTTATTTTGTCTGTACTACTCATGTGGAGAGGATGTGTTTGAGAACACATTTGATGCTCGCACAGATCGACATCATGTTGTACATCATAAATGATGTTTAGCAAGAATAACGTAACTCCTAGGGAAGAGCACAGTACTCGTTATAGCTACCTTTGTGCAACTTCTAAACCGTTCATTGAATTTTAACAATTTATTTTGCTGTCTTGGTATGTGACTTAAATTACATATAATTATTATTTTAGTTTCTAAATAGTGAAGATGAATGCTGTAGGATCTGTTATGTGTGCAAGGATCAAAAATTGTACATTGTTATTAATAAAGTTGCACAATTAATCTAAGTATTAACTTTTTTTCTAAAAAATTAGGTGGTATTGGCCTCTACTAGATAATTTTTTAGCAGGCTTTTAATTAGCAAAATTCAATGAATAGTAATTGAAACATGGATGGTGATTGGTGCTCATCCCCTATTCTCATTTGATTTTTTTTTTAAAATATTTTTTAAATAGTAAGAAGGGGTGAGTAGTCATTAGATCTAATTTTACAATTATTTACAAGAAATTGATAACCTCCCTTTTTTTATAGACAATTAAGATTTAGAATTGTAACTTATCATACAACTTAAATATTCAACTATAACTTAATCATTGAATCCTTGATAATTGAACTAAACAACATAATTTCTTTATTAAAACACCATCATATTTTTATTTAAAATATAACTTATATAGAAGCTAAATAATCTCAATATCTTTTACGAAGCAAGGATGCTGAATAATCGACACTTCTCTCAATATTTGATTTACCTTTGTCAAATTATCCACATCTGCCTCTGTCATTAGGCTAGAGCTTCTAAAAACATTGCAGAATGTGATGTCAACTTTGCAGCATGAGATACTGTGGTGTCAATTAGCCTTCTTACAATTAAGTGATCAATTAATTCATTTTTCTCATTTATCATTTGAGGCTTATTTTTAGCAGGGCTAAAAAAAACATGCCTTAGGTCAAATTCTAACTCGAATATAAATCCTTGGTATCTTCTTCTACAGTTGTGGCCTCAATTCTTCCTACTCTCTTATAGAAGAAATGTTCCAATCCTCAAGCCTGTAAAAGATGTCTCAACCCTCAAGCAATAGAATGTCAATGTCTTTGACATTTTGTCTCCCCTTTTGAGGGGCTCATATCAGTCGTTTCCTCTCTAACTCTCTTCAAAACTTATTCAATGATTTCTTTCCTATTTTTATTTGTCACTTCTTGTATGTTCATTTCCCTACGGTACCTTTCTACATTAACTTAAATGAAAAGTTGTTTAACTCTTTTGTTTGAATAAACGCACATGAACAGCAGAAAAAGATGTTAGAGCCGAGAGGAAACAAGAATACTGGACGCTAGCCTTGAGAGTTTTATTCTGTCTAAATCATGCTTATAAAAGAACTAAACTTAATTTTTATTCTCAAGTGAGGATCCTTGATTTCTTCCCAAGATCCTTTATATACAGGATTTTGCTTCTTGTTATCTGCCTTTGCAAATGTGACCTTGAGCCACCCTTCTCTTATCTTTGCCACCTTCATATAAGTGTGACAGTTCCTGATAATATCTTCTTATTCATCAAATTAATGGGAGAAGGCCAACATTTTGTATGAAGCTCTGACCTCACAAATGAAACTAGCACAATCGTCCACAAGCTTGTCAGAAGTAATTCCAATTCCTCAAGGCCTCTTTCTTTTCTCAAAAGAACCGGCCAGTTCTACAATAATGTCTTCATGAAGTTTTCCTTTCGTTTCCTTGTATGATTCAACCATTATGACAGTAAGGGTTTTTCTAAACCACTAGGGCACTTAGGGGTTTTAGAAACTTTCAAATTAATGACCTTAATAGCAAGGACAGCATAAAATTCGACCAACCAGTTAGATCCTGGTATTTAAAATGACGAGACTTTTGCTTTGTGGGATCAAACGAACATAAAATGACAAGACTTTTTGTTTTGTGGGATCGAACGACCAGATGGAGGCCACGTAGTACGATCACGCATTTTTTCATGAATAAAGCGCAAGACACATTTTCTTGTCGCAAAGTATGAAAGCCTTCTGATTGGACAAGAATGGGCCGGCAATGTGGAACCACTTTGTGGTTTCACACTTATGAAATTGGGGCGCCACCATGATGTAGTGACTTGAAACCCCTAGCTTACAACACACATGCAAATCACCTCAAGGATTTAACTTGGATCTGATCTCTTGGAATTGGCTAAACAATAAATTAAAATATAAGTTTTATAAATGCAATTATGAAAAAAAATTAAGTGTTCCTTTGATAACGCTTGTACATTTTAGTTTTTTGTTTAGACATTTCTTGATCTCACAAATCTTTAATAGATTCTAACACATTAACAACTCAAAAACGTAAAGGACTAGATGTGAAAATTGTAAGATTATGCTTCTACTTTCTATTCAAATACTTTTGAAATTAGAAGTACTATGCAAATCTAAAATTATAAAATGTGTCGCAATCCAACGAACATTACAATGATCCTCATATTTGATACAAATTAGAAAGTAAGCAAGAGAAAACTACAAGGAATTCATCCCACACTTGAGCTACAACTACACTACAATCTTTGTCCTTAAACATTTAGCTCTCAAAATTGAATCCTCCAACTCCCATCTTCGATTTATATAATATGTTGTCATGAATAACTCTCATTTTCATTGAATGTTGTCATAATGTTGCACAAGTCTGCCTCCTCTAATGGCCAATCAAAGTGATCAACTATGATAGCTCCATAACTCCACAAGAATATGTAGGAAGATATGCATTGCCACCCTCGCTTAGACACCGGCCTACAAAGAAATGCTCTTTAAACATAACAAATAGAATATTTTAAAATATTTACTATAATCACAGCCACCAATAGCCAAAATGGAAGATTCTAAGAATATACCAACAGATGATGTCGACATGTGTCAAACTCCTAAGCAAGATTAAACCTTAGGACTTGGGCAGATGGTTTCTCAAATATTTTAGTTCTTATTACATTAGATTTATTCACCAAAATATTTAAAAGTAAATGATTACAAAAAATAAATTTGTTGATGCAAGATCTCTCATTTCTCAAGATGCTCTTTGCATCAAACGCTCAAGTTAGGAAAAAAATTGTGAATATGGTTCACAAAATGGAGTTGAGTGGTAAAACCACCCTTTTAGACTTCAAGAAATCTTTAACAAACTACATCACTAAAATTGATACCTATAATAACTTATTATGTCTCCTCTTCCAACATCTAATTGAAACAAGCATCCTTCTTTGACAACTTTGTTCTAAACTCAACCTCCTCAATGTGGAATCAACTTCATCATCAACCAACCACCTCCTCCAAGTGTAACTCTCATTCTCTTCCAATGTTGTGGGATTCAACCCATCATTTTACAACCACCTCCACCCAAATGTAAATGTACTAAACTTTGGGACACCATAAAAAAAATATGCATATCATACATTACTAGCAAAATCTTGTTGAACTAACTCACACATAACATGAAAATCACCATTCACAAATCTAATAAAATATGAATCACTATTCTCTTGTGCTACAATCTCAATATACTCACATCCTTCTTCATAATACTATTTTGAAAAAATAAATTTTACCATAGTTCCATTTACTATTGCAACTTCAATTTTTTCTTCAACGTGATATGTCATTGTTTTTATGCCTTTCAAAAGACATATTGTTGTTGCAAACTGATCTTTCCAATTCAAAACAACGTTAGAATAATAATCTTGAGATTCCTCGTCTATATTCTCTAATAAATAATCAATATCCCTAACTAGGGAATCTTCATCTTCACTATTTTCAAACAAAGAATCATTAGAAAACTCCTCCTTGACCTCCACATCTCGTTCCTCATTTTTAAGTTTTTCAAATGATTTATTGTTGCAACAACTTTTTCCATTTCTAGATTCTTATTCTCATCAAAGAAAATATTAAAATCAGATTTTACCTCATTACTTTTTGTTGCAACGTTTGCTCCACCCACAAGAATTTTATTCCATTCTTCTTCAATTTGAACTGTTAAATCATCTTTCTCAACTTCATTTTTATTCTCTAAAGAACTCTCTTTTGTTGTTGCAATCTCTAGAACCTCATTTTCCATGTCTTCTAATAGACATTCCTCAACTTCAAGTTCATCAATTTCTTCATAGTCATCATCTTCCTCTTCTTATGTGCCACATGCATGAAACTCCACTACATCTTTCTTTCTTGCATTCAAAATATCAGTAAAAAGATAAATGGATTTACCATTACCTCTTTTTTGATAAAGGACTCTTTGATGCAGAGGCTAGTGTTCTGCAACAATCTTATCTTCCACTAGACTCCACATCTTAATGTCTTCACTCTTTGAACCCTTCCACTCATACATCAATCCATTTTGAACATATGGTGTTGTGACTGTCCCAATCTTCTAGCACTTCACTTCCCTTCAATAACCTGTCAACTAGGATCACTCTCAAAGGATATAATACTCCTTGACACAGAAGGACTCTTCTATATGTCCCCCTACAACCCTTAATGTCTTCTCCAAACAAAAATATTAGGCATCCCACTCTTGAATGCAAAACTCTTACTTGTTGTCCACTATGACAATCACCTTCTCATTCTAGACCAATCATACAACCAACCCTTCCAATGTGTCCCACACCCCTAAATGAAAAGAGAAAACCTCTATTTCTTCCTATACCCCTCTATAATCTTGTCCACACACCCCCACACAACACCTAATCCCTTTATAAAACTCCCCAACACATTCATGAAAGAAATCCATGAAAAATTGCCCTATCACTGTCCTCTACGTAGACCCATACACAGGTGTCTATACCTTTTGAATAAAATATTATTTCTTAAATCCCTTCGGTAGGGATATGAAACATTAGGTTTAATATAACATATATCAAATTAAAAAAGATCCAACGGTTAACTTTGGAGATATAGCCCCCACACTGGGACTGTTTTATTATGAGATAGTTTTTCATTCACACTTGCTCAATTAGTAATCACCTTCTTATCAATCTATTCCCTGCATACAAACACTTATAGAACATATATTATACATGGATTGGCTCCTCCCACAAGTCACAATAGCCACAGTAAGTGGGAGGGCCTAGGTCTTCATAACAACTTCAAAATAAATTTATGATTGCACACTAAAATCTGCTAGGAACAGTCAGCAAAATGACTGTGATTCTTGGCTTTATAACCTCACAAACAATATAAACTTTGCATGGAATTTAAATTAATCTAATCCTTCATCAATATAATGCACCCCCAATCATGTTTTCATTGAAAATGAGAGTTTTAGCAACACAAAATCAAGACTGCTCCCTCACGGCAGAGAGTGGATAGTTTGTAGCAGATTTAGATTTTATTGATAAAAAATTCTTTTACATTGTCTCTTCAACACAAAACACCAAAAAAAACTCCCCTACGCTCTCCTTCAAATCTATGTTCAAACAATACTAAATAGCCTTCCAAAGGCCGGTTGGCTTTCCAACTTCCTCTACAACCAAATACAATCAGTTATGACTGTTTGTATTCCTTGTTTATGTTGTCAAATTGACAAAAAAGTTGTCCTTTCGACAAATCTCCACCTTTTGTCATTTATCTAATGCAATATAACTTTTTAAAGGTCTTTTAGTATTCCCTCCATAGACTTTAAACCCTCTCTAATCCCTCATGAGCCTTCATAGGCCTTATTTTGCCAATTTAGGCTATTTTACATATTTAGCACTTTGAGTGCATTACATATTTTTAATGGCTTTATTGGCCATATTACATTCAATTGGACCCTTATAGGTCATTAAACATTTCATCAACCTTAGAATCCCTAAGTGACCCTTAGGTACACTCTAACCTTCAAAGATGCCATCATGGCTTACAAATTTTGGTCTCAATACAAAATGATCAAAAACATATCAAAACATATTTAATGAACCATTATTGGTCATATTATAATCAAATGACCCTTCAAGGTCATGTTCATCTTTTTTTGCCCCCTAGGATCTATTCAGTGACCCTAGTGTCTTCTTAGGTCTTTGTCCTTGTCCCTGGTGCTCCTGCACCACTCTTCTCCTTTGCAACTCTCTCTCTCTCTCTCTCTCTCTCTCTCTCTCTCTCTCTCTCTCTCATTTTTCAAAGAGTATGATTTTCTCATGTCAAGGAATCCTAAGAATCCATCGAATAAAAAAGTTATTTTCTTATTTTTCTTTTTCCATACTCAGGGCCTCAAAAAGACTCAACGCAAATCCCCTTATCAACACTTTCAAGTTCTAATGAAAACTACCTCACATTTGATGATTTATTTATGAATTTAGGAACCTCTTCTTAAAAAATCCTTTATATAGATTCTCTTGGAAGTTACACATACATATGCAACAAAGTCACACAAACTCCGTCATAAAATCCTAGTGCAAATTTTTCCACATTCAATGCTCTACCTACACACTCAGGAACACTAGCTCTAATACCACTGATGTAAGGACTGTTAGGAATACCAGCCCACCAATACAACTAAGAGCAAGGGTGAATCAATTGTATGACAGGTTATTAAACTTTAAACTTTGAATAGCAGCAATATCAAATCAAATGAACACAATGAATGCCAACACAATATCTGTTGTCGAGGAAACCTTGTTAAAGATAAAACCCCGGTGGGAATTAACACCCACTAATGATGTACTGAGAGTATAGTATCCATGTTAGAAGATCTAGCCATGTTAGGAGTTGATTGAAACATTACAGTGCATAGTCCTTGTTAGAGGACAGACCCTAATAGGAGTCAAGAAAATAAGGTAGGCTCACTACCCAAAGAAGGTTATGTCCACCTTCAGAACTCATTGTTCGCAACACAAGTGTATATAAAGAAATACACAATCTTTGAACTATTTGATAGCAACTATCTTTTCTTGATTAGTTCCAATGAAGTATATAAGTTATCCTCTTCTCTACATCCAACAAACTCAAGCTCGCAACTTCCACAATCCTCTTTACATCACATCCATTCTACCATATCTTTTCAAAAGAAAAGATCTTACATATATAGCCTAATACAAAATAAATGATCAGGTCGGCCAATTAGGCTTTCCTAATATACAAATGATTACATAACTCCTTGCTAAGATACACACGGTATCTAAAACAAGTATAAAACAATTACAATTCAATAATTAAGGACCAACATTTGTAAATCATGCTCGCGATTCATGATGCACGCTACAACTCTGAAGTTGGCTTCCAAATAGGTCATCTCCAAAACACACGCCACAGCTGATGTCATCCTACTTTTTGTACCTTGATAAGATTAGCGAACATTCTTCAGTACCCTATATGTCATACCTTAAGCTCACATACTTTGAATCCTCATCGCCTGTAAGATATACCCAAAACTTAGAGACTTACTCTATCAACTTCCACTGTCACTGTCCAGTAACCAATCTTCACTAAATCTTTTGTAACTCATCCAATATATAATATTACATCATGCGATCTTAGATATAAGATCACAACACCTTCCTATACACACAATTGACTTCGTACATTCTGAAACATCCATACAGTATCTGTACACTGTAATAACCAGCATGTTTTCTTCATAGAAACATATGTTGACATCAGTGACAAAACATGAATGACAAAAATAGTAGTTCCTACATCGCTCAACGTAGTTATTAAACATATTAAATGTATCCAACAATCTTCCTAATGCATTAGCAATATCCAACAATCTCCCCCTTTGGCATTGATGGCAACATATGGGAAAATCCATCAACCCAAAAATATTCTCTCAATACTTTTACCACATAGTCTCTTTCCCGTAAGATTTTCACATAGTCTCTTTCCCCCTTTGACAACAATGAAAAAGGGTGCCATAAGTCAACAACTATCTTCAACGATCACTCCTCCTGAGGAGTAGATCCATACATCAAGTCCAGAATATGATAAGGCTCTGAAAAACTCTGGACTGATGCATCCCTGCACCATTTAATTCTCACTAAGAGAAGCCTGCACCCCAAGCATACCTCTGAGATACTCAAAGGCATCGTTTGTAAATAGCTTTGTAAAGATGTCTACTCTCTATTCCTTTGTGCTAATGTATTCCAACTTTATTTCCTTCTCTGCTACCTTATCTCTCAAGAAGTGATACTTAATAGAAATATGCTTAGTTTTAGAATGCATCACAGGATTCTTTGACATGTTTACTGTACTAGTGTTATCACAATGGATAACCATTGGTTCAACAAAAGTTATTCCAATATCTTTCAGCATTTGTTTCATCCAAACAATTTGAGTGCAATTAATAGCAGCAGTAACATGTTGGAAATTGCAATTGGAACAATTGTTGTATTGTCATTGATGTCAAACCTTAATTGGTAAGACTGTTGCTACTTAGGAAAGTACTATATCTATTGTATTTTTGTGAAGGATTGGGGCAAGGTTGGTAACAATAGCACCTAGGGAAAGGTTGAGCTATCTTGATACTACAAAGTGTACTTGACTATGTTGTACAATGATGAGACAATGTATTGTTTATCCTAGTAAGACTGAAGACTAAACTGGTAGGCTTGACCGAGCAAAAATGGAGAAATCATGTTTAAGCTGAGTAATGTTAGAGTCGACCGAGTTAGTGTATGCCGAGCAAAATTCTAGTGTCGACCGAACAACAGTTAATTGCTGAGGAAGACAGTATAAGCCGAGGAAACATTTTTAGTAATGACCAAGCTTTCTACATGAAGACTGAGTAGTTGATCACAGTATTGACCAAGCATCAACATTTTTATATTTGAAGAGAATTTAGTTTTGGAGCCGACATTGTTGAATTCTTGGATTATGTAAAACATGTTGACTTTATTTATTGATTGTTTGAAAGCATTAAATGCACTGTAAAATGTTTTATTGTAAATCTTTAAGAGATTTGAGATGATTCTAGAAATGAAGCCGAAGAACATGAAGCGGGTAGATTCAATGAATCTGACCTAACCCTAAGATCTATGAATGAGATTGAGCAGCATAAGATGAGTTAACCTAATTGAGGAAAGTATTAAGGGAACCTGAGCATTGGATATGTGTGTGCATGGGTGAAAAAGAGAATGCTGAAAGATCAGTAAAGTTTTATTGACTGTATAAGCAGAAAAGGCTGAAGGAGAATTGTGGTGGTTGCTTGAAGAAAAGTTCTGAGCATATCAGAGATGGAGATGACAAAGTTTCAAAGTCAATAAACCAGCATTAGTGTACGGAATCAGATCTGATATTTGCAAAGTGAGTTGTATGTTTTTCAGATCAATATTGCTGCTACTTTCTAACCATTGTAACAGTCAAAATTCTTTTAACAGAGGTTGGCCTAACAGTCATATGTTAAATCCTTTGAACAAGGTTGCATTCTACTGGAGTGTATGTAAGTCCTATAACAAGGCTCACTTTTAACAGGGTGATTGAAATCCTTTAACCAGGTCACACCTAACAGTGTGTATTGTAACCTTTGATAGGGTTGGCTTTTAACCGAGCTCACTTTAGAAGAGTGAAAATAATAGTAGCATGTTACAAAGTGGTTTTTCCCACATTGGGTTTCCACTATAAATCCTAGTATTAATACTTGTGTGAATGTTTTGGTTTGAACATTTCTGTGTTTTACAAGTTAAGTTACAGTTGGGTAGTGGACTGCAATGTTATATGTTTCTATTATTGAATCAATGATGACCGAGTTTGTTTTGGTTATTGGATCTAATTTAAGGAAAAAATTTTAAGTTTTTCTTATACATCAGGACCTGAGAACAACTGATTCACCCTCCCTCTTTGTTTTTCTAAATCATATTAACACAACATACTCAGATTTTGCAGTAGATTGAGCTATACAATCTTGCTTTTTACTTAGCCATGAAACCAACTTTTCCCAAGGAAAAATGCACCTTCACTAGTACTCTTCATGTCATCAATATTCCATGTCCAATTAGCATCAGTATAAGCATGAAGTTGAAAGTCATCATTTCTATCATACCATAAGCCATATTCCATTGTTCCTTTCAAATATCTAAATATCATTTTCACAGCAACTACGTGTGTCTCTTTAGGTTATGTCTGATATCTAGCCACAATTCCAACAAAATTAGCAATATCTGGTCTGGTGTGAGTCAGATATTGTAATCCACCAACCATTGATCTATACTTGATCTGAAAAACACACTGTGTCATCATTATTTGTTAGTTTATGACCAGTCACCATGGGTGTACCAACTGGTTTACAGTCTTCCATTCGAAACTTTTTCAACATTTCTTTGAGATACTTAGTCTGAGAAATAAAAATCCCATTCTTACTCTGATTTATTTGTAGTCCTAGAAAGAATTTCATTTTGCCTATCATGGACATCTCAAATTCATTTTCCATCTCTTTAGAAAATTTCTTACACATTTCATCTTTCCTTCCAAAGATAATATCATCAACAAAAACTTCTATTATCAGAATTCCATCTTCACTATCTCTTAAATACAAGTTATTGTCAGCATTACCTTTTTTGAACCCAAGGTGAAGTAAGTATTTGTCTAACCTTGCATACCAAGCCCTTGAAGCTTGCTTCAGTCCATACAATGCCTTATTCAACTTGCATACCATGTCTTCATCTTCAGATAGAGTAAATCCATCAGGTTGTTCTATATAAACTTCTCCTTCAAGATCCCCATTTAGAAATGTAGATTTCACATATATCTGATATACCTTGAAGTCCTTATGTGCAGCATAAGCCAAGAATAATCTCACAGCTTCTATCTTAGCAACAGGATAAAATGTCTCTTCAAAATCTATGCCTTCTTGTTGTGAATAACCTTTACATACCAATCTTTCTTTGTTTCTTACAAAAATTCCTTCTTCATTCATTTTGTTTATGAAAACCCACTTAGTTTCTATTACATTTTTATCTTTACGTCTAGGAACCAATTCCCAAGTGTTATTTTTCTTTATCTGATCTAACTCTTCCTTCATAGCATTGATCCAAGATTCATCTCTACAAGCTTCATTAGTAGTCTTTGGTTCAACTTGAGAAATCAAATAAATTTCTTCCCTTGTCTTTGATCTAGTCATTACTCCTTGACTTGTATTATCAATAATTTAATTTTTAGGATGATTTTTCTTAACATACCTCAAAGTCTTAGGAATCTTAGTAGCCTCATTTGTGTCATCATCACAAGTCTCAATTTCACATTTAGTCTCAACAAGTTCTTCTTCTTCTGTAGTAGTAGCCTCCTTGATCTTTGTATCCTAATTACAATCATACATTCTTTCTTGTATCTAAAACTTTTCATCTATCTTCACATTGTTACTTTGAATCATCTTCCTTAATCTCAAGTTAAAACATTTGTAAGCCTTTTTTTTAGTAGAATAACCAAGGAAAATTCCCTCATCACTTCTAGCATCAAATTCTTCTATCTCATCATCTCTTTTGATATAGCATTTAATACCAAATATTCTGAAATATTTTACAGTAGGAGAATGATCAAACCACAATTCATAAGGAGTCTTACTTTTACCTTCTCTAATTTGAATTATATTGAATGTGTACACTGTTGTCCCAACAGTTTCTCTCCAATGCACATGAGATATATTTCCTTCAAGCAACATTGTTCTAGCAATATCTAGTATTGTTCTGTTTCTTCGCTCTGCTATCCCATTTTGTCATGGACTCCTAGGAGAAGAGGTCTTCCTTTGTATTCCATGCTCTTCGCAATATGAATTGAATAGATCAGAAGTAAACTCTCCACCTCTATCTGATCTCAAACATTTTATCTTTAGACTTGATTCATTCTCTACTTTCTCTTTGAATATCTTGAATTTTTCAAATGCTTCTGATTTCTCCTTCAAATAAGTGATCCACATCATTCTAGAAAAGTCATCAATAAAAAGTATAAAATACCTTTCACCATAGTATGATCTTGTCCTTGTAGGTCCACATAGGTCTGTATGTACCAGATCCAACTTTCCTTTTGTTGTCTATGATTTACTTTTATAGTTGCTTCTATTCTATTTTCCCATAACACATTCTCTACATATGGTGTTAGATGGTTTTATAATCTTTGGTAGGTCTCTTACTGCATTAGTCTAGCTTTCCTTCACAATATTATCAAAATTAACATGACAAAATCTTTTGTGCCATAACCGGCTATCATCTATCTTCGCAACAAAACAAGAAGCTTCAAATGTATTTAACTCAAATACATTACCTCTAGCAATCAAGTTCTCTTTCTTACCTCTGATAAAACATTTCACATCAATGAACTTTAACCGATATCCCTTATCTATCAGCTGTCCAACACTCAACAAGTTATGCTTAAGTCCATCAACAAGTAGTACATTGTCAGTATTAGTCCTTCCATCCAAAGTAATAGATCCTACTCGTATGATAGGTTTAGGAACATTGTCTTTGAATCTTACAACACCACCATCATACTTCATTAATTTAACAAACTTGTTTTTGTCTCTAGTCATATGATGTGAACAACCACTGTCTATAACCTATTCAGATTTTTTATCAATGTGTGATACTAAATCTTTTTCCTCATGTACTGGTTTTTCATCTTTAATAGCAATAAATCCAATCTCCTCATAATCCAAATCATCATCATCATAAATAACTTCATTAGCATAATAACATTCCTTATCTTTTGAATACTTGGGCTTGACAAACTTAGGTTTGTGCTTAGGAACTCTTGTAGGACATCTAGATGCAAAGTGACCTATCTTATTACATGAAAAACATTTCAAAGGTAACTTTCCTTCAAATTTACCCTTACCTCTCTTTTCTCTTCTAGTGATCAGTGCAACAAATTCATCTATCTTTCTTTCTTCTTCTTGTATATGTTCCCATTCATCAGCATACTCACCAAGCTCTTGTTTTATGTTCTCAATACTGGTACTCCAAAGTGCAGATATTATCTTCCTGTGTGTAGATGTCTTAAATGTTGTTTCAACTTTAGGTACAGAATCTCCC
Organism: Chamaecyparis obtusa; assembly: GCA_027943335.1. Classification (NCBI taxonomy): domain Eukaryota; kingdom Viridiplantae; phylum Streptophyta; class Pinopsida; order Cupressales; family Cupressaceae; genus Chamaecyparis; species Chamaecyparis obtusa. The sequence continues at coordinate 207,915 of BSBK01006680.1, read as the reverse complement.
ATTTCTGCAGCTTCAAAGGTAGTTAGCTTTGCAATCAACATTTCTCTGCTAAAGTTTGGAGTCAAAGGTATAATTTCTTCTATAGCCTAAACTTTAGTCTTGTAAACAAGCATCAATGCGATCTAAGGATCTTTGCAATTACTTCTTCTTCATAGGTGCCTCCATAATTTATGATTCCAATCATAGCCTCTATAACTCTTTGTACATAAGCCCTAATGTTTTCATTATCCTTCATTTGTAGCTTCTCCATCCTTTTTTTCCAATTCTGTAACTTCTCTTGCTTGGTAAACTTGTCTCCTTCATACAATGCTTCTAATCTTGTCCAAATCTTGTGTGTCGAATCTAGATCTTTAAGTTTATTAAATTCTCCTTCAGACAGTGAGTTGATCAATGCATCCCTTGTGACCATGTTATATGAAAATATCTTCTTTTCATCATCAGTAGCTTTATCCAATTCATCATCATCCTTCATAGTCACCTGATTCTTTTTAATCATATAGTAGTCGATGCCCAAACATAGCAAATGAGTTCGCATCTTGTTCTTCCAACTGTCAAAGTTTTCAGGATCAAATTTTGGACTATCCTTCCTATAGAATGTCATCTCCAAGATCACCTCAAATTGTTAAGCTTTCTCTCTAAGGACCAATAGCTCTGATACCAATTTTTAGGAATACAACAATTACAATTCAATAATTAAGGACCAACATCTATAAACCATGCTCGCCATTCATGATACACGCTACAACTCTGAAGTCAACTTCCAAATAGGTCATCTCCAGAACACACGCCACATCTAATGTCATCCTCCTTTTTGTACCCTTGCTAAGATCAGTGAACATTCTTCAGTACCCTATATGTCATCCCTTAAGCTCGCATACATTGAATTCTCATCGCTTGTAAGATATACCCAAAACTCAGAGACTTACTCTGTCAACTTCCACTATCATTGTCTAGTAACCAGTCTTCACTAAATCTTTTGTAACTCAGCCAATATGAAATATTACATCATGTGATCTTAGATATAAGATCACAACACCTTCTTCTACACATAATTGACTTTTCACATTCTAAAACATCCGTACAGTATCTGTACACTGTAATAACCAGCCCGTTCTCTTCATAGAAACATATGTTGACATCAATGACAAAACATGAATGACAATAGTAGTAGTTCCAACATCACTCAATGTAGTGTCAAAACATATTAAATATATCCAACAATCTCCCCATTGCATTAGCAATATCCAACAAGGGCTGGAAACCCCTAGCTCATAACACACATGCAAATCACTTGAAGGATTTAACTTAGATCTGATTTTTGAAATCCTTAATGGACTTTTAACACATTAACAACTAAAAACTGCAAAGGAATAGACATGAAAACTAAAATATTATGTGAAGAGATAGATGCTCATTAAAAATAACAAATTTAATATTGTAAAGTATTTACTATCTAGGAACTACCACCACCAAAAGCCAAAATGAAAGATTCCAAGAAGATGTTGTCGACATGTGTCAAAATCCTAAGCAAGATTAAACCTTAGTACTTGACCAAATGATTTAGTGTATATTTTAGGCCTTACTACATTAGATTTATTCACAAAAATATTTAAAACTAATTCTATTACAAAAGTTAAATAAAATATTTTTCATTGATGCAAGATTGCTCTCATATTCCAAGATGCTCCTGCATCACACCATCTATAAGGAAAAGCACAAAACCATTAGGAATTGTTTGAGAAATAAAGTAGACCCCACCATAAACTAGTTGAGAAGTGGGTTTGTTTCACATATTTGTAAGGAATAAATGTCCAAGGTACTTGTTGTGGTTCCACAACACACACCCCATTTTGGCAACTTGGCCTAATGGGGACCCCCAGTTTCATGAGTCTGGTTTCCTTATGGTCGGTTTGGTTAGGTAGCTAGTGAGTTAGATTGTGGACCCATTATGCTCCCAATAGTTAGATACTTGGTGTTTTCTCCCTTCCTTTCTCCTTTCTTAGTTTAGTGTCTTAGTGTTCTGGTCAAGTTTGAAGGTTTGGATGTTCAAAGTTTGGAGTTTGAAGGTTCGGAGGTTTGGAGTTCAAGAGTTCAGAGTTTGAAGGTTTTAAGGTTTGAAAGTTTAGAGTTTAAATGTTTGAAAGTTCAGAGGTTCGAAGTTCATAGTTTGGGGTTCGAAGGTTCAAAATTTGAAAGTTTGAAGTTCGAAGGTATGGAGTACGAAGGTTCAAAAGTTTGGTGTGGAGTTCGGAGGTTCAAAGTTGGAGTTCGAAGTTTCGAGTTCAAAGGGTCAAAGTTTTGGAGGTTCGGAGTTCAAAAGTTTAGAGTTTGAAGGTTTGAAGGTTTGAAAGTTCAGAGGTTGGAAGTTGGAGTTCGAAGGTTTGGAGTTCAAAGGTTCAAAGTTTAGAGTTTTGATTTTAAAGTTTAGAGTTTGGAGGTTCAAAGGTTTGAATTTTGGAGGTTTGGAGTGCAAAGGTTCAAAGTTTAGAGTTCAGAGTTTGGAGTTCAAAGGTTCGAAGGCTTGAAGGTCAGGGGTTCAAATTTTAGGAGTTGGGTTTTTTTTTGTTTTCCTTTGTTTTTGGGGGCTTCCTATTAGCTTTTCTTTAGTTTTTTTTAGTCCTTTGGTTTTAGTTTTCTTGATTTTAGTTATATGTTTAGTCTTACTTTCATAGTATAGTTAGTTTGGTTTTCAATAAAAGATGTTGACAAGAGTTTTGTTGCGAGAGAATAATTGTGAAGAGCATCTTTGATGCTACTAATAAATTACAAATCCAAAGGGGGGGGGGTCTCAACAACTGAAGATTTTCTAGAAGAAACAACAAACTCATCTTGAGTTTATGAAACTTCCCAATTTTAAAGAAGTGGATGTGGCTATAGAAATATTCTGCAAAGCTCATCCCAAGATCCTGCCAGAAGACTAAGTATAGGAATTTTAGAGGTACCATTCATTTTTGTGGACTTAGTCATTTTTTCAGCCAGGCAATTTTTGTGTACTTAGTCAATTTTCTGTCATTAAATTTTTGGAGTTTTGGAGGTCCACACCTCTAAAATTCCAGGGTCATCAAATTTTCCAAACTTAGCCATTTTTCAGAGTTGCATTTTTCAAAGTTCCACAACCCCGAAATTCCTGGGCGCACATTTTTTAATCAAATATTTTGTGTAGATTTTTTTTTTGAGAAGATTGCATTCAACTTGAAAGTTGTTTTTACAAGTCAAGGGGTCCTATATCACTTACACATCAGAAGAGCAGTTAAATCCATGTATTTTGGGCATGAATATCAAAGAGAAGATCAAACCATGTGCATATTTAGAAAACAAACAATAGAACTATAGTTCTATTTTCTACTTTTTAGGGGCTGATTCCAGACTGATTTGCCATGCTTTTGATGTGCAAATAGATGGGAATCCATGAAAACTTGTTAGAAATCATTTTAGGAGTATTTTTGCATTGTAAAACAACAAATTTAATTTTATCATGCCATGTTTTGCATAGTTGAAATCCTAGCTACATGTTTTTGTAAGCCTTATGTAAACTCATTCAAATGATGTAAAGAAGGTTGATAATTTATGCAACAAAAGATATATGTTGTTGGTGCTTCATTCATGGTGTTATTATTCTATTAATTATGCAAAATTAATTAATATGTGTATGCTTTTTCATCTATTTCAAAGAGCTAGCAACATTTTATTGTAAATGTATTTGTGATCAATTAGTTTGGAGTTTATCGTTATTGTCTCATCTTGCTGTGAAAAATGATTGGAAAGATTTTTTCTATTGGTTTAAAGATAAATTTGACTCGTGTGTGTGCACATCTGGTGGCTTCACGATTTGATGAATTTTGAAAAATTCTTACATCTAGGAAAAGTTTCCTCAAAAGATTGAATTTTCTTAACATGGAATTGAGAGTTCATCTAATTCATGTTTTGTGGGTTTCCATATTTTCATCATTTAATTTGCAAGTGTGATTCAATGATGGTTTATGTCGATTAGATTTCATTTCCAGCAAATTTTCTTATAATTCTTGTTACTGGATCTTTTGATATTTTTTGGAAATTTGTTAAGATAGGAAATCAATGTAAGCTTTAAAATTAGATTTGCATTATTAGGAAATTGCATACATTGAAAATTGAGAAAATACAAAAAAGTTAACTAAAGTTTGTTTTGCAGTCTTCAGATGATCAAACCAACAAAGCCCTCCTCATGAACAATCACATTTATCTTCCATTGAGTTATTCAAGCAGTTGACAAACAACCTTACATAACCTTGGAAATAACTTTTTTATTCTTTCAAGAGGGGAATTCAGATCTCGAATTCCAAGTATTTGACTTGTGTAAGAACAATGCTCAATGGAAGCAGTGCTAAAAGGAGGGCCGAACCAAAAGTTTTTATGGTTATATGTACACTGAATAAGTTGAATCTTGGGAAAATATAGCTTCAATGGGTAGTCCTTTGTGTATACCAGGAGGTCTCCATGAGATTCCTTTACATGCACATAATAGGCTTCCTTTGTTATTCTCTAGTAATGGAAAAAAATGTTATGAGTCATGTAAGGATTTGCAAGGATCTAATGCTTTTTCTTAAAATTGAACATGAAGATGTTGTTTGCAATCTATTTTCCAAGGCATTCCAAGGTGTAGCGCTTCAGTGGTATGTAAGACCTCCACCCAATTCTATTTTCTCATAGGTTGAATTAGAAAATTTATTCTTAATTCAATGTGATCCCAATGTCAATGCACAAGAGTCATTGTTTTATTTTACTACTATGAGAAGGACACCTTAAAATTCCATTGCCTAATTTAATCATTGATATCTTCTCATGTATCAAAAGGTTAAAGATTCAAAGAGGATAGTGCATGATTAATGTTAAAAGAGCATTATTTATGGTGTTTGGATGTCTTGTTTACAAGCACAATTAGATCTTTTGGTGAGATTACTACCTTGCATGATGCATTCAACAAGTCTCTTTTCTTGGCACAATGCGGATGTGACATTACAAATTGATGCAGGAGCATCCTAGGATTCTTGGCAATCCTGTATCAACCAAAAATATGTTTGTCTTTGAGGTAGATTGTCAGTTTTGATCTTGGTTTGGTGGAGTACTTGCTCGGTTTGGGAGACTGGTTTCTAGGTTTCAGTGTTTACCAGGGTGCTCGGTCTCTAAAGAACACTCGATAACTGAAGGTGTCAGTTCACTGGCACTCGGCGATAACTGCATTCCTTGGTCATGCTTGGCATGGTCGGTTGATTGGCGCTCGGTTATTTCCTTTGTTGCTCGGTGTTCTTGCTTACTGACTTGGTTCATTTGGTTGGATCGGCTTGGCTGACTGGTTTCGTTGATTTGAGTCATGCTCCTCGAGTTATGGGTTGACCGTTGGACATGAGAGGACATATATCTAGCATTTTGTATTCTTCTATGCGGATCTGATGGCTGTTTGGGGCCATCTTGGAGAGTTTATTTTATTTGTCAGGCTATTTGAGAGTCGGCTAATGTTTTAGCATTTAATATTTGTTTGTAAGGGTTTATTGTTTCATCACCCGACTTGTGGCTGGGAATAAATATTTATAGGATGTTTGGGTAGTTGTTTAGGGATCAGATAGTTGGAAGCAGAGTTAGTAGCTCGTGAGCTTAGGAACAGGAAGATTGCTTGGAAGTTTGAGTACAAGTTTAGATCTCTCCTGGATGCCTACCAGTGTGCTGCATGTTGTAGACCTAGGCTAGCTGAATATTGATGTTGTAGAGAAGACTTGGATCCTGTGAGATCTTGTAGACTGTTACTTGCTTTGTATCTGGTTGTAATTGGGAAGGCCTTACAGCTTGACACATTGCATGTAATCAGTGATTTGATGAATAAACACTTCTATTTTATTTCATATTTCTTATTGTTGTGTATTTTCGTTGTGTTATCAATAGATTTTGTTTAATTTCCTCAAGCTCTAATTTTCCCAAAATCACCCCATAATTTTAAAAGGTGTTATTCACTCAAAGTTCCAATCCTTTGCATATGCACCATGTCAGTTGAACTTAAACCTTGAACTCTCATAGTTCAAGATTCAATGTTCAATAACATCCTTTGGTATGATTTTCCTATTTGTTTGCAAACTTAGAGGCATTTCATCTTTACAGCGCGCACTCATCTGATGAACTATGAACCGTGAACTCTCCTAGTTCAAGATTCAAAGTTCAACGGATGTTACCTTTTTGAAGAGCGCTTTTCTTTGCCTTCTTCCTTGTCACTATTTTTTTTTGCTTTATTTTATTATCATGCCAAAGGATAGTCCTTCCACCTTCTCATTGAACTTGAACCATGAACTCTCATAGTTCAAGGTTCAAGGTTCAATGTGTGCCTGTAAGTTGCGAAAATGTAAAGTGGTGATTTGACATAAAGGACAGCTCACGATTGATTATGACTTTTGCGCGTGGTGACGATATTATAATTAATCGAAATGACATTTAAGTGTCACTTCAGTCTGGGAAAGTATAGTAATCAATGCTTAAGGTGGTGAGATTTACCCGGTGATCATTAATTGAACCTTATGTGACATAATTTTTCCATTATTGTGAATCTCCCAAGATTTTGTAAACTGTTTTATGATAAATTGGAAAGCTTAGCCTATTTTATTCATAATGCTCAAGACATCTCTTGCAGTCAGCGCGAAAGAAGGTATCCTCTCCTCATCTCAGAGCTTAGTTCATCGCATAAAAACCAGGTGAGTCTCACTTTTGGCCTCCATTATTTCAGTTAAAGCTCTTTCCTTTGTCAAAGTTGAATTCATTTAAAGTTGTTGCATCCCCTATTGTTTTTCCTAGCATAAAAGCCCAAAATGAAGAACCCAATTCCAAATTTTAGAAATACCTCTCCTTTAATGTGCTCCTTACCCAACTATGAAGACACCCTGATTAAAACCAGAGCCTTAGAAGACATTATGAACTAGGTTAAAGAACCCATTCCAAGTTCCATGTTAGAAAAAGCCATTCAGAGTGGTCTGACTGATGCATTTACTTTCCCAATAGTAGCCCATTGTCGAGAGCTAGTTGTTGAATGTGCAAAAAGATATAGCTTTGAGGAGAAGTGTATCAAGAAGGTTGATGAGATTCCACTGGTATACATAAGCAGAGATGTCATCTTGAAGGCAATAGGGATTCCATAAAGAGACCTATATGAAGGGTGGAATATACCCTCATCCTATTCAATTTTTTCCACCAAGAGACAAGTCTACAGAAATGAAATAGCCAATACTGGTTTCTTAAAGCTCAAAAAGGAGGGTCCAGGCTCCTAAAGCCACTCACTATAGATCATTTTCAACCTGAGGTAGCTAGGCTAGTCATATTGCTCAATAGAATTAAAGGTAACTAGCATGCCTATTATTGGCATGACTGGATGTACTTCTATATCAAGGTCACTCTCGGAGGGGAAAAATATATTGACTGGGTCGAAATAATTGCCGATGAACTCAATCATTAGTTGGCAAACTTCTCATCGGGTAGTAATTTCCACATGTCCTCCTACCTATTCTACATTTTATCCTATACTAGAGAGTGGAAAGGCCTTTTCCATGAACAACCTCTCCCAAATATGAAGGTCTACGATTAATACCCTCACCTACAAAAAGAGTATCATGTTGATAGTTTTCTGAAAGTTAATGGGGTTTTCTTTGGAAGGTTGGCATATGAACTGCAAGGGAACACTGAGCAAAGAATGTCAGAAGAGGCAAAAACCTTCGTCAATACTTATGGAAGATTCTTCATCCAATTTAGAAGATTCACATATCTCAGAGTGGGTGGTTTCGAAGGAGAACCATTTAAATTACCCAGATATGCTTTCAATAGTTTAATCATTACAGAAGTAGCTGGCCAACTGGCATATGTGCATAAAGGGGTCAAGGAAAGGAAGGGCAAAGAAAAGTCTAGCTTCCTAGTTTAATTAGGGTATTACACTTGAAAAACTTCTTCAGATGCCCTAAATTTAGAGCATGAATTAAGGAAATTGAATTTGAAGACGTTTGCACTCAGAAAAGATTTTGATAGTAGGGGATACGGCGCTCAACATTTCAACTTGCCCTCTGAATTTCAACACATTCCCCAAATAGAGGATTACTGGGAGGGTTGTGCAGATGATTTTGATGTGAGGAGAAGGACTTGGTCTAGGTTTACCTTAGGACAAATTGTTACCCTAAATATTCAGATTGACATCTCAGCAATAGATGAAGATGATGGTGCAGAGGTAATTGATGAGGAGTACAAAACTAGAGTTAGGGGTTCACCACTTCTTGAAATAGATTGGGGTATTGATGACAAAGAGAACCTAATAATCAAGACTCTCAATGTGATTAAGAGAACTGAAAAATGGGTTAATAGTAAGAGGCCCCCTATTTCAAGAAGACATAATCCCAAAAGAGCTGCACATGGTGAAATCATTGTAAAACCCATTGTTACTGCTGACAAAAATATTTCCCTTGCAGGTACCTCCAAAGCTAGAAATAAGAAGAAGTCTTCAGCTAATCCGATGAAACAATCTTTTCCTGGCTCTTCACCAGTAAGAAGAAACTTAAGAGGGAGAGTTGTTAAAGAGAGTGATAAGTTGGTTAATGAAAAAGAGGTCATAGATCTTGATCTCATGGACACTCACATGTCAAAGCAAGTTGGTTCAAATAATGTGAAGAGAGACAAAATGACCCCGAAGAGCAATTAGCCAGATTCTGGAGAATCCTTGATAACCATAGTGAGTGACACTTTGCAAACTCCATCTCCTACTCTCAATTGGTTGGGAAGCTCTATTAACAACAAGAAAAGGAATGTCTTACCGATAACTCTTCTGATAGAGGACATGGTTAGTAAGTCCTTGGGGGCTATAGTGAAGCCCAAAAGAATTAAGATGGATTCAATGATAGATGTAGATGAGAAAACTGGGAGGTGGAAAACAGAACAAGCAATACCTAAGTCTGATAAGAAATTTTTTGAAGCTTTGATTGAGGACTTCACTATTGAAAAGATAGACTTAGGGGTGGTAAGTAGGGCGGCGGATGTAAAAAACCTAGAGTCTTCTACACGGAAGATACTACACATGACTTTCAAGGATGAGAAGGACAAGAAAGAACTAAAGGCTACCATACAGAGATTGGCGGAGTTCATTCAAGCAGTGCAAGAGCCCGGTCCGCTTCCATTAGCTCAAGTGCCTCATACATTCAACCCTCATTCACCTGAAGTCCATAAAACACTGGACCAAATTCAAAGAAATAAAATGGTAATATAAGTTTTTAACAAATGGGTCGCGGGCATGATCCAACGGGGAGGCGATTACATCACTCAGTTAATTGAGACTCATGGAGTTGTGACCAAAGTCATCTCAGAACTGTTGGTTGAACTGACAAAATGGAGGAAGGAAAGGAAAAAGTGGACTGGTATAGCCGATCAGTTGATAGAGATCGATCACTACAGAGTGCCTAAATTCCTTTTGGAAAAGCCAGTTCATGGCCTGAACGAGGAGGTCCTATATGTTTTCGTGAAGAGTATTGAGTGGAGAAACTCAATTATTAAGGATGGTTGTGATGGGGTGACCCACCTACTCAATGATCTTAAGGGCCTGATCGATACCATGCAAAAAGATCTTAAATGCCTGAACATTGTTCTAATAGATGAGGGAACTTAAGATGTAAAGAAAGCGGAGAAGATAACTCAGGAGTTGGAGGCAGGTATAACAGCTATAAGAGATAGCAAAGAGCTCATGACAAAAGATCTTACCTCCATAGCTAACACTGAAGCTATGTTGGTCATCTGTGTAGATCATCTTGAGTCTCATAAATCAAGGTTGAATCAAATATGCAAGGACAAGAAGGTTCTCGGACAAAGAATTACCCTCATTAGCTTGTCGTATCATGCTACAGTTATCAGCGCATCATTGGCTCATGAGGAGTGGAAGCAAGCACGTACACTTGGGTCATCCCAAAATTGAATCTAAGGCATCCAGCTTGACCGAGATTGGTGATCTTTCTCCATGTTTTATTGGTTGTTGTCTTTCAGTTTCCCAATTTACTATTTTTAGCATATTTTCGTTATCTTAAGCAGTTTGGATCCAAAACTTGGGGAGTTTCAAGACTTTATTATTTTTTATAATTGTAATTAATGGCTATATAAAGCCAGGAAAAAACTATTGAAAGGGATGTTAGTTAGTTTATTTCCACTTAAGTAATAGCATACTTGAAGCTTTAGTATTTTTTGTAAGGACTTGAATTAAGTTTTCTGAATCAGTGAATGAAAGAAACTTATCAGTATAGATCTGTTGGTTTATATTTTTGAGTGGATCTTTGTTGGGGTATTCTACATTAAATGGAATTTCTTAATTGAATGTCTATGCTTTTCTTTGAATCTAAATTTAAAGATGTGTTTTAGATTGGTCTAGTGTTTATTCACTAAAGTCTGTGAGCTTCAAGTTTATTAGTTGCTATCAATTCATAGTAATTATATCATATTGATGAGAGTTACTATTTCAGCCTTACCAACTTTTTGGTCAAAAGTTTGATATTTGCAGAAATGCATTATTCTTTTGCATAAAAATTCATTGAAAATATTTCTAGGAGCTGTACCATAATTCAGAGGGTTAAACACCTAAGTTTAATCCATTTGTTAGTAAAGGTTTAATGTTTCATAGCGGGCAATAGAGCATTAGAAATGAATTTTGAAAGAGACAAATTCATTTACTAACAGTTTTTGGTGACTCTACAGGGGAGGGAATTAGTAAACCATTGTCTTTGCTTAGTTTAATGTGTAATCATGGTATTACCTGCTGATAGAATACCTAGTCAAGTTTAACTTCCCCCAGTCTTACAACTTGGTCTAGACTTTCATGACACTCAAGAGGACATTATTGCAGACCTAAACAACTTGGCCTGGAAAGTAAAAAAAGTAATGAACAATATCAACGAGTTCAATTGGTGTTAGAAGAAGAGGAAGAGATCGGTGAATGGTTGAGAGGTCTCCCCGTAGCTCAAGAAGCTGCAGTAGTTGATAGAGAAATTTAGAGACCATAGAACTGCCAAGATGGAGTCCAGACCTTACACCAGGTCTCAAAGAGAGGCGGGTATTTTTGACAATATTTTTGAAGAATTGAGAAATCTTGAAACCACAAGAGTTTGCCCCTCCAAGAAAAAGGCTCAAAGTAGACCCTCTTCTCCTCCTAAAGAATCTTTATGCTCATCTACCAAGACCTGTGATTGGAAAGTCTTAACCTTATCAAGTATTCAAGCCCCTCCTCTATTGACTATTTTTCCAACAGTTATTATGGCTCAACCGTGGGGTAATGCAGTAGGTCCTCTAGCTCTAGCAGCTCGTCATGCTCTTCCTAAGGGAGCCAAAGATGTTCTTCCAAAAAATTTTGAGGATGGAAAAGTAGCTGTAGAAGAACATTACAATTCCTTCAATGTAGCCACTGGCATTTTAGGTGTGCAAGAAGAAGATGTAGTAGTTTGACTTTTTGTTTAAACCTTAACAGAAGGAGCAACGGAGTGGTTTGGACACATTCCTGCAGGGTCCATAACCGATTGGAATTCCATGAAAACTGTATTTTAAGGTCACTTCAAAAGTGCAAATGATGAGCATTCTCTGTTAGCTCAACTCACACAGATGAAAAAGGAGATCCATGAGCCCATGAGAGATTATGTGGCTCCATATAACAAGGTCATTCATAAAATTCCTACAACAAAAAGGCCCACCCCTAAAAATCAAGATGTTTCTATGTAAATTTGATGCCCCCAGATATCTATTTTCATCTTAGGAGGAATAGACCAGTAGACTTGGCAACTGCTCATAGTCAAGCCACCGAGCTGGAAGATGATCTGATTACCGCAAGGAAATGGAGGAAGGATGTCCAAGTACCCAATGCACAAAATACTTCTACTTCTGATTCCATGCTGCAAAGATTAGTAAATGATGTGATTACCCTCAAAAGGCAGCTTCCTAAAGGCAATACTAATCCTCCTCCTTTGTATCGAGATATTCCTAGAGGAATGCCTAAACAAGCTGGACCTAGTCACAAATCTCAAAATTATCCTCTGACTGATAAGAATTTGTTGGAAGCTCCTCCTAAAAGAGCTAATATGTGTATCTTCCACCTTATAGATGATCATGATGGTACCTCCTGTCCAAAAATGATCCGATCAATGCAAATGCATGTGAACTGAGAATTAACAGAAGAATCACCTAATGATGCAACGAGTCCTCAATTTCCTAGCAGCTCTAAAAATTATTACATAGAATACAAGTCTGACTCTGAGGGAGGAGGAAGTATTCTGGCAACTTTATAGGACCCTGCATGTATCGTGCTGACTAGAAGTTACCGCAATTCTCAAGCCAATGATACACCATCAACATCACAATGGTGGGACAAAGGTAAAGACTTTTCACAAAATTCATCAATTTTTAAAAGCTCTTTTTCTAAAGAAGATGAATCACTAAAGAAAAACAATTCTGGTATTTCTTTTGATATCGTTGATTTCTGTGAAAGTTCTAAGATTCAAGTTTCCCCTACTGAATATCTTAGAATGAACCCAAAGGAGTTGGAAAGACTTGTCAAACATGTTAAATCAGGTCAACCTCCTATAGATAAAAATACTAATGAGAGTACTAATGTTGCTTTCTCAAAACCAGCTACTGTAGAAACTCAAGCTACCAAAGAAAAGAATCCTCCACAAGAAAAGAGTCCTCCTATAGGATTAAAACTAGAGCCATTCTATTTGTCCTTGTTTATCCACAACTTTAAGTTGAACAACTATGTTATAGACTCAGGGGCATCTGATAATATCATGCCTACTTCAGTAGCTAAAGCTCTAGATCTTCCCCTTACTGCGTCCTTTGGTCAATGCTATGCCATAGATGCAAAACAGGTCCCTTTAGTTGGACAAATCAAGGATGCTCAAGTAGCCCTTGCAGCATACCCCAGTAAGAAGATTAAACTAACTATACTTGTAGTTGATATTCCAGCCAGCTATGGTATGCTTCTAAGCAGGACTTTCTGTCAGGATCTTGGAGGAGAGATCAAACTTGATTGGTCTCAAGCAATCATTCCAGTTGGAGATAAAAGGGTTGTCTTACAAATAGAGGGAAAATTAAAATACACAGTATTCCCATCTGAGGATCCCAAGTCTCAGATACTCTACCAAGAATCTGAGTTTGGAAATTATATGATCGCATCCACATCGGACATGAATGAAGAAGTAACAACTGCTAAGTCTGATGGGCTTTGGACTTTGGAGTTTGATGGCAGTTGTGCCTCTGTTGGGTCTAGAGTAGGGGTTGTATTGATATCACCTAATGGATATTTCTTCCCATGAGATTTTAAGCTAGAATTTGACAACACGAACAACACTGGAGAATATGAGTCTCTCTTGCTTGGTATTGAAGAAGCAAAGAAGATGGGTATCAAAGTACTCAGAGCAAGAGGAGATGCAGAACTTGTTGTCAGACAAGTAAGAGGAATGTATTCAGAAAAAAATGAAAGACTCAAACACTATAGAGATCGTGTTTTGGATGAGATTGAGGATCTTGAAGCTTTCTCTATAGAAGTTGTTCCCAGAGAGCAAAATAGCCGAGTAGATTCTCTAGCAGTTTCTTCTTCCCTGTTGTTGCCGCATTCAGATTTTAAGAAAAGTTTATATAAAATTGAAATGGTGTATAGACTAAAAGTCCTAGATAATGTTGAGCATTGGCATGTCTTTCAAGATGATAAACAAATTGATAAATTCTTGCAGTTGGCAGAAGTTTTTAGCACTACCTTCTTTGAAGGGTCTTCATCAACCTGTGATGAGTTTTGCCCAAATGGTGTAACAGATGTAAGAATCTTTCAATTGAAAGGGAATCGCATTCCTAAGGGGCTTTTCTCTCTTGAAAGTTAATTTGATAGATATGATGCTCTGAAATCTCCATCTCCGCCACAAGGGGATATAAATCAAAGTGACTATGAGAAGGTAAACATAGGGGAGGATGAGGAACCTAAATGTGTAAATCTGGGTAGATGTTGTACTTCAGATGAGAAGCGGAGATTCATTAATCTATTGAAGGAGTATCAGGATATCTTTGATTGGTCCTATCATGAGTTAAAAAACTTAAAAGGAGGAAAGTTCCAGCACCAGATTCCTCTCAAACCAGGTACTTCACCTTTTAGGAAAAAATTAAGAAATTATAATCCAAAGGTTTATGAGGCAATTCAGAAGGAAGTAGAAAAGATGTTGCAAGCTCGTATCATTTACCCTATTCATCATTCCACCTAGATCATGAATATAGTTCCTGTCAGGAAGAAAAATGGTGAGATCGGGATCTACGTAGATTTCAGGAACTTGAACCAATGTAGCCTAAAAGATAACTATGGACTCCCTGTTATGGACCATATTCTGCAGATTATGGCAGCTTCAGAGATGATGTCCATGCTGGATGGCTTCTCTGGTTACAAAAAAATTAAGGTGGTTGATCAAGATCAGCATAAAATAGCTTTTACCACCCCATGGGGTACATATTCTTATAACAGAATGCCTTTCAGCTTAATAAATGTAGGTACCACATTTCAACGTGCAATGAATTCTTCCTTTAGTCATCTACTTAATAAGGTAATAGTTATTTATCTTGATGATCTGATGGTGTTTTCCAAGAGGCGTATAAATCATCTAAAGGATTTAAGATCAGTTCTACAGAGATGCAGGGAACATGGCATTTCATTAAACCCAAAAAAATTTGTCCTTGCAGTCACGGAAGAGAAGTTGTTAGGCCATATCGTGTCAAAAGAAGGGATCAAAATTGATCCAGAAAGGGTTAAAGCAATCCAGGAGCTTGGTTTACCTTCAAATAGGACCGGTGTTAAATATTTCTTTGGGAAAACCAATTTCCTCAAAAGGTTTGTTCCAAATTTTACTAAGACAACTAAGCATATGGTGAGTCTCATGAGTGAGAAGAATCCATTCAAATGGAGCACGGAGGCTGTCAAAGCATTTTATGACATCAAGAGAGCTATAGCAGAAGCTCCCACATTAATAAACCTAGATACAAGAAGGACTTCATAATACAATGTTATGCCTCAAAACATACAGTGTCTAGGATATTATTATAGAAGAATGATAAAGAGGAGGAGGTACCCATTGCTTTCATGAGTTTCCCTCTCAAAAAGCATGAGTTAATCTATTCATTGGTTGAGAAGCACACATATGCAATGGTAAAAGCAGTAAAATCTTTCAAGTTCTACATTCTGCACTCACATTCAATTTTTTTTGTCCCTACTTCTGTTGGCAAAGATGTCCTAACTCAACAAGAGATCGGGATGAACAATTGAGCAACGTGGATCTCTAGGACTCAGGAGTTTGATATAGAGATTCATCCTACCAAGTTGGTGTGGGGACAAGGATTATGTAAACTTATGTCTGAATAGGATCCTGATAGCAACATGCCCTTTGTTCTTTTTGTCAATCTTCGTGATTCTTGGTTTTTAGATGTAGCGTTCTACCTTACTTATGGAGATTGTCCTCCTCATTTAACCCCGAATGAAAGAAGGAACCTCGGGTTAAAAGCTACAAAGTATGTTATTGTTGATGACATACTATATAAAAAGGGTTTAGATGGAGCCTTCTTGAGGTGTGTTGACAAAGAAAAACAAGAAAAATTTCTAAGAAAGTTTCATAATGAGGCATGCATTGGTCATTTCTCTTCCACAGTAACCACTTTTAAAATTCCTAGGAATTGTTATTACTGGCCAAGAATGTTTGGTGATTCTTATAAGTGGGTTGCAAGTTGTGAAAAATGTAAGATATTCAGTGGAAAGCCATAGTTAGCAGCTCTCCCTTTAAGACCAGTGGTCATAGAAGAACCTTTCGAGCAATGGGGGCTAGACTTCATCGAACCAATCAATCCTCCTTCAAGTGCTAGACACACCCACATTCTTATTGCAATGGACTATTTCATGAAATGGGTAGAGGCTATCCTTGTTAAGAAGACCACATCTGAGGTAGTGTGTGAGTTTGTTAAAAATTACATTCTAGTTAGGTTTGGAGTTCCTACCAAATTGGTCACAGATAATGCTACCAATTTCTCTTCTCATGAATTAAAGTTATTCTACTATCATCATGGTATCTACCTATCCCATGCATCCGACTACTATCCGCAGGGAAATGGACAGGCGGAATCAAGTAGTAAGAACTTGATCAAAATAATGAGGAAGCTAGTATGTGACAATGCTAAGGATTGGCATAAGAAATAGTTTGAAGCTCTTTGGGCTGATCGAACATCTCCAAAAAGAGAAATTGGCATGTCACCCTTTGAATTGGTTTATGGTGTTGAAGCTCAGCTTTCATTACCTCTGGAGCTAGCTACTATGAAACTGTCAAAAATAATTGAAGATCAGGCTTACCAAGATGCCCTTGAGAAATGAACTTTGTACCTCAATAAAATACAAGAAGAAAGAGAAGAAATGGTAAGCCAAATAGCCTCACATCAAGCTCAGGTCAAGAAAAATTTTTATAAGAAAGCCAGACCTCAGAATTTTATGGAGGGCGATCAAGTGTTGTTATGGGCAAGAGACGGGAACCCAAGGCTGCCCATGGAAAGTTTGATTCACTTTGGAAGGGCTTGTTCATCATCAGTAAAGTATTGGGAGGTAATTCTTTCAAACTGGAACATTTGGATGGTACTGTTTTACCTTTGACCTTTAATGGTCAGGACCTCAAGTTGTATAAAATCTAAGCAAGTTTAGTCTTGTTTCCTGTACATACCTTTTTGTTGTGTTATTTTCTATCTTTCCTTCTTGGTTTGTTCCCTTTCTTTTTTGTTCTAAGTTTTTCCCGGTCTGCAAAACCAAATCTAAAGGTTCATCCTTTGCCCTCAAGAGATCTTGTTCCAAGTCAGAGCCATTTTTATCAATAGATTTTGTTTAATTTCCTCAGGCTCTTCTCCCAAAATCACCCCATAATTTTAAAAGGTCTTGTTCACTCAAAGTTCCAATCCTTTGCATATGCACCTTGTCGGTTGAACTTGAAACTTGAACTCTCGTAGTTCAATATTCAATATTCAATAACATCCTTTGGTATGATTTTCCTCTTTGTTTGCAAACTTAGCAGCATTTCATCTTTGCAGCGCGCACTCATCCGATGAACTATGAACCATGAACTCTCCTACTTCAAGATTCAAAGTTCAACGGATGTTACCTTTTTGTAGAGTGCTTTTCTTTGCCTTCTTCCTTGTCACTATTTGTTTTTGCTTTATTTTACTATCATGCCAAAGGATAGTCCTTCCACCTTCTCATTGAACTTGAACCATGAACTCTTGTAGTTCGAGGTTCGAGGTTCAATGTGTGCCTGTAAGTTGTGAAAATGCAAAGTGGTGATTTGACATAAAGGACGGCTGGCAATTGATTATGACTTCTGTGTGTGGCAAGGATATTGTAATTAATCAAAATGACATTTAAGTGTCACTTCAGTCTGGGAAGGTACACTAATCAATGCTTAAGTTGGTGCGCGTTACCTGGTGATCATTAATTGAACCTTATGTGACATAATTTCTCCATTATTGTGAATCTCCCAGGATTTTGTAAACTATTTTCTGATAAATTGGAAAGCTTAGCCTATTTTATTCATAATGCTCAAGACATCTCATGCAATCAGCATGGAAGAAGGTATCCTCTCCTCATCTCAGAGCTTAGTTCATCGCATAAAAACTAGGTGAGTCTCAATTTTGGCCTCCATTATTTTAGTTAAAGCTCTTTCCTTTGTCAAAGTTGAATTCCTTTAAAGTTGTTGTGTCCCTTGTTGTTTTTCCTAGCTTGAGAGCCCAAAATGAAGAACCCAATTCCAAATTTCAGAAATACCTCTCCTTTAATGTGCTCCTTACCTGACTGTGAAGAAACCCTGATTAAAACTGGAGCCTTAGAAGACATTATGAACTAGGTTAAAGAACCCACTCCAGGTTCCATGTTAGAAAAAGCCATTCAGAGTGATCTGACTGATGCAGTCACTTTCCCAATAGTAGCCCCTTGTCGAGAGCTAGTTGTTGAATGTGAAAAAAGATATAGCTTTGAGGAGAAATGTATCAAGAAGGTTGACGGGAGTCCACTGGTATACATAAGCAGAGATGTCATCTTGAAGCCAATAGGGATTCCAGAAAGAGACCCGTATGAAGTGTGAAATATCCCCTCATCCTATTCAATTTTTTCCACTAAGAGTCAAGTATACAGAAATGAAATAGCCCAATACTGGTTGCTCAAAGCTTAAAAAGGAGGGTCTAGGCTCCCAAAGCCACTCACTATAGATGGTGCAGAGGTAATTGATGAGCAGTACGAAACCAGAGTTAGGGTTACACCACTTCTTGAAATAGATTGGGGTATTGATTAGAGAGAGAGCCTAATAATAAAGACTCTTAATGTGATTAAGAGAACTGAAAAATGGGTTAATAGTAAGAGGCCCCTTGTTTCAAGAAGACATAATCCCAAAAGAGCTACACATGGTGAAATTATTGTCAAACCCATTGTTACTGCTGAAAAAAATATTTCCCTTGTAGGTACCTCCAAAGCTAGAAATAAGAAGAATTCTTTAGCTGATCTGGTGAAACAAGCTTCTCCTGGCTCTTCACCAGTAAGAAGAAACTTAAGAGGGAGTGTTTTTAAAGAGAGTGATAAGATGGTTAATGAAAAATAGGTCATAGATCTTGATCTCGTGGACACTCACATGTTAGAGCAAGCCAATTCAGATAATGTGGAGGGAGACACAATGACCCCAAAGAGCAATCAGCCAAATTCTGGAGAACCCTCGGTAATTGTAGTGAGTGACACTTTGCAAACTCCATCTCCTACTCTCAGTTGCTTGGGAAGCTCTATTAACAACAAGAAAAGGAATGTCTTACCAATAACTCTTCCGGTAGAGAAAATGGTTAGTAAGTGCTTGGGGGCTACAGTGAAGCCCAAAAGAATTAAGATGGAGTCAATGATAGATGTGGATGAGAAAACTGGGAGGTGGACAGAAGAACGAGCAATACCTAAGTCTGATAAGAAGGTTTTTGAAGCTTCGATTGAGGACTTCACTATTGAAAAGATAGACTTAGGGGTGGTAAGTAGGGTGGTAGATGCAAAACACCTGGAGTCTTCTACACGGAAGATACTACATAGGACTTTCAAGGATGAGAAGGAAAAGACAGAACTAAAGGCTACCATACAGAGATTGGTGGAGTTCATTCAAGCAGTGCAAGAGCCCAGTCTGCTTCCATTAGCTCAAGTGTCTCATATGTTTGACCCTCGTTCACCTGAAGTCTGTAAAATGTTGGACCAGATTCAAAGAAATAAAATGGTAGTAGAAGTTTTTAATAAATGGGTCGCGAGCATGATCCAATAAGGAGGCGATTACATCACTCAATTAATTGAGACTCATGGAGTTGTGACCAAAGTCATCTCAGAACTTTTGGCTAAACTGACAGAATGGAGGAAGGAAAGGAAAAAGTGGACTGGTATAGTCGATCAACTGACAAAGATTGATCACTACGGAGTGCCTAAATCCTTTTGGAAAAGCCAGTTCATGGCCTAAACGAGGAGATCTTGTATGTTTCAGTGAAGAGTATTGAGTGGAGAAACTCAATTATTAAAGATGGTTGTGATGGGGTGACTAGCCTACTCAATGATCTTAAGGGCCTGATCGATACCATGCAAAAAGATATTAAATGTCTAAACATTGTTCTAATAGATGAGGGAACTCAAGATGTAAAGAAAGCAGAGAAGATAACTCAAGAGTTGGAAGCAGGTATAACAACTATTAGAGATAGCAAAGAGCTCACGACAGAAGATCTTACCTCCATAGCTAACACTGAAGCTATGTTGGTCATCTGTGTAGATCATCTTGAGTCTCATAAATCAAGGCTGATTCAAATATGCCAGGATAGGAAGGTTCTTAGACAAATAATTTCTCTCATTAGCCTTATGTATCATGCTACAGTTATCAGCGTGTCATTGGCTCATGAGGAGTGGAAGTAGGCACGTGTGCTTGGGTCATCCCAGAATTGAATCTAAGGCATCTAGCTCGACCGAGATTGGTGGTCTTTCTCCATATTTTATTGGTTGTTGTCTTTCAATTTTCTAGTTTACTATTTTTAGCATATTTTGGTTATCTTAAGCAGTTTGTATCCAAAACTCAGTGAGTTTCAAGACTTTATTATTTTTTATAATTGTAATTAATGGCTATATAAAGCCATAAAAAAACTGTTGAAAGGGATGTTAGTTAGTTTATTTCCGCTTAATTAATAGCATAGTTGAAGCTTTAGCATTTTCTATAAGGACTTGAATTAAGTTTTTTGAATCAGTGAATTAAAGAAACTTATCAATATAGATATGTTGGTTTATATTTTTTAGTGGATCTCTGTGGGGTATTCTACATTGAATGGAATTTCTTAATTGAATGTCTATGATTTTCTTTGAATCTAAATTTAAAGTTGTATTTTATATTGGTATAGTGTTTATTCACTAAAGTCTGTGACCTTTAGGTTTATTAGTTGCTATCAATTCACAGTAATTATATCATATTGATGAGAGTTACTGTTTCAGCCTTACCAACTTTCTTGTCAAAAGTTTTATATTTTCATAAATGCATTATTCTTTTGCATAAAAATTCATTGAAAATATTTATGGGAGCTGTACCATAATTCAGAGGGTTAAACACCTAAGTTTAATCCATTTTTTAGTAAAGGGTTAATGTTTCATAGTGGGAAATAGAACATTAGAAATCAATTTTGAAAGAGACAAATTCATTTACTAATACGTTGCATATTGGTTTGGCTGCAAGGTCGGTTAGTCCTTAATTGGATCCACCAACCTTGACTGCATTAAGTGGTATCAGAGTGAAGTTAGTTCCTTTTTGAGTGAGGTTTGTTCTTGTTTGAGTGAAGTCTATTCCTGTTGGAGCCAAGTAGATCTTGTATGTTTGCATCTGGATCTTGATTTGAAGATGCCTCCGAGGAGAAATCATGAGATCTTAGAGGAAGAGGAAACTATTGGAGAATTTAGTCTTGATGATTTTAGGGCTTTGCAAAAATACGTTCAAGACCTACAAGAAGAATTGAGAAAGAGGAAGCCTACCTTGAAAGAGGATAGTGGTGATGAATCTGAGGAAGATCATTTTGAAGAAGTTGTAGAAGAAGCTAGAGATCCTGAGGAGAATCGAATTCTGAAAGCTATGTCTAAGATTGGGAAAAGACCTAAGATTGAAGTTTGTACATTTGCTAGAAGCCTTAGGCCAAAAGGATTGATTGATTGGATTAATGAGATGGATGAGTACTTTGAGTATGAAGAAATAGAAGATCCTGATAGAGTTAGATTTGCAAAGACTAAGTTGAAAGGTCATGCAAATATCTGGTGGAGAGAAGTTTAGTTGGAAAGAGGTAGGAGAGGAAAAGAAAAGATCATTAAGTGGAACTGAATGGTTGACAAATTGAAGAAGCAATTCATTCCAGTGGATTATGAATTGGACATGTTTAAGAAGATGCAAGCTTTGAAGAAGACTAACAAATCAGTGCAGAGTATACCGAGGAGTTTTACAGAATCCTGATTAGGACTGGTCATTCTGAAGCTGATAAAGAGAAGGTTGCTAGGTATGTCTATGGTTTGAGACCTAGTATTCAAGAAGAGTTACTTACTGTGCGGATGACAACAATAGGAGATGCTTATTAGATGGCATTGAAGATTGAAGAGAAGCTGAATAAGAAGTTTGAAGGTAGACAGAACAGTAGGAATCGAGGTGGTAAAACTGGTGAAGCAGTTGCTGAAAGTGATGTGACAGAGAATCCTAAGTCTGATGTGGGATCTAGCAGTGGTCAAGTTACTAAGAATGTTGGATAGAGAGGAAGGTGGAAGAATGAGTTCACCAGTACTTATTATAACTATGGTGAAGTTGGTCATAGAAGTTTTTATTGTCCTAAGAAAAGGGTGGCACTGGCTACTAAAGAAGATATTGTGAATGTTGCAGAAAAAGGTGAGACACTTGTCACTAGGAGATTAGCTGCATGTGTTCATGAACCAGTACAAAGGATAAATTTGTTTAGAACCAGATGTAAGTGCAAGGATAAGGTATGTAATGTCATAGTTGATGGTGGTAGTTCTAAGAACTTTGTTTTAGATGAAATGGTTAGTAAATTGAATTTGGAAAGAAGGAAGCATCCTAATCCTTATCAGATTAGTTGGATACAAGATGTTTCTAAGGTTAGGATTGAAGAAAAATGCTTGGTTTATTTTCAGATTGGATCTTACCATGATGAGATATTGTGTGATATATTGCCTATGGATGCTTGTCATTTTTTGCTCGATAGACCTTGGCAGTTTGATAGAAATATTTTGTCTGATGGTCGTGCTAACACTTATGTGGTTAGGCATGAAGGAGCTTGGCATAAGCTGATACCTTTATAGGAGACAAGGGTTAAGGGATGTGGAGTTATCAGGTGTTGTCCTTATGACAAACCTCAGGAGTAGAAGGTTGATGAACCTATTCATGTGAAGTCTAGTTTGAAGGAGAAGGAGAATGATATATCTAAAGAGTTTGTTGAGATTAAGAGGTAGATGGTCTTACTAACAGAGATGGTATAGCAGATGATGAAATTTGTGACATAGAGAGATGCAAATGATGTCAAGTTGATTAATGAGTCTGGAGAGGATCAACCTTACCGAGGCACTGATGTGATCGGTAGTGGTCAGAATCAGTTGCTATCAATTGCCAACCGAAAGGATAAGCAAAGTGGAAAGCAAAAGAAATTGCTGCAAGGAGAGATGAATGAAGTGAAGACTACTTGGGATGAAGGACAAGAGGAGATATGGGTGAAGAATAGATTTGGCATACCTGTTGTGATTTTGTTGCGACATTCCTGATTTCCTTATGAGAAAATCTTTCTTACCTGGGGTGTCTGATGCAGAAGCATCCTAGGATTCTTGGCAATCCTGTATCAACCAAAAATATGTTTGTCTTTGAGGTAGATTGTCAGTTTTGATCTTGGTTTGGTGGAGTACTTGCTCAGTTTGGGAGACTAGTTGCTCGGTTTCAATTTTTACCGAGGTGCTTGGTCTCTGAAGAACGCTCGGTAACTGAAGGCGTCGGTTCACTGGCGATTGATGATAACTACGTTCCTCCATCATGCTTGGCATGGTTGGTTGAATAGTGCTTAGTTATTTCCTATGTTGCTCGGTGTTCTTGCTTATTGACTTGGTTCATTTGGTTGGATTGGCTTGGCCGGCTAGCTCCATTGATTTGGGTTGTGATCCTCGAGTTATGGGTTGACCGTTGGATGTGAGAGGACCTAGATCTGGCATGTTGCATTCTTCTATGCGGATCTGATGACTGTTTGGGGCCATCTTGGAGATTTTATTTTATTTTTAAGGCTATTTGAGAGCCGACTGATGTTTTATCATTTAATATTTGTTTATAAGGGTTTATTGTTTCATCAG
This sequence comes from Chamaecyparis obtusa, assembly GCA_027943335.1. Lineage (NCBI taxonomy): Eukaryota > Viridiplantae > Streptophyta > Pinopsida > Cupressales > Cupressaceae > Chamaecyparis > Chamaecyparis obtusa. Next base: position 184,484 of record BSBK01006680.1, on the reverse strand, counting down.
CCAACTTGTGGCTGGAAATTAATATTTATAGGATGCTTGGGTAGTTGTTCAGGGATCAGATAGTTGGAAGCAGAGTTAGTAGCTTGCAAACTTAGGAACAAGAAGATTGCTTGGAAGTTTGAGTACAAGTTTAGATCTCTCCTGGATGCCTACCAGTGTGTTACATGTTGTAGACCTGGGCTAGCTAAATACTAATGTTGTAGAGAAGACTTGGATCTTGTGAGATCTTGTAGACTATTACTTTCTTTGTATCTGGCCGTAACCGAGAAGGCCTTACAGCCTAGCACATTTCATGTAATCAATGATTTGATGAATAAAGACTTATGTTTTATTTCAGATTTCTTGTTGTTGTTGTGTATTTTCGTTGCATATTGGTTTTGCTGCAAGGTCGGTCAGTCCTTAATTGGATCCACCAACCTTGACTGCATTACAAATGGTATGAATGGTCCATATGGTAGTTTTAATATGCAATTAATTTAATGTTGCCAGTCATTAGAGCTCTATGTCAACCCATCAATATATCAAATCAAATGCAATCATCTCATTCAACTAATTACAACTTGTTTGATCTCCAAATTATGCAATCAACCAATAGAAAGAATCAAATCAATCACTTTCAAGATTAGAGTGGGAGTCAAAATTGTTAGAGTAATAAAGTGTTAAACTGATTAATTGAATCATGTTGATTTAATTATTTAGTCACTTATTACCTCTTTCAACTTAAGCTAAACTTTAGGCATATAATAATTAATTGCTTTATTAATTATTATTATGCAACCTAGGGTTTTACCTTTTTAGGTTGGAAAATCTCCTTTTATAAAGATTGATCTCTTTTGTAACCTTTTCAAACATTTCATAATTGATTGCAACTTTTGTTTTTCCACATCAAGGATTTCTCCTCTCTTGTGGATCCATATGTTCAGGTCTCCATAGTTGTTTGCTTCTCTCTCTTTCTGTGATAGGTGTTTGAGTGCACGTGTTCTTGGGAGCTATGGGTTTTTTATTCATCAATTCCAATATGGTGTTATAGCTTCAGATCTGCTTGCCCATGTCCTCTTCCTAAGAGATTTGGTTGTGTTCGTCAGATCTATGTTTTCAGAGGGTTTCTTGTCAAATATGGGGGGGACCTATTTTTATAGTTATCTTGGCTTCAAACGGACCTCATAGTTGCGTTCATAGCATCCAAGAACCCCAAGATCCATATAACATTTGTCCAATTTGGACAAAGTTGGAATCTGTGGCAAAAAAACATTTGCAACCAGCCCTGACATGGATCCCGAGGCAGTCACTATTTGTTGGCACATTTCTGGCCCAAACGAACCTCACAGTTACGTCCAGAACATCTGAGAAACCCAAAATCCATATGAAACTTCTCAATTTTGGACAATTTGGCTTCTGAGGCAAAAAAACATTTGCGTACTAGGTCGTACTACCTGACACGCATCCCACTGTAGGTACGGATCATTCAAAAAAAAACATTTTTGGGCACCACCATTGGGTGGCTCCACCAGTAGGAACCACTGACAGCCCTTGTGCGGTGGTCACTGCCAGCGTGACCATCGGGTTGACCACTGGTGGTCACGGTTAAACCAACTGTTAGCATTTTTTTTTGCCCTCTTGCATGGTTCATTCTGCAATTCAGACATGCAGGCATTTTTTGGGCATATCTTGGGCATAAGATATCATTTTTTGGAAAATGAGATACCATTGGAAAGATAGTTCAGAGGTGGATCTTTCTAGCATTTCAAATTTTGGATTTTTTTTCTCTATTTTTCGCACCAGCCTTTCAAAGTCTGGGCTTTTGTTTTGTCTTCCCTTTGACACTGCCTGTTGGTTATCGGCTTATATCTTGGGCATCTGGGATCAAAATCATGCGTACAATATACTGTTGAAAAGCTGGTTCTGAGACCGATCCAAATTTACTAGTATGGTTTTTTGGATTTTTCCATTTTGATGCCATTTTTTTTGTCAGTCATATGTTCTCTATGATCTTGGCGTTTCACACCTCTTGCATTCCGGGATCCGTTTCTCTTGCATCCGGGCTCCATTTTTAGCAAACAAGATATTGTCAGAAAGCTCTTTCTGAGATTTTATTAGAGCTGATGATTTCATGTGTGATTTTGTCCTTTTTTTTATGTCGTCCATCTTCACATCCTTCTAGACACCTTCTTTGGGCCCTCTAGCACAGCTGTTGGTTTTTTGCTCATACCTTGAGCATACAGTGTCAAAATTTATGGTGTTTTTCTATTTTTTATTTTCTATTTTTTTATGGTGTTTTTCACTATCAAAACCATATGTTCAGTTTTGCACTCTGGGAGCTCTATCTTGCACATCCAGACTCCATTTTTGGAAAATGATATATCATTGGAAAGCTTGTTCAGAGAGATTTCCAGTGATGAGAGTCATTTTTCCAAATTCTTCTCCAAGTTCATTTTACTCAGATTCTTGCATTTTTGCAGTCTAGTGGATATCTTGGATGTTACAAGTCCTAGGATCTCTTCCCTTTGAGGGATGGCTCGTCTTAGGCTGTTCTTTTGTTTCAGAAACCTTTGCTCTTCTTTGAGAAGTGTATACTTCATTTTTGTAGCATTCTTTTATGCACACGCATTGAGATAAAGTGTCATTCTATTGCATGTCTAGGATTTTGCACATGTTTGTGCTCTTTGTACTCGCACTCCATTATAAAGTGCCAAGGGGGTTTGATGTTTTCCTTTGTTTTCCATCTACTTTTTTCATGTGAGTGTTCCTCCAATGACATTAGCCTCAGGTATCTCTATATGTGTTTGTACTCTCTCTGCACATTCGATATTTCAGATTCTTCTTCATCATGCAATTCATATTGGATGATATTTTTAGTGTACCTGTCATTACTCCCTTGTCAACAGTATGGGGGGGTTTCTACTATTGGTTCTACTGCTTCCTTGGTTCGATAGTGTCAGCTATGTATTCAATATTTGATTCTATGTACTAGGCAATTGTAGTGGCTGGGTACCTATGCATTCCGGTGAGATGGATCATTTACCATATGGACACTCTTTCTTTCCTATTTTTTGGACGCACTCTTCTAGCTTTGATTGATCAACACTTCATACTTTTGGTGTTTATGCCATTTGTATCTTCGAGTTCAGGTGTTTGCTCCTGATTCGAGTAGTGTTATTTGAGGGCACTCATGCAGATTATTGTCTTCTCTACCTGGTCATATTTCTGCAGAGGATCTTCATATCAGCAGTTACTTCTTGACAGAGTTTTTTGCTTCTTTCTTCAGTGATTTTGCACATGTTCATATTTGTTCCTATTTTACGAAACATTCCTAGTTTTAGAGGCTTCTTCAGTCCTTCAAACTAGTCTTGGTCTCTTTTTGGAGTAGATTTTTTCCCATGTGCTTTTCTCTATTTCTCCACTTTATAAAGACTCTCTTTTGTACTTGGGTACCTGATCGGGCCTTTTGTTGTTGGGTGCCATTTTCAATCAGTTTTTCTTTCTAGGTTTTTAGCTTCTCCCAAAGTTTATCTTAAGGGGGGTGTTATAGTAATAAAGTGTTTTACTGATTAATTGAATCATGTTGATTTAATTATTCAGTCACTTATTACCTCTTTCAACTTAAGCTAAACTTTAGCCATATAATAATTAATTGCTTTATTAATTATTATTATGCAACCTAGGGTTTTACCTTTTTAGGTTTTTAGATCTCCTTTTATAAGGATTGATCTCTTTTGTAACCTTTTCTGACATTTCATAATTGATTGCAACTTCTTTTTTTGCACATCAAGGATTTCTCCTCTCTCATGGATGCATACATTCAGGTATCCATAGTTGTTTGCTTCTCTCTCTTTCTGTGACAGGTGTTTGTGTGTAGGTGTTCTTGGGAGCTGTGGGTTGTTTATTCATCAATTCCAATAAAAAATTTCATGTTACAACCTTGGATGCAATTATTTTACCTCCCAATGATTCTCCTTTGACTATATTGCGATATTCTTGTTATACTTGAGTGCTCAATGCATCAAATCATGATGATATTTTAAATGGAAAGCTTGATGGTTAGTCATATGAACATGATAAATTGTCCAAAAATGAAGATGAAATTGGTCTAAAATCTGATTGCAATCAAGAACTCAAGTTACCAAATGATTTTTCCACAAAACATTATCATGAGGTATCAAGAAATGATGACCAAATTCAAGAGGATGAGACATATTCAATGTTTCCCCAGAAATATTGCCACAGAGGATCAAGAAGTACAAAATCTTTATCATCTTCACAACATAATTCTAATGACTCTTTTGAGATTGAGAAAGGTTCAAATGATGAAGATACAAATACTCATAATCTATGTAAGGTGGATATTCTACTTGAACAAAATAGACTAAATGAGAGGTTGTAAGAATTGGGTATTCCTATGTCATTATTATATTTTACATGGTTGGAAGGATGTAGGATACACCTCACAAATCAACACAATGAGATAGGTTTCCATGTCTTTTTGGAAAAGATGAACTTATATTTGAAAGAAAATATGACTATTGAAGAGGTACTAATTTCTATAGAGGAGCATTGGGATAGTCGATCAATAAATGAGGAAGATGAACATGATCAACCCCATGAGAATTTGGATGATATGTGTTTCCCTAATGAGAAATATAAAGTGATCATCATACAAGATAATGATGATGGGATAGTTCAAAATGATGTAGGGAGTGAAATTATTGACATATTATGATGCAGGAGCATCTTGGCTTCTTGGAAATCATGCATCACCTAAAAAAACATTTCCTTTTAGTTTTTTTCCTATTTTCCAGTCTTCTTGGTTTTGGTGGCATTCCTTTATTTTGGATTTTTTGTTGTTGCAAATATCGGATAATCTTCTAGACATCATGTTTTACTCATTTCTAGGATCTCACCTCAATTGGAGTCTTCATCGAGGAGTTACCTTGGATACAAGTTTGAGCTAGTTTGTTCTTCATTTTCTATCTGTCAGTTTAGCTTTCCGATCTCTTGAAGTAATTTTCCGATTGACAAAGCTTGATGAATCATATTCTAATGTTCTTGGATATTTTTCCAATGTCATTCTTGGATCACATGTCATTTCTACATCTTAGTGATGAGATGTTATGATTTGGATCATGGCCTATATTTTTGTATAATGTTTTCTTGTTATTGGAAAATGTAATTGTCTTGGGCAACATATGTGTTGTGAAGCTTTTTATATTGAGGCTTATGATCTTTGTTAAAAAAAAATTTAGAATGAATTAACCTTGGAGGTTAGCAATAGGATTTTAGTCTATAATTATATTGTAATGAGGCATGTGTACCAAAAGCTTTTAATCTGCATGTTGTAGGATAATGTGATGTAAATTCTAATTTTGAGATAATGCAAAGCTCTGAATGGGCATGTTTTTTAATCCTTATTGAGTTGTTTAAAATTTGGAATTAATTATTTTTGTTGTGTTGACTCTTGCTGCAAGGATTTTTTAGACTCTATGAGTTCCACTGTCCTTGACTGCATTAGGTGGTATCAAAGAAAGGTTTTTCAACCTAATGTTTACTTGTGGGGTGGCAGAATAGAGGATCCAACCTACAACTGTTGATGATTATGAAGATGACTAGAAGAAATACTAGAGAAGGAGAGAGGAATGTAGATCTAACTGTCATGGATATGTTTAGACAAATTGATGCTAGATTGGAAGTGGTGGAAATAGCTCGGAGGAGAGGGAAACACATTGAAGATGCAACTGATGAAGAAGGAAATGAACAGAATCTGGCTAGGGAAGGAGAAAATCTTGAAGAGTGACTTGAGTTGAATCATGAGGAAGAAAGGTTTATCAAAGCCTTGACCAATGTGAACAAGAGACCCCATTTCAATCCACCAAACTATCATGGCAACTTGGATTCTGATGAATTGATAGATTGGATATCAGAGATGGAAAAATCATTTGAACTTGAAGGAACTTGTGTAGAGAAGAAGGTAAAATATGCTTGTACCAAGTTGAAAGGGCGTGCATCCTTATGGTGGGAACATTTTCAAACAGATCAAAAGAGAAGAAGAAAAGATAAAGATCAAATCTTGGGATAGAATGGTGAACAAATTAAAGGATAAGTTCTTGACCGAGGACTATTAAGTGAATCTATTTTGGAGGATGCAGAATTTGAAGCAAAGAGACTTAAGTGTTAAGGACTATACCAAGGATTTTTTCAAACTGGACATTAGATTCGGACATGTATATGACAAAGCTAAACAAGTTTCTCACTACCTTGATAGTTTAAGGGTGTCTTGATACAATATGAAACTAGTCTAATATAGATTAAAAGTGTGGAAGAAGATTATAAGTTGGCCTTGAAGGCTGAAGATGAGTTGAACTAAAGGAATGAAAAAGGACAAAGAGGTGGATGAGGAATATTTCAGAGAGGCCAATCTAGTGCTAATGCTAGAGGAGGTAGATCTTCTGTAGATCATGACAGGATTGGCTCAAAATCTTAGGATAATGACCACTACCAGAGGAATGATAGGAGTTCCTATCACAATGAAGAACAAAGTAGTGGGGATAAAAGTAAGTTTAGTGGTTGATGCGGGGGCATTCTGTGTCCTCGGTGAAACTACATGAAGTGTTAGTATTTTGGCCAATGTTACTCAGTTGCAGCCTTGACCGACGGTCTTGGTCATTGAAGGAAGCTCGATCACTGAAGGAACTCGGTAGTCTCTGGTGCTCAGTGAAATTATACTCGGTCATGCCTGTGGTGCTCGGTCGATATTGGTGCTCGGTGATGCCTGGCTTGCTTGGTCATTTTACTATCACTCGGTAGTTCTGGTTTACTGACTGAAGTTCTGTGTGATTTGTTGAGCTGACATGGTGAATTTATTGTTGGTAGCCATTGTTATTGTCTGACATGTTGAATTAAATGTTTTTATACATTTGTAATCTGACTTGTATGGCATTTAATTATTCTTTTTGAGGAGTTAAGGGTTTCATCTTCCCAACTTGTGGTTGATGACTAGTATTTAAGGAGTGCTTGGGTAGATGTTTGAAGGATGACAACTTAGTAGATCTGGATGTCAGATGTGAAGCTTGAGAGATGAAGTTAGCAAAGTTGTGGAAAAGTTCTTGATGAGCTTGCATATCAGATTGTAACCTGATAGTTATTTGTAGCAGAGCTAGGGGTTTGCATACTTGGAGACAAGGAGATTGCTTGGAGGCTTGCGAGCTCAAGTTTAGATCTTCCTTAGGGTTTCCATCAGCTTTTAATTATCTTTAGAGATGAACTAGCTGAGTTTGTATTGGATCTAGTTGTGGATCTTGCAAAATGGTTTTATGATTGTAATTGGCCCTAACCCGGAAGGCCTTATAGTTGGGCATGTTAATGAAAATCAGTGTTAAACAATTATTTTATGTTGCATTGTTGAGTAATCCACTATGTAATTCTGTTGGCTACAAGGTTTGGACTATCCTTAATTGGATCCACCATCCTTGACTTCATCAGGTGGTATCAGAGTGAGGGTTTGATCTTTTTGAAGTAGAAGGTTGACCTAGCAAGGCTAATCTTATTGCCAAAAAGATTGTGCATAATCTGGATTGCAGATCCAAAGCAATGAACTTGTGGAATTGTGCCCTAGTGCTAGCTTGTGGTGATTGATCAACAAAGTACTATCCAGGAAAGTATTGTACACTTTTCCTCCCTATTATAATAATTGTAACTGACATATTGTAACTCATTATAACCCTAAACCGGCAAAATATTGTATAATATGGCTTAGGGTTAGGGATTTTAGAATGTATGATTTTAGTACTTGTGGTGGAATTGAGCTGTAAGGGGATTACAGATTGTAATCAGGTTGTAATCACTGGATGATAATAATATTGGACTCGTTATTGGTGGACATAGCCCAGGGATTAGGTGAACCACGTTAAATCTTTGTGTATTCTGTTCTCTTATGTGTGGTTTATTGTTTTTTGATATTGGTTATATTTGCATGTAATTGCTATTTCTATCTTGTTAATCCTAACAAATGGTATCAGAGTGAGGTTGTTTTTCAGTTATCCTCTACAGGAAGATCTCACAATTTAGTGGGAGTCTCACGGTTGAGTGGGAGCAATGGCAGATGAGGGTAGGCTGAAGGTTGACAAGTTTAATGGGCAGAAATTTCAGTTATGGAAAATGCAAATGGAGGACTATCTCTATCAGAAGGATCAATGGCGACCGTTGGAAGGAAAAGCCAATAAACTGGCAAGCATTTCTGATGAGGACTGGACAATTCTTGATAGAAAGGATCTTGGTAGTATTTGATTATGTCTAGCACAATCAATGGCATTCAATATTACACAAGCAATGATCACTGAAGATTTGATGAAAACCCTAGCGAAGTTGTATGAAAAGCCCTCCGCTTCAAATAATGTATTTATCATGAAGCGTTTGTTTAATATGAAAATGGTGGAAGGTGGGTCATTTGTTGATCATTTAAATGAGTTTAATAAAGTTACCAGTCAATTAACTTCTGTCAATATTATTTTTGATGAAGAAGTCAGGGCTCTCTTGATTTTGTGTTCTTTTCCTGAAAGATGGAATGGCTTGGTAATGGTTGTTAGTAATTCTATTTTTGGTTCTAATACCCTAAAATATGATGATGTTATTGGTATTATTCTAAGAGATGAAATTCATAGGAAAAGATCAGGTGGATCCACATCAGGTAGTGTCTTAAATGCACAAAGAAGGGGTAGAACCAATGAGAGAGTAAACAACTCTGGAAATCATGGGAAATCAAGAGGAAAATCAAAGGGAAAGAGGTCTGAATCCAAAGGGCCAAATCATTATTGGTACTGTGGAAAACCAGGTCATAAGAAGAAAGATTGATGGTCTCGGAAGAATAAAGAAGGAGACAAACAAGAAGGTAACAAGGAGGTAAATGTGGTAAGTAATAAATCTGAAGAGGATGCTTTGATTCTTTCTTTAGAAAGTATTGATGATTCATGGGTTTTAGATTCTAGGGCTTCATTTCATGCTACACCCCATAGAGGTTACTTTCTTGATTATGTCCAAGGGGATTTTGGGCTAGTTTATTTGGGAGATAATGAACCTTATCAAATAGTTGGAAAGGGAAAAATTAAGATTAAGTTGCAGAATGGGAATCATTAGCTACTGCAAGAGGTAAGACATGTTCCAAGGATGAGTAGTAATTTAATTTCAGCGGGGCAACTAGGTGATGAGGGTTGCATAGTTACTTTTAATGATATAAATTGGAAGGTTTCAAAAGGCTCCTTAGTAGTAACAAAAGGTGTGAAAGTAGGCACCTTATATCTTTGTACAGGTCATACTGTTCCTTCTACTTTAATTATTTTAGAAGATAATGAATGTTCAGGAATAGTGGCTGCAGTTGATCAGGAAGAACATCAAACTATTGCTGTAGATTCTGACAAAGCACTGTGGCACAATAGATTCAGGCACATGAGTGAAAAAGCTATGAAATTACTTCATTCAAAGAAAGTTGTACCTGGTCTAAAATATGTCAATATGGATTTCTATGAGAGTTGTGTGTATGGAAAACAAAAGAGAGTTAGTTTTGTGAAGAGTGGGAAGGAAAAGAAAAATGAGAGATTAGAGCTTGTGCATACAGATGTATGGGGACCAGGTCAGGTATCTTCCCTTGGTGGCTCTCTGTATTATGTTACATTTATAGATGATGCAACAAGAAAAGTATGGATTTATTTCCTTAGATAGAAATCTGATGTATTTCAAACTTTTAAGAAATGGAAATGCTTGGTTGAGAATGAGACTGGTAAAAGGTTAAAATGTCTCAGATTTGATAATGGTGGTGAGTATTGCAGCACAAGATTTGAAGATTATTGTTCCTCTAATGGTATTTGTAGGCAGAAAACTGTACCAAGGACTCCACAAAAAATGGAGGGGTTGAATGCATGAACAAGACAATAATGGAGCGTGCAAGGAGTATGAGGTTGCATGCTAGGCTGCCCAAAAACATGTGGGCAGAGGCTATGAACACTATTATTTATTTAACCAATAGAGGCCCCTCTACTCCTTTGGATTGTGGTATTCCAAAGGAAGCATGGAGTGGTAAGAAGGTGAGTTATTCTTTTCTCAAAACCTTTGGTTGTGAAGCTTTTGCACATATAGATTCTGAAAATAGAACCAAGCTGGAAGCTAAGTCAAAGAAATGTGTATTTTTTGTATATGGCATTGATGAATTTGGTTATAGGCTTTGGGATTTTTAAAATCATAAAATTGTAAGAAGGAGGGATGTCATATTCAATGAGAAAGTATTGTACAAAGATATGTTGCAGCAGCATGAGAAGAAATAAAATGACTATGTAGTACTGGATGATACTCAAAAAGATGATGTTCTAGTAGTTCCTTATGCTCTGCAACAATAGCAATAACAAATACCACACACCCCAATGAATGTTAGATGGTCAACAAGGCTAAGTAGACCTCCAGAAAGATTTTCTCCATCTTTTTATTCTATTTTGTTAACAGATGTTGGTGAACCTGAATGTTATAATGAAGTTGTGCAGGTGGAGATCTGACTTGTTTACAACTTGGAAATTGTCACAAGGTGGTCAGTGAGGGTTTGTTGCAGAGGGTTTCTCTTATCTTTAAGGATGCCTCCAAGAAGATTGGACCCTAGAGTTATTTCTGATCTTTGTGATACTATTGAATCCTGGATCACAGAGAAGGTGAAATAAAATTTCAGATCTGAGATGGAATTGATGAAGAATGATATGGTCACCGAGATCATGAGAAATGTTGTTGGTATACCTAGGAATGTTGGTATTAAGGATGGTTATGAAGAAGCTGCTAAAGAATTTGAAACTACTGGATCTACTGGTGATGACCTAAGGAATAGATCTGGTGAAGACAGAACTACTTGGTTATCTAGATCTATTGCTCAGTTTAATAATTACCGAATGGAAGTTTCTACTTTCTCTAGTACTTTGAAACCCGACAATCTGGTTGATTAGATTGGTGAACTTGATGATTTCTTTGAGCTGGAAGAAATTGAAGATCCTCTTCAGGTGAGATTAGCACAGACAAAGTTGAAAGGACATGTTGCTCTTTTGTGGAAAGAACTACAAAGAGACCAAGAAGATGAAGTTGAAACAAAGATCAATTGGTGGAGATTTATGGTGACTAAGTTGAAAGCTAATTTCATATCGGCTAACTATGAGCTTGACTTGTTTAAGAAGTTTCAGAATCTGAAATAGAAGGATTTGTCTGTTGAAGATTATACCGAGGAGTTCTACAAACTTACTATTTGGTCTGGACACTGAGAGCTTGGTAAGGAAAAAGTAGCTCGGTATGTGCATGGTCTGAGATTCAATATTCAGGATGAGCTTAGCATGCTGAAGATTGATTTTATTGAAGATGCTTATCAATATGCTCTAAAGGCAGAAGATAATTTGAAGAGGAAATAGCCTAGTAACTCCCGAGGGAAAGAAAATATTGATCACTCGGTGAAGGATAAATCGACTGATGCAGAAGATGAATAGAAACCTATGGAACCAAAGAAGAAGATAGGTAGAGTTATCTTTAAGGGTACTTTCTATAAATGTGGAGAGGAAGGACACTGTTCTATTGAGTGTACATAGAAGAAGGTTGACCGACAAACTACTGTGATGAATGAGAACATTTAGAATGAACCTAAATCAAAGAACTTGCTGCTTCGGCGAACATTGCTCGGTACAAAGGATGAACCTTGTCAAAGGAGTAACTTGTTTAGGACCCGATGCAAGACTGAAGGTAAACTCTGTGATGTTATTGTTGATAGTGGTAAACTAATAACCTTGTTGCTGAGGACCTGGTTCAAAAACTTGGTTTGAGTAGAATGAAGCATCCTTGTCCTTATAGGATTGGTTGGTTACAAGATGTTCATGCTTTGGAAGTTAGAGAACAATGCTTCATTGATGTTCAGATTGGCCAATACAAGGATCTTGTGCTTTGTGACATTGTGAAGATGAATAGTTGTGATATATTTCTCGGTAGACCTTGGCAATATGATTGCAAAGCTATTTATGACTGTGTCTAAAATGTGTTTATTATTGAGAAGGATGACAGGAAGTTTTCACTGATGCCTTTGATGCATACAATGCTCGGTAGGAGAAGCCTGAGTATTGGTAGCTGAGTTGAGATTGTGGATCCAAAGAAAATGAATGGTCATTATGGAGAACCGACCTGTGCATTGTCAAGAAAAGACTTGAAGAGACAGAGGAAAATGAAGTGGAAGAATTTGCAAGCAGAAAAGGTGGAGGACTTGTATGTGAAGAACCAGTTCAGGATTTATGTGTTGAATCCTGGAAGATGTTCTTCTCACATATGAACATCTTTTGGAACTTGGGGTGTCTGATGTAGGGGCATCCAAGGTTAAGATAGGAGCATTTTGTGTCCTTGATGAAACTACATGAAGTGTTAGTATTTTGGTCGGTGTTACTCAGTTGCAGCCTTGACCGAAAGTCTCAATCATTGAAGAAAGCTCGCTCACTGAAGGAACTTGGTAGTCTCTAGCACTTAATGAAATTGTACTCAGTCATGCTTGCGGTGCTTGGTCAATACTAGTGCTCGGTCATTTTACTATCACTCAATAGTTCTAGTTTATCGACTAGATTTCTGTGTGATTTGTTGAGCTGAATTGGTGAATTTATTGTTGGTATCCATTGTTATGGGCCGACATGCTGAACTAAATATTTGTATACATTTGTAAGCCGACTTGTATAGTATTTAATTATTTTTTTTGAGGAGTTAAGGGTTTCATCTTGCTGACTTGTGGCTGATGATTAGTATTTAAGGAGTGCTTGGGTAGGTGTTTGAAGGAGGACAACTTAGCAGATCTGGATGTTAGATGCGAAGCTTGAGAGCTGAAGTTAGCGAAGTTGTGGAAAAGTTCTTGATGAGCTTGCATATCAGATTGTAACTTGATAGTTGTTTGTAGCAGAGCTAGGGGTTTGCACACTTGGAGACAAGGACATTGCTTGGAGGCTTGCAAGCTCAAGTTTAGATCTACCTTAGGGTTTCCATCAGCTTCTGATTGTCTTCAGAGCTAAACTAGCTAAGTTTGTATTGGATCTAGTTGGGGATCTTGCAGAATTATTTTCTGATTGTAATTGGCCCTAACCCGGAAGGCCTTACAATCAAGCATGTTAATGAAAATCAGTGTTAAACAATTATTTTGTGTTTCATTGTTGAGTAATCCACTGTGTAATTCTATTGGCTGCAAGGTTTGGATTGTCCTTATTAGATCCACCATCCTTGACTGCATCAGTGACACTTTTTTTAAATGTGGAAAAGTGGAACACCAAACCTTTGAATGTAAACACATAAACTCTAAAAGGAAAGCAGAGAACAATAGGCAAATAGTCTTCACAAATGAGGAATCCACTAGATCAGTCAACAAAAATCAAGCAACGGATGGAGCAGCCTTGATAACTTGAAGAGTTATGTACCAAGGAAAGAAATATGAGGAACGGTTGCAAAGAAACATTTTTTTTTTCTGAATATAAGATATGGTGTGCAATGTTCTCATAAATAGTGGTAGTTCAAATAGTCTTTCCTTAGAGGAGTTGGTTGAAAAATTAAAGTTTCAAAGATTGAACCATCTTAAACCCTATTAGATCACATGGATTCAAGATGAACAAAAGGTACTGGTAAGTGTAAAATGCCTAGTTAAATTCAAGATTGGGAAGTATCGTGATAATATTTTGTGTGATATTATGCCTATGGATGTTTCTCATATCTTATTGGGTAGGCCTTGGAAGTATGATAGGAAAGATATGCATGAAGGTAGGAAGAATTTGTACACAATTGTTTCTAATGGGATGAAACAAAATTTGTTACCTTTGTATGAACTCCTTAAGAGTGAAGTATGTACCAATGCAAGAATTTGTTTAGTAGATGGTAGGAATTTATTGTTAGGAATTATTGTGGTTCTAAAACCACGCTCCCCTTTCTTAGCCACTTGGCTAAAGGGGCCCCCCTCTTTTTTATCTTGTTTTGGGTTTTTTGCTTGTCAGTCTAGTTTTGTCCCGTGGTCATTTTGTTTTGGTCTAGTTTCACACTTTTAGACTTCCAGAGTCCTAGCTTTATGAGCAAAGGTCCGAAAGGCCTAAGACTCTTTCTTAAGTTTCTGAGCATCAACACCCTCAAAATTTTGGACTTTCAGAGGTATGAAACACCAAAAGTCTGACACTTGAAGGGAATCAACCTTTTGGTGTTTCAGCCTTTTGGAGGTCTGATACCCCCAAAAGGTCAATTAGCGGAGGTGGCTGATGTCACCCCCGCTGGTTGCCTATATAAGGAAGAGAAGCACTTGTTCTTTGCACTTTCTTTTTCTATTAGCCATTAGTTTTCAAAGCTTTTTGCATGCGCATTTTCCTAGTCTTTAGCTTCTTAGGTTTTCTTGTCTTCGTTTGGTCTTCTCGTCCTTCATCATACTAGAGGTAGGTTTTCTTCACTTCTCTCTCTATTTTTTTTTCATTGTTAGGTTTTATTTTTTTTTTAGTTTTTGAGTGTTTTCGTTAGGTTTTTGGTTTGTCTTCTTGTTTTATCTTGCTTAAGGGTCGTAGGTTTGTCCCCTTGAACCCCTTTGCCTCAAGTTTGTGGTTGGACTCATTTTAGGGCTCATTTTTTAGCCCTAACCCTAAGATCTAGATTTTGGCTCTTCGGCCTTAAGAGTTTCAAACTTTTGCATTCTAAAATTTCAGAGAGGGTCTTTCTTTTCAAATATTGGCTAAGTCCTACTTTGGCATTTTGGATGTTTCACACTCTGAAAACTTCACACCCCCGAAGTGCCAAAGTCTGAAGTGTCAGTCGAAATAAACTTCTTTTTAACATTTTTAGAGGTTTTGCACCCCGAATATTGTGCATCATTTCATGAATCGAAGGATCAAAAGTTTTCTTTATGTGTCCTCTTTTCGGCCTTTCAGAGGTTCGACACCCCCGAAGGTCTGAAAGGTTGAAATTGGTTTCCTAAGCATTTTAACTTGGTTTTTTCAAGGTTTTCTTGATTGGTTTTATCTCATTTTCATCAGAGTTCCTCCTTGATTATTAGTATGATGATTAATGATTCATGTCTCTTTTTCTTTTTGCAGAAATGGTAGAGAAATTCAACTCACCATCTATGAGGTATCAGTTCAAAGGTTACCACGCACCCTCCAAATTAGAGAATTTACATGCTGAGATAATAGACACTGACATCAGGAATGTCAGTTGGAATGACTATTTGGTGAAGTGTGCACAATCGGTGGGAAGGTCTGAGGACTACACTTCATTAGTGTATTGTTCTCTAGTGAATGCAGCAGCAC
Source organism: Chamaecyparis obtusa (assembly GCA_027943335.1). Lineage (NCBI taxonomy): Eukaryota > Viridiplantae > Streptophyta > Pinopsida > Cupressales > Cupressaceae > Chamaecyparis > Chamaecyparis obtusa. The sequence goes on along the minus strand of BSBK01006680.1, from coordinate 169,188 downwards.
ACTTGGTATCCATCCTTTCTTCAGATTTGATCACCACTGTAGCAAATCACTACATCCCAAATGAAAGAATGGTCAAAAATAGCATGGGTGAAGTCATTATGGATCTCAACCCAGACAATATTGAGGATGTCTTCCATCTACCCAAAGGGATAGAAAAATTCTACAGCTTATCAATTGGCAAGGATATGGAATTTTATAACAAAGACATCTCGTTATCCCATGAGAACAGATAATATCTTATGCAACCTCTTCCTAGGAATAAATTGGAGAAGATAGACATGAGGAGAGGGTACATAAAAGAATAAATCCAAGCAGCCATCACCATGATCAGTTAGGTGTATGAACTACCAAATTCTATATGATTGGAACCATGGATGATCTTGCTCATTGAGAAGATAAAGAAGACACAAGCAAGGTTCGACTGGGCCACCAATATTAGCAACAACCTGGATCAACAGTTGACCACAGTAAAAAATGACCCTCACTTTTACATGATGTCTTATGTTGTGTATCTGTTGGCTGCAAGGGCAGTGTACCTAGGATTGGTCAAGGTTGGTTCCATGCACGATCAGAATGCATGGCCATTCATAGTATACCCTCAACTAGTTTGGAAGGAATACTATACACATGATAGTCCAGAATTCTACATCGTTAATGATGCATTTTTATTCACCACCATACGCTCCATAGAAGGAGACTATGCTAAAAGAATGTCCACAGAAGCTGTTACTAAGGTGAAGGCCCTTAGGGCATTCTATATTCAATTCAAGACCTTTACATACATCCAAGTGGCAGGAAGCATCCTAGCTCCTAAGAAGCTGCCAAGATATCCATCAGATAGGATAATCTTGTTGGAGATGCCCGACAACTGTCAGATGCTCATGAGAATATCTGGCACAAGAAGAAGCATTGTTTGGATTTCCCAATTTCCATAGGTCCTCACTACTTACAGGACATGAAGATATGTAATTCATTGGCCTTTGAATGGGATGAATTCCCATTGCAAAATTACAATCTCATAAGGACCAGATTTGACCCTATTGGTACATGCAGCCACATCATGGGGAGGCACTATGTGCACGAGCCTCACATTGAAGACCATTGGATAAACTACCTTGATGATTATGAGGTTAGGATTTGTGACTACTAGTGGATGAGTTTAGAGCTAACATAGACTACTCTACTGTTACGGGTGCCACAAAAGGTGAAGGAAGTTGATTATGAGGATGTTTTGGATCCTATCTATAACTTGGATAAGGTATAAACTAGGGCCATTTTGAAGGCAAAAGTTGATAGGGATGAAAATGATGACATCAATTTCAAGGCCAGACATGTCATCAAGGTGACTAAGGCATGGATCGCCAATCCATTTCCAATGGATTCCGTGACAATGAAGCAGCAGCCAGCCCATCCCTCCAAAGAAAAGAAGGGGAGAAGGTACTAATGCCACAGTTTAAAGGAGGCCAGAAATAGTGTATAGACACAAGCACCCTATGGCTAATGGATCAGATACTCATTCAAAGAAGCCAAAAACTAGAATGACTGGAAGCATAGAACCTCCAGGTGCTCCTAGTGGTCCAGAACCTCTAGGTGCACCCAAGAAACTACCGAAAGTTAAAATAACTAGACCTAGGCCGGCTGGGGTGATAAAAGGGCACATGTACAAGAGGAAGAGAGACTCGACACCTACCTACATGGGAACTCTCCTAGAGGAGGGAGAAGAAGATGAAGAATATTTGGTGCCCCTTAACAGAAGGACCCAGTCTATGGGATTCTTAAAGAAAAGGAGGTTATAGGAGGAAGATACGCAGGAAGATATCGAAGGTGGAGCCCAAAGAGAGCAAGTAAATCTGGATACTTTGGATGATGATGAATTTGATATCTCTGATTTTGAAGGACTTCATGGATTTAAAGAGACTGAGCAACAAGCTTTGATTGCAGAATGATCATTTTCCTTTGATTCCCTCCCAACACAATTCACTAGTCCTCTCGACAATGTGAGAGAGGAAGTTCAACGAGATTCTTAGGATTCAGTCGAGGAAGTTGCAGCTGAAATTTAGGAGACTATAGAGTCAAGGATAGATTCTTATGTAGGTGAAACCTCTAAGGAAGATGTTGCAACACAAATCCCCTTAGCTTCATAGAAAGTTTCACCTCCACCTCTGTTTGTGCATCAAACTCCACCTTTGCCTCCATGTATAATACCATCTACCATGGCACTTCCACCTCCTATTCAAACCACTCCATTGCCACCACAAACTCTACCTATTCATATCCCCATGCCACCTCCACCTCCTCTGCCAATTCCTTTACCCACTCTCCCTCTCACTCCTACTCCTCTTGTGTAGAACCCTCCAGCTCAAGCTCCTACTCCACCACTTGCTCAAACTAAAATAGTAGCACAAGATCCTCCAAAGCTAGAGAAGAAGACATAGGTGATTGGTGAGATTTCGTCAGAGGGACAGGATGGATCAGAGAGACAGGTTGGAGAGGAAGAACGGATAGATGTGGAAGAGGAACAAAACATAAGGGAAGAATAGGGAACATAAGAAGGAGAGGAGGAGAGTCACGAGGAAATGGAGACAGAGCATCAGGCTAATACCTCGAGTTTAGTTGCACCCTATGAACCCATTAATGCCTTTTCAAAGCCCACTTGGTTTACCAAGGAAATACAACCTAGGGTAAGGGTATACAATGATTATGATACCAATATGGCGATGTTGGGATGGGCATTCCACCAAGCAGGATCTAGTGCCTGGGAAAGGACCCTCTCGTATGTAATGCAAGATCAGGCAGGCAGGTGGAAGGCTCAGGTGGTTGTCCCTACAATGAATGTCAACATGGAAAAAATCACCCTAGATGATTATGTGCTGGAAGAAGTAGACCTAGGAGAGCCAACTAGAGAAGGAAGTAAAACTCTAGCTACGTTAGGACTGAAGCATGTTCTAGGCTTCATGGATAAGGACGAAGAGAAGATAAAGGCATTGATGGAACAAAATGAAGAAATGAAGAAAATTATTCTTAAAATAGTAGGTCCCATTGACCCTAGTAACCCTGAGGCCTCATTACAGGCTATTTTGGACAAAAGGGATGATATAAGTATACCGGTAGATATCCCACATTCTTTTGTTCAAGCATGTGCAGATTGGAAGGTGGATTTTGAAGATTTTTCCAAGGCGGTTCTTAGGAAGATTTTGAGGCCTTTCAGAGGTATTCTTCAAGGGATCACATTTTTGGTTGATATTATGAGTGAGGAGGATGGTCTAGAGGAGAAAATCTTGAAGTGGCAGAAGGCACTAGAATACCTCACAATAATAAGGAAGTAGCGCTTCCAAGTTTTGGTCAAAATATATGAAGGGTCAGAATTGGATAATTTTGAGGAGTGGATTCAAGACATCACCAGCACTCTGGCTATTTTTGAGAAAACATTAAATAATATGGATAAAAAGAGAGATAAAGGTTTACTTTTTTCTTAGGAAATGCATAAGTTTTTTGAAGGTTTAGACTTAGACGTGTATGAAGAGGATGATGAGAAAACAATGCACCCCGTAAATGTTATCATAAGCCAATATCTAGATATCTTCGGAGGAGTTAGCACAAAAGAAGATCTTTAGTAGATGTTCTATCAAAGGGAAGAAATCCAGAAAATGCTATCTTGAGAAGAGGAGATAAAGGGGTTTGCAGTTGAATTGATCACTTTTCGAGTGAAGCAACAAGAATGCCTTGAAGGGGTTAAGATGGCTGATTTTGAAGAGGTGCAAGAGATCATGGATAGGTTCCGAAAAGCTCATCCAGAAATCCTTCCAAGTCGATGAGCACCCAATTTTGACTTAGTCAAATTTTGTATAGAGGAAAAAAACATTTTTCACACTTAGCCATTTTTGAAGACCAAGATTTTTGACATTTCAGCCTTGTAAGATTTTCGGCCTCTGAAAGTCCGAAAGTTGAGGAGAAGTTGTTTCAACACTTAGCCAATTCTGGAACTTCATTTTTTCGGGGTAATGGTCGGGGTCCAAAATTTATGGGGCATCACCTCCATTAACTCCAATCTTCTTCAACTTTATTTTTCAGTCAGAATGATCACTTCCATGAGGTCATTTCTACATGATTTAAGGGCGTCTTCCAGGTGAGTCCATGAAGGAGAGCTATAACGAAGAATAAAGGGCAGAATCACGAGTTCATGAAGAACATGCACGAGTTTCAGACTTTTTTTTTGAGTTATTTTGTGCATAATCTGCTCCAAAATTGTAATGCACGAGGTTTAATTCCGTGCTAGGATAGTTTAAAATTTCTTTAGGGTTAGTTTCCTTCATGTAATCTTTAGTTTAGATTTATTTTCAAGTTTTTTATGTGGCCGAAACCCTAGCTGTGAAATTGAGAGCACAGCTCTATAAATTCTATGAAATTTATGTAATTAAGGTCGGTTATTGTTGCAATACAATACATACAATTGGTGCTTCAATCGTGGTGTGATTATTCTGCTATCTTTGCAAGATTTATGAGTGTGTGTTTGCTCATTCGTTTGTTTCAAAGAGCCAGTTGATTGTATGGTGATTTTGATCTATGATCCTTTTAGTCTGGTGTTTACCATTGCTACATTTCTTTGCTGTGATGAATTATTAGGAAGATCTCTCTTTTGATGCTTTAAGATAAATTTGTCTCACATGTGTGTACATTAGTGGTGGCTTTGTGATCTGATGAATTTTGACTTATCATACATCTGTGTTCATTTCCATTGACGATTGCACCTGCTAAGTTGGGATTGTGATTATATAGATCTCTATTTTGTGGGTTTTCCTCATCTTCTTGGTTCTTTAATTCTCAAGGCAACATGATATTGGTTTATGTCCATTAGTTTATTATTCAAAAAAAAAAAATTCAAGTTCTTTTTACCGTGCTCCTCACTTTCTTTGCGAAATTAGTTATAGTAGATTAAATAGATTGACCTTGCTTTCATTTAAAAGACTCAAAAAATCCAAAAAAAAGAGAAGCGTTGTCATGTTTTAAAGTTTGTTTTGTAGCCCTTCGAGATACGAACTAGAAAATACCTCCTCGTGAACAAATTCACATTTATCTTCACTTGAGATATCTAAGTAACTGAGACCTATCGCAGAAGGAACCTTCAGATTGATTCACATCACTCTTCCAAGAGGGGAATTTATTCGTGTAAATTCCTAGTTGTTGTCTCGTGTAAGAACAATGCTCAATGAGAATGATTGCTAAATATATCCTATGGGGGAGTATTCAAAGCCATTTTGTAGCATTTGTAGTTGCATTCATGAGTGTGATTGTCATTGATGTCAACACAGTGATCTGGTGGAGATTAGCAAAGAAGCAAATAGTGCTTGAAGTAGCACACGTGGAGTATTGTAGATCAAGTTATGTGGAGTTGAGGGCATACTCTTTATTGTTTCCTAAGATCATGGTCAAGAGAATGTATAGAAATTCAATTATTCATGACCGTTATGTGTAATTCAATGGAAGCAGTATTCAAGCAGTGTTCCTGAGAAGCGGCTTGTGGTAACTGGATGATATCTCCTAATCGGGATAGAATCTAGGCATGCAAAGTTGTACAGTTGATGAAGACACTTTGGTGGTGACCTGGATGAGACAGTGTGGTTAAAGGTCGTACGTGTGAAGATTTATTGTATTTGGAAGCCGATAATTTTTATGTAATTATGAAAATATTATGTAATGTGTAAAGGTTTATATTTGTAATTGGTTAAGCCTTGTATGCCGACTCATTTGTAATTACTTGAGTGTGGTATAAAGGAAGGATTTTTTCTTAATTTTATATATATATATATATAAAGAGAGAGATTATATTGTAAGAGGATATGTGAATTGCAGAGATCTGGTATTGAGATCTGGTGAAGCAGTTGGTATAGTTTGGCATAGGCAGAGGAGAAAGGATAAGTTGGTGAGATCAGTAATTATTTGGTATTATTTTTTGAGCAATACATAGATCAGTTGGATAGTGTGTTCAGTGATCTTTCCCTAATTGAAGCTATTTGGAGAGTGGGTCCTTCTGTCTTCCATAACTCTTAACCGGGTTAGAATCTTTTAACAGGGATTCAAAGTCTCCTAATAGGGACTCATATGTATTTCATGTATTTCATGTATTTCATAAGACTCCTAACAGATTCCATCCTCTCACAAGGAATTTTCATATTAGTACATCTTTTGTGGGCATCATTCCCACCAGGGTTTACTCTTTGATCAAGAGGTTCCCTAGCTAACATATCTTGTGTTATTGTGTAATTGTGTATGTTTATATTTATATGGTTGTTTCTTACATTGATTACATGGTTGAAATATGTTAATGGTGATAAAAGTTGTATTTATCAGATAATTGATTCACCCCCCCCACCCTCTCAGTTATCTTAGTGGACTTTACTTTCTAACAATTGGTATCAGAGCTCTATCTTTTCTGGACTGTATGCTGGTATTGTTGGCAAGTGGACTATACTAAAGTATATAACTATATCTAGTGTTGTCATTATGGCAACAAAGTCATATGAAGTTTTGGAGTCAGCACATATTGAAGAAGATCATAAATATGACTAAGTATGGAAGACTGAACAGATTGCAAAGCACCAGGTGATCAGAGAATCAACACATGTGCATATGAAAAAGTTATGACATTTTCCCTTGAAGATAAGCTTCTTAGTATGTATTCATGCTAATTCTAAGAGTGCATGATTATATGAGTCAATATGAGGAAGTTACAGTCAAATGAAGTAGCACAGACAGTAAGCGGCAAAATAGGACAGAGCATGAAGCCAACTGTTTGTATTCTGATTAGCACTTGTAATTTTGTTTTTTAAAGACTATGTGCCTATTGTATTTAGGTCATAGACATGTTAGTATGAATATATATAAACACGCTTAATCCAATTCATTTGGGAGCATTGTATGTAATAGGTTAAAGGGTCGACCTAGTAAATAATTTTGTATGCGCATATAAATAAGACATGCGCCCTTGTAATTTGGCATGGTATGAAAAAGAGAGATCAAATAAGAAGAGAAAAAGGATGGAAAGAGAAGATAGAATGTGGTAGAGATTTACAAGAGGCTAAAGCATCAGCACACTAAAGGAACTGATCATACAAGCAGTGTCACTACACCAGTTCACATTGCAGATATAGTGTGTATCTAATATCCAAAAGGTTGTAGCCTTCACCACTTGAGCAGTGAGCTCTAGGAAAGTGTGTCCCTACCCCTAACAGGGTTAATTGTAAGAGACTCCTAACAGGGTCTGACCCTTGACCGGGTCACTATACTAAAGCATTGTAAAGATCAACTCCTAATCGGGTTGCAAGATCTTCTAACAAGGATCATAAAACACTAGAGTACTTCTTAGTGGGTGTCAATTCCCACTGAGGTTTTTACCTATTTGGGTTTCCCCGTAATCATATTTTGTGTCATGTGTTATGAATGTTGATCTTATTTACATTGATGTTCATTTCAGTATCTAAGCAATTAAGTTAAGTTTCAAAGTATCAAAAAAAGTAATTAAGTACAGAACATTGATTCACCCCCCCCCCTCTCAGTGTTCCTAATCCTAACAATTGGTATCAGAGCTCTAGTCCTCTGAAGATAAGTTTAACCACTTGAGGAGATCATGGATAAGGCAGAAATGAAACATCTGAAAAAGAATCTTGAAGCAGCTCTTGAAGACCTTGATAGATCTGAAAAAGAAATTGAAGAACTAAAAGAAAAGGTTAGTGATTCTCATGCAGTCATTAAAAAAATGAGAAAAGATCTAAAAGATTGTTCCACAAGTGATTTGGGACAAATGGTCAAAAAGCTAAATGAGGAAAACACATCTCTAAAAGATCATATTGAAGAGTTGGATGAAAAACTACTCAACAATCAAGAAGCCTATGAAGAACAGGTCAAAGAGAACAAGCAGTTAGATGAAGAATTAAGACAAGCAAACATGAAAATCTTGGAGTTAGAGAACATCAAGAAATAAATGGAATCTGAATTAATTGAGGCAAAGAACCATATTGACAAATTACACGCAAGCAAGGATCTTATAGAGTCACAATTGTATGCACAGAAGATTAAAGGAGACACCAGCAATATTGGGTTCAATGAAGCAAAAAATCAAATCAATGACATGTGAGCAAGAAAGAAAGTATTAGAAGAATCTACAGAAGCTAAGAAGATAAGAAATCATACAGAAGTTGATACTGAACCACCCAAGGATGAGCACAAGTTGGTAAACAAGCATGGTCACTTAGCAAGAAATTGCAAAGAGATAAGACCTTTTAATGGGTATTATTATTCATGCAATAAGTTTGGTCATAGAGTTATGAATTATAGATCAAATCAAAGAAATCAGAATCAACAAAGTTAGAGAAGTCATCCTCAATAGAATTTAAGAAACTCTTAGAACATTATATGTCAGATATGCAATTATGTTGGTCACATAGCCAGACAGTGCAGTATGGTAACCCACATGAATGCACCGAGGAATATCAGGCCTCCAGTCATTTTTCACTCATCTAACAAGGTTGGACACATCTCTAGGTTCTGTAGAACTAGAGCACAAAGATAGGAAAACCCTAAAAAGTCAGAAACCTCAATATTAGAAGAAGCAGGAGAAGTCAAGTTTGTGCAAGCTTCATATGATGTGAGCTTGATTTGGAAGGACTAAAAGAAGGATAATGTTGATGAAATAGTTGAGGATGCATCCGCTATGGACGCACCTCCTATTTATGGTTAAATGACCTTCATGGTCATAGGGGGAGCTAGATTAGCTCTAGACCCCTGCGCGGCTAGTATACTCACTCTCAGAGTATGCGCCTTGGACTACAACTATTTGGAGACTATGTGATGTAGTATGCAAGAGCGCACCGCCTAATTGGTAACAGAATCAAAGAATGAAATTTACAGTTACATTCTGTACTTACGCGACAAGCATTAATGGTGGAAAAATTGCTTTATAGCCATCGAAGATTCAATATTCTCACATTGCATTCTAAGTTGAGCTATTGGAGAGCACAGAAGATCAAGCAGTTGAGTTGTGAAGCGTTAAAGTTGAATCTACCAGCAAAGAAGGAAGATTGATTGTTGTTAAGCCCTAATTCAGACACAACGATCCAGAAAACCTATGTAAAGTGATTAAATAAGTAAGTCATGGCTACACCAGTTGTCTTTGATGTTGTGAAAAGAAAATGATATGTTTTTAAAAAGCATCCATTCAAGTCCACCTTATATGACCTAGAAGGAGCCTTTTCTAGAACCCCAATGGGCATCATGCATGTAGAAGACATACGCGCATATGTATATTACAAAAAGGAGCCAGTTGGTTTAGACAAAATTAGGTCGCATCTTGAGACAATGATGAAACCTGATAAAACATTCATAGATGTGTTTGCGCACCTAGAATACCACCTTATTATTGAGTATGCTACAGGTCATGAACTATATGAGTCCAACTGGATTAAGATCTTGTTGAGCAGGATCCATGATGACCTATTTTGGATAGGTGAAGTACCAGTTAGAATCACATTCGACCTCATTCATGAAATGATAGGTTTATCCAAGACAGATGACATTCTTCTAGTTGGAAAGGATATCATTAAATTGGTTGAACAAGCCTACAAATCTCAGAGTGATAAGCGTGGGATGACAATCAAGCCAATTGAGGAGAAGGACATCAAATTGATGTCTATGATTCTTGGTTATAGATTTTAGCATGCTAACAGGGTCAATAGTGTGTCCGCAGCCACTATTCTTGCAGCCATCATGATAGTAAAGGAGAATGTAGAATTCAACTTGTGTGAGATCTTGCGCGCACAGTTGATGGATAACATAAGGGCAATCAAGCATGATAAGACCAAAATATTTAGGTTTGGGTCTTTGATAATCTATATGTACTTTCATATAGTTGGGAAGGTGTCATACTTATACTTGGATAAAAGTTTACCTACAATGCCTCAAATATCCCTTAAGGCATCAGTTGAGAGCACACTAAGAGACTTCATGGAGTTAGAGTTGAAAAATTTCAGGATAAAGATGAAAATGAGGTATAGGATACATGAAAGCATTGTTGAAAAGTACAAGGATAGTATTTGTTTTATGGTAGAAATTGACATTACTTGCATGCAAGCTGTTGATCCTAGAACCAAGTGGATTTATCCACTTGGCTATGAAGTAGAAGAGAAAGTCTTGGAAGCCTATGCACAAGTTTTACTATCAGTGCCCAAGGATCCTAATGAGCCTAGATGGGGAGCTTATGAAGAAAAGGCCAAACAAGTAGATGCAGTCCTAAATAGTGTTGCAACCAAGAGAAAAGCCACTAAAATTACATCTAAAATACTCAAGATCCATGGTGTGACCCAAGCAGACCTGGATAAAGCTAGAGAAGCAAAAATATCTATGTAGACTGAGAGCGCATCCTCTATGGAAGCTAAGACAGAGAAGACAGATGATCCCAAGATGAAGAAGGTAAAAACTAAGAAAATTGATGACAAAAACGAAGAAGAAATTAAAACAAATAATATCAGTCCTGCACCCACAGATACAGTTGATGTGGACTCCACTGAAGCATCTCCCAATATGCCTAAGAGGAAGAAGAAAACTGCCACAAGCCACCCTTCAGCCAGAGCCACAAGAAGCAGAAGCAAAAATGTACAACCACCTCCTGAGGTAGGATTCCTACCAAGTCTTCAACTATTAAGGACTAGAGTGGTAGAGGAAGGAAGGTTAGACCAGATATCTAAGTTCTATGAGAGATATCCTGAAATTGACAAGTTTGAGATCCATGAGATGCTGATCAAACATATGATCAAGTTCAAGAAGGCAGTTCTAGAACTAAAATTAGTGATTCCAAATAAATTTTGGGAAATTTTGGATTCCTTGAAAAGACAAGCAATAGAGGAAGACTTCAGAATCAGAGAGAAAATACTGGATGACAATCTATCATTATGTTCAATTGATGAGAAAACACTACTGCTAGGTTTAGTGAAGCCACACCTCAGAACTAAGATGAGGACATTGCACATAATGAACAAAGATTATGAGAAGATAACCAAGGAGACAGAACAAGCTTTTGAGAAATTATTCCTTGAACAGTGCATGCAACCTTCATCTGTGTCCATCACTCAAGAACCTGTTATGCAAGATAAACAAGATGAGGTCACAAAATCACCTATGACAAGTCCACAGGACTCAGTGCCCTCAATGACAGTGCCTGTAGTTGAAATAAAGTCTACACCTATGACCACAACTCAAGAAGACTAACACAATAATGATTGATAATGTCGAAATATCAATGGCGGCCACAGATAAAGACTTAGACAATTTTGAGTAAGTCTTTGTAAGTACACAAGAGGTAGAAATTCTATGCGGTGATATCTCACCTAAGCACCAAGAGGATGCATTAATAGAAGATATAACAGGTCAAGAAGAAGAAGAGGAGAAAGGAGGAGAAGAGGAGGTTTAAAAGGAAACAACAGATGAACCCTCGGTTGAAATGCCTATGGATATTAAGTCAGAAATGATGTACAACACACCCATCACTCCCATGCCTTCAACATCATTGTTGTCAAGCTTGACCCCTGACACTACAAGTTTGGACTCTTGGGGAGAAGAAGACCTGATCAAGATCAATGTCCTTGCTATGGAGAAGGCCAAGGAAAAACAAGTAATGAGGAATCCTCTATTTTTTGATTCAATAGACATCTTGAATAGTCTACTACCAGAAAAGAACAAGGTACACAAAGTGCACTCAGTGGAGGATGTTAGCAACATCCTAACAAGCTTCAAGGAAAACTTCTCCTGCCTAGAAGAATCACTGGCTAAGGTAGCAGAAGAGAAGTATCTTAAGAAGAGATTGGATGAGCTAACTAAAAACTTTACACTTGACCTCAACTCTTTAAAGTTTGTTCAAGCTTCACTAAAGGATTTTGCAACAAAAGGAAGGAAACTCATAGCAAACTGCATGAACCAAGACAAGCTGACTGTAGATCTCTATAAGAAAATTCAGGAGGCAGAGGCTATGATAGATCAAGTGATAAAATCAGTAGAAGATCCCACTATAGATGTAAACATGTGTAACAATGTCTACCAAGGACAAGTGGACAAAATAGAAAAGACAAAAAAAGAAATGTCCAAAATAAGGGCAAGACAAACACAGCTGAGAAATGCTCTTGCGCCTTCACTAGATGTCTTGAATCAAAATATTAAGGAGATCAATGCCACTATGGTGACATATGATCAAGGTCCATGCATAGAACTAGAGAAGATGGAAAAGATAACATATGTTTTGTGTGCCCATCTTCAGACTATAGACACACTGAAGAAATTTTGGCAAAATGAAATTGCTAATCTAAAGTTAGCATATCTAGATGTCTTCACTTTGCAAGTACTTGTGAATACATTTTTTTTTAGCACCTTTGTCATTAATGTTAAAGGGGGAGTATAGTATGTAGAAGGAAGAATATGGAGCCTTGTAAATAATGTAAAGTATACATAAGGGGAGATATAAGTTAGAGTATGTACTACAAAAAAAGTATACATAAGGGGATATATAAGTTAGAGTATGCACTACAAATATTTGTATAAGGATATAGTTAATAACTTCGCCATATTCCTTTGTTGCCATTAATGACAAAGGGGGAGATTGTTTGCAAGTTGACTATACTGAAGTATATGACTATAGCTAGTGTTGTCATTATGGCAACAAAGTCATATGAAGTGTTGGAGTCAGTGCATATTGAAGAAGATCAGAAATATGACTAAGTATGGAAGACTGGACAGATTGCAAAGCACCAAGTGATCAGACCATCAGCACACGTGCATATGATAGAGTTATGACATGCACCCTTATGTATTTATGCTAAGTCTAAGAGTGCATGATGATATGAGTTAGTATGAGGAAGTTACAGTCAGATGAAGTAGCACAGACAGTAAGCGGTAGAACAGGACAGAGCATGAAGCCGACTGTTTGTATTCTGATTAGCACTTGTAATTTTGTTTTGTAAAGGCTATGCGCCTATTTTATTTAGGTCATAGACATGTTAGTATGAATATATGTAAACACGATTGAGCCAATTTATTTGGAAGTGTTGTATGTAATAGGTTAAAGGGTCGACCTAGTAAATAATTTTGTATGCGCATATAAATAAGACATGCGCCCTTGTAATTTGGCATGGTACGAAAAAGAGAGATCAGATAAGCAGAGAAGAAGCATGCAAAGAGAAAATAGAATGTTGTAGAGATTTACAAGAGGCTAAAGCATCAGTACACCAAAGGAAATGATCATACAAGCAGTGTCACTACACTAGTTCACCTTGCAGATATAGTGTGTATCTGATATCCAGAAGGTTTTATTCTTCACCACTTGAGCAATGAGCTCTAGGATAGTGTGTCCCCACCCCTAATAGGGTTAATTGTAAAAGACTCCTAACAGGGTCCAACCCTTGACCAGGTCACTATACTAAAGTATTGTAAAGATCAACTCCTAACCGGGTTGCAAGATCTTCTAACAAGGATCATAAAACACTAGTGCAGTTCTTAGTGGGTGTCAATTCCCACTGGGGTTTTTACCTATTTGGGTTTCCCCGTAATCATATTTTGTGTCATGTGTTATGAATGCTTATCTTATTTACATTGATGTTCATTTCAATTTCTAAGAAATTAAGTTAAGTTTCAAAGTATCAGAAAAGGTAATTAAGTATAGAACACCGATTCACCCCCCCCCCCCCCCCCCCAGTGTTCCCAATCCTAACAAGTACTTCCTCTATGGGGGAGTATGTGTGTTTGACCTAAGTCATAAAGGACTCTTGTGAATGTAATTTCTGAAACAGTGTCTTTTGACATTGAGAGGTATTTGAATCAGATTGACATATTGATGCTTTATTGTCATTGATGTCAATGAGGGAGAAGAATACATGAAAAAGATCCATTGATTGGGATGAGAAGAATTGAATAGGAAAATGATGCAAGATTTGATTGATGAAGAGGAATTGAAAACATTTCAGAACAGTAGTGTTGCAAGTTGGTATTTATGGAACTTGGATGCTTTTTCATCTATGTTGCCATCAATGCCAATTGGGGATATTGTTAGGAATGAATGTTGAATATATCATATGGTGGAGTATTCAAAGCCATTCTGTAGTAGTTGCAATTGCATTCATGACTTTGATTGTCATTGATGTCAACACAGTGATCTTTTGGAGATTAGCAGAGAAGCAGATAGTGTTTGAAGTAGCACACGTGGAGTATTGCAGATCAAGCTATGCGGAGTTGAGGACTTACTCTATATTGTGTCCTGAGATTTTCGTCGAGAGCGCGTATGGAAATTTAATTATTCATGATAGTTATGTGTAATTTAGTGGAAGCAGTATTCAGGCAATGTTCCTAAGAAGCAGCTTATGGTAACTAGATGATATCTCCTAATTAGGGTAGAATCTAGGTATGAAAAATTGTACAATTGATGAAGACACTTTGGTGGTGACCTAGATGAGACAGTGTGGTCAGAGGTCACACATGTGAAGATTTATTGTATTTGGAAGCCGAAAGCTTTTATGTAATTATGAAAATATTATGTAACGTGTAAAGGTTTATATTTGTAATTGGTTAAGCCTTGTATGTCAACTCATTTTTAATTACTTAAGTGTGGTATAAAGGAAGGATTTTTTTCTTAATTGTATATATATATGAAAAAAGAGAGATTGTGTTGTAAGAGGATATGCGAATTGCAGAGATCTGGTATTGAGAACTGGTGAAGAAGTTGGTGCGGTTTGGCATAGGCAGAGGAGCAAGGATAAGTTGTTGAGATCAGTAATTTTTTGGTATTATTCTGTTGAGTAATACAAAGATTAATTGGACAGTGTGTTCAGTGATCTTTCCCTTGAAGTTGTTTGGACAGTGGGTCCTTCTGTCTTCCATAACTCTTAACCGCGTTAAAATCTTTTAACAGGGATTCAAAGTCTCCTAATAGGGACTCATATGAACTGAATGTATTTCATAAGACTCCTAACAGATTCCATCCTCTTACAAGGAATTTTCATATTAGTACATCTTTTGTGGGCATCATTCCCATCGGGGTTTACTCTCTGATCAATAGGTTCCCTAGTTAACATATCTTATGTTATTGTGTCATTGTGTATGTTTATCTTTATATGGTTGTTGCTTACATTGATTACATGGTTGAAATCTGTTAATGGTGATAAAAGTTGTATTTATCAAATAACTGATTCACCCCCCTCCCCTCTCAATTATCTTGGTGGACTTTACTTTCTAACAATTGGTATCAGAGCTCTATCTTTCCTACACTGTATGCTGGTACTTCCTCTATGGGGGAGTATGTGTGTTTGAGCTGAGTCATAAAGGACTGTCTACTTCTCTGCTAATCTCTAGTAGATCACTGTGTTGACATCAATGACAATCACAGTTATGAATGCAATTGCAACTGCTACAGAATGGCTTAGAATACTCCCCCATATGATATAATTAGCATTCACACTTGAGTTGGTCTAAAAAGTAAATTACATACATATTTCATGTGTTAGGACGTACTTGACATCTCTAAACTAAATTTACTATACTTTGTTGATATATTGAAGCATATGATGGATTTTATTTTGTTTATTTATTAATAAGACTTTGATTATATACTTTGACATGGTTCAATGATTTTATATATATTTTGATGATTCGATGGTTTTAATATATAGTTATGTATGCTCTTAAACATATGGTTTTATATGTATGTTCTTATGTATGCTTTGATGGTTCAATTATTTTTATATGTAGTTATATAAATTCTTTTATGTTTGTTAAAGTGAACGTGCTAAATAGATGATATTAAGTCATCAAAAAGTGCTAAATGTTTGTCATAAAAAATTGCTATAACAATTTAACAATCATAAAAGAAAATTATGTAACTATATATAAAAATTATTGAACCATCAAAGCATACATAAGAACATACATATAAAACCATATGTATAAGAGCTTACATAACTATATATTAAAACTGTTGAATCATCAAAACATACATAAAATCATTGAACCATGTCAAAGTATATAATCAAAGTCTTATTAATAAATAAACAAAATAAAATCCATCATATGCTTCAATATATCAACAAAGTATAGTCAATTTAATTTAGAGATGTCAAGTACGTCCTAACACATGAAATACGTATGTAATTTAATTTTTAAACCAACTGAAGTGGTTTAGACCTCTCATGGAGAACATGTAATATTCTCTCAAGATCCTCACTATCTAGTCTCCACTTACGACGTCCACGTTGAGATTTAACTGGATGGAGACAAAGGGAGGTGGTAACTACTAGGTGGCTATATTGAAACACCTTATTGTCTGGTTGGTAATCAACAAAGTGAATACCATGTTCAATTACTTTGATTTTCTTGAAATGTGTTCCCTCTAAAACAACTGAACTTGCAGATCACAAATTTTAACAATATAAATTTAAATAAAACAATTTAAATTAAAAATTTGTTAAAACTTTGAAATTGTATATTTACAAAATGAAAAATATATTGACATGTAATGAAAACCTATGGGGAACAACATTTCATTGTTTTCTTAAGAATCAATTAGCTTCATCCTCTTTGCAGTACAGCGCAATAAATAGTAACTAACTCCTACATTTCTAGGCTCAGCAATCACTACAAAGACATCTCTTGCACAACAAATTTATATACATGTGAGATCCTAAAATTGATTTAGTTCAATCTATAATCTATATATATATACATGAAACTCAATGCCATATAATGTGAAACTTGATTTATTATACTTACCAATTTGACCAACCCTGAAATATGATCGTAATCAGTAGAAATCAAAGGAACATCATCAAAGTTTTCATCTTCATCTCTATCAAATGTATCAGTAACAACTAGTGGCACCAGATTTCAGGCACCTACATATCCACGTTCCTGATTGATGCATTCCTCATCTTTGTCAACAATGCAGTGACAACAAAAGCATGAGTAGTTCCTAGTGATCAACGTCAAATTGCGACAATTTGTACTGATAACTAAATGCAAAGATCATGTATTTTCTATCCTCTTGCAACCATGCATAATTTTTCTATCCACACCTAAACACATGCATATATAATATGAATTTCATTTTATAAATTTGAATAAAGAATGTAAAATTTAAACAAGAATATATATATATATATATATATATATATATATGTATATATATATATATATATATATATGTATATATATATATATATATATGTATATATATATATATATGTATATATATATATATATATATGTATATATATATATATATATATATGTATATATATATATATATATATATATATATATATATATATATATGTGTGTGTGTGTGTGTGTGTGTGTGTGTGTGTGTGTATATATATATATATATGTATGTATGTATCACACATGCATAATTTAGAAATACGTGCATACCTTTTATCTCCCAAAATTCTCTATGTGGTACCGCTTGAGTCATTCTTGATGATGTGTCATCCTTGTTTGATGTGAAATGTGTCCTACACCATTCAACAAAATCATGTGCATTTTTTATATGAACTCCCTTATAATTCATTTGATACTTTCATAGAGCACATTTGATGAAAGCTCCAACACCATCATGTTCACCTTTTACATGTCCACTCTCAAAGAAACTCCAGACATGTGGTATGTTTTCATTATGATGATATCTAAATAGTGCATAAAATGGTCTGGATGATTTGAATTGTGCAGCACATCCATCTCACCAAACATTATGTTTATCAATTTTTATGTGTCTTTCTTTACAATTTGCAAAAAATATCTTGAAGTAGTGTTCTACATAATGAACGTTGTACTCTTTATTATCACCTATATAAAAATGATATTCCTTCTTGATGTCGCGTGCTTCAAATGTGCTCTGAATACCATCCAAATCTAACTATGCATGTCGATAACACACATGTACCATAATAGTAATCTGCTCTAAAAAATAGTATTCAGATTGAACCGCCTTTTGATGAACAAAGGAATAGTTTTCTGTGAAATCAACAACTGGTAGAATAGTTCCAAGTGGGAAATTGTCTCTCAGTGTTTGTAATTGTTGTGGTTGCCACTTTGCAAAAAAAGAATGATGAATGTAGGGTTGAATCAATTTTTTAAATTTGTCCATAAATGCTCCAACAGTTAATTCCTCTTCAACGTATTCTAACCTTTTGGATTATTTCCCAAATTTTGTTTTATTCTTTACATATTTGTAACTCTTTCAATTTACCATATTTGCTACTTCAATGTTTTTATTTTTCAAAGGAAAAAGAGTCAAATCGGCACATGTTTCACATATTCCTTTTATGCAATTTATTTGACTAGCTGCATCATCTCTTTTGTCACATAAAATGTATGAGATGAACTCACTTCATCTAGTAGGAGGAGCATATTCAAAACCATAAGTGTTGTCTACAAAATTTTCAAAATTTTGATAGTGGAGATCAAATTCAATATGATAACGACAACAAGTTTCAAACACTTTGTTTGTTCAAACATAATATGGTTTCAATCTTTCAAACAATGTTTGCCCAATCTTTATATTAGGATTTGAACTACAAAACGACACATACAGTTCATGTTGTGTTGTGTCCAACCAATGTTTTGTATGATGTTCATATTGATTAGCTACAATTCTATGTCTGATAACATCTCTATTGTTTGATGAAGGACAGGTATTATCATTCCAAAATAATGTGACCAAATTCTTAATCCTATCAAAATGAGGAGCTCTACACATGATTGCCCAATTTTATTCCAATGTTCTATCATCCAAACTCATTCTCCTCTTAACATATCGTCATATTATTTTCCTACTAAAACCAATCTGAGATGAAACTAAAGGTATTTGTCTATTTCGGGGCATAGTATCACCTACAATGGATGTCAACATAACTCTTCTTGTAATGGTCTTATCTTTAGTTCAAGATCGCTTCCCTACCTGGTTAAAACCTTTCCTAAGATTTTTAATCATATCAGTTTGCATGTCAACAATTCTTCTCTTCTTTGATGTTGTGTCATGTGAAAAATGCACAATTTACCATCGATTCCCCAAAGGAAGTGTGCTACCACTGGTTAAGAGTCTCTCAGTCGAGAATTCATTAAAATAAAACCAAGAGGAATAATTGCACAACAATACGGTCAATTAATACAACCTAAACCAAATGACTCAATGGTACAATCAAAGCTCAATAAATGCACATCATTTCCAACTCTACCTTGTTTCAACTGCCACTACTATCATTGGCATTGTCACCAAGGAAACCTCTGCAATTCATGCCCCTAAGAATCCAAATGAGGGAATCATAATCAAGTCTCTTAATTACCACACACATAATTAAATTACAAATCAATTCCAATTGCACCACGCACCCCATCCAAGCATCAATGACACATTCTAGGAAAAAAAACATGCAATTGCCCCAATCTCTTGGGTCTAGAAGCTTGTCCAATTCCAACCACCAAAATTGAGCAACTTTCCACCCACATGAGACAATTTTCTAAGAACAAAAGTTCAAACTAATATCCTATCGAATAAATAATAAACTGAAATATTTTAAAAATTTAAAATATGATATAATATAATGTAAGTTTAATTAAGTTTCAATGGCCAAAAGGCATGAAATAAAGAGTTGTGACTATTCAAGGATTAAAGGTATAAATGAAGGAAACAATGGAGCATATGGATGAAGGATTAAAGGTATAAATGGAAGAAACAATGGATCATATGGATGAAGGATTAATAGAAAAAAATGAAAAGAAAATAAGTGACTATTTCAAAGAGAAAAAATTATGAAAGGTTGTACTCTATCAAAGGAAGGAAGTTGTGAAAGGTTGTGATGTTGGATAAGGGAAAACATGATGAAGAGGTGTGACTTATCCTTCACTTTCAAAGATATAAAGTGAAGAAGGTTTCACTTGAGGACATGCAATCAAAGATCAAATTGAAAAATGGTTTAGTGTTCTCAAAAGGCAGAAATGGAGGGGTGATGACTCGATTCTTATGAAAGGTGGTGACCCTTTCACCCATAAAGTATAAAAGATAAATCATTCTAAACAGTGATATCAGCCATTGATACATCAAATTAGCAATCATTCAATCATTACTCAATAATCCATCAAAAGTAATAATCAAGTATCAAATCAAGAAAATAATCAACCAAAAATCATCATCATAAATTATCAATCATTTGACCAATCAACAATATAGACATCCATCATTTCAACATCAACTATTCAAGCATCAACCACTCTACCATCCAATCAATCAATAAGATATTAATCATTCAGTCATCAATTCCTTCAAGCATTTCTAAGCGTGAACTCATCAATCCTTCAAGAAATGACAACCAAGATAAATTAAGAAATCAACAATACTGTAGAAAACTCCTTGAGCACTTATTCTTGGATATGAGGAAGTGTATTAGAAACAAGAAGAATGTCCCCCCTTCCAATTCCATGGGAGATAAGAGAATGACTCCCCTCTCATGCTCTTATCAAGTATGTCACCTAGAAATGGAATTCACGATCAACCTTCCATGTATTTGGGATATTAGGTGGAATGGATGACCATCTGTCTATTCTCTTTCTCTTGATCCAAGAGGATGGACCCCCCCTCCTAGGCGGAAAAGGAGTTGTAAGGATAGTCCCCCTACTCTCAAAAATATTGAGGATGACACACCTTAATATTCTTGCTTGGAAGTATTTCTAAAACCTTCATAATATAATTTTCTATGAGGAATATGTTATGATGTATTGATCCTAATATTAAGCATGATGTGATTTATTGATCTAGTATCCAGGCCCTCTGTCAAGACAATCCTAAGGAGAGAATCAAGATAAATTCTACCTTATGAATTAATTCTTAGAATTATAAGTTAAATATTATAATGATATGTCTTTAGTTTTTATTAAATTATATTTTTAAGTATATCAAAATTCTCATCTTATGTTGGAATTATTGCTTTAAGACAAAATTTAGGAATATCTCATTATGGGATATTGCAATCAGTATTAGAGCTTTGATCCTTCAAGCCTAAGGACTTTTTTTAAAAATAAGTATATGCAATTAAGCCAAAGAGCTCAAAAATTCTTGGTAAGAGAAAGGAGAAAACTAGAAGCGAGTTGAGGTAATCAAATGGGTGATCTTGAAGAAAATTGATCAAATGAATTGAAGGTCATTAGGGAGCAACAAGAAAAATCAACAATTATACTTTACTCACACAAATTCTTGTATGAAATACATCAACTCATCTCTTTGAATTATATAACCTTAAACATATACTTCCTTTTGTCTCTTGGCATACTTCTCTAATTAACACATTTATTCTTCTTCAGAGATCTCATCAATCGCAAGTTGTCTGCAAACAAATTTTCACCTTTCACAAAATTGTTTTGAATATTTGCAACCATGCTTAATAATTATTCTCCTTGCTATGAAAAATTAAAATTCACTTTCTCTATTGTTTCAACACGCTTGCTTATCCAATTCTTCTTCATATGCTTCTTTCTTACATTCTCACACTTTATCTTTTCATAGGGTGGGATTCAACACAATTATTATTTTCAATTATCTTCATTTTCTTATTATTATTTTCAATTATCTTCATTTTCTTATCTTATTATTTTCAATTATCTTCATTTTCTTATTAACTAGTAATTATGATATCTACAACTTATTTTCCTCTATTTTTTTCACTAGAAGTATCTCCTATTGCAAGCTTCACTTGTCTCACTGCAACACCTATTTAAATGGCTATCATGAGATGAAGAGCCACATACCATAGCCATCTATAACTCTTATCAAGGTCAACATTATCTTCATAGACATCTAATATGGGAGCATAATAATCAAAGAGTCGCATCTTTTATTGAGCACTTACATGCACATTGTCATTATTATTATCATCATCATTAATGAACCCATTAGATTGCTCATAAGTGCAAATATGATCATCAATATCTACATAGTTATCACAAGGTGTAAATCATCCTTCTCATTTTCATTCGACATATATCACCAAGATTGGATCAGTTTGAATGAGGTTTTAAAGGTTTCAAAGAATTTTATCCAAGGATTATGATATGTTGTAGTTTTTTATGTGTTTGTTCAAACCCTAAAAAACCCTAGACTTTCTTATCAAGAAGGCACAAAAAGTAGGCAAGAGGTGAATAGTGATCCTTGAAAGTTCTAAACAAATCATAGAAAAACAATGACAAGTAAAAGATAAGATCCAAGGATTACCTAGATTGGGCAAGCATGATTATTAAGCAGTTGCATTATATGATCACTAATTTTCCCCTTAACAGACATTTCTATGTGTCTTCCTATTTGTTATATGAGGCTTGTACATTACAATGGCCAAGACTCAAGCACATTGAGTAATTTAACAAGAATATGCAAATCAATGACTACTGCCTAGCTTTACAATTGAATATGACCTTTGAAAAGTTCAAAAAGGTTAATGACATTTTCACCATGAGATTGGCTTTGGAATTGCAAGGAGACATGGGCCAGAGACTCTCACCAACAAACGTTCAATCAATTAATCAATATTGTAGCCATTCTATCCAATTCTCAAGGTTCACTTTACATTAGTATTGTAGGTTGTGTTGCACTCCCTAACAAGTTGTCCAGGTATGTCAAAGATAAACATGTCTTGATAAAAGTGTATCGACAGATATGCAAAGTTAATAAAAGATGTAGCAAGAGGAAAAAGGAAAGGATCTCATTCCCAATTGAACTTGGGTTTTATGAGTGGCAATCACAATATAATGCCTTAAATTTGGAAAAGGGTAATGTCAAAATCTAAAATGTCTCCTTATATTGATTATTGTTTTCCTTTTTATAGCAAGGATGAGTATAACTTATTATTGCCATCATCATTTCACCACACTAAGAATATTATTGGGTCGATTGCTCGGATGACTATGAGGTGAGAAAAAAAGATTGGATGAGGATATCTCTAAGGCAAACTGTCACTTTTAGGCTCGAGTGGAATATAAGAGTATTGGATGATGAGTCGAACTTGGTAGACCTAGAGTACACATCGAATGTGCGAACACAGCCACTAGCCCAATTGATTGGAGCCAACTGGATTTTAAAACCCTCCACACCAAAATAGTTGTTGTCGTAACAAGGACTAAAATTGGCTAGTGAAGCAAATGGTGGGAACTTCTCAAACTCTACCTCGCAAAGAAAAGGACATAGAAGAATGGCTACAAATTCAGCAATGGGTACCCTTTTTGTGCCTCCTCCCATCACTTAACAAACCGATACCCAAGGGCAAATAGAGATAAGGAAAGGCCACCCCAAAAGGGAACAACTCCAGAAAAGGCCAGAGAAGAAGGTCTGTTGTTGAACATTGATAGTCTAAAGGAGTGGAGGAAAGCACAGATTTAGGAGAAAGAGAAAATGATAGGAACATAGATAAGGGGAAAAGCCATAGAGCAAGATGACGACATTGAGATCTTAAAAGTAAATCTTTCAGGAGATGCACAAAGGCCCAAGGAATATCAAAACTCCTATAGTATAGAGAGCTTGCATGCGATGTATGATGAACTCATCTAAACAAAGAATAATCTTACTTCTGAGATTGAGAACTTGAAGCAAGAAGAAAAATCCTTACACCAAATTGAAACAAAACTCAGAGGGATCTCAAAAATGGGTATAGATAAAGCACCTCCAGGATGTATAGTCCCAAATGCTAGGGATATACAATGCATCACTTGGAAAGAGAGTATCACATGGAAGATCACCATTCTGCAACAAAATGTAAAAGAGCAAGGAAAGCTACTGAACGAATGTGAGCGCCTAATAAAGATATCAGGTGCCAACCACAACAAAACAACGGTGCAGACTGATGAATCGGAAGTCGAATTTCAAAACAACATAGATGCCAAGCCAATTTTAGTGAAGAAAACATGAGTAAATTGGCAAGGATCGACTCTGTCATGTCTGGTATGTCGGTCACTCAAAGACCACTGTCAAAAACATCAATATGCAAGGAAACAAATGTTCAAGGGTTACAAGGCCAAGTTAGCAACTTAACAACAGCAATACCAATCGGTGCAATCAATCAAAGATCAACAACAAACATCTTAAGAGCTTTGACTCTTCATTTCTCTATATTATTTTTTGTGATTACTTTGTAACGATATTTTTGTTTAACTGATTCTATTTTGTTACAAAGAACTTTAAACGGTTAATGTGACATAGTTATAAATATGTAATCTACTAACAGTGGAAGGAGTCCGAAGTTTTGATAGTGGTGACATTGTAATGTAAAGTGCAATTGATTCTAAAGATTAAAAACAAATTGCGGGGCAAATTATTTGAGACTTTCTTTGTTTGTGTGCAATAGAATTGTGATGTTTGCATTCAGCCTAAACTAGTGAGCTTTTTGATATCGCTCTCTTAAATCCATGTAGACTTTCTAACATCTTAAGATTTTATCCCAACCTTGACAGCTTGTTAAGAGTCAATTACCATTTTAAGAAAGGTTAAATGGTCTATATGCGTCTAACATTGCATTTGCTTTAAAAGTTGAAACAGTTTTTCTTAAATAAGATTCTTCACATCTATAACATAATGTTGTTAGTTGTCTTTCTACTTTCTAGTCAAAAGTATATGCATTTCAAAATTCTTAAAAATATTTGACAAAGATAGTAGTTCTTTTGCAATTGTTTATTTATGAAAT
Organism: Chamaecyparis obtusa; assembly: GCA_027943335.1. Lineage (NCBI taxonomy): Eukaryota > Viridiplantae > Streptophyta > Pinopsida > Cupressales > Cupressaceae > Chamaecyparis > Chamaecyparis obtusa. The sequence goes on along the minus strand of BSBK01006680.1, from coordinate 144,454 downwards.
TTATTAAAACAAACTATACTACTCTCTTATGGCTGGACTTCAGAGACCATCATCAACAAGAAAGTTTGTTAAATTTAAGTCATAGATATTACACCCAAACATCATCATCATTGTGACAGATTATGACATAAGCATACATATGTTTTTATTTAGAGTCTTGAGTTAGTCGCTTCTAGATTTTGACTATGTCAGCATTTTTTTCCATCAACATTTTGGATCATACTCAATGATCCATCATCAAGATCAAACCCAGAGAAGAGAGAGAGAGAAAGAATGTAGCAGATCAAGGAGACAAAAAAAAAAAAGAGGGGATGTAATTTCCCCATTTTCATGAGCATCAAAGTTTGAGGGATTAGCCTATTAATTTGTCCCTCGTAGGCTAATCATTGTGGATAGAGGATCTCCTAAGGCAGAGATTTGGTTAATAGAGGTTCTTGTCTTCTCCTAAATGTAGTATGTTCCAGCTTGGTCTTCGTTTGGTTTAGATTGGACTTCGTTTGGGCTCTGTTTGTCATATTTACTACTAATAGTGAGTGGTTGATCGAGGAGGGCCCTTTCTATTTTTAGTAAGGTTGTCATATGGATAGGGGATGCAATTGTTGACTTCCTAATTCAGACGATTTGTCAAATTAATGAGTGTTTAATGAGATATTACTATTTTAATGGTCTTTATTGATGTTTAATTATTTGAGCTATATTATAAATTTATGAATTAATTTTATAGTAAAATGGGGGCCATATTGAGGATAATGAGTAATTAATACTCATTGATTAAAATTGTGCTTTATTAATGATATATTCAAGTCTAATTCATTAATATAAAATATATCAAAATCATTAAAGAGCCCTGCTAATGAAGATTCATGGGGAAAGATCATAAAAGAGCCTTGGAGAGAAATGAAAAGGCATTCTATTGAGCATTTGATTTTTGTGAATTGGTGAAATGTGGAAGCCAAGGGTTTTTAGATTTCTGATCATGTAGAATTGGGAATTCTACCAAGGTTTTTCACTTTGAGTAGGTGAAAGACCCAGTGGATTGTGCACTGAAGAATGGCTTCATACAAGAGTCAACATTGAGCTTCAATTGGTTGAATTTGGTGTAGGTTTGTTTCATAAATTGTGAAGTATATCAGCATATATTAATAATTGGTACCCCGAAATAGAAGTCGTGGTTTAGAGTTGTTTGTGCTTCATTTATAACAGATGTACCCTTATCTTGCCAACCGTGTGAAATTCAGAGAAATTGTGGGGAACATCTTGGTATGTGTGTTGCTCGTAATAGCCATTGATTTTTAGCAAGAAAACATTAAGTCTAAATCTAGGCATACCATATACAGCCACACACATGTTCTCCAGGGTTTGGCGTGAGTTTCTAGCAAACATCAATTGGGGTTTCTTAATCCAATTTGCATTCAAAACTGATCTGAGGGATTTATCAATTCTCAAGTCTCACATGTGGAGCCAAGTTTTTACCACTTATATATATATATATATATATATATATATATATATATATATATATATATATATATATATATATATATATATATATATATATATATATATATATATATATAATTTAATAAGGCATTTCATATGCATTACAAATAGTTTACATGCCAAGTGGTTGGCAATATGTTTTGTGTGATACATTGAATATCGTCATCATGTAATGAATGCAAACTGTTTGGTTTAATGTCTATGTCTCTTGTTCAATGATTCCAGAGTTTATATGTTGCCAATATGTTTTTATGACAACATGTTGAAGTAGTGATTTTAATTAAGCATGACAATGGTTTGACAAAATGCACATGACACAAAACTAAAGATTTAAGAGCAAAATTGCAAGGGATATTACAGTATTTAAGGTTAGAACCAGCAGGGGTTCTTACAATGGTATCATACTGGTTTCCTATCATCTTGTTGGGGGTGGTCATTGAGCTCACATGTTTGATTTTGAGTGAACAACACTCTTGCAGTTGTTTCAGTTATGGAAAAATGTAGGAAATCAATTAAACAGGGAAACCAATTGCATAGTATGATTATTTCTAGGAAGCAGACAAATGTCTAATGAAAAAATTGGAGAAGATTAAGCAAAATAAAAAAAGAATGGATGAATTGCTTTCAAAACCAACAACTATAGACAATTTAATACGGTATATGACATCCATTTTTAAGGGGTCTACATCACAAAATAAAAAGGAAGATAATCAAGAGATCTCTACAGGTGGGACATCAAAAAATCTTTACAATGAACTTTCAGCAACTAGTGATCGGCATGTAACTAATCCCCTAGAGATTAAAAAGAAGACATACATTAAGGGAGATGTTGGGCACAAAACACTTTATGATGACTTCCAGATTAGGGAGCAGTTGGTGATGTTCAAAGATAAACCAATTGCATTTAATTAGCCACATGAAGATAAAGTTTCTTGTAATGTTATTCATACTTCTAAAACTCTAATGGAGGCCCAAGATCAGAAGGTGAGTTGGGCAACTGACTCACCTACTAGCGAAACTAGCACTGGCTATAAACCCAAAAAAACAAAGTAATGACTCCAACCATAACAGATGTAGTGGGATATGGGTGATCTTTGCCTCCCTATCGTAACGATGACCTAACGATAGTCTTTATATCGAAAAGGAAATACTAGACCCTAGGGCAAAAGATCGGAGGCCATGTATGGATGCAAGAGAACGAAAGAGAGACTTGTATACCGAACGGAAGAATCGATCGCCTATAAATAGTAGGGGGCGAATCGAACCACCATAAAAACTCAGATGTAATGCCAGGAACTGAACATTAATGGTCAAATAGCCATAGCTATTGAGCACTGTGATGTTGCTCGACAGATGTTGGATGAGCACGATGATAGTGGGCTTTCCCTTGTTGAGACTCATTCACTACGAGACGTTGTTAGGATAATGAAACATAATTACTTGTGGTTAATAGCTGACAAGGACTGACTTCTCAAGTGGGGTTGCACTTGTTATGATGCGTTGATAGGAAAGGAAAAGGAGGTAGTTGAGCTCACTCATGAGCTGGAGGTGACTATAGACATATTGAAGAGCACCCGGCTGGCTCTTCAAGAGTCGCAATTACAATTAGATGAGGTTATTGTGGAGTTGAGTTGAGTACAATCTTCACTAGCTATAGATTCAGATTAGCTTTCTACAGTGGCAGTTGGTGATGAGTTGATATCCACGGGTTGTAGTGAGGATGTGGCTACATCAATCACTGATTTAGGTGTAGTAGACTAAGCTAGGATGAGTACCTTTGTTGAGAGTTGTAGAGAGCCTCTTGTTGTATCAGGGTCTCTAGTGGTCAACATGTCATCGGATGATGCAGGATAGATTATTGAGAGCCCTTGTGTGGTAGTGGTGGAATCCCTAGAGAGTTGTGTGTTGATAGTCGTCTCTACTCCATCTTCACAGGGGGTTGGTACAGTGTCATCTAGTTGGGAGTATGGCTCTCATGTCGATTTGTTTCCCTCTTCCAAAAGAAAGTTTGTTGCCTCATCTCATGCAGTTGATGGTGATAGACAACTTGTGTCACAAGGTCCATGTGATCAACTGCAAGTTTCAAAGGATAGGGTTGACTCTGCATCATATCATTATTATTGCATAGATACGTTTATTGTGTACCTTCTTGAGAGTCTAAAGTAGCAGGAGGGACCATTTGGAGTCAATGAAGGTACTCTCATATGACGTTCTCGCAGGATTCAGTAGTTGGTGGGAGGGGTTGTAGATACTATGAATACAATGCTTCCTCACAGAGATTTCGTGGTTGGGTTTGCAGAGAGGGTTACCAGAGACCCTACCCAACCAATTGTTCGAGGTCAGAGGTTGGAACCAACTCCTAATTTCGAGTTGTTAGTGATGAGCCCTTGATCGATATCGAAGCATTTTATCATAACTATACAATGAGTGATCATCATTTTTCTTTTGATTCGCACGTAGAGGACTTAGTTATGTGTCGATGTGGATTGGCTCTAGGATTATACCATCCTTTATGGGATGGGTATATGTCATCGTTAGTTGATGGAGTTAGTAGCTGCAAATTGGTGGGAGTCTACTTGCAGAGTCAGTAGTAAATCTATGGCAATTTAGCAGAGGATAGATATTGTGGTGGTGGCACAGGCACCTTTGGGAGTTCCTATCTTCATAGTACAATTGGATTTCACACCCGTGTGGGATTGGTAGAGTGTAGAGGGAGTTTTGGTGTAGCAGATGCTTTCAAATATCCCTACCTCTTTACGATGGATGGATGTGCGTTTCATTTTTACTAGGATCCAAGTGGTGATAGGGTTAACACTATAGGTTGGATGGGTCCCATTGGATGGCTTCACCATTGCCAGTATGGTGACAGTGTGATTAGATTAGTGTAGCAGAGGTCTAAGATTATTCTTCTGAGCAAGCTTTTATTCAAGATTTGGGACCCAAGCATATTTAGTTGGACTCTCCAGTTTGTCGTGGGATCCTTTGTTTGCATCAAGGTTCCATTTTGGGTTCGTTAGGGAGTATTGTAGTGGGTACATGACTTGGATTACTTGCAGTTTCACTTTCAACCCTCATATAAATGTTTTATTTTAGATGCATAGTTTCAGTATATAAAGATTGGACAGATAGATTATTGTTCATTTTTGTGCAATTGTGGTTATTCTAATGCTTCAGCAATGTGGGACATTTCACAGTTTTCATTTGGACCTCCGATGTTGTGGAAGTTTCTTTGCGGTCATGATTGCTTGAGGACAAGCAATCTTAGGGAGGGCGGATTGTAATGTCCCCATTTTCATGAGCACCACAGTTTGAGGGATTGGACTATTATTCTATCCCTCATAGGCTAATTATTGTGGATGGAGGGTCTCCAGAGGCTTGGTTAATGGAGTTTCTTGTCTTCTCCTAAATTGAATATGGTCTAGCTTGGTCTTTGTTTGGCTCGAATTGGACTTCATTCCGGCTTTGTTTGTCATACTTACATTTAATTGTAAGTCAAAGGTTGTTCGAGAAGGGCCCTTTCTATTTTTAGTAAGCTAGTCCTATGGACAGAGGATGCAATGGTTGACTTTCAAGTTCAAACAATTTGTCAAATTAATGAGTATTTAATGGGATAGTACTATTTTAATGGTCTTTATTGATGTTTGATTATTTGAGTTATATTATAAAGTTATGAGTTAACTTTATAATAAAATGGGGCCATGTTGAGGATAATAAATAATTAATACTCATTGATTATAAGTATGTTTTATTAATGATATTAAAGTCTAACTCATTATTATAAAATATATCAAAATCATTAAAGAGCCCTGCTAATGAAGATTCATGGGGAAAGATTATAAAAGAGCCTTGGAGAGAAATGAAAAAGGCATTCTATTGTACATTTGATTTTGTGAATTGGTGAATTGTGGAAGCCAAGGGTTTTCATATTTCTGATCTTGTAGAATTGGGAATTCTACCAAGGTTTTGCACTTTGAATTGGTGAAAAACTTAGTGAATTGTGCACTGAAGAATGGCTTCATACAGGAGTCATCATTGAGATTCAATTGGTTGAGTTTGGTGTCAGTTTGTTTTAGAAATTATGAAGTATATCAGCAGATATTAATAATAGAAGTTGTGGTTTAGAGTTGTTTGTGCTTAATTTATAACAGTCGTACACTTATCTTGCCAGCCTTGTGAAATTGGAGTGGGTTGTGTTTGAAAAATCAGAGAAATTGTGGGGAACATCTTGGTATGAGTGTTGCTAGTAATAGCCGTTGATTTTTAGCAAGAAAACATTAAATTTGAATCTAGTCATACCATATACAACCACACACGTGAATCTAGTCATACGATATACAACCATACACATGAGTTTCTAGCAAACAATCGATTGGGGTTTCTTAAACCCATTTGCATTCAGAACTGATATGCAGTGTGTTACGAGGGATTTATCACTTCTCAGGTCTCACATGTGGAGCCAAGCTTTTACCAATTGCATTCCTATATACACATTTCAGAATTTTGGCAAGGCATTTCATATGCATTGAAAATAGCTTACATGTCGAGTGTTCGACAATATGTTTTGTGTGATACATTGAATATCATCATCATGTAATGAATGCCAACTGTTTGGTTTAATGTATCTCGTGTTCAACAATTTCAAACCTTATATATGTTGCCAATATGTTTTTATGACATGTTGAAGTAATGTTTTTAATTAAGCATGACAACTGTTTGACAAAATGCATGACACAAAATTGAAGATTTAAGAGCAAAATAGCGAGGGATATTACAGTATTTAAGGTTAGAACCAGCAAGGGGAGGGGAAGTGAGGAGGGGAAGGGGGCAAGAGGATCAAGGAGAGGGAAGTCAAAAGAAAGCTAAAAACATAAAAGAAAAACAAAAAATAAGAAAAAAAAGTGTGCATGTGTGTGTGTCTGTACATGCGTGTGTGTGTGTGTGTGTGTGTGTGTGTGTGTGCACGCGTGAGGTGTGCTAACTCGAGGTCAATCTTGGTCACAAATCCTGAAAGCTCTAGTAGCTAGAGTTTTGAGGAATCCAGATTTTTGGGCAAGGTGATGATAAGAGGAGGCATGGAGGTAAAGATAGGTTTGAGTGGATTTGCAGGAGACTTGCCTGGTTAAGGAGCCATCAAGGTTCTTGATGGGGAGAATGTCTAGGAACGGGAGTTGGTTATCAACTTCAATTTCTTTGGTGAAGGAGATGTGGGAGGATAAGTTGTTTAAGAGGGAGTGGAATTCTTCAAGTTTTTCACAACCATGGGGCCAACTAATGTTGGTGTCATCGACATAATTTCCACTACTGGTATCATCAATGCAAATAGTGGTATCATTTGCATTGACTTAAAGTCTTATCAATGCAAATAGTGGTATCATCATAACGTTAATTAAGGTATGAGCACTCGTAATACTTTAGAAGATGCCTACTGGACTTCAGACTTCAATTTAAATTCAATAGGTACTGCACTCAGACATCATTGTCAGCATGAGCAATTCAAATAAGCGTACATTATTTATATTTGTAGTCCTTCCCATGCAAAAACCCGTACCATCATAAGCTTTCAACTATGTTACTAAGGCAACAAACACTCATAACATTCGATTAACATATGACCAATGTGTCAAAATTTAAAAATGTAAATCATATCATGCAACATTTGGCATGCACTAGCTGGAAAGGCTAATAAGCTTGGCTAGAGGCTAGAGGCCATATCAAGGATGGATAGAAATCACTTGGCCAGGGTAAATATTTCAACCTCTATTATGCAAAGTTGTCCGGGCTATTAAGCCTTCCCAGGTTAACATAGTAAACAAACTTTTTGAAGCATCTTATCATTTTCCATCTTCTTTCAAATATTAGCAATATTCATCTGATTAACACTTCTACAATATTAAAATAGTTTCAATATGAGAGTTAAAATTTCCAAAATATCAGAGATTCAGAGGAAAAGTTGCATTGTCATTTTTCTATTATCATAGCTATTGTACATAGGCACATGGAGTGCAAAGGGTAAGCCATACAACCAAGATATTCACAATGTCGCTGTTGAGTCAATACAAGAGTATTTGCATTGTCAGACTCAATAAACATACTTCACATTAGGAGCAGGTAACTAATAACGTGCAAAAATATTATACATCAGAGGTATAAAAATGGTGAAGCTTTAAATTGGTATCCTATCAGGCGTAGAAATAGTTATGATGTTTGACATCATAGAAATCACAATGTCAATCTATCAAACAAAGAAAGTTGTTTCTCAGGTAACCAATGCTGATAACAATTATCGCCCACTCGCAGCCACTACTGAACTCCTATCCTTCTGTCATCCACCATCAATGTACTATAGAAAAAACTTCATGCTAAAATGTGCCGACCTCTAAAGTGATCACCTGTAATGCAGCTCTTGTTAACTCAGCCTTGTTGTATCTATCAATATTTGCACTAAATTTTACCACAAACCAATACCTACCAGCCACAATAATATGTGGAAGAACAGTAAACCACTACACTGGTACAGTATCTTCAGTAACAAACAGCACTATTCTGTAAAACAGACTTTCTGCAATGAAGATTGCAGTTCAAAATTTAATTGATTAATGGGTAGAAAATAAACTGTAATCCAAGATAACATCTTGCTGAGGAAGACAGGCTATATAAATAAAAAACTTACTGTAATTACAGCCTGGCCTAGTTCTTTTTTTTAGGAATTATATTCTTGTGCTTGACATCATTAACCTCTGATGCTTCTTGCTGGTAAAAGGCGCATTGTTACAATTAATTTTGATTTTTCTTGTAGCACAAAATCAGAATAAATCGATCATTAAAATTTGAGTTTATGATTGGTCAAAACTTGCAACCTTGAATAATTCATTCCACCAACGCTCAGACTTTTCTTGTAGAAAACGCCATTCCATGGCCATTTCATATTCAATTGTATTTGGTTGAGAACAATGTGATGTTGAAACTGCTTTTTTCTGTTGACAATAGAAATTTGATAGCATGAGATATTGCACCAGCAGGGGGCATCAAAAAACTAAGAAACAGCTTTACATGTGTGAAAAATGAAAAATAAAATTAAAAACATATTTGTTCATGAATGGATGCCACCTCTCTCAAATGCAGAAGAAAATTAAAATCCGAGATTCCTCCCAATGTAGTTTGATGCATTTTCCGTTGAGAATTCGTATTTTAAATTTTTTTAAGGTTAATGTGGCTTTTAGGGTCATTATCAAGCAACCCAAAACTAGTCTAACACACTTTAATTACTAGTAGTGCCAAACCCAAATTTCAATGTTCAGGTTCGTATTGCTGTTTGCATTTTTGTCAAGGTCTTATAGCTACGTTGCAGCCAGTTTTACTTAAATTGTTTGTCCGAATAATGGAAAGGTCACATACCATATCTGCAGACTGATGTGCCCTTTGCATTAGGAGTTTATGTTTCTCTACACTAATGTGCCCAGCAAATTTTTGTTTTCCAGACATCACAGGAGCAGCTCTTGTAGCTATGAGGGGCCTGCAAAAAGTTCAGATTGATAACAAAGGGGATTAGGATGCTTGCTTGACAAATATAAACCACGTCCCATAAAAATGGAATGAACAACCACTTCATAAATCAAAACAAGCAAAGGGATTTCCTCATACAAAGCAATGATGTACAAACTACTTAAGATACACTGACAACACCATTTCTAATTGTTGCGTTTTTTGTCATCTGATGCACCTCGTATTGCCTCCATGGATGACACCTGCGGTTTTGTCGAAGCTGGCCTGTTGTGTGTGCACTGGAGTTTTTTTGTTCTTGCTGGTGTTCTTTCTCTTCCAGCTGTCGTGCCTCACTCAAGACAAATCTTCCTTGGGAATGTTTGTATGATTCAAAGTTCATTACCTTTTGTAACACGTGTGTATTAGGACAGTTTATTTATGTTCGAATGCAGTAAAAATGGTTTATCTGCCTCACGTCTTTGCAGATATATCTTTTTTGAATTGAGTGCGGTGTAAGGAATGTCTTAACAGCTGTGTGTGCAACAAATCATTTCCTCGACACCTCTTGACACACATTGGGTATGCTTTCCATTTTGGTCAATGGTAGAAAACGTTTCTTTCTCTCGGCTTTGAGTGTGCTGCTCGCAGAATTCTTTCTCGCATTAAGTGTAACCGTTGTATTTAGATGAGGACAGATGTCGTTTTGTGCAGACACGTAAGGTAATCTGGGAATGCATGTTATTGCAGGTGATCCGAACTGGTATTTTTTATGGTGTTTCTTTAAGTCAGTTGGGTTGTGACGCCTTGACGTTTTTCTGACGGCGCAAAGAGGTAATGAAAAACAATAGGCATAGCATCATTCCAAAAACAAGCGTTACATGCGGGACGTTTTTTTTTAAAATGTACAATCACAATTTCTACTAATGACACATACAGGGTGTAACGGATATTGGCAGAGATTCTGGTGGTTATCCAAAATCAGTGTGGGATGACTGAAAACATCGACTAGGAAAATGGAGTAACAAGATGTCAGGGCAGAGGTCGCGCAACTATATGCTCACTTTCGTATTATGCAATAAAACGGACAACTTTCAATAAGCAGTGCATGTAGTGTTTACAAAAAACGGGAACGGAGAGAAGGTAGTAATTGTTTTATTTACTGTTTAAAAATAAGAAGCAATTGGCGTGCGACACACACCTTCTTGGAAAAACAGGAGGCATAGAAGAGCAAGGCAAGGTGTCTATCAAAACGGAGATCGAGTCTACCGTGCATGACTAGTTGCAGCTTTGTAAGGAGGTTGAATGTTCCTTAAGAATATGCTTTGATTTATCAGGAGAGTCTAGCTAGATACAGTGAAGGTATGCTGTATTACTTCTTTCAAAAAGGGGGGACAGAGATCAATATGCCGAGTTAACCTTTTCAGAACTGAGTCTTTATATATATATATATATATGTGTGTGTGTGTGTGTGTGTGTGTGTGAATGTTTGACTTCAGAAGAGTATGACAGACAGTGGTATGGAGGAGCTGTTTTGAAAGGAGACTTAAAATGCATTTATGTGCTTTGTGTTTTGATAGACTCGGGTCATCTCCAAAGTCTTTACAATTTCAGTGAAGACACAGAACTTAACTGGTCTCATTCTGTTCAAATTTTCTTCTCGTAAGGTTGTAGCCTTACAAGACAGGTTGGAGCCTGTTCTGAAGTGTAATTATAAGAGTTGTAGCTTTAAGTGTATGGGTTTGTAGCCCTCTTTGTTTAGTGAAGCCGTGGTTTTTTACCCAACTTGGGTTTTCCACGTGAGATAAAATATGTGTGTCATGTCTCCCTTATGAATGTGCTTTTCAGTTTGTTTAAAGTTTTTTAAAAAATGATTCACTCCCTCCCCCTCTCAGCATTTTTCGTTTTTCACTAATTACCCATATGCAAAAATCACCCCAACAAAAAAATATTTTCCACTTAAGATACATATATGCTAGTGCTCATACAAAGTTCAGGTATGTGGTTGCAATGAGCTGTTTTTCCCCAACCTCAGTATGGCTGGATACAGCCATGCTAACTATATGTTAAATTTTAAAAAAATGAAAATTATAGCCAAGTGAACAAAAATAACCAGAGTCCAAGGAGTTGACCTTAGTTGGTTACATGTTGGGTTTTCATTGTGTAGACCCAAGTTCAATTCCTTGTAGCGACATCTAAAGTGGAATTCTAAGTTGTGACTCTTGTTCTATCATATCTGTCTTCTAATATGGAGGCAGTTTCTATATAAAAGTGCATTTCTAAATAGTGGCTCTTGGTCTTCCATAGGTGATTTTTAGTGTGTTTGCTCATAAGGAGCTTGTAATGGTCTCATGTTGATGCTCAAATGAGCAAGATATTTGTAATAGATACACAATTCAAAATAAATTACCACATAACATAAGCAGAGTACACAAATTAAGTTAAATGATCAAAGAGATTGAAAACACAACCAATAATTGATTATTCAAAGCCAAATGTCATGACAAGTTTGAATGGATTAATATTCAGTCATAAAATTACAAGATGCGCTATGCAGAATTATAAATTCAAATATATTATAATTTAATAGATGGATAAAATTACAAGTAGTGCAACACAAAATGCAAACTCAATATCATTGAAAGCATCAACATCATCATGTGGTTGATTTATAGCCATAGGCAGTAGCAATTGAGGTGCTACTCTAACTAACAGCACTACACCCCTGTTGCAAGTTCCTCTATCTACTGTATGTCCAATGAAAACATGTTGTTTGTGTAAGATTGGCAAAAGAATGGAGTTTCCAACCTAAGCATTCACATAAATTTAGCGTGTAATGAACATTCTTTTGTTTACTTGTTTGCTTCTGACCTAAGTTACCAAATCAGCAGGAAAACATTATGTTTTCAGATACAGTCCATCCCGAGATTGGGTTCAGGTATAAATTGACTGTGGAATTGAGCAGGGTACACTTTAGGGGAGTCAAAATCATCTGCCGATGTTGACACACATACCCAGGTGATTCCCAGCTAGATGTGACATTTCCAAGGCAATGGAAGCAGCATAAGTCACAATGTTTGTTGGATTTCCTTCAATAAATTCAAAATCAAACAATTATTAGCAAAATCCCCTTAATTCATTTCAGTTTGCCATTATACTCACATATGAAGTCATGGGCATGGCATTGGCACTTTTTCAAGGTGCTCTGGTCAACTTTTGAGAACTCAATCTCACTTAAAGGTTTATTAAAAGAGATAAATGCAGAATCAAAAAGAGTTGCAATACTAAAGAAACATGGTCAAATAGAAATAATCACTCCCTTCTAAAAATGCATGAATAAGCTTATGTTTTCCATTTTCTGCTTCAACTCTTGCAGTGAATTTTAAAAAGTTTCATACATTATTAAATTTTAATGTTCTAAATTTTAATGCTACGTTACCTCAAGTTTCTAGGATGAGGGGATGCGGAAACGGGTTTCCAGATGGATTATTTTTTTGGCCATTTTAGGGGACGGCCAGAGGAGACGGCTATATAAAAAATAGGGAATTTTATATGTTCAGATGAAATGTGGATAAAGCACGCTTATGTACATAATAAAACCTTAACATATAACATTTGCATTAAATAATTTGAATTGAGAGTTCACATTACAGAGCACACAGAATGGTGGGGTGAATCAGTATTTTAAACTTTTAATCACATGAAACCACGTGAAAGAAATGTAATAGAGAGAGCAAACATCAACAAGAACACCAAATTTCACATGGAAAACCCTTTTGGCTAAAAAACCACAACACATCAATAGCTTCCATTAACGAAATGAGCAACAACCCAGATTACATAAGTGTGCACCAACTCATCGAGAGCACCAACCCTCCTCAAAACACCAACTCTGTTCAGCTGAAGCACCAACTCAAATGCAAAACTCAATAACACTTTTCAGAACACTCAACACTTCAAAATAACATGCAAAATTACATGAACCCCTTTTCGATCAGCAATAACAGAATTGAAGGATATTCTTATTTCCTTAGTATTCCACACAAAACAATATATAATGATAGCAGCATTAATTTTATGAATACCTCCACACCAATCTTTTATTTAAACAACTAGCTCCTTTGATCCCCACACTGCATAGACTCATAACATACTCGACTGCTAATAATATCACCTACTACTCATCCTTGTTCAATTCCAAAATTATATGAACCATACAGAAAATCCTAACAAAGGATTGCGAAATCCTCCAACCAGGACCATGTTTAGATCAATGAAGACAAAATAGTTGACCAAAAAAACAAGAGTCGACTTGGCCACTGACACCCAGCAATAACTATAATAATCCTCATGCTCAACTCTTAATTCAAAGACCTCATATAGCTCCAATCTGTTGTAGAGTATTAATACTCATGTTCTACTCCGATAATAAATTCACACCGCCCAGCTATTGAAGGAACAATTATTGCTGAATTCAAAACACCGTATGTCAACTCCCAGTGAACCCACCTCAGCGGGCTTAACATTATATACAATCAGTGGGGTCCAGCAAAAATATGCCAAGTGTAAATCAATATTTATAATACAAATTAAAAATTTGCAAGAGGGGATTCTTGCAGGGCATTTCTTATCATGGCTGTAAAGGACTTCTTGACCAACCACCTCCACTTGACCCAACACCCCACTACTCCCTGCCCCACAATAAGTCTGGATGCACATCTGTGTATCAGATACAGATGCAGATACAGATACAGATACGATACCCCCAGATACAGCATGGCTAATGTATCCATATGCAAGCCTGTATTTGGGCATTATCCAACATGTTTGGATACAGCACCCCACCATCCAGTGCCATACCTAGTTTAGGTTTAATGAAAATGCACTCAAAATTACAAATACAAAGAAAAAAATCAAACAACTGTTCATGCACGTACCAACATCACTAGACTCACTACAGACACAAACATAACATGACAAAAAAAATATAAATCAACAATGATATATATTAATTGAATGTATATTTTTAAATAATATAAAATTGACATATAAACTGATACTGAATATATGCATGTTTCTATAATTGCCATATCCAACCGTATCTATATCAAGGGGTACTGAATATTCACCACATACATATCAGACAGTTTCTATTTCCACACAACCCTTTTTTTCCTTTACTATGGCTATTATACAAGAATGAATGGCTCCCTTTCAGATTACTGCTTTCAGGTTAGAACCAGTGTTACAAGACTCGCCTATACTAGGCATGCCCCAAGGCAAGTGACCTTTGGTGAGTCTAGGAGACACGGCTGCCAAGTACTCGCCAAACTCTCTGAGTCTAGGAATCTAGGGAAGTCCTGAGGCAAGTGACCTTTGGTAGGTCTAGGAGACTTGGCCACTGAGTACTCACCAAACTCGCTGAGTCTAAGAGTCTAGGCGAGTCCAACAAGGTAAGACTCGGTCATTTTAGTTACTTTAAAAAAAAAACTTCCAATCTTTTAATTGCTTGTTCGGTTTATGACATGCTCATCTAGGAATTACAAAAAATATGAAAATGGTGTACACCATGAAGATCTATGTGGTTTGGAAGGTTTTCATTTGGGCTTAGTGGTAAGGGCGGAGCCCCTCAACCCCACCTTGTATCATGACAACAAACCTGCCAAGGGCACTCCCCCTTAACCCCATTGAAGGTGTTGCACCTCGACCTCATTGTGGTGTTGCCCACAAACCCCAATCAAACTATAAGTCTAAACAAGGCCAACGATGAAGCACGATCATAAAATCTAGAAAGTACATATTTCCTTTTGCAAATCTCTAAATCTTCAAAGTCAAAGCCACAAAGGCTTATCTTGTTTCATACATTGGACAACTTGTTTAGTATACAACTTCCATAGGAAAAAAGTTGGCATGCTACAATCATTGCACTCCTAAATACGAGTTAAGTCATAGCTGGCAAGAAATGCATCATGCCTTTCACAGCCAACTCATAGAACAATCCCATTTATTATTATTTGTGCTTAGCTCAAACTAGAAAATAAGCATTTATCTTTTTACTTAATTGTTCCTCTTAGTTAATGAGCTTGACAATAAAACGTACAATCCTGAAATCTTCAAGGAAACTGTAAGAATTTTCCGAAGGCAATGAATGAAAATGTCATGATCTGGAAGCTCAATTGATAGCACAAAAGAGATAGACAAAATGATATGATCAATTGATTGATACAATAATAATCAAATGATAATGGATACAATTGATAAATACAAAGTAGATGTGCCTGAATATATAGGTAATGCATGATAACTAGGAGATATGCAAATGATAACCAACCAACCACACTAGCTGTAATCACATGTCCACCAAAGGTGGATCATCCTCCATCATTTAATGAAATATGTACAACATGTGCAACAATGAGAGGATGATAATGTGATAAGAGCACTAAGGGAGGATCTCACACATAAAGTGGAATGAGATAACAAATAACTTCGCCTAATCTGAATTTCTCCTACACTATGTGTTAAAATGAAATGCAAACTCCTACGTGTCTACATGACAACTAATATGCAAAAGCATTATCCTAAGTAAACTTAAGTAAATTGTAATTAGTAATAATTAATTACACCAACACCCCCCCTTAAGTGCAACTTAGGGGAATGCACTTAACCCTACAAAGCTAGATGACAATGCAAGATGGGTCCCGGCTACTAGGCCATGTTAGGTACCCATGTACAAACTGCAAGTGCAAAAGATATGCAATGCAATCTCTCATAAAGCGGAGTAAGAGGGAAAACCTCATGGGAAAAACCCTCCCGCAAAAAGAGAGATGAAAATCACATAAGATACATGGATGGATGGAGTAATAAAGACCCTCCCCCCCTCCCCATTATGGCATACATCGTGCATATACAATCAAGAATCCCCCCAAAGGAAGGAAAAAGGAGAAGAGAGACCAAGTAGCCCCCCCTCAATGTTGAATCTCCTACAAAGATGATCCAAGATGTTGACCAAAACTCCTCCATAGTAAGAAAATAGAGCCAATGTTGCACCAAGAATGTCAAAGTGTGACAAAAGCAAGTACTAATGTCCATGTAGAATGATCGATGAAATACCCACTAAGATATGAAAGAGATGAGGCATGAAGTCACCTACATGAGCACCAATTGGGTACACTCAACTGGCAGATTGGTACACTTGAACTTGTGTCCTACTTCCACTAACTGATTCGAGCATAACCTTCAAGAACCATGTCCCATGATATTCTTAATCTACTAACATAGGGATTACATCAATTTTGTCATCAATGACAAAGTACAAATAATAACATGGCACTTTATGATAGTGCAAGTACAACATTGCTCATGCAAGAGCATACAACATCAAATACAAATGTGCAAAACTGGAAACATGAAGATGATGAAGCCACCAAAGATGCCCTATCAAATACTACAAAAAAAGTGTCCCCCGGTTGGCTTGTAGCCAAGAAGTCTATAGAGGAAACTATCCTCCCCCCTGGCTGTCAATTGGATAGCACTACAAAACAGGTATGATAAATGGTAAGAAAAAAAATTGTTCCCAGTTTGCATTATTTATTTAAAATTTTGCTTTTGAAAAACTTATAAAGTTTAAGAAAAACATTTTATTAAACTCCCAAAAAAAGCTTTATTATAAAAATAATAAATAGAAAAAATATTTTTTTTAATTTTTTGATTAAAAACTTTATTAAATAATTAATAAAGAAAAATATATAAAAAAAAATTTTAAAAACATAAAAATAATAATATTTTAATTATGAACATTTAAAAACTAAAATATTTTTAAAAAACATTAAAATTTTAATTAAAACAAGTTTTGGTGGGGGGTGTGGGCTCGCCCCCTTGTCACAATCCACAGACTATGGCAAGACCACCCCGACCACCACCCTGCGGACATAGGGCCCTACGGTCTTGCGGAACAGGTACCTTTGAGCACCTTGCGACGCAGGTACTATAGGGTGCGTACCGCAAGATTAAAAAAAAAAATTTCTTTTGTTTTTTTAAACACTTTTTGAAACATACAAAATACGAAATAATGTAATAGTGTAGGATGTTGAGCTGGATTAGTGTAGCCATTGACAAGACTGAGATAAACATCACAGCCTAAAGAAATGATGTACGCATAGTTACACCGCCCTGGGGGACGAGGGGACAAGTTTCCGAGACGAGGGGACAAAGGGGCCTCAATTTGGGGACAGCGGGGGACAAGGGGGGTGTATATAGTACATACTATACATGTGGTACTTAAAATGCTAGTTATGAAAAGATGTATAACAATATAAGACATAAAGATGTAAAAGTATTGTGTTAAAGTATTGGTCCTTTTGTGTTGGATATAAATGTTAGATATTCATTTAAGTTATATCTAACATGTATATCCAACACAAAAGGACCAATATCTAACATTTATATCTTTGTTGGTGGCTGTTTTCATATCCCTAGGTCCAGCAAATGAGGTTTGAGTGATTTTGGCCTGTTGGGAAGTCATGTCTATCTGGGATTTGGGCGAGAACTAAGCTAAGTCTTTCATTGAGATGGGGTCAAAACCAAGTGATTTGTGATAAAACGAGTTAAAACCCTTTGAGAATCATTTTGCCAACTTCAATTTGACCTTAGAAAGCCATGATGGATTGTGGGAGGTAACCCTACTGAAGGCTTGCTGAAACCTGAAATTTGGCTAAGTCTGGGATTTTTCGAAAACCCCCAAAATCTAGAATTTGCATCTTAACTCCAATGAAGTTGGAACCTATCTCAAACATCTTGAAAAGTATTTATACAAATATAACTTGAAGTATAAGTCTGATTTAAATAAATCAGACTTATACTTAAATGTTATATTTGTATAAATCCTCCCGCCCATGAACAAAAAAAAAAATTAAAAAACTTGTATTTTTTGGCTTCCCATGATGGGGGACGTCTAGGTGTCCCCTCAAGGTCGAGCGACGTCCAGGCGTCCCCTTGTCCCCACCCGGGATGCTAGGACATCCCCGCGTCCCCCATCGGGATGGCAACGGGATGGCGGCTCCGCCAGGGACTCCGGGACGTCATCCCCCCATCCCCGGTGCATCCCCGTCTCGAGTGCATCAAGAATTTAGGAGGGAATGCATCCCTATCTTACTATGGATGTAAGTCTTCACGCGAACACTCCAAAAAGCATAGTTGTTCCCATCAAATAAAGATACACAGTTCGTAGCAAGACTTTCTAAGGCACTCATGGTAGGCACCAAGATCGAACTCTCAAGCTTTTAAGCTGGAGGAGAGAGTGAACTGCTCTTATACCAATTGAAAAATCGAAAAATACTGAGGGGGAGGGGGTGAATTAGTATTTGAAGCAACTTCAACAAAAATCAACATCAGAGAATGCAATCACAAGTTGAAGAGGCAAGACAAAGATTTTTCTCTCGTGGAAAACCCAAGATGGGTAAAAAACCACGACACCACTAATCTCAAAATGGGCAACAACCCTTTACATCCCAGAGCTACAACTCTTCTTAGTCTCTCAACAGAACAAGCTTCAACCTGTCCTAAAAAGGCAACAACTTTTTGCTGTAGGAGATTTTTGAAATACAAAAAAAACCCAAATAAGCCTTGTGTCTTTACAAAAAATGCAAAGACATTCTAATCCATGCAAATTAATTTCCAACAAGAAATAGAATTCAAAGATCACTTTTAATGAAGATAGAATCAGTTTTCTAGTCTGGTCTCTTCCCAGATGCCTGTCAATATCATAGAATTTTTTGGATGTTCAGAATTTTATGCAACCTTTCTTCACTCAAACTCCCATACAAAAATGATTTTTTAAAGCTTCAACCCTGCATAACAAACAAGAAACTGTACTTGATCTAATACGTGTTCCTCCTCATACGCTGCTTGAAAAACATCATTTCTACTTCAGTACATTACCCACACTGTAGCATACTGTTGTGTTGGAGACGTTCAGTAATCAAGAAGTTTCATGCTGGCTAGTTACAAAAAGCATTTAAGACTTAACACATGCTTGGTTCAAAAGACGTGATCTCCAGAAAGATGCTTACACACATTTCCCACAGTCTCAGCCCCTGTGTGTTTTTAATGGAACAATGGCATACTTAATCGAACACCTTGAATCCTTTTTTTGCTCACAACCCAGGCATCCATTTTTTATTCCTTGCCTGCTTTATTCAGAATTAGCTTGTCCTATATTTAGACAGGATGATCAAAAGAGACTCATTGCGTCGTGTTTTTTGAAGTAGGGATACTATCTTTTAATCAATTACAAAAAATGTGTGCTCTCAGAGCACACACAGCACGCATACAGAACTGCGACTATTCGCATTCTAATGCAATCTATTCCCAGTATGTTATCTGCGACCATCACTGCTACAAAACAACTTCCTTTGTGTTGCATTACACCCAGCCACGTTTTTCTTTTTGTATATACACAGCTTCAGTCGCTTTTGATAATACACTGATGTTTTTTAATTATTGGATTGCACATACATACACGCATTCACCGCCTCTATAACTTTTGATAACACTCCCATTCTTTTCTAATTTTTAGATAGCATATTCAATAACACTTTCAATCCTTCGCATTTTTTACCACCACATACGTTACTTCAAAATAATTCTCTAAGCGTTCGTGACAGTAAGGGCCACACATCTAGAAGATACGCGCTCACTTAATTTGGCCTCAGAGGTAATCTTTGAACATGTGACTGGAGCAACAAAACGTAGAGCACACACAGCAGCACCAGAAACACACACCAACTGCAAGCAATCATGTCATTTGTTTTACGTGCCCAAATATGGAAAACATGCGGTAGATTTGTTTTTATAAAGAACTCATACTGCATAGGTGTCATTCTTCAGCTCACGATTTACATCTGTATGCGCAAGAGAAGACACTACATATTTGAATGACACAAAATGTATGTCATGGGAGCAAACACTTGTCGCCACACAAACATCTTTAGAACACACTAAACTGCAAAAGAAAAACGTTGCAAACAACCGGGGACAAGCGCCAAGTGGATGTATGCTGGCTAGGACTGATGCACGACAAAAAGATATAAGTCCACACTTGTGATCAATAGAAAACCTAAGTCACTGAGACATCAATGACAAAAACGTAACAATCTCCCCCTTTTTGTCATTGATGGCAATTTCCAGCAGGCACAAGAATTGCAAATTTGAACCAACTCCCCCTGAAGGTGTGAACTAATTCCAACTAAAAACAACTCCCCCTGAAGATTTGAAACAACTCCCCCTTAACCAACTATTCCCCCTTTGACATCAATGACCATGAAACTTGAAATACAATCACAGCCCAAAAGATATAACAATGAAGCACGCCCTGTGACAACATACCATTTAGTGAGGTAGTAGAACACCAAGCTTGCTTCGAAGATACTCAAAGCGATCTCGGGGTAGTCATTTCATGAAAACATCAACAACTTATTTCTTTGAACAAACATATGTCAGCTTAACCATATTGTTAGCAACTTGTTCTTTTAGATAATGATACTTAATGGGAATGCGTTTGGTGCGAGAGTGCATGACTAGATTTTTAGAGATATCAATGGCACTCGTATTGTCACAAAAGATGCATATAGGATCATTAAACTCAAGCTTATAATCAAATAAAGTGTTCTTCATCCAAATTACCTGAGTGCAGCAAGAAACCGCTACTATATACTCAGCTTCAATTGTAGATAAGGATGTGCAAAACTGTTTCTTGTTGACCCATGAGACGAAACAGCCACCTAAGAAGAAAGCACATCCACTGATGTTTTTCTTATCATCCACTGAGCCACCCCAATCTGCATCTGTATAGGCTGTAAGAGAGGAATCAGAACTCTTGGGAAACCAAAGACCAAATACAACAGTGCCTTTCTAATATTTATGTGTTTGTTTGGGTGACGCTTGAAATCTTGCAACATAACCAACAGCCTGCATAATATCTAGTCTAGTGGCTGTAACAAACAGCAAACTTTCTACCATGGATCTATAGAAAGTTTGATCAACGGAAGGGGATACATCATCCTTAATTAATTTACATCTGGTTTCCATAGGAGTGCTAACCGGATTGCAATCTTCCATTTTAAATTTTTTAAGCAGTTCTCTAACATACTTAGCTTGAGAAATGAAAACAACTTTAGCAGATTGATTAATTTGCAGCCCAAGAAAGTAAGTCAACTCACCCATCATAGACATTTTGAATTCATCTTTCATGCAATCAGCAAATTTCTTGGTCATTTTGACATTATCACTACCAAAAATCAAATCATCAACATAAACCACAACAATGAAAATGTTGTTACCTTCTTTCATGACATATAAATTGTTGTCAACATATCCCTTTTTGAAACCTTGCCGTTGTAAATAGTTATCCAGCCTATCATACCAAGCTCTAGGAGCTTGTTTCAGCCCATAAAGCGCCTTTTTCAGCTTGCAAAACATAATCCAAGTTGTTAGTAATAAGACCTTTTGGCTATTCAACATATATCTCTTCATTCAAATCCCCATTTAGAAAGGCAGATTTGACATCCATTTGAAATACTTTAAAACCTTTGAAATAAGCAAAAGCAAAAAACATTCTAATTGCTTCTAATCTAGCAACAAGTGCAAAGGTCTCACCAAAGTCAACACCCTCAATTTGAGAATACCCATTGCAAACTAAGCGGGCCTTGTTTCTAATAATCTTTCCTTCTTCATTTACCTTATTGCGAAACACCTATTTAGTACCAATTACATTCTTGTCAATGGGTCTAGGCACAAGCTCTCATGTATTGTTTTTTTTAATTTGCTCTAACTCTTCTTTCATAACAACAACCCAATGCTTGTCTACTGCTGCCTCTTCAAAACATTTAGGCTCAATCATAGAAATAAGTGAAAAATCATCATCCTCAAAATAATTAATATCTCTCTTAGCATGCCTAGTTCTCCTTTCAGCTATAACTTGATCAATTGGATGATTCCTTTGAACAAATTTAGGAGTTTTGAAAGTAGAACCATCATGGTCACCTTGTGAATCATGCCCAAAATGTGCATGTGAGATTTCAGCTTCATTTGAGGAAGAGGCTTTACTCCCATGAGCAGATTAAGATTTCTCTTTATCATTTTCACCATCTTTGCTAGCTGTTACAGCTTGTGTGAGAGGAGGTACAGCAGTGCTGATTTGAGTTTTTCCAACTTCTATGTTGTCCACATGCTCACTAGACTTGGTAGTAATCTCATGAATTTTTACATTAGCACTTTATACCAATTTATGTAGCCTCTTATTGTAGCACTTGAACACATTACTTTTGGAGGAATAACCAAGAAAAATTCCCTCATCAGCTCTAGAATCAAATTTGCCCAAATTATCTTCATCCTTTCTAAAGTAACATGGACTTCCAAAAATCTTAAAGTACTTAACTGTAGCTGGCTTACCTTTCCAAAGTTCGTAAGGAGTCTTATTGAACTTGGGCCTCAACGAAGTTCTATTTTGAATGTAGACTGCAGTGTGGACAGCTTCTCTCCAAAAAATATCTTTTACTTTTCTTTCATTCATCAAACAAACAACAAGCCATTTCTTGAACTGCTATGTTCTTCCTTTCCACAACACCATTTTGTTGTGGTGTTCTAGGGGCTGAAACTTGTCTTTTAATTCCACATTGCTCACAAAACTTCACAAAATCATTTGAGGTGAATTCTCCTCCACTGTCAGAACGCAAGCATTTAATTTTCAGATCCATTTCATTTTCAACCAAAATCTTAAAAACCTTAAATTTATCCAAGGCTTCTGATTTTTCTTTTAGAAAAGTAACCCAAGTCATGCGAGAAAAATCATCAATAAGAAGTATAAAATATTTTTCACCTTGAAGACTTGTTGTCCTAGTCAGTCCACAAAGATCAGTGTGAACTAACTCAAGTGGCCTACTCCTGAAATGATCTTTTGGTTTGAAGGAACTCTTGTTTGTTTTCCTTCTTGCAAATAACATCAGCTGGTTTCTCTATCTTTGGCATGACTCTAATTGCTTCCTTTTTACTGATCTTGATAAGATTATCAAAATTTATATACCCAAAACGTTTGTGTCAAAGCCAAACATCCTCCACCTTGCTTAAACAACAAGTTTCATCATTAGAGTCATCAAGAATATAAATATTGTTTGCTGCTCTAGTTGCCTTATAGCTATGACATCATTTCTCTTTTTGATGATACAAGAATTTGAATTAAACCTAAAGATCGTATCCTTGATCACATAGTTAGCTTACACTTCAAATATTGTGTTTCAAACCTTCAACATAAAGTACATTCTCAACAATGGTTTCATCATTATTTAGCAAGAGAGTACCTATGCCAGCAACTTTGGCGGAAGAACTACCACCAAATCTGACCTTTCCACCTTTCATTTTCTTGAGAGTGTGAAATTTACTTAAGTCACCTATCATGTGTCTTGAGCAACCACTATCAACATACCATATGTCCTTCTCATTACTGGCTAAAAGAGTTGTTTGAACTACGAGAGATTTGAGAGGTATATCTTGAACCTTTCTTCTCTAGACTTTAGCAACCTTTGTCTTTCTTTTTTGTTTAACATTGCAAGACAAATCTGCACTATAACTGTTACAAAACCTTGAAGTATGGCCAAACTTGTTATAGCTGTAACAAATTAAATTGTACTTCCTAAAGACATTTCTTTCAAACTGAAAATAATTCTTTATGGGAGCAGCTCTACAATCCACAACTTTATGTCCAAAGTAATTGCATGAAAAACAATAACTATAGAAGAAAGGTTTGTTCACCTTGTTTAACACGGACTGACCACTTCCTTGTGATGAAGAGTTTTGTTCAAATTGCATGCCAACTCCTCTCTTCTCTGTGGTAAGTCTTTGAGAGCTAAGAACATCATCCAAGGATACGCTGCAATTTTTATTAGACACTTCTTGACTTGAAAGCATGGAGGATTTACCAATGTTTCTGAGAGTAACAATTTCAGCTTCTAGCTTGATAATGTTTTCCTCTTTTAGCTGAATCTGATTTTCAAGATTCTCATGTATTTTCTTTGCCTCCTCATTCAAGATTTTGTAATCAATCAATTGTTTTTCAGCCTCTTTAAGGGCCATTGCAATTTTTAGTTTTTCTTCGCTTTCAACTTGTAGAAGATCCACAAAATTTTGATTCTTCTTTATCATCTTTTTGATCTCAGCTAATGCTACAATTAATTCAAGTTCTAGGTCCACTTCATCATCTTCCACATCATCATTTTCCTTTGAGCTTAAATCATCTACAGCCATGAACATAACTTCATCTATTTGAGGATCACCTTCACTATTGGAGGTGTCATCGCTGCCATCTATTGAAAACAGCACCTTTTTGCCCTTCTCAAATTTCCAATTTCTCTTCGCAAATCTCCTAGTCTTCCTAGATTTTGAGTCTTTTGCATCTTGGTTGTCATCATCTTTATCAAAGGGGCACTTTGAAGCAAAGTGACCGAGTTTCCCACAATTGAAACACTTCAAACCTTGTTTGCCTTTGCTTTTGTTAAGACCCTTTTTCAGTTTTCTAACAAGGTATGCAATTTCCTCATTAGAATCTTCATCCGAGCTTTCACTGTGTCTTTTCTCCTTATCTTTATTCCTTTTAGAAGCCTTGAATGCTGATTCATTTTTGGAAGTCCCTTCAACAGTTGTCCTCATCTCATAGGCAATTAAAATGTCATGCAATTTATCTACTGTAAGAGTATCCAAATCAGACATTTTTTCAACAATTGAAACCTTAGCATCAAGCCTCATGGGAAGAGAACGAAGAATTTTTTGAACTACTGTTTTCTCTTCTACGGTTTCTCCCAGACCTTTTAGAGCATTGACAACCTCATCAACACGAAGAAAATAAGCAGCAATGTTCTCTTCTTCCTTCATACGAAGACTTTCAAAAACAGCCCGGTGACTTTGAAATTTTGTCTTCCTTACTTTGTCATCACCATGATAGGCATTATGCAATTTGTCCCAAACTTCCTTTGTTGTAGTACAGTGCATAACTTTTAAGAATTATGATTCAGTTAGACCACATAGAATAGCATTCATAGCCTTGGCATTGTTCTCAAATTCCCTTTTTCCGTCAACATCCATAGGAGGTTGAGCTGGAATAGTGTAACCATTGACAAGACTGGGATAAACATCACAGCCTAAAGACATGATGTAAGTCTTCATGCGAATGCTCCAAAAAGCATAGTTGTTCCCATCAAATAAAGGTGCACGATTCGTAGCAAGACCTTTTATGGCACTCATGATAGGCTCCAAGATCGAACTCTCAAGCTTTTAAGCTAGAGGAGAGAGTGAACTGCTCTTATACCAATTGAAAACCGCAAAATATTGAGAGGATGAGGGGGTGAATCAGTGTTTAAAGCAACTTAAACAAAAATCAACATCAGAGAATGCAATCACAAGTTGAAGAGGCAAGACACAGATTTTTCTCTTGTGGAAAACCCACGATGGGTTAAAAACCACGGCACTACTAATCTCAATATGGGCAACAACCCTTTACATCCAAGAGCTACAACTCTTCTCAGTCTCTCAACAACATAGGCTTCAACATGTCCTAAAAAGGAAACAACCTTTTGCTGTAGGAGATTTTTGAAATACAAAACAAACCCAAATAAGCCTTGTGTCTTTACAAAAAATGCAAAGTCATTCTAATCCATGCAGATTAATTTCCAACAAGAAATAGAATTATGAGATCACTTTTAATGAAGATAGAATCAATTTTCCAGTCTGGTCTCTTCCCTAATGCCTGTCGATATCATAGAATGTTTTTGGATGCTCAAAATTTTATGCAGCCTTCCTTCACTCAAACTCCCATACAAAAATGATTTTTTAAAGCTTCAACCATGCATAACAAACAAGAATCTGTAGTTGATCTAATACGTGTTCCTCCTCATATGCTGCTTGAAAAACGTCATTTCTACTTCAATGCATTACCCATGCTATACCATACTTCTGTGTTGGAGACGTTCAATAATCAAGAAGTTCCATGTTGGCTAGTTACAAAAAGCATTTAAGACTTAACACATGCTTGGTTCAAAAGACGTGATCTCCAGAAAGATGCGCGCACACATTTCCCACAGTCTCAGCCCCTGTGTGTTTTTTAATGGAACAATGGCATACTTAATCGAACACCTTGAATCCTTTTTTTTGCTCACAGCCTAGACATGCATTTTTTACTCCTTGCTTGCTGTGTTCATAATCAGCTTGTCCTGCATTTAGACACGATGATCAAAAGAGACTCATTGTGTCGCATTTTTTGAAGTAGGGATACCTTCTTTTAATCGATTACAAAAAACATGTGCTCTCAGACCACGCACAGCACGCATACAGAACAGTGACCATTTGCATTCCAATGCAATCTATTCCCAGTATGTTATATGCGACCATCACCTACTACAAAACAACTTCCTTCGTGTCGCATTACACCCAACCACGTTTTTCTTTTTGTATATACATAGCTTCGGTCAATTTTGATAATACATTGATGTTTTTAATTACCGGATTGCACATACATACGCGCATTCATCGCCTCTATAACTTTTGATAACGCTCCCGTTCTTTTCTAATTTTTAGATAGCATATTCAATAACGCTTTCAATCCTTTGCATTTTTAACCACCACATACGTTACTTGCTTCAGAATGATTCTCTAAGCGTTAGTAACAGTAAGGGCCACACGTCTGGAAGATACGCGCTCACTTAATTCGGCTTAAGAGGTAATCTTTGAACATGTGACTGGAGCAACAAAACGCAGAGCACACACGACAGCACCAGAAACACACACCAATTGCAAGCAATCATGTTGTTTGTTTTACACGCCCAAATATGGAAAACATACGATAGATTTGTTTTTATAAAGAATTGATACTGCACAGGTGTCATTCTTTAGCTCACGATTTACATCCTGTATGGGCAAAAGAAGACACTGCATATTTGAATGACACAAAACATATGTCATGGGAGCAAACCCTTGTCGCCACACAAACATCTTTAGAACACACTAAATTGCAGAAGAGAAACGTTGCAAACAACTAGGGACAAGCGCCAAGTGGATGTATGCCGGCTAGGACTGATGCACAACAAAAAGATACAAGTCCACACTTGTGATTAACAGAAAACCAAAGTCACTGAGACATCAATGACAGAAACATAACATTTAGTGGCATTAGAAAAATATGAACAAGAGAAATTAAATAGGAAAAGGCAACTTGAAGGGTTAAGGGCTATTGGCTCCCATGCTCTCACAGCCGCACATGCATCCGCATCCATAGATTATGTTGGAGAGGGTTCTTCCAGGCCTCCTTTTGGTCCTAGTGCTAGTGCTCATGCTAGTGCTAATGCAAGTGCTAGTGCTAGTCGTTCTTATACTGAGATTGAGTCCAACCTAGAGTTCCGAAGAACAGATTGGATAGTTACTTTGTGCCGCGCACTACTCCTGATTCACAACCCATGCTTGAGGGCATGGGTTTGAACAAGGAGATTCATGATGCTACCATAAAAGAAATTTGCAAATTTTCGTACTTTTGCAACATTTCATTTATTGCAGCTAGGTAATTGATTCTTTTTTATTTGTTTTCTTTAAGTTTAAAGTTAAATTTTAATTATATCTACTTGTTTAATCATAGATTCACTTTACATAATGATTTGTCATCTAAATTTCTAATCATAATCTATTTGTGATAGGGCTCCTTATTGGCAAAACATGATAGATGTGGTTGCTATTTGTTGTCTAGGGTTTAAAGCCCAAACTAAGGCTGAGTTGAGTGGATACCTCTTAGATGAAATGGTAGAGGATATGAAGGTTGAGCTTGAGGACCACCGAAAGGAATGGACCGAAAAGGGTTGCACCATCATTATTGATGGTTGGACGGATAAGAGGAATAGAACACTCAATTTTCTTGTTTCCTGTGGAGATGATTGATCATTCTACTTTCCTACATGCATTGTGAATTGTGAATCATGATTGAATAATTTAAATTCTGATTTGTCGATTGCTAATTTGTTGATGATCCATGATAATTCATTGTTTTGTAGGATATACCATGTTCCTCAAATCTATTGATGCTTCCGCTCATATCAAAAACGCCACATACTTATGTGAGGTTATTGAGGAAGACATAGCAGAGGTGGGGGAAGAAAATGTGGTGCAGGTGGTGACGGATAATGCAAAGAGTTATGTTGTTGCAGGTAAATTTTTAACTTTTCAAGTTTTGAAAATAAATTTATTGAACTTTTTTAATTATAAGTTTCCTAACATGTTTAAATTTCTAATTAATTTAAAATTGTTGTAAGTAAACTTTTGATGGAGAGGCACCCCACCATATTTTGGTCTCCTTGTGCGGCACATTGCCCTGACCTCATGTTGGAGGAAATTGGCAAGCTTGAGTGGGTCAAATCATGCGTAGAAAGGGCCAAAAATATATGCAAGTTTATCTACAATCATGCATTCGTCCTTAGCACAATGAGGGACTAAACAGGAGGCAGGGAGTTAACGCGTCTAGGCATCTTGAGGTTCGCCTCGAATTTCATCACACTGCAGTCCTTGTTGACATCAAGGGTGGAATTGAGGAGCATGTTTGTTGGGCGGGAGTGGACTACATCTTCCTATGCTACGACCACTGTAGGGGTAGATGTGGCGAATTGCATCTTTGATGAGGATGGTTTTTGGAAACCTGCTAAAAAAATCCTTGAGGTAAATTTCTTACAATTTAACATTTAGTATTTATTATTTAATTGTTTAATGATTTAGTTTTACTTTTAGTTTTATATTTAAGTTTTGACTCAAATGTTTTTTTACAATATATGCAGGTCACTAAGCCCCTCGTATCTCTCCTACAAACTACTGATGGGGAGAAGCCCTCTATGAGCTACATATATGAGGGCGTGGATAGGGCCAAGGAGGTCATTAGAGCCCAGTATGCTGGAGTGCAAGAGAAGTATGCCCCTATTTGGGAGATCATTGATAGGAGATGGCAGAATTAGCTCCACCAACCCATCCATGCAGCAGCTTATTATCTGAATCCAACATTTTGTTTCTGTCCTAACTTCAAGGCAGATGAGGAGGTTCTCACTGGCCTATATACAGTGATCCAGAGGTTGAGTAGTGATGAGGATAGTGTAGCTGCAACCATTGGGCTAGACAAATTCAATAATAAAGAAGGGCCAATTTTCTCTAGCGGGATGGCCATAGATGTTGGGACAGCAATACAACCAGGTAAAAATAATATATTCTTGAATCTTAAGTTTATGGCTTATAAGTTGTGCATTTTAATTTTTGATTTTGTAATTTTAAAGATGTAAATGACTAATTGTTTTTGTTTTCCCTCATTTCAGATAGATGGTGGCAAATGTTTGGGCCCACAACCCCAAAACTTTAGAAAAATACCATCTGTATTCTAAGTCAGCCAAGCAGCGCTTTTGGATGTGAGCGCAGTTGGTCCATGTTCGAGCATATCCACTCGAAGAGGCGAAATAGGTTGTCTATGTAGAGGTTGAATGATCTTGTCTTTGTTCATTACAACCTCCGTCTTAAGATCAAACAAATTTTGGGCACTGACTCCTCTCCGATCATTCTGGAGGAGATTGATCCAGAATTAGAGTGTCTCACTGAGGCTATGGATCCGGTCTTCACTAAGGCATACCATGAGTGGGTTGACCAGGTAGATAGAGAGGCTAAGGCTATGGCCATGGCAGAGGAGGCGGCTAGAGCACGTTCAAGCACTAGTAGACGCACACGCGCACACACAGACACAGGCCCTAGTGATGTTGTTCGTGAGCCCATCTTACATGCGGAGTCTATGGCTCAGCAGTCCTCTAGGACCTACCTTAGACACCTTTGTAGAAGGCAGATAGGATACTCAAAGGCTGAGGCTAAGGCTGCAGCCAAGCTTGAGGATGATGATGAGGCTTGAGCTAGAGCCTTGTTTTTTCATTTTGTTTACAGATACTGATAGACATACGTTTCATGGATCTTCATCTTACATACATTTATGATTTGATGTCTTATGGATCTTCATCTTACATACATTCTAA
This sequence comes from Chamaecyparis obtusa, assembly GCA_027943335.1. Classification (NCBI taxonomy): domain Eukaryota; kingdom Viridiplantae; phylum Streptophyta; class Pinopsida; order Cupressales; family Cupressaceae; genus Chamaecyparis; species Chamaecyparis obtusa. The sequence goes on along the minus strand of BSBK01006680.1, from coordinate 114,398 downwards.
GATTTGACTCATGATGATCCTATGATTTCTATTTACTTCAGCTACAATTTATCATTTATGTTCCTTGTTTATGTATGTTAGGTTCTATTTGATGATGTTATAGTGTGTTTAAGTTATATTCAATAAAGGGTGCATGAAATAAGTTTTAAATTGTTAAAATCTCTAAATTTCAAGGGTTTTTTAAATTTGCCTATTCGTGGCCGATTCGTTTCCGATACATGGCCGATTTGTGATTTGATTCGACCTTGCCAATTCTGATTCTCGTTACTTTGGTTTATACATATGTGAGCAATGTAAATAGTACAACAAATTTTCAGAAAAAGGTCAAAAACAGCAGAAGAAGCAGGCAAAATGCTTCCTAAATTCTTAAATTGCCTAACTTTAATTTCTCAGTTGACTCAAAACTATGCAGTTAATCCTGTTAAATCAAGAGGATTTCCTAGATAATGAATTCAGCAAGAACCTTCCATCTGAAAAGGTTAGGCATGCTTGTTTCAACTTCTTTAGAGCCATTTCTGCTCCTTCTTTTATTCCGAAAACAACCAGTGCATCACCTGTTCCAATATCGAAACATTCAAACAATTAGCCTCATCTCATAAAGAACATTATTTGGAACAGAATCGCATAACAAAAAGAGGTACACAGCATTCTATGAAATGATATCAGCTGTAATCACTTAATAGAAAACAGACACTCCCAGTAGTGCTCTAGAATTCCTTTAAACAGACTGTCATTACTACAGGCATAACCTTCATTTCAATAGTCTTTTATGTGGCATTTATCCAAACAATCTTCAATTGAAAAACATTCACATGTGATTCTAGAAACTAAAATGAATATTGCTGATGTACAAATTAAGCAGAGCCTTACCGCTCTTTGGGTTGGTAAACATCGTTCGAGGCATGACTTGTGCAGTGCATCGCTCCCCAACCATATGCCACATAATGTCCTGTAATAAAGCACACAGAAATTCATACGCAACCAAGCAGGTGATGTTGGAAAGTTTATCATTGATTTAAAGTAGACATTTATTATCTTTGATGAATGAATGAGATAAATAAACAATTGAATATTGTCACTGATGTCAAAGCATAACTCATTGATAGTAAGAAAGAAATTGTCACAATGATCTTATCGATGAAAAATAGGGAATATCTTATGAAGAGCAGAAATTTATAAAAGGCAGCAAATTAGGGTTTGAATCAAAGGTGGTTAATTAACAAATGGTCATATCTTTATAAAAGGTTGTCTCCATTCAAAGGGATGCATCCCTTCATGAAAAGGCATGAGGAGGGCATAAAGGTAAAGAGAAGTTGGAGAAAGGAATATGGAAATGTAATAAGAGATTTGTGTGTAGAAAATTATGATATCATTCAAACAGATTTATTAATAAAGAGGTGTGATTAGGACATGAAATGAAGGTTATAATTTTAAAGGTGAAAGGAGATGTCTCTAAATGAAATTGTCTCTCTTGGGAAGATATGAAGAGAGCATTGACAGAGGGATGGTGGTGTGAGTTGTGAGTGCAAAATTAAATACATTAGATATAAAAATCAGATTGATTTGATTTTATAAAGGCAATAATGTTAACAAAAGGTGATGTCTTTTCAAAAGGTCACCTCTATTCAATCACAATGAGAAGTCTTTTTCATGAAGAGGCATAAAGATACGTAGATATAAAAAGGTGACAGTCAAACGTGAAAAGAATGTGAGTGTAGGATAATAAAGATTAAATTTATGAAAATCCATTATTCAAGCGCAAGGAAATTATTGAGGAGCGAAGGCAGATTTGTTAGTGAAAGAGACAACTATTCAAATGATTGTATCCATTTCAAAGAGTCGCATCGATTCATAGAATCATTAAAGATATACAGGGAGACCATTCAAGTGGAATAAAGTGAAAAGTGTGTGGAGTAAAAAGTAAGTAGAGTATGTGAAGTATATATGATATATAATTCTGATTTATATATATGAAGAATATTGCACACTAATGAAGGGTTACCTCTCTTGGTGAAGAGGTATGTTGGAGTAGTATAAAAGGAGAGGAGAGAGAAGAGTATAAGAGTGAAAAAGTTCCAAAATACAATATCATATGAAAAGGTAGAAATTGTTTAGTGTTAAGCAGATCATGAAGAATCAGAGTAGATTAGACAAAAGGAGCAGACATTAGAATAAATTAAGGCAGTAATTATGCTATAAATGGAGTGGCAAACATTGTTTCAAAGAGAGCAGCAATTTAATGAACAATAAAATAATGCAAGCTTATAATAATATTTCACAAGTCAAGAGGTGTGATTAATCAATGATTGATACGAAAAGTGTGATCAAAACCAAGTGGTGCACACTGGTTCACAACCCACTCACTAAGTAAAAAGCAAGAGGTGAGATTTAATTTGTCTCAAAGAGGTAAGTTAATAAAAGACGTGTCTCACTTAAAAGGTGTCTCTCTTCAATTTAATATGAAGATGTAAATGGAGACTGTAAAAGATTGGAGGACAACAAGTGTGCAGTGTGGAAGTTCTTCAATGTAACACTAAATAAATTGGGGCAGACTTGGAACTGACATAAAACAGAAGTATATATGAGAAATAGAGTGAATAAGATATAAAGGAGACCTACGAGAAAACTTAAAGAAAGACTTACGAGCAGATCTATGAGAGCTAATGAGCAGATCTATAAAAAAAAATCACAAGTAGATACAAGGCTAATTTCAAGGCGGAAAATGAATAGTTTTTTAGCAGATTTGTGAAGAGATGTTGATCAGACTTGAGAAGTGATTGAAAGCAGTTTTGTGAAGAAAACTATAATTGTTGAAAAGATTAAATTGTCCATCTGTTATAGAAGTGATGTTCAAAGGTGGAACCTAGATTTGGAAGTTGGTGCTTTCAAAAGGAGGGATTGTTGTCTCTCACTAAGTTGGTGCTTAGCAGTGGGGGTTGGTGCCTCCAATAAGTTGGTGCCTGAAAATTGTGGGAGTTGGTTCTTCAAGTGAGTTTGTGCTCACAAACTTAGGAATTGTTGCCTCTAGTAGGTTGATGCCTACAAAGTTGTAAAGGAAGATTTATATAAAAGCATTGATTTATCATGGTTTTCTCTGATTAGGGTTTCCACATGACAATGTGTTATGGTGTTCTTATGTGCAAGATTTTGGAATTTAGTAAATAATGCTATTGTGATTAATGAAGTTTAAATTGGTAAATTTTGTTGTTATACCGATTCAAACGCCCCGCTCCCCCCCCCACCCCCTTCTCAATATAATGTGTGCTCTTCAAGTGATGCATATAACACAATAATGAATAAAAATAATAGACAAAAGGGTGCAAATATATGTATATATTATCATATTTGTGTATCTAGTTCTATTTCAAAGACATGCGCTTTTGTTTGTTGCTTGATATGTTTCATACAGCACAACACAAGATAAATGAAGATGAAATATTCTATAATAGCCAGTTCCTTTAAAGGTTGGTTCTTCCAAATAAAATAACAAACAACCTAAAACATTCAAGAAATTGAAAATTTAAGAATGGCATAATAAAGTACTTCCTTACCAACTAGTAAGAGGCATTAGCCATGAACCTTTAAGTAGTATTTTACCATCACTGTTTTTGAGATGCATATTAAAAATAATCTCAACACCATAACCTTGAAACTCAAGGAGATGAATATTGCTCTTCATATTTATAATTTGCTCCTATTTTTCTCAGTGCCTTTACTCGGGAATTCTTTTTTGGCAAAATCTATGTACCATGTGAGCTTGAAACCTATGATGCTAAAACATCTATGGGATGCATACTTGTTACAAACATGTTACCATCCCACACTAATCATTTTTTATTTTTAGACTCTAAAAATGATGATATATTATTTGTTTTGAAAATTCAGAATTTACATAGTGGTATCCAGATATATGATATTATGTTTTGACACAAAAATTCCAAAATTCACAAGACAATATGGTACTATACTGACAAGAGTATTATTAAAAAACACACATTATGAGGCATGTTGGCAGTACATCTGGAGAAAGAGAACAAATAAGGGAAGCACAACAAACTAGTGACCTAGAAAGCAATAGATATATACATAACTATTAGCATATAACATTATTGTAAATTCATTGACTCTTCACCACTATCATTAAACATACAGTGCTTAGTGGGTATGTGATACAGAGTTGAATTTTGAGGCCTCTAGTGTTTGCATCTATCAAGAGGATGCAGATTATTTTGCTCTAAAGTATGATCTATTGCAAATCGATGTTCCCCTACTACTACATAGCTATATTGAAATAACAGAGTATAGGATTATAATATCGGATAATAATTGAGAATCAAGCCACTTCAAGGTGACAAACCTCAAATATCTTGAATCAGAACACAATTTACATTATCTTTATCATAAACTAACTACTATCTCCTATACATAGCCTACTTATGTCTTAGCTACCACCCAAGTCAATTAAGACACATAAATATAGCATCCAGGACAAATTAAACATCTAGATAAGAATATATTAATAACTATTGGCTAATAGTGCTTTTTGTGTGGGCTTTTAAGCCCAGAAAGTTTACTTCTTGGCAGGGAAAATGTCAAAATACTAGCCTACTTGCTTTTTCCCGATGGTTAGAACAGTTGGATATGCAACAACTCTTCTCATAAGAAGTACTACTACCACATTAGGCCTAAAGTGCTTGAATTTTGGCAAAGGTATCAGATTTGACATTATTTGCTCTCTCTTCTATATACACTGTGATGAGGAGAAACCGCCTTGTAGGAGAGATAAATCAGTTCATCATCTACAATGAAAGCCAAAAGAGAGCAGGAATTTACACTTAACCATTGCAAAGATTTATTCAATAGTCCACGAAAGACAGAAGCACAGATGCCCCAACTTTCCCTCCAATTATCAAGCGACTACAACATGGCCTCCGATTTTACCACATAAGCCTCTGAATGCTCACCCTCTACAGCTGAAAAATTCAATCGCTGATCGAAAACACCACCACCCCAATTTCCCACAATTTCGCAATCCTTGCATGTCTCAATCATGACTTCCTGATATCCACTCGTAGTTTTTCCTCGATTCTAGACATTTACACTTCACGACCACTTCACTAGAAATGTCCCTAAGGAATTGGTACGCTGAAGGCATTCAGTTTTTCCCCTTGAGCTCTTGGATAAGGCAAAAATAGTTTTTGTTGTTCCAAAAGGCCTGCAAATTGAAAGAGAAAGAAGATATATTGATTTCTGATATATATGGATAGATGCCTTTCTTCTCTGCTATGTTCTCCTGACAGAGCCAAAAAATTCTCCTTTCTCCCACAAACGCCTTCTTCATTTCTAATTTGTTTAATGTGAAAGAAAATTCAATGCATAATTGCCACTTTACCTCCATTGCAGTAAGGAAAACCATCTCCATAATCTCATTTTGCTTAATTTAAGAAAACAAAAATCCTTGCAAGCAACCTCAACAATAAATACTAAAGTATTTAAGGAAAACTTTAAAATTTCAGTCACCATGAAAATTCATAACTTCTGACAGAGAAATACTTTTCCCTCTATCCGTCAAATGAAATTGGGATTTTTCGATTGGTTTGTCACAACATACCAGTGATGTAGTCATTGAGCAAAATAATTTGTCATGATTTGTTTGTTGCAACACGCCAATGCTTTAGCCATTGAGAAAAATTATTTGTCATGAGTAAAACGATGAATTTGTTTGTTCTGTAACAGTATTGGTTGCTTGTCGTGTGACAAAGAATATTGTAAAAAATTGAGGCAATAGATGGTAAATTTTCAGATCTACGAATAGTGCCACATTGTGTTGCTGCCTCGATTTGGAAGGCATGCAACCTAAATATTCTTATGTTGAGTTCACCTAATAAAATAGGGAGGCAATATCTGATGCTTATTTTTATTTCTATTTTTAATTATTAAAGGTGAGTGGTTTTCACAAGTATAAATTTGAAAAGATTCAAAAGAAAAGGAGGGTTTCAACAACGTCCTCCATTGACCTTTTACCCTTATTCAAAATTCGAACATGTCAATAATTAGTAGGCATTATTCTTTATTCATATTTGACAACATTCCGCTAAGCCTCTTTATAAATATTGATACTTTCAAAAGATTTACAAATTTATTTGAAAAAATTATGAATCTAATGTCTGTCAGTCATCATCAAGTTGTATCTTTTCCAAATAGCCCTCTACAAGAAAATTAAAACCTATTGGCTCCCCGTTACATGGAAAAGGTGTGCAATTGCTAGTATTACTTAATTAAGATTGAGGTAGCCACAAGGCAACTACTCATAACCCTATCCACACTCTAGGATTAGCATACCCACTCCTTCAACGAAGTATTGTCCTCAAGGATAATTAGCTATGGATCTTATGTACGATGTATTCATCCTCCCTTGTGACATCTTCAACTAATCAATTCCTCAACGAGAAATACTCCATGAGTGTCCTAGTCCTCAGTTTCTTTGTGTGTCAAAAGAACTAACTCTAGCTCCAGGGTGATTCTTCATTCTTCATCTAGCTTTGGTAATATTGTATGTGTAAGGATCTTTGACCCAATCACTTTCTTAAAACATGAAACATAAAAAGCTATATTTATCTCGAGTGTCAAGAGGTAATTCAAGCTCGTAGGCTACACTACTCGCCAATTAATCGTAGAGTTTTTTGTGGCTAAACTAAGCTTTACCAAATCCCAGCCCCTAGACAAGCCTTGCAACGTGTAAGTATGCCCAGATTTTGCCTTATTTCACATCAGATTCTCACGAATTAGAACCTCCTAATACACATTTGATTTCCTTTTATATAAGATGTTGATCATTTAAGCATAAAGAAATCAGGGGCTTAATCACAAACAGTTCAGATCTGTATTATAAACTTGAGGAAATAATGAAGTTCATCAAAATCTGAAGCAAGAAATGGCCTTTACCTTATGACCTTAAAACATCATAAAAACTCTATTTTCGCTTGCTAGTTCTTGACCATGCAAGTTTGAGGGGGCTGCACCAATGCTCACTCCAATTTTGCTAGGTTGGAAATTGAGGGTAGGTGAGGATTTTATCCTTGGATATGGTCGGATTCCGACCTGGTGCCAAGATTTTGAATTTGCAAGTTAACTCCCCATTTCAACACTTAGTCATTGTTTCAGCTCAGGAGGTTGGAGCATTTATATAAATATAACATGCCAGGATTTTGAATTTGCAAGTTAACTCCCCATTTCAACACTTAGTCATTTCTTCAGCTCAGGAGGTTGGAGCATTTATATAGATATAAAATTTGAGTATAAGAATTCTTATACTTTAAGTTATATTTAAACAAATATTGTCGAGATGTTTGAGATAGGTTTCAGCTTCATAGGAGTTATAATAAAGATTCTAGATTTTGGGGGTTTTCAAAAATATTTCAGACTTAGCCAAATTTTAAGATTCAGCACACCTTCAGCAATGTTACCTCCCACAACCTATCCTAGCTTTCTAAGGTCAAATTGAAGCTGGAACAAGGATTTTTTAATGATTCTAACTCATTTCCTCACAAATCACTTGGTTTGAACTCCATCTCCTTAACAAGCTTAGTCCCACTTTTGCTTACATCCCAAACGGACTTGACTTCCTAGCAGGCCAAAATTGTTCAAACCACCTAAGACAACTACTCCTATTGCCAAAGCAAAAAGAGGGGGTCCCCATTTGCAACGGGGCGATGGTGTGAAAACATTACAAGTATGACCAAGCAATTTCCATAAAGGATTGGGATTCAATCCCACCCAAGAATCACTTGGCCAAAGCTCCCAATGATACAGCTGTTGTAATAGTGTGGTTGCTACATGCCTAGGGAATGAGACCCTAGTTGTGTCCCCAATCCTCAACCCAATAATGATGAACCGGTTACCAATCTGCAACAACAGAATCCTCCTCGTTTTTAATGTGGATGAACCAGTGTCTGAAGAATTGCCTTTGATGTATCGGTTGGCTATTTTTTAAAATGATTTGCGGCGGTTGTGAATTCAGTATAAAGGATCATTGGTATGTTTCAATTTGGAATGATCAGCGTAGAACTTATATTTGTAAATTAATGAAGTTGAACATTCCATGTAACGTTATGTGGTCAACTGAATATTTTTATCAATTTACAGATGACTTTTTTCTCAATCCCGACAAGCTGCTAAATCCATGCAACAACCAGACAACCAACAAAGGCAGAAATTTTGAATAACTTAAACAACCCTGTGTACTATATATTGTTAGAAAATACTTACATCTATTTCCGCCGATGTGTATGATGGATCGAAGTTTTGTACTCGAATCACTGCTCTCTTCTCATAACCCTTCTTAAGACGCTCATCCCAAGCCTGGATATTCAAAATCACTATTCAGATTATTGCTGACAAAGAAAATGATTGGCAACTCTCCTCTCACTCACCATATATTCTTCCTAAAATGAATAATTGTAAAATAAACTCTTCATACAGTATTAAAAGTTGCATTAGAACAATAGATACAATTGAAATTATAGTAGTGCTTGATATTTTTTCAATAGCATACAAATTTGCAGATGATCTGTACAAAGCTTTCATGCATAACAAGACGACATTGACTGTAAGTTGCCACTGATGGATACTGAAGCTATTATCTTATTACTACTGTCCCATACCAGGCAATGATAATTTAAGATCTTAGACATAGGTTACATGATCCTCTTAAGAAGTGATTTGCATTAGCAGCAAAAGGAAAGAATGTGATATGCAGAACATTAATGAAGACACAAAAATATCAAGACAAATCAGCAGCAACTGACTGCACAAATAAATTGGTAGGCTTAAGCTATCAGTTAATCACCCTCAACCCAGTCCAGCAATCAATGGAGGGCTAAAATTTTGAATTGGCCTGAAAACTGGTCATTTCCAAATACAGGTCGTACCAGAATCGGGTATTGACAAAATCGATTGATGATTCACTTTGTTAATGTTTAGTAGCTAGATCGAATTCTAGCTCACATTATTTTAATTAGGAAAATTAAAATAATGAATTAATTATTTAAATTAAGAAAAATTAATTAATGGATTAATTTAATAATCATGGATGGATTAATTATTTATTTAACTGGAGAATTAAATAAATAATTTATTATTATTTAAGTGGGAATTAAATAATATGGATTAATTGTTTATTTAACTTGGAGTATTAAATAAATATATATTGGAGAACTAATATTATTTATGAATTGATTATTTATTTAATTAGGAAAATTAAATAAATCATTGTGAGTTAAAATTATTAAGTTATATCTTTAATTTAACTTAATATATCGGGCTATTGTATTTATAAATACAATAAATTTAATCACCTAAAGACTCGGCCCTTTCCCCACACGTTTCTCCTTTGGCACCAAAGAATAAAGTCCAAGGTCGGCCTTGGAAGCCGACCCCTCTCATGTGTTTTGTTTTCCCTCATATATAAATGAGGTGTTTCGGTTGTAAGGAAATATTGTTAACACAAGAAGACATGCGATTTTGTCTGCCCTCCAAACAGCGAAGTCTCTCTGCCATCATTTCCTCCAGCTGCTCCAATCAGTGAAGGACTGAGAATTCATGAAGTGACTGCAAACTCCAATCATAGGACTGCAGATTTGTGCCCAGGCATGTGCGAATTGACATGCTCCAATCTACACAAAAGTCAGAGAATTAACACAGTTTATGGCGATCTGATCCAGCAGCAAATTAATGAAGGAGCTGTTTATCTGATCTGAGCATCCATTCAAGACTGAGATCTGATTGAAGACTCTAATCAGGGCCATTGCTTGAACCATTCCTTCACAGTGGATTTGTTTCGTGGATCAGTGATCCTCAGAAAATCTTCAGCAATGTCATTGTAAGTCAATTGGAGGAAAATAATAATAAACGGATCTGAATGCTGGGTTTTTCCTCCTAGAGGTTTCCCAGGGTAAATCATGTTGTGTCCTTTATTCTGATTTGCTTAAATTCTCTGCTCTGATTTAATTTTAGATCTGATTACTTAAAATTTAAAACACTTAAGGTTCGATTTACAGATTCAATGTGTTTATTTGGCTCTTTGGCAAGGATGAAAACCCTAGGCAACTATTGCAGCAAACTGAAACAAAAACCCTGTAGCCTCGAATTTGTAAAGGTATATTTTGCATGGAGTTCAGGGGAGAATCTGGATTTATCAATCGTGGGACAAATGAATATTTCTGAGCAGAGGCATCCAATTATCTCGTAGGCCTCTCTCGATTTTATCTAGTATAGAAGATAATCCTTTTTGCATCGTATCTTTTTTGAACTGAGGAGCAATTGTGATGTAATCAGAGTAGTACCATATTCCACATCAAAACTTTCAGGCTTATGGTTCTCCTCTATCAATCGAACCAAACCAGTCCAAAGAAGGAAATATTAAATTCTCTGGAGGGAAAAACTACTCTCTTTCAAGAGATTATCTCGAATAGATGGGGGAGCACAACTCTTGATCAAGAACATATATATTTTATAACAATTGAATTTTTTTTAATTTTTTTTATACATTAGTCTATTATATTTCAAAAGTTTAATTAATTATAATAATATTGTTATAAATATTAATTATAACTTTTTTGGACTAGGAGCTTGGCTCGATTGGCAAGAGCTTACTTATGGTAGTGTTAGGGTTAGTTAGAGTCGCCATGAAAAAAGTGTCTTTGACCCTTTGTTCGTTTGTTCCATAAAAGCCTAGTCCAGCGTCTTTCCTTTTTTGGCCATGCATCCGTGGTTCCCTAAGCTTGCCTAGTCTTTAAGCCACTACGATATAATCCCCAAGCTTGTATAGTTCAAAGTCGGCTTTCCTTGGTTGAGTTTTTCCAAACTCTTTCCTTCTCATGAACCACTTTGAACCTCTTTGAACTCCAGTTCAAAGCAGTTCAATCAACGATTATTTTTCTAACATTTTGAAATGCAAGTGGGGCCCTGGTCTACATCATCATCTGGAAGCGAACCACTTCGAACCTCTTTGAACCATGGTTCGAAGTAGTTCAAAGAAGTTCAAGGGGAAATGGCGGTAAAATCAATAAGTGATGCGACAGCTCAAGGCTGGATGTGGTAACTGGGCATTGAAGTTATTATTCAATTTTGGAGTACAAACAGCTTTGAAAAGACGGAAACCACGAGGCAAATCCATAATGGAGATTTGAATTGCGGTGAAAAGAATCGTAAACACGAGTGAAGGATGCCACTTAAGGGAAGTTAATGGTATTTTTAAAGGTTGCGGATTTCAGTGATATTTAGTTGTCAAATCATCATTACTCGCATCACTCCAATTAATGCTACCATTTAATGCCTCTTGAGAAGACCTTATTGTGGTATGATTTCTAAAATATAAGAACTCCTGTAGCTTTCTTCTTTCTATTATGAATTTGTGGAGTCTCAGTTGCGGAAGAAGGAAGTTATTTGCTTAAGTCTGCAGAATACCGATAGCTACTGAAAGCCCTCTTTTGTTTCCTATTCCTGTTTGATATTTCTTTCCAAGAGAGGGGGTTGCTTTCTGTTTGTTTTTGGAAAGAGAAAATGAGGTCTAGCATGCATTTTTTTGGAAATTTTATAGACCTGGGATGTCGGGCTCCTATAATTACAGACACTGACTTGTTAGGAGTTGAGGTAGAAAAAATGGTGGGTAACCTCACAAACAAAGCAGCTGAAGATTATAGTTTAGAGTTTTTGTCAAGTGGGCTGTTAGAAGCTGCAGCTTTCCCTCCAGCCATAGTGAGTCCGGAATTAATTCAGCAATGCATTAATCATTATGATGTGAAATCTAAATGCATGGTGAATGCTGGAGGCGAAACCCTTTTGTCTGTGAAAAGAGATACTATAATGTCCATTTTCAAGATTCCTGATGAAGCCTTCGCCAATTTTACTCCTACCCAGTCTCTTGCTCAGTTTCGAGAAAATATTGATAAAAACCGCAGTCATATGGCCCGTAAGTGGACCAAAACTTTCTATAAAGGTGGATCCCGATTACCCAAAGTCTTAACCAAGGATCATATGAAACCGCATGTCCATGATATAATGGTTTTGCTTCATCGAGTGAAAGGTTCAGAGCAGGTTCTCCTTTTCAAAGATTGGATGTTCCACTTTATTGAGATAGTTCTGGAAGGTAGACAGCACCTTGACTGGGCAGAGATTATTGCCAGCGCTTTGAGAGATCAGCTTAAATAGGCTCAGGCTGCAAAGAGAGAATTTTACATGTCTTCCTATTTAATTTATTGTCTTGCATGCACCCAAGACCTAGGAGCTATTCCGCATGAACCATGGAATGAAGACCTGAATGTTTATGAATATTGTCCCTTGTTAAGAAAAGACAAGGTCCTCGAAGATTATAGGAGGGTTCATGATGTGTTCCTTGGAAAACTGTGTTACCAGTTGGTAGGAACTCCTAACCAGAGGATATCATCGGAAGCTCAGAAATTAGTCAAAACCTACGTTAACTTCTATATTCAGTTCCCGCGTTTCACATATATCAGGATAGGAGGTTTTGACGAAGAACCCCTTAAGCTTCCTAGATTTGCTTTTGATTGCTTCATATTAGCTAAAGTCTACAGGCAGCTATTCACTGTGATTAAAAGAAGTTTACCAGAGAAAAAATGGGCTTCAATGTTTCTGGTCAAGTTGGGAACTCTGGTTTGCAACAGTATGATTGACGCCTCGATAATAGGCAGTAACCTGGTAAGCTTCCACATGTAATTCTATGATCCGAGAAGAGGCTTTGATAATAAAGGTTTTGCCAGGCAGGTTCTGAGTTTAGGCAACCACCCATCACCGAATTCATATATTGAGGATCTATGGGAAGACCTGGGAGTTGAAGAAGCAATCAGGAAACGAGACCATTCTAGACTTCTGGTACCACAGATCAAGCTCTTACAGTTAAAATTTGACACAAACGGCATAGATGAGGATGCTTCGGAGGTTGAAGGTTTAGAAGGTGACATTTCAAGAATGAGAAGTTCTCCGGATATAGATTGGACAAGGGAAGAAGAGAACAACATAAAATTGAGAGCCAGGTCCATTTTCAGAGTCACTGAAGCCTGGCTGGAGAAGAAAAGACTGGAGAAGACAAAGAACCCCCCTCCTAAGAAACATAATGCAAACTCTGTCTCAAGGGATGTGAATCATGTTTTATCTAATCTAACATAATGCAAACTCTGTCTCAAGGGATGTGAATCATGTTTTATCTAATCTATCTCCTTTGACTACTGATGCAGGTAGAACCACTTCTTCCAAGATAAAAACAACACACGGTGGACATCCTACTGCCCCTCGGACGAGGCCCAGAATTATATCAGAAAGTCGTACACAGATGGCATCTCCAGGTTCAGATTATATCAACATCGAGATTAATGATGAAGATATCTCATTCTCACCCGAACAGCAAGAGAAGGATCGGGAAATGTCTGCCGGAAATCCTAAGGTTCAACAAGATAATGTCACCCCTCTCAAAACATCTGACAACAAAATGGTTCCCAGTTCAATACCCCCATGGCTGACTGACTCGATGAATAAGAAGAGAAGCTTTAAGCCTGTCTCCTTGCCAATAAAGGAGATCATTACAAAATATGTTGTTCGCACCCCTAAGGCAAAAAAGATGAAGAGCAAGGCAAGGTTGTCTACTAATCCCTCCACCGGGAAAGTAACTACAAAGATCGCTACCTTTAAGCCCAGGGAAGGAGTACAGGAACCTGAAGCGAAGGACTTCGAAGTTATAAAAATGGAGCTTGGTGTATTAACTTAGGATTCTAGGGATCACCCTTTCAAATTTTTGGCTGATCATATGCTCGGATAGTCACAGAAAGACGGAAGGGAGAAGTGTGAATTAAAGCAACTGGTGATTACCATGGCCGAATTTATTACTTCTCTCAGTGACGTTGGTGCATAACCTCTAGCCCAATCTCCATAGGATTTCAATCCAAATTCGGTAGAGAGTAAAAAGTTGTTGAAACAAATACAGCAGGGCAAGAATCTGATGGAGGCAATGAAGACCTGGGTTGACAGCATTATCGATGAAGGAAGTACCTTCATCCGAGAATTCATATCTACCTGCATGGACGGGGAAGCATTGCTTGGTGAAATTAAAACTCTAATCCCTAGCTGGGAGTTAGAGGAAGAAAAATGTTCGGCTATTGTCACTCAGGTCCAGGAGATAGAAGCATACGGGGTGGCCCAATTCTTATCAGAGAACCCCATGAAATTAGTTGACCCCTGCATGCTGTTTATCTTAAAACAGAATCTTGGCTGGAAAGGTTCACTATTTAAAGCTACAATTTCACAAGTTCAGGCAATGGCGAAGGAAATCAAAGACATGCATACTAATGCGCTCAAAGATATTAAGGTAATAAATCCTTCAGGTATACTGCAAATCAATGAGGGAAACCGGGATGCTAGCGCTATGGTGAAGGTCTTTGTAGATACCATGAGCGCCCTTAAGGAAAGTGAGGGACCAACAGCTCAGGATTTTACTAAGCCAACGTGGAATCCATGTTATTTCTAAACAGGGGACAACCGCCCAAGTAGTTATAGAGGATTTGGGAGCTCAAATGGCAGAAAAATGCGTGTCGGGCGAAGCTGATTGGTTTAAAGAGTTTGCGCTCATAGCCAGCTCAAGAATTAGTGAACGCGTTCAGAACCTGGAAGTTAGTCCAAACTACCACGTCAGAAGATCAATGAAGAAAGATGGCGCATTTCTGGGCGTCGTTTTAGCATTTTTGTTTTAAAGACATTGGTCGTAAAACTTTGGTTTAAAACGTATAACTGGTTTTCTTAACTGTTTTTGATGTAAATCCAAGAGACCGGGTTTTAAGGGAGGCTCTCTCGAATCTGAAACTATAAATGTTGGGGCATTAATCTTTTGAAGGGTTAGAAATTTCTGATAGAATAGTAGATAGATATCTTTAGTTTTCTTTTTGGTAGTAAAGAGAATTTATCGAAAGAAACAGTATATGGTTCTTTTTGGTTAGACTTTGATCGAATCAAGTATAAATATAAAAGTGCACAGTTTGATTTGAATCTTTGAGTTGAAATCTATGGTGTATCGGTTACTTTGAGAATTGATATATCTTATTCTTTGCACGGATTGTTTATGCATTGCCATTATTGGATTTTCCTGATAATTCTCTTTCGCTGTTTTATCTCATGAGTTCATTTTCTAGAAAATTAGTGGAACTTTGCTTCCTTGTAGTTTCTATCTTGCATCTTCATATACTTGAAAATACCTCAATACCAAAGAATATCTAAGTGATTCTTCCACACTTTCTGGTTAAAAGTGTATGTATTTATTTTTATGTTAAGAAATTCATTGAATATCTAAAAAGGAGCTGAACCTTGAAAAACTCAGAGGGAAGCAATCTTTCATGCTTACCCAACTGTTGTTGGATTATTTGTCTTCAAAGGCATAGAGTACTTGCAAAATTTAATTTAGAAAAGGGAGACAAATCTATTCACCAACAGGTAGGCACGAAGTCACAAGGCCTAGTCTCTCCCACCCACCTCCCCACCACCCCCTGCACCCACGTGGTATCGGAGAGTGTTAAGACAGCACCACCAATCACATTAAAAGATTACCCTATGAACTGTAACTTATAGGAAGACTACCCAATTCCTACAGCTTATGTGTGTCAAGCCAGCACCGCCGATCAAATTAAAAAGTTTAACTGACGCACTGCAAGTCATAGGGGGCTACCTGATTCCTACAGTGTATGTATGTCATAACATTTCAATTTTATGTAGATATATCAAATATTTAATACACTATTCCATTATATTTCAAAATTTTAAACATTTATAATAATTTTGTTTAGCTTTTGAATTTAGCATTATATATATATATATATATATATATATAGGGGGTCGTTCCCCAAATATATTTATCAAAAACAAAATTACAAAAATGCATTGGCCTATAAATGGGGATGCCTTATTTTTTAACAGGTATGGAAAATCAAAAAAATAAATCAACTGGATTTTCAGATGATATCATATTATTTTCCAAAGAGACAGCTGAATATTCATGGAAAAACAATTCCCTCTTAGCCACGGGAGATAATCAAAACAAAGTCTATCTTTCAACCAGGATTACTGCCTGTATTCATAACTAATCAAAATAATACAAAAAAGCAATGAACAATTTTGAGACTGACAAAAAAGTTGCTGAAATTTCAGATGGCAGCATTATTGTATGATTGTTTCTCTGTATGAAAACATGTGTTCTATTTAGAAACCATGGCAATTGTTGATATTCTTCAAAATGTTCCACTCACATAACATCCTAGACTAATCTTCTAGAGGAATCCCAAGAATAAATAATACAAAGCACATCCTCAACTTGTCTTGAGCTTCTTTTGTGCTATTCATTAGCTAAAATTGTCGATTATTCTTGAAAATGTTCCACTCTCATAGCATCCTACACTAATCTTCTAGAGGAATCCCAGGAATAAATTATACAAAGGACATCCTCAACTTGTCTTAAGCTTCTTTTGTGCTATTTATTAGCTAGAAAGCTCATTGCCCTTTAGCTAGTCATGTCTGGTACCTCTGTGAAACAGCTTCACAATTGTGCTGATAAAGTTTGAGAGGACACCTACTGCTACCCATGATATCAAAGAAAAAAGGAAACTAGAAAACACAAATATAAGCAGTACATGTTATATGCTATAACTATCTTAGGTCTATGCTTAACTAGTGGTGTTAAAGCTGAAAACAATCATTTTAGAAGAGAAGGCCAGATGAAAGTTAAGAGACCCCTTTACTCTTTTTATACAACAAAATTTATACTGAAAGTTCTGATTAATCCTATCTTTAGATTGACCATTCATGATTATGCCATACACATACACAAATACGACCAAAGTGAAGTTAATACTTACAAGCCCTCTGAACCATTTGTTAGTTTCCTGCAAAATAGTAGACAAATAAAACATCAGCAAAAACCATTGTTACATCACAGTTTACTGTGAAATAGAATAGAAACAAAAACCAAAAATATTGATAACGTAAATCATCACCAAAACAATCACACTTTGATTGGACACACATACCACTTCTGGTCTTTTTGTAATCTCAATTATTTCACAACCAAGCTTTTTTTCCTTGATTAGCTCCTTTGGATGAGATGTAGTATTTGCCACTTCTTCAGAGGTTTTATTAAAGGTGTCCGTAAGCTTGGCCTTCTTGACAACTCTATTTTCAGGGGCTAAAACTTCTTTCATAGAATCTGTTTTCTTCCTGTTCGCATATGCTAAACCATCCACTTTAAACCCAGTGACATCATCTGCCTCATCATCAGAGTGCACAATTGCTCTTTCCCGCTTGAGAGGCTTTTTTTCATCTTTCAATGGCTCATTTTTATTGTCATTTCTCTTGTTGGATCTTACTTCCAACCGTGGAGATTGTTTTAGACTATCTACTTCACCAATACCCTTTGATGGTATTTCTAACTCGGCTTTTATCAGTCCGTTATTTGCAATCTCCGACATTTTCCATTCATCATTCCAATTCTCATTCTTTTCTATTTCCTCTTTTGCATTTTTGTTCTTTTTTGTTTCTTCCTTTGTAATCGCACCTTTTTTTAGCTCCTCATCAGGAATTCCATTCCCTTTCATTTCTTCCTTCTCAAATGTCTTTGATTCCTCCTTGGGAGTTTCATTTCCTTTCACCTCCCTCTTTACTGTCAAACTTGTTTTCATTTCCTCCTTTTGGATTTCATTATTGTCTAATTTTGTCTGTGATGTTTTATCCTTCTTCGGTTTTCCCTCCTTTGTACTTGTGTCTATCTTGCTCTTAGTTAGTTCCTCTGAAATTCCCAAATCAGCTCCTTCCTTCTTTAAAAACAGAGATCCATTTGCCATGGATTTATTTGCCCGGTTTTCATTAGCTCCATTTGTTCGTTGACTGAATGATTGAATGGACTTGCTAACCCAAGCCTGTTTGTTGGAAAATAACTCGGCTGCAACATGTATTTGCACTTATGAGTGCACGATAAAGCTCAACAAAACCCCAATGAAAAGCATTGAGGATATAGAGTCTTCAGAATTCCACAAGCACCATTTAAGCATGTAAACCAACTCACCTTCAATGCCCTCAAAACTTTCTGAAACCATGTACTCCCCACAATCAAATGTCCGATTAAAAAAATAATCTGCACTATTCAAGACTTCTTCTGATGGTTGTGGATTACGTGGATCTGTGGATGTGCAAACTACTTTGCACTTCCCAACAAGAACCTCCTATAATTAGGAAACAATCAATGTTCAGCTCATCATCAATTAAGTTATTACATGTGTGACATCTCAAATAAAGTATGGAACAGTTATTCAAATGGCTAAAACTAAAGATAAGAGTCATTCACATGCTTTGCTGTCCGTAAATGACCCATGTAGGTACACAAGACTTGAGAGCACGTAAAGTGTCAATTGTAAATCAGGAATACTAAAACAAACAAATAAGAGATCTAAAACTAAATCTAGATTTAGATCTCAAGATGAAAAACCTGACAAGAGGGGTGAACAAGTAAGATAAAACCCAAAGAAACCAATTTAAAAAAAGCTGTCATTCTAAGCAATCGTGTGAAAAAAAAGGTTGCATGCTAAAAAGGGAGCTCTTAATAGAAGCAAAATAAGGGAGCCACTCAAATACAAGGCTATATGTATCATAGCCTAAAGTAGAAATCAAACCAAAATCCTCTTCAACTAGCACAAGGGAGCTTATATAAAATATGATGCACTTAAAAGAAATATATGTTTAAGTCTGGTTGCTCTTATCTCAGGTTAATTGCCACCTCAAGCTTGTTTGTATAATACTTCTTGCATTTAGAGCTTTTGTTTCCCCTTCCTTACTCTTAGTTTTGTGGAAGGGGCATTTCAGTACCCACTCCTAGTGTTCCTACAATCACCCTATTAATTGCATATCCAACCTTACAAGCATGCAATTCTCACTAAGAAACCTTTACCTTCTAACAAGTTGCCTTTTAACACCTCATCGAAGTCAATAATGTTGAAGTAATTATGTAATGTTTCTATAATGGTCATTTTAGATAGGAAATTTCCCTTTTCGTAGTTACTTCCTATTTAGAATGTTTCTATTCAATCTTTCTTTCTGTTTTCGAAACCTTGCTTCTACTCTCTATTTAAGGATCTTCCGTATCCTTTATGATTGAATATCTCAATCAATTATCATTTCATTGTATCAAAGCAGAGGTTGGTTTCGGTGAATTTTCATGATGAAATTTTCATAAGATTTTTTGCTTGATTTTTTTAATGAAATTGAGGATTTTTAGTTTTTGGCGTTTTTAAACGAAAATTGTGGCTTTTACAGATCTCTTTATGGTTTTTTCACCAAAAAAAAAAGTTTTTTTTAGATTTGCGACTGTTCTTTGTTCTTGTGACTGGGGGTTGCTAGTTTTTTTTACCAACAGGTTTGGAATGTTTTTTCCCAAAAATAGTGATATTTCTTCTCTAAGAAGGTTTTTGACGATTTTTACACAAAATCATGTGATTTCAGCATTGCATTGAGGGTTTGATTATTTTTCCAGATAATCATGGTGTTGTTTTGCAGCAACTTTTAACTATTTTTGGCAAAATTGTGGTTTCAAAGTTTTTTGCTGATTTTTTTCTCAACAAAAATAAAAGTTTTTGAGAAGTTGACCTTAGTTTCCATGTCTCCAAATGATGGGAAGGATGGCTTGGTTACCCGACATCAAGTTGGAAGGCACTCAATGTGTTCTTGTACATGGTTGTATACAAAAGTTTTGAATAAAGCGGTTCTCTATTCAAAAGTGCGACCATGGAGGGTCTCAAAAGCAGGCTCGTGTCACAGAACATTCTATAGGAGGAATTGTGACCAAATGAGCTGCAAATTATGTCAAGTATTTTGTATGGTAGTTAGTAGAATTACCATTGAGAGAGGGTGTTAAAGTAATTATGTAATGTTTATATAATGGTCATTCATTTACGAACTGTAATTAGTTCTTATTTAGAATATTTCTTTTTGGTCTTCCGTTTATGTTTTAGAAACTCTGCTTGTACTTCATATTTAAGGATCCTTTGTCTCCTTTATAATTGAATATCTCAATCAATTATCATTTCAAAGAAAACACGCACACACTTATACTGAGAGGGGAGGAATGAACTAGTATAAGAACAATCTTTTCACTAAAGAACTTTTGCAATTATAAGCAATTTTAAAGATATGAACAGAAAACCCACACAACTAAGATCTAATAAAAGGAACACAAGATAAGATGCACACACAATTTGATGCGGAAACCCTTGCGGAAAGAAACAATAGCAAAATGTTGCTTTTTTATAGGAAACTTCTTACAAATTTGTAGGCAACAACCCACACGAGACACCAATCCCTTCCACTGAGCTCCAACTCAGCAAGAGACTCCAATCTCTTAGAATAGAAGGCTACACCTTTGAGATGCAAGGTAATAAGTGTTTTGGATCTGATCTAGATGATATTCAAAATTTTCTCACAACTTTAACAAAATGTCCTTTATGACTTCGCTCTTAACTCTGCAATACATCTCCACTCGGATACGCAACAGGATCATCAATGAATGCTCTTAAATCTGAAAGATATCTTCACACAATTCTACCTTGCGTCTGCACCAAAAAGTTTGATTTTATTTCATAAATTTGTTCTCAAGTATGTCTGATTTCTTCTCATAGATCTGCTCTTCTTCTGTTGTATGTCTGCTCTTAAATTAGGAATGATATTCAATGAATTGATAATAAAATGAATTTAAACTTAAAGTGACCTCTATTTATATCCCTTAAAAGGAATCCTTTCACCATAGGTTATGGCCCCTCAACAAAGTCAGCCAGCAATTTTTATTTATTTAAAATACATTTTTCTAACTAGGTCGGTCAAAAGCAAGTCGCGATAAAGTAGGTCAACCAAAAAAGCAACTCATGAAAAAATAGGTCGCCTAATAATGCACATGACGATATCATCCAAAATAAAATATTATTTCTGCCTTAAATAATTCAACTTGAGTGCCACTGATTGACTCTTTGACAACAATGACAACAATCTTACTACCTTTCACATAATGACAATATTTCCAACACCGAGGAAAAATGGAATTGAAAATGAAGACACAAAGATTCCCCTAGAAGGCCATCTCATTTCATTATCCCTTCAAAATTCACCCTATAAGCTCCATGTTGATGAGTGTTTTACTACATTACCAGATTCACACCCTGGACCCCCGAACTGGGTCTGGGTGCGTGCTAGGTGCGCTCAAGGTGGGCGCCCAGCACTATGGGGGCACCCGGGTCTACACACCCGCGGACCCATATGCACCCACAGTGTTGGGTGTGCACCTAGCACGCACCCAAGGGAACCTGTGAGTACCCACAACTCAGCCTCATAAAAGTGGGCCCAAACATTATTTAAAAACAATTTACTTTTATTTTTTTTTACTCTTAAACCTAAAACACCCCAATATGAGGTCTCCAAACACACTTTCATTTCACTTTTATCTGTCGTTTTGCTCTCTCAATATTTTCTCTCCATCTTGGCAGTTTGAAGTGAGGTGATTGTATTCGAAGGAGATCGATGGTGGAGTGCCAAATAGCTTCCACAAAGCATATTTAAGTGTTTAAGGTATGCATTTAAACCATATTCATTAATCTTTTGATAGACTTTTCAAGTTTTTGATGAATTTTAGTTTTTTTCAAGTTTGTGAAGGTTTTAAGTATGTCTTTTTTTTATTTTTTTTATAGATTGCAACATTGAGTAGTCAAAGCTCAATGGGGGGGTTAACTCAAAATTTTAAAATTGATTAAGGGTCTCCTTTATGGAGACATACAACAAGAATTCCACAACTTACTGGAGGTGGGGGGTCTCTTCGAAAATGTAATTTTGGCAATGCACAACATAATAGCTCCTATTACTGAGTAAAACTTCATTTTTTGGGCCCTAAGGGTAAAGGGATTAATATGTGTGGGGACCCAATGCCAAATAAGAAGGGGTTGTCAGCTGGACAAACAGCAGTACTTATAAAAGAACAAGAAGATGCTGACAAATTGGTTGCAAAAGGAAAACAATGTGGTTATAGTTCCGGGAAAAAAATAAAAATAACACAGCCCTCTCAACCAGTTACAGCCTCTAGACATCCCTTCTTGTCTATGCCCTCGGCCTCTACGGAGGATGAAGATGTAGAACCACAAATCTCCACCCGCAAGAGAGGTCCATTAGAGAAGGCATTTAAAAATGAGGCAAGAGATATTGCTGATGAAAAAATTGGGCGTTGCCTCTTTGCAAATGGTCTTCTATTCAACTTGGTAAGATCGCCATATTGAAGGGAGATGGTGCTAGCAATAAATAATGCACCTTCTGGTTACACAGGTCCTGGATATGAAAAGGTGTGCACCACCTTATTGCAAAATGAGAGAAAATATGTAGAGGTCCAGCTAAAACCAATTAGAGATTCTTGGGTTCAAACAAATGTATCCATTGTTTCTGATGGACGAAAAGATTGTGAAAACTGTCCATTGATCAATGTTATTGCAGTGTCCCCCAAGGGGGCAATGTTTTTGAGGGCGGTTGACTATGAAGCGAAGGTGAAAGTTGCAGAGTTCATTTCCAAGATTCTCATTGACTCCATAGAGTCAGTGGGTCATGATAATGTTGTCCAAGTAAATACAGACAATGCAACAGTTTGCAGGGCTGCAGGTGCTTTGGTAAAGGCTAGATATGAGCACATCTTTTAGACACCGTGCACCATACACTCACTCAATTTGGTGATGCAAGCAATTGGCACCCAAATAGAATGGGTGAAAGAAATATACCTAGAGGCCATGTCACAAGCAATTTTCAGAACTTTTTCAAAATTGGAATTATTGAAGGTAAAATTTAAAATTTAATTTATGTAGTTTTATTTATCATTTTATGTCATGTTTTACATAGTTGAATAAAATATTTTTTTGTGTTGTTTACATATTTTAAATGTGTTATTAACTTACTATTAATATATTCTTAGGTTGTTGAGACCCGGTTTGCATCTCACACAATTGTTCTAAAACGACTTGTGAAGGTGAAAGAGGCACTGGGGCAGATGGTTATTAGCAACCAATGGGGTATTTGGAAGCAATCAAGTTCAAAATGGGCCCAAAAGGTGACGGTATTGATATCGGATGATGATTGGTAGGTTTGTGTGGATTATGTATTGGAATTCACTGAACCTATCATGTTTATGCTTCGGTTTGCTGATACAAATGAGCCATGCTTGGGGGATGTGTATGATAGCATGGACACAATGTTGGAGAAAATAAATTAAGGGCAGGAGAGCCTATTCTAATCCTAGAATGCAAGAGATGATGAATGACTAAGTGAACTCTACTAGACTTGACTTTGTCATCAACTTTCAGTAAGCTGGTGCAATTTTCTAAGGCAAATGATTGATGTTCAAATCCTTAATAATAACACCAATACCATCAATAAGATGCATATCAATGAGAAAGCACAATTGAAGTTAAGCTCATGTTCAAATTCCAATTGACCATGCAAAGCAATTTGCAATCAGAAAACTACTAGTATGGATTAGACGAGTTCCACAAAGTTTCATTCACAAATCCTTTTATCCAATTAAAATACTAAAAGCAAATTCTAAACTAAATAATTCAAGAAAATTCTAAACTGATTTGAGAGATCAAAGAACCTCACAGAACTCCACAATCTTTACTAAACCACCAAACTTCAATGATCTATTTCAATTATGGCAGCATCTAAGTGATAGTTCTCCAAAAACTCCCTTTTACAAATGATTTTGGTGGGGTTTTGTTGTGAGGTTTCACATCATCGCCCCAAAGAATTTGGGGACCCCCATTTTCGACAGACCTTGGCCTTTTTCCTCGATCCTGGCATTCCGGAGGCCTTGGCAAATATTTTTGGACATTAGATGATTTATTTTGATAATTGATGAGATCAACCTTAGGCTTTTTTTTCGAGCTTGAGTGTGGATTTGGTCTTTTGGAAGGCTTTGCAAATTTTGGGTGTTAAAATGAATTGATTGAATGAAAATTTTAAATGGCCTAAATTGAATTAATTTGCCAAAATGAAGATTTGAGATAAATTATGCTTATCACCTTAATTTAATTTCGAAAATCTGGGTAAATAAGTTTGATTTGTGCAATTTAATTCGAAATTTTGGGCTTTGAAATTTAAAGATTGAGCTATAAATGTAAAATATGGACACTAAAATTTAATTTTTGTTTTGCACTTGAAGGCCTTGGCAATTAAAATTTAGAACCTGAGATCAAATTCAAAATCTAGGCAATTCACATTGAAAATTTAGCCTTTAGAAAATAAAATCTGGGCATTAAAATTTGGAGTTTGAGCCTTAAAAATGTGAAATCTTGGCAATAAATTAAAATCTGGGCTAGTAAAAATCAATTTAGAGCCAATTAAAAATGAAATTTGGCTAATGAAGTTCGGAATTAGCATGGAATTTTTTTTTTAAAAAATCTGGGCATTGGTTTTCGAAAACAGGGCCCTTCATTATGGCGCATGGCATGAAAATGTAAATTAGGGCCTTTCATTTGGGGCGTGTGGCCAATTTGGCTTATTTAGGTTCGAAAATCTGGGTATTAATTAAAAATTCAACACAAATTTAACCTTTTAGCCAGGTCGGCCCCTTTCATGGTTTTTAATTTCGTTTTTTGTGGTTTTTTTTGGCAGGTCGTCCCTTTAATTGAGGGGCTAGGGTCGGGTATATAGAGGAGCGCCTCTCCTTCCTCCTCCTCACTCATTTCTTTCATCCACCAAGGCAGCGAAGAAAGAGCAGAGAGACCAGCGAACTTAGAAAGGAGAAGCAGCGAGTTGCCCTAGGTATGGAGCTGCTATTTGGCAGTGAGGAAGAGTGAAGACTTGCCACAGTTTGATAAGGCCCTGCCATTCTGGAGGACTTGCAATTTTGTGAGAGCAGATCCGAATTTGTTTAGAAGACCAGAGATCTGATATTAAGGCAAATCCGAGAGCATTAGGAAGATCCGAATTTGTCAAGGGAGCAGATCCGAATTTTGTGAGGGGCGAAACTATACTATAGGGCCAGAGAAATTCATGGCATTCGAGACACAGATCTGATATTAGGAGCAGAGACAAGCAGCTAAAGCAGATTTGAGTTAGAAGGCAGATCTGTTACATAGATAGGCGGCTATTGTTTGATACAAGGAGGCCACGAATTTTGAAGGAAGGCATGCTATTTTGATAAGAGGGACGCTCCAGATTTTGGTAAGAGAGCTTGTAGATTTAATAAAGAAATCCAATTCAAAGAGGAGCAGATTTTGCAAAACTAATTGGTGAGTAACTTATTCTCTTAATTGCTATCATTTTCTTTGATGTTGATTGTATGGTGTAGGAGATGATCTTCATTTTTGAGGGTGAAGACTGGCTCATTAAGCAGAATTCTTCATTGTTCTTGATTGGTATTTTTCCCTTCACTTCTTGCTTGCATCATCCATCCATCACCTCATCATCTCATTAGGGCTTGAAGTTGGGAGATATAAGTGTAGTTTCCGTTTAGGATTTGGAGAAAAGAGATATAAGTGGTAGTCCCACCCCCAGGAAAGAAGTTGGGAGATATAAGTGTAGTCCATCTCATAGGTAACCAAAAGGCAGAAATAACCGGTAGTCCATCTCACTAGGCGAAGAGGCAGAGATAAGTGTAATGTGATAGGAATTGGCAAGGCAGAAATATGTTTGATCATCCCTAGGCGAAAGGGCAGAAATAAGTGTAGTCCCACCTCACTGTAGAAAGAAGGGGCAGAAATAAGTGTTTAGGATGGCGGATGCTAGTGCAAGCAAGAACCCAAAGGGAATTAATACCAAGAAAGATAAGGAAAACATGACGCCCAAGACCACCTTCTTCTCGAAATTGAAGCGAGTCGGTGACACCAACATCGGTACAATGGATATGATACAGTTGAGAGATAGGTTGAAAGGGGGCCAATCCTCCATGCCAAAGATGATCTACAAGTGTGGAATTGTGCAAGCTGCCGCCTTCCCTCCTACCTTGCCTTGTCCGGAGTTAGTGATGGAGTGTGCATCTCGGCTAGATATTGTTACCAAGTCCATCATCTTTGGTGAAGAGGAAAGGGTGTTGGCTAACATCAACGGGCAGGTGATAGAGGAAGTGTTCAATATACCCCAGCAAAAGGGAATGATAGTAATGTTAATGGATCAAGCCGCCAAGTTCTTTCAAGACAGTCAAGATGCCTACCTTGCCCTACTAAAGCAGAATTGCTTGCACGAAGGCAAGAAGGGAGTCACCAAGTCATCAAAGCTCACCAGGTCAGATTTCAAATCAGAGTATGGCGATCTTATTGTGCTTCTCAACTGAGTCATGGGCTCCGCTCAAGGTATACATTGAAACTTGGATGTATTATTTTATTGAAGGAATTGAAAATGGAAAAAGAAAGTTTGATTGGGCTAGAATTATAAGTGAAAATTTAGAGTTGCAACTTAGGACAGTGCAAAATCAGAAACAATTCTACATGGGGTCCTACCTTTTCTATTTAATTGCAAGACTATATGAACATCTTGGACTTAAGGCTAGAAGGGTGATTGGCAATGGGCCAGAACAATGCTTGGTGCATGAGTGCTATCCACAACTTCATTTGCACAACACCAAGGACTACAAGATATTTTATGATGCCTTTGCCATGAAGACGGTAGGGATACTACAAGGGACACCTGCAAGGAAGCTCTCGCCGGAGGTGGAGACAAAAGTCAAGAGGTTTGGGAGTTGGTTCATCCAATTACCACAATTCACTTATATCAGAGTGGCTGGATGAACGACTTGTCCCAAGAGGCTTCCAAGGTACCCACCCGATAGGATAGTTTTGATGGAGTTGGCTAGGCAACTTGAGCAATATGACAAAATGATGAAGCTCAAAGGTGAGACAGGGGTTACCTTCTCACTCATGATAGGCAATGATAGTTGTCCCAATCCTGTCGCCTTTGCAGCTACGCAGGAAGAGTTAGAACAATATCATCTGGCATGGTATAAAGCAAGGCAAGGATTCGATCCTAATGGTCTAATCAAGGCATCTCATGGGGCTCCATTCAAGCATATTCCTACTTTGGAGGATTTTTGGGCCAATGCACAAGATGACTTTCATGTGAGGAAGTTGGCTTTCTCAAGGTTATCAATGGACATGATGAGGGCCATCAGGTGGAGAAATCTTAATATTCCGGATCAGCTGGAAGAGGATGAAGATGTGCTAAGGGAAGATTACAATACAGTAGAGGGAACGGAGTTGAATCCAATTGAGTGGGATGATAATCTGGATCCATCCTTGGATGCAGTAACAAGAACAGTTGAGCTACACACTGAATGGTAGTATAATAGGAAGTTTAAACAATTGCAAAGTCGGAAGGTACACCTTACCTATGAGAAAATGAAGCCAGAAGAGGAGATTCCAGCGGAGTCAGTTGGACAGCAAGGTGGGGGTAATAGCCAGCAACAACAACAAGCAGTTAAGAATAAGAAGAGGAGCTTGGAGGTTGAGAAAGATAGAGAACATCGGGAGCCTCCAACAAAGAAACAGAGTAAGGAACCATCAAGAGAGAGCATAATTGAGGCTAGGAGCCAAGAGGTTGGTATAAGTGAGAAAAGGGCGGCGGTAGAGGTGAGCTCTGGTTCAGAATCAAGTGGTTATAGTAACAGTACAAGATACTCTCCCCTTTCAGAGAACCAAGTTGAGGAGGATGTGGCAGTCAATAATGAAGGAGATAGGCCAGTTGACATTGAGGCTCTATCAGCTGAAGAAGGAAGCCAAGCACCTAAGGCCGCTGGTGATGCTATGTTAGTCAAACCGAATCCAAATTTGGGGAGATGCATTGCACCACCGTGGTTGAGACAGATGCTTATGCCAAGGAAAGAGGTTGTGGCCATCCAGACAGTTGAGGATATTCAAGGGTTAATGGAAAAGGGAGATGATGTTGGACAGAAACAAATTGCAAGAACAGTGGCAAAGGTAATCAGGAATGATGAAGATGGTCACCGAAAGGTTCAGATTGCGGTGCCAAAGGTTAGCAAGGCAATGGGCGAAATTGTGGCCCAAGACTATGAGATAATAGAGCATGACATGGGAAAAATCACAGATGACATGGAGTGTGTGGAGGTTCAGGAAGGCATAGCTTCAATAAGAGAAAGGTTGAGAAAGGCAAACGAAAGGGTTGCAGAGTTGGAGATTGAAAGCAAGTATTGGAGGGATAGCTATCATGAAGTATGTCGGCCTATCCAACAACAGTTGCCTCAGGCGGCCCTTCCACAGGATAGTGGGAGCAATCTAGAAGAAATATTAGCTCGAGAGCAAGGAACTAAAAATTGGATCAGTAATACAATTCAAGAAGGGCGAAGGTTCTTGCCTGCCTTTATCTCGACATTCAGGTCATTTGTGTCTCTTAGGGACAAATTCAAAGCATTTGAAGGGAAGTGGAAGGATTTCCTTCCAATCCGTGACTTAGCTATTCCCAGGCTACAGGCAGCCATAGAGTTATCAGAGGGATCTTTGGTGAAGGCCAAGTTGGTTAATGAAGGAGGAAAGAATATTATTGAGTCTTGGTATGTTACCTTGACTGCCAAATCGAGGGTACTTGAAGAGATACAGGATGAGATTGCACAATACAATCCAAGCATCGACACTTTCATTTCAAACATGTTGAGCGATGCAAGGATTGCACTTGATTTTGAAGGAATCAAAGAGGAGGATTTTAATGAGACAGAGTTTGGATCGAGATTGGATGAGTTGGGGAAGGTTGTTGCCAGAGAGAAATAGTTGGGCATCCTTGCCTCTCTCAGGGCCCTTATCGAGTTTGCAAGAGATGATGAGAAGGAGAGTGAGAAGACACTGCAAGCAGCAAAGAACATGATGAACACAGCTGAGCGCAAGATGAGGCATACACCTTGCCCTCCCATGGAGGAAGTCAACAACATGTTAGCTAAGTTCATTGCTTATGCTGAAAAGATGAAAGAAAGGGGTAGAACTGTATTAGAAGATCATTTGATGTAAGCCCAAGTGGCAAATTCTTCTTTCTTCTTGGGTAGGATAGGTGTCTGATTCTGATTGGCTACCATTTTGGTGCCTTCTCATTGGTTGTCACTTTTCTTTTTTTCTCATTGGTCCATTGATGAAGTGGCATCTTCTCATTGGTCGATGGGGTGGCATCCCTAATTAGGGTTTTTGGGATTTAATCTGGATTGTTGATTTTGCCTCTTAATCTATACCGTTGGTTGTAATTTTGAGCCTCTATATAAGGCCAAGTACTCTCATTTGTAAAGGATTGAAGAAAATTGTTGCTAATATAATACCAAAATTGCTTCTCTTTTCATTGTTGTGTCTTGCATGGTGATTAAGAACACTTGGTGTTATTGCATGGTTTCTACTTCCAATTGTTAAAGTTAGATTTCATTAAGTTGTTAAAGTAGATTTCATTTCAAGAAAGTGTTAAAGTAAGAATAGAAGTAGATGGCTAGTTGTATGGTGATATTGGTAAATGTTTGATAGGGATCTATATACTAGGCCACTAGCATCTTAGCAGCTTGTTACGGAGCCTTGTGTGGTAATCTAGTCTCATTCCCCTTGAATCATTGCATCTATGGAGGTAGCGCCGCTGGCAAACTTTCATTAGGTTGATCCCTGTCCATTTGCCAATCTTTCCATTTTATAGGAGTAGTAGTAAAGCAGCAAGTAGTTTAGTAGTTGAAGTTTGAAGAGCAAAGTTGGAAGTGATATAAAAGGAAGAAAGTGATACAAATTGAGTATACATTGCAAAGCTAGTTCATATCATCACCATAGTGAGAATTTGACATCCTTGAATGAACAACGTAAGCCCGCCTAAGTGATTACCAGCAAATCACATTAATATAACTGAGTTAGTATCCACAGGTGTAAGGAACCTTGGAGTTATCTCATGTTCTTCATGAGTATATACTTTTCAAGCAAGGGTTGAGTGTTTGGTATGCTATATCAAGTATTCAATTGCTATATGTTATGTAGTGGTACAAAACTGACATCAACAGGTTTATATAGAAGACCCAAATGCAACGGATGGCCTAGATTGATTTGAAATCAATGGCCAAGATCTTCTCAAGAAAACCCTAGTTAGGGTTGCTACAATCATTAAATACAATGTAGCAAATTTGAATATTCTCCAATTAACCAATGCAAATATTCAATGGTAGGAGAATGAATGAGACAATTCAAAGATGCCAAGTCATCCAGTATGATCATCTTCTAGAAGGTGCTTTCCACATGTACACTTGGAATAGTTTGATTGGATAAAAATGAGTGGATGCCACCTCACATTTAGCAACCCTTGTTTCAATTCTACTCTTACATGCTCTCCTCTTTGGAAATCTTCTCCTTGGGTGTCTTGACTTTGTAGTAGCTATGTTCTGTGTATTTTCACCTTTATTGTTTGGGATCCCTTGTCATCTTCACCCTCACAGTTATCCCTCCACATCCTTGACTTGAACCTACTTAGCCTTGATCTTCTAGACTTTCTTCATCCATTTCTTCTTTGTCCATCACTCCACACACCTCCTTCACTTTCCTTGCAGCAATCAATTCTTTGACGTAACTTGTCTTCTTCATGGTCTTTGAATTCCTCTTGTCCTTGAACTCGAACTTGTCCATGAATTCCATCTTGTCTTTAAACCTGGACTTGTTCTCATGTCCCTCCTTGATGAAGGCTTGACCTTAAAGTGATTCCTTCAAGCCTGATCTTCAAATTTTCCTTCTTCATTTCCTTGCAAAACAATAAAACACTTGTGTTAGGTTCGTTGGATGGCAAACATGAACAAAATCAAGATAGCCTTATGACTAAACAACCTTTCCTAAAAAAAATGTGATTTCATCTTAACATGAGAGTTTGCATAACAATTTCCAATTCTGACTTCCTAAGTTCGAATCATTTAAACCCCTTTTTTGCACACACCCAGCAAACCTTGATTCTATGATTTTATCATTTTAATCTCAATTCCCAACCATACCTGGTCAAGGGTTTGCAAGAAATGTAAATCTGAGGACAGTTGAATTTGAAAACGAAATCTGATTTCTTCATTGCTTTGAACTCAGAAATTCAAACATTACTCTTGCAAAATCATGGCTTAGGGGAGATATCTTAAAAATCCTGAAGATCAAAATCAGATTTTTCAAAATATGAGTCTGATTTTTTAGGACAACTCTGAATTTTTTCTACCTGGACAACCTCTTCGTAGAATTTCTGACTTTTTTGCAAGAAAATTGTTGATGTTCATTTGCCCTGGGTAGGGTTGAGTGAAGGCAGACTTGGATTCTTTCCTTATTTTTCTAAAAATCGCCACTCTATATGGAGTCTTCAGACTTTGGTCTGAAGCTCATGGCCTTCCCAGCTTCTAAACTTTTGAATTTTATCTCTGAACGGTTCGAATCATGTAATGTCCCCTTTTTCAGGCACATTATTTCTTGTTGCGTCGTTAGCAGTTTTATCATGGTCTGGTGGGCTAACCAGGGCTTTATATGGATCAGTGTGTTATTTGGCCTAGGTAATTCCAGTTTCTGGCCAATTAGAGCAATTTCCATAGGGTTTCCAAATACTTACTATTTATAGTAAGAGTTCAATTTTCTTGGCATTTCAATATTGGACTTGGAGAGTATCGCCGAGAGCTTTCCAACAACCTATCACATGTCATCTTCCGAGTTCGTTTGGTCTTCCGTTTTAATGCCACAAGATTTCATACTTTATTATTATGTTACTTTATGATTAAATGGTTATATTAATTTAAGGTGACTTAAAGTGGGAATATGAAAAGACAGAGAAGGGAAACTGAAGAGTCACAGTTGTTGCTTTAAAAGAAGGAATGGAGGCTCATTCGAGATATGCTTAGTTTTATGAATTTATTTCTCTTGGAGAATCCAGGAAGCTTTCAGCTTTCGATTGTGAAACCTGAGGACAAAAACCTTCAGGCTTTCTCAATGGATTGGACAAAAACCCAATTCATCTCTGAGGTGGATTCACAGCAGAGTTCACCATTATATTTCCAAGTTCATATTATCTGATCATACTGTTGCATATTGTATTTCAGATTGGATTGTTTTGTAGTTTCATTGTTGTTGCATTGATGTTGTATAATGCAATAATAGTTTCTGAGGGTTTATTGAAATATATTGCTGGTTTATTTCTGTTGAATCAATATTTTGTTGCATGCAAGTATTGGTTTAAATCTTCTGATTTATATTTGAGAAATATTGGGAAAATATCAATCAGGGATATTACAGTGGTATCAGAGCAATGTATCCTACCAGTCTGAAGGGTTGATTAAATCATTTTTTAGAATTGAATTCAGAGGCAACTATTGCAGGCATATACGGATAGAATACTCTGAATATTTACAGTTCTGTGACAAATGAAATATGGGTTCAAGCCTTCCATGAGGTAATATTTGATGCGGCATTAATGGGGACAAAGAATTTATGGCATTCGATTCTTCTATGGCTTCAACATATAATTACCATATGTCCTGGAATTATCGACTCAAATCTATTCGTTTCTACAGTTGAGTGATATATTCCTTACCTAAGGCATTGTGGTGATATTCATAGTAGTATAAAACGCGCAAGTCCTTGGTATTTGAAGATAATTATTGACGCCTTAGCCAGACAAACTAGAACCTTTGCAGTGGATTTGATATTTGATGGGACAATAATCTTTTATCCGGGGACCAAATATTTATCAAGATCAAATCAATAGACAATAATATGCGCCAAGCTTGTATATGGGACCGAACGGTTGAGGAAAGATTTTAATTTTTCATTGGTTTTCTATCCGCTGGAGATTAATATTTGTGGGTGAATATTATTAACACCAAATTATTGAATGAGTTTTCGGCTTGACTTTTGCTATTATTAAGTGTCGTGGATGTATAAAGCACGCAAGACATAGAATGTTATCGGGCTTCTTGTTACTAAAGTCCAAGAAATGTTATATTAGTGAAGTGTGGCTTTTAGAAGTATTGCGTAAGTGGAAATTATTATGCCCGTAAGGTCCAATTAATTGTATTTCTGAAGGGAGACATTTGAAATTCATTAATCTCTCTTGTGCCGAGAGTTTGCAGGTAAATATAGGCGACTATTAGTGTATTTCTTATTATTTGTGCAAACTACATTGGCTACAGGTCCCAAATATGAATAACGCTTCGAATAAATGTTTCAAGTTGAAGGTCATACATTTAAAATATTTGGGATATGGTTATCAGGCCCCTTTATGCGCACGACAATAATAAAGATTTTGATTTGAATATTTGAGCCTGAATATAGTGCTAGGGAAACATATCAAAATAATTTGCCGTAAGAAGAAACTGTTGGGGCTTCAGGTTACTTCATTGGCATGAATCCTCTCTCAGTAGAATTCACATCTGACTATTGAGCTCTATTTCAACTCCAAGTTTGTGAGCTTCCTCGGATTTGCTTGTATACAGGTGTATGACTTCAGGAATTAGACATCCAAAAATTTGGCAACAGGAATGTTTAAGCTGCAGCGCCTCTCCCAGAAATCGAACATAAACATTTTGTTTCAGAAGTGAATATCTATTGTAGATTTTACCATGTGGTTGTGTCGTGAGTAGAATAGAGGGAAGAAGCCGTGAATGATTAGAGGATCATTCATTATGATTTGAAGCCTGGGAGTGTGCTCTTTGATGACGTTGGTGTTGCAAAAGTTACTAATTTTGGTCTCAGTAAAATAGTTGAAAATTAACAAGACTACAAGAACAATGAATTATTTTGATCATCTTTAGCTAGAATAAATCAGAAACCCGCAGCTGAACAGAGAAATAAGGTCTAAAAATAAGAACCATTCATTGCAAGCAAGTTGTTCGACATGGTATGAGTCTGAAAATACATATTGTTCAGGTCTTATGAAATAATTCTGGGTGCTCTGAAAGTATTGGTAAATCAGAAATATTATTGTGATGACAGCATTTCTCAGTTACAAAAGTTGATGGTATTAAACTCTGATTCAGTCCATTGCAGGAAGCTCAGAGGAATTTGAAAAATGGAAACCTTGGAAAGCCCTATATTCTGAAAAGAATTCAATGACACTTTTTATGGTGAACAACTAAGGGACATACAAAAGGAAATTGAAATAGGAAATGAATTATGTTGTCTTGGATGGCAATTGGAGGATCCGAAATTTATGAGAGGTATGCTTGCCAAATTAGATGAGATAAATTCATATCTATCTAGGATAGATCAATATGATTGTAGGCACTTCAATTGGGCTATGCAGTCCTCAATGGTTGCTTTGGTCCAACGCAGGTTTATGCAACATCCACATAAAGACGTTAGGCTTGCAATCGCCTCATGTCTCAATGAGATCACACGGATTACAGACCCTATTACACCTTATACCAATTGCATTTGGAAGCAAGTATTACAGCTGATTATGGACAGTTTAGGTGGACTAAATAATGATATAAGTCCTACCTTTGGTAAGCAGGCAAAAATCTTGGAATTAATGACAAGAACTAGGATTTTCATTCACATGTTGAATCTCGGTTGTGATAAGATGATTCATCAGTTATTTCAGTGTCTTCTAAGTAATTTCAGGAAGCATCATCCAGACAATGTGAAGGCTTGCATAAATTCTATCCTATCCTTGATCTTAGATGAGGATAATGACATAGGCAAACAATTGCAATCAGATTTGTTGGCAATCTGGAGAGGAGAACAAAAGATCTCACCCATGGCATATGAACTCTAAACTGAATTGATTAAGCATCAGGTTGAAAGGTTCGAGGATTTATTGACTGAAAATGAGCAAATATCCATAGGCATACAGGTTGCAGCATCTCCGGAAATGAGCAAGAACCAAATGAAAACAGGGCAGATTTGTTTTATATGCCGAGAGAACAAAAGATCTCACCCATGGCATATGAACTCTAAACTGAATTGATTAAGCATCAGGTTGAAAGGTTCGAGGATTTATTGACTGAAAATGAGCAAATATCCATAGGCATACAGGTTGCAGCATCTCCGGAAATGAGCAAGAACCAAATGAAAACAGGGCAGATTTGTTTTATATGCCGAGAGGACTGATCAGATGAACATGTTTGCGGTATTAATCAGGGAGAAGATATATTGCAAGCAAGTGGTAATGACAACATAGCTTTGAATACATCTCTTTCAGGACATGGTGAAAATCCAAAGGAAAAGAGTTTCCAATCAGCCAAGATGGTTAATGTGGAAGAAGAATCAATCATCACAGGTGAAGAGTGTTCAAAGCTCTACTTTGGTGACTTAAGAGGCTGAGATTGACAAAATTATGGTTAGAGGCTGTGATAACGAGTTGGGAGCCTTTAGCGATTCATGTAATGAGGAGTCGTGTGAATTCTTTAGCAGCACCTTACTTATGCATAATGCTGATTTGGATGACCCATTAGATAATGCATCCCAAAATGACAATGATGAGAAGCATGCCTTGAAGAGTTAGCTGAAAGTCAATGATGATGCCATTATTGCAGCTCTTGTACACCATAATAGCAGTCACAGGATTATTGAGGATCTTTATAGGAAAGCTTAGATGGAAAAAGGACAAGGTGGTATAAGGATTGGGTCTTATGTTGCAGATTTACAGGGGATCAAAACAGCTTTTGAGGATTGGAAATCAGAATATCTATCTTTACTTTCAAATCGCGACTACCTGTTACAGGTTGCTAGAAAACATGCTGGGCAATTGAGGGAAAAGGAGGATGAGGTTAATAAGCTCAATAGAGAGCTTAGTGTTACTCAGGGTACATTGGAACACACACGTATTACTCTTCAAGAAGCAAGAAATCAGATTGTTGCCACTAGCCAGTACAGGGAACAGGAAAGGAAAGGTCTGAATTCTTTCAGGAGGTGATTCAAGAACTTGATAGCATACAACAGACTTATGACTTGGATAGCTGTCCCAAAAGATCTTTGGATCATCCAAAACTTCTTTATGAGTTGGATAACTTTCAAGTGGTTGACAATTCCTTGTTTGAGATGGATG
Organism: Chamaecyparis obtusa; assembly: GCA_027943335.1. NCBI lineage: Eukaryota > Viridiplantae > Streptophyta > Pinopsida > Cupressales > Cupressaceae > Chamaecyparis > Chamaecyparis obtusa. Next base: position 78,332 of record BSBK01006680.1, on the reverse strand, counting down.
TTGATTTGACATTTGATAATCCCCTTTTTGAGCTAGATGAGGAAGATATTTCCTATTCCCATGATGAGGATGAGATTGGTTGCGGGATTTGGGACCCAGGTCCAGTTACTAGAGATGAGTCTTGGTCACCAGATTGGAGTAACAAGGTGAGTTCAGTTGTTGAGCAGTTTGGTTTCTACATCAACGGTTTACGATGGGCAGTTGTGTCTTATTGTATGATGGGTGATATGTTTTTCCTTGCGTTATCTCTTGTTGATGGAGAGAAGTCTAGTATTGATTGCATCTTGAGACTTTTCGATTGACTCATTTCTGGTGATCGTGTCAGCCTAATTGTTTGGGATCCTAGTGTTAGTATGACTGATGCACTACTGTTTTGGGGGAGTAATGAGTGGCTTCACCTTACTAGCCACATTGTATGGGATGCATTTTGTTGCCCATTCGGCCCCCCAACGGAGGACTTTCTTTTCCGATTACTGCATATGTGTGGGATGAGGGATTGGTTTGATACGCTTCCCTTCATGAAGGAGGAAGCCATGTCCAACAATGTTGCCAGTATGCTTCTTCAATACAGATACCAGTTTGAGAAATATGCCATGTCCAATTACTAGAGATGAGTCTTGGTCACCAGATTGGAGTAACAAGGCGAGTTCAGTTGTTGAGCAATTTGGTTTCTACATCAACGGTTTACGATGGGCAATTGTGTCTTATTGTATGATGGGTGATATGCTTTTCCTTGTGTTATCTCTTGTTGATGGAGAGAAGTCTAGTATTGATTGCATCTTGAGACTTTTCGATTGACTCATTTCTGGTGATTGTGTCAACCTGATTGTTTGGGATCCTGGTGTTAGTATGACTGATGCACTACTGTTTTGGGGGAGTAATGAGTGGCTTCACCTTATTGGCCACATTGTATGGGATGTATTTTGTTGCCCATTCGGCCCCCCGACGGAGGACTTTCTTTTCCGATTACTGCATATGTGTGGGATGAGGGATTGGTTTGATACGCTTCCCTTCATGAAGGAGGAAGCCATGTCCAACAGTGTTGCCAGTATGCTTCTTCAATACAGATACCGGTTTGAGATGCAGGTTAAAGGGGCAGTATTGTGGCAGTTGGACATTGTGGACATTCCATCCATTATGGGTATGGACCGACAGGATATTACAGAGAGTTGGGAATGTGGATGGCCTTTTTGTTTGTGGGATCCAGGAGGAACATTCTCATGGTTAGTAATAATTCAGGGAGCTAGTTGTTATAATGTTGGGTTCCCACTCTCATTTGATCTTAGTAGTGCTTATGATTTCAGTTGGAGTGAGGTTCTCAATTGGATTGAGGATCTCATTGTAGATGATGGCAGCACATGGCAGGCTGATTCGACTGATCATGCACATGGGGTGATTTGGGGTCCCGGCATTAGTTTGATTAATGCATTGTTGTTGTGTGGTGGTGATGAGTGGCTTCACAATTCTGGACAGATTGTTTGTATCAGATTTGCATAGCAGATTGGTGGAGCAGCTTCCTTAAGGTTGGTTTGGGATCCAGGCATTTTGGTCATAGCATGCAGATATTAATTGCTTGAGGGCAAGCAATCTCTGAGAAGGGAGGATTTGTAATGTCCCCCTTTTCGGGCACATTATTTCTAGTTGCGTCGTTAGCCATTTTATCATGGTCCGGTGGGCTAACTAGGGCTTTATATGGATCAATGTGTTATTTGGCCTAGGTAATTCCAGTTTCAAGCCAATTAGAGCAGTTTTCGGAGGGTTTCTGAATACTTACTATTTATAGTAAGTCGGCAGAGTTCAATTTTCTTGGCATTTCAGCATTGGACTTGGAGCGTATCGCCAAGAACTTTTCGGCAAGCTATCACACGTCATCTTCCAAATTCGTTTGGTCCTTCGTTTTAATGCCAGAAGATTTCATACTTTATTATTATGTCACTTTATGATTAAATGGTTATATTAATTTAAAGTGACTTAAGGTGGGAATATGAAAAGATAGAGAAGGGAAATTGAAGAGTTACAATTGCTGCTTTAAAAGAAGGAATGGAGGCTCATTCGAGATATGCTTAGTTTTATGAATTTATTTCTCTTGGAGAATCCAGGAAGCTTTCAGCTTTCGATTCTAAAACCTGAGGACAGAAACCTTCAAGCTTTCTCGATGGATTGGATGGAAACCCAGTTCATCTCTGAGGTGGATTCACAATAGAGTTCACCATTGTATTTCCAAGTTCATATTATCTGATCATACTGTTGCATACTGTATTTTAAATTGGATTGTTTTGTAGTTTCATTGTTGTTGTAATGCTGTTGTATAATGCAATAACAGTTTCTGAGGGTTTATTGAAATATATTGCTGGTTTATTTATGTTGAATCAATATTCTATTGCATGCAAGTATTGGTTTAAATCTGTAAAGTTATATTTGAGAAATATTGGGAAAATATCCATCAGGGATATTACAGTGGTATCTAAGGCCCAACCGCTACACCAAAAGACCAGTCTAGAGGCAAGGGCAGCTACCCAGGGTGTTAAGGGTGTGGGGCACATCTCCCATCACCGGAGCATCCGAGGGTGGGGACCATCCCCAATTACGCAGACCCCAGACACGTGGCTACAGGGCACACCACCCGCACATGGGACATTATAGCCCACCACGCTCCGCAAGTCTCAACCTCGAGACCTCGGCTCTGATACCACTAAGGCCCAACCACTACACCAAAAGACTGGTCTAGAGGTAAGGGCGGCTACCCAGGGTGTTAAGGGTGTGGGGCACATCTCCCGTCACCGAAGCATCCGAGGGTGGGGACCATCCCCAATTACGCAGACCTCAGACACGTGGTTGCGAGCCACACCACCCGCACACAGAACATTACAAATCAAATGTTGCACTCTTCAAGGATACTTCAATTTTTTCTTTCCTATTTCTAATTTTTGCCTTCTCAAAATCGCTGCCTCTTTGGAGAAATTCTTCAAACTACGGTTTGAATTAACTCTGATTCTTCATACTTGGAGCATTAAAGGTTTGAATTGGATTTTTCTTCCTTAAGCATAGTTCACACCCATAAGGGTATTTCGATTTTCTTTATTTCTAATTTTTGGTCTTCGTAAATTCAATGTCTTCCTCTTGGTTGTTTAGATCTAAACCCCTTCTCCTTGTTTGATCTTTGATTGATCATCCTTCAATGTCTTCCTTGACCTTCAAGCTTGTATTGCCTTCTTGCATTGTATTTCATTGTTGCTGCTTGATGGCAATTTAAAGTGTTTTTGCCTTTGATGAACATCTCCACAATGAATGTGGGATAAAAGATTTTTGCCTCTTAAAGCATAGGAACTCATGCAAGTTAATTTCTATTAATTTCCTTTAAGTCTTTTGCTCAATGTTGTGGAGGGTTGATTTGCATAAGGACATCTTGGATTGCACTTGATTACATTTTCAAACTTGCCCTCCAATTGGTATTTGAAATTCACCCAAGTCCCCAATGGAGAAAATCGGTGGTTATAGGGACATTAATTTCATTAAAATCAATTAATGCTTGCACTTTCCAGCTAGTGGAAATCGGATTGGGATAGGGACTAATCGGTCTCAATAGAATTTCACTATTCCCTTTATTTTTTTCCATTTTACATCTTGGTGGAGAATCAATGGTCATAAGGACTTTTAATTCCACACTTTTGCTTTCAATTTCATCCTAAAAAGTTCACCAAGTCCTTGAAGGGAAAATCAATGTCCATAGGGACAACCTCAACCCTCCACTTGCCTTTTAAATATATCCTTAAACTCACACAAGTCCCCTTAGAGGAAATTCGATGCTCATGGGGACAAATCCATGTTGCAGACTCACTTGCCCTTGAAGTGGAAATTCAGCCCTTGTACCAACAATCTTGGTCCCAATACAACTTCACTTTATTTTCTCATTTTAATCCTTAAAGGGATATTCGACCCCTATAGGGACAAGTGGAAATTCCTTATCCATAGGGACAAACTTGGTCCTTAATTCATCAAGTAGAAATTTTGGCTCCATAGGGACAAAGTGGAAATTCTATGAGCATTGGGACTAGTGGAAAATCCATGTCCTTAAGGACTTTCCACTCCAACTCTTCACAAAAATATTATAAGTGTCCACCCAGTGGAGAATCGATCTTCATAGGGACAAAGTGGAGATTCCATATCCATAGGGACTTTCTACTTTAAAAAAATTTAGTTGTCTGGCTAGTGGAAAAACAACCCCTATAGGGACTTTAGCATTTTGACTTTGATCTACATGTCCCAGAGTGGAAAATCAACCTCCACAGGGACTTTTCATCAGGACTTAGTGGAAAATTGATTTCCATAGGGACTTTAGTCCAAACTTGGTCGAAATTCGATCCTCCTAAGGACTTTGCATTTTGCTTGCAGGATTTCAATGTTTTAGTCCAAATTCATAAGTAAAATATGGCATTAATACATCCTGAAGACCATTTGACTAGCCAAAACATTCCAACACCTGGGAAGTTTCCCTTATGACTTGACATTTTTTTGCATTTTATCCCTAATGAGTTTAAACCCTTAAAACTTGTCCATGCTTGCAACCCTAGTGACTTGAATCATTTGACCACTCTACAACCTTCTAAGCCAAAACCCCAAACCTAACAAGCGAAAAGAGCGGGTCCCAATTTACAATGGGGTGATGGTGTGAAAAGGTCACAACACTCCACACCTTCTAAATTTATGGATAACTAAGTCCAAAATCCCATTATGTTATTAAATTGTGGACTTAGTAGATTTATCAATCATTTCTTTATATTAGTTACATGCTACATTGTAGTCTACTCTATATTGAACACCCTATCAAATGATAGAGCACCCTACCAAAGGTCACCTACTAAAGAAACATTGCCTTAGTCCAAAACATTAGCATTTGAATTAGTTTTTAAGTAGATTTGAGGTGCTTTGCTTGATCATCATTGCATTCCAGCTTGCATATCATCTACTTCCTTTGCTTGGTTTAATTATATACAGCAAACAGATTTGAGGAATTTAGGTGCTGTCTATTCATGGCAATCGCCTCAAACTCTTTCAAATCATTATTAGAGATGTTTTGCAAATATATGTCAAATTTCTTTGGCATGTTTACAAATTAGCTTGTATATAATTTGTGTTTCAAGTGTCAAACAAAATTTCTCTTCATCAATATTTACTATTTCAATCTTGTAGAACGAGGTTCAATAACCTATGCTTTTAAGAATTTTTTTATAGTAAACCCAAAAAGGCAAGGATATGGACCAATGAAGCTGATTGGGAATTTCTAATACTCTAGCCTATCATTCGATATCACCAAGCCCCACCATACAAAACATTGAGGGTGGATATGTCTAATGATGGAATAAAAAAGCATTCCAAATCTTGTTGCCAAAACTTGATTGAAATGGGCAAAGAATAACCATAATTTCAGTTGAATAGACAAATAAAACAAAGCAAACTTTGATCAAATTCCTCATATCCTCTGAGCTTGACATGTATCTTTTTCAAATATATGGATGCATCAAATAGGATCAAATTCATAGGTGCTTTGTTTGTCTTGTTTCATAAGGTAATTGTTGATGTAGGGCCACAAAAATTTTGCTATTATGAGATTCCTAATAGACAAGTATCCCTGTTTTTAGCCTATGCAACACATTTTCTTGATCAAAACCTAGAGAACATTGGAAAACACGAAAGGGTTAAGGAGGTATTGCAAAAGTTTTACACCATTATAAATTTCATCTATAATCACATGAGGGTGTTGTGTGTTGGTAAAAAGCTTCATAGGCCAAACGTGACAAGGTTTGGTTGGCACTATTAGAATAATATCTCCAAATATCTTGGTTATTATTATTTTAATGGTCAATATTGTAAATCTTGTAAATATTAGAATGTTTCTAATATTGTTTTTATTCTTTCGTTATTAGAATGTTTCTAATAACAACGATTGTATCGTAATAGAAACATCGTCATTGCAAACTATAAATGAGTGTCTTGCTCATTCATTATTTTATCTAATTTTTTCAAAAAAAATTGTGATCCTCCAATGTGTGAAAAAATTTCAAACTTTTTCTGTTCATTTTTTTTCCAAATAAAAAATCCCATTCTATTTTTCATGGATTTTGTGGCCCTAAAAACACATTTTTGCATTGTTTTTCTAAGCTTGCACATTCACAAAGGGATTCTACCTTCATCTGCAACACTTCGAAGACTTGGACGGCTTGTTTTTTTAGTTCCTTTTTGTGACCTGACAACCAATTTCATGGTTGTGTCCTAGTTGCCAACCCTCTTTCTTCTGCGACACGCAACGACTCTAAAAACTGGGTTTTTCTTTTCCCCCGTGGCCTATGTTCTTTGTCAACCATTAAAAAGGATTTCCGTGCTTCTTTTCTACACAATGTGGGCTTCTTTTCTACATGATCTGGGCTCATTTCATTTGTTTAACGAATCGTCCTTCCCTGTGCTGCATTTTTTTCTGGAAACAAACAACACTTTCTCTACATCTTTCGACCATCACAGAGGTCATCTTTGACTCGCCTAGGGTTTTCATGTACCTATCTGCAACTAGGGCTTCATTTTTTGAAGATATTTTGAACATTTTCTTTTGTTGCAAACCTTCTCTTCAACTGCCTAGGGTTTTTTTCCAAAACCCTCTAATTTTTTGGTCGGGTTAAAATTCTAATTGCATATCCTTGGTGGGTTTTTCGAGAGCTTTTCTAGGTGTCTCAAAATTTTCTGTCTTCCAAAAAAGTTTGCCTTGGGATCCGTTCCCAAAAATTTGTTATTCAATCTCGAAATCGGTGCCTATTCTCGGCATCAATCTTATTCAAAACATGATTCTCACATGTTGAATGTATTCTGCCTTGATATTCATGTTGCCATTTGATCAACCACCTTTAAACTCAATTTTCTACAATGGTGTATCTAACAAATATTCTACTTGAGGGGAGTCAAAATTCAATGGCAAAAACTACAATACTTGGAAGCAGCATATGATGATGATCTTTGAATGCAGATGTCTTGACAAAATTGTTTTGGGAAAGACGGATCATCCTACAGATGAAGGCAAAGAGCGGGACAAATTTGATGAACAAAATCAAGTTGGCATGCTCACCAATCTCTCAATACTAATGATCAACTATTGCAAGTTCCTTATGGCAAAACAACTGCAAAAATTTGAAGCCATCTAAAAGGTTTGCATGAAACCTCTGATAAGAGCCTTGTGTTCTTCTTGAAGAACATGCTCTTCACAATCATGATGGATGAATAGATGTCCCTGCAAGATCATCTCAATAAAATAAAGGACATTTGAAATCAGTTGGAAGCCATTGAACACAAAATGGAAGAAGACATGGTGGTGATCAGCCTGAAGAGTCTATTGTCTTCCTCTGAGCACTTTGTTGAAACTCTCAACATTGCTTCCACTCATGTTGATGTATCATTTTTCAATCTCTGCATAATGTTTTTACAGCAACATCACTAAAAATAACAATTCGACAGTGGTACTAGTTCATCTTAGAACACAAAAGCTTTCTCAACTAGCTTCATTCATAAGGATACAAGCAACTATGAGTTCTCTCAGCCTTCTCAACAAAATCCCTCTACTCAGTCATCAAAAGGCCCAAACAAGAAAAATATTCAGTGCAACTACTGCCATAAGTTTGGTCATATGAAGTTGGAGTGTCATAAACGCTTAGCTGTTCAAGCCAAGCAATCTAGTTCACAGTCTAAAGCACATGTTGCGGAGCACATTGAGCAATGTGAGTCTTCCTTTTACACCTTCATGGCTAAAAGACCTGCAAATCATGTAAAATCTTCTACCCAGTATATTGATTCAGGTGCCTCCCGCCACTTTACTCATCGTTGGGATTGGTTCACAAATTGTCAACCATTCTCAAATTCAGTCATTTTTGGAAGGGAGGAGTAAACCGTTGTCAAAAAAGGCAATATACAGATTCAGTCTGGTGGAAGGAAACTAATTTTCCTTGATGTGTACTCTGTTCCAGGAATGGAACTCAACCTTCTCTCAGTCATTCAAATTCTGAGACATTCCCCTTGGCTAGATGTGACTTTTAGTTCACATTAATACAATATCATTAATCAAGAGACTCAATCTATTGTTGTCGTAGGTGTTGACAATCATGGTCTTTTCAAACGTGTTGACTCTAGTAACTCTCAAGAGCTTGCTATGGCAGCCGAACACTCCTCTATTAGTGCACTCTAGCATCAGCGGTATGGACACTTAAATGTGCACTATCTTTCTCAACTTGTTTGGGAAGATCTTTCCATTGGACTATCGGAGATTCAGACCAAAAACCTTGGAGTTTGCATAGCATGTCAAGATGGGAAGCAGCATCGTACTCCTTTATTCCTTTTGTTACTGGGTCCAAGTATTTTTTAGTTTTTGTTGATGATTTATGTTGTAAAATGTGGGTGTATTTCCTTCATCAAAAATCAGAGGTGCTTGTATTGTTTCAAAAGTTCAAAGCATTTGTAGAAAAAGAGTTTGGTCAACATATTATTACTCTTAGAACTAACAATGGGAGAGAATTTTGTTCCTCTGCCTTCTCCCATTTTTGTGAACATGGCATAAAGTGCCAATTAACAACACCCTACACCCCTCAGCAAAACGGTGTTGTTGAGCGTACAAACCACACAATCACCGAAATGGCCCAGTCTATGCTTGAACACGAGTGTTCCAAAGAAAAATTGGGTTGAAGCAATCCACGCTGTTGTCTATCTTCTCAACCACTCTCCTACAGTGGCTATCAAGAAGCGGACTCCGAAAGAGGCTTGCTCAGGTCGTAAGCGCAGAATCAACCATCTCAAAGTTTTTGGCTCCACTACTTTTGTCTAGATGCTTGATGCTAAACGCACCAAGCTAGATGCCAAGAGCCAGAAACTCGTGCTAACCGGCTACAGTGACCATCACAAAGCCTACCAACTAGTTGACATCGAGACTAATCGTCTTATTTTCAGTCGTGATGTGGTTTTTGACAAGGAACGAGGGCCATTTCAACTCTCTCCTCCAGTTATGGATTCTAAGGATCCATCTCTCGAAGCTCAAGACTTGGGTGTTCGTCTTCCATTAGGTCCACCTAATAGGAGGGCTCCAGCTGGAAAGGCTCTAGTTGTTCCTATTCCTGCTATTACGTTTTTATCATCTGATTTTTGGTTGTCATCATGTGTTTATCAAGCTCCAAGTGTCTCTCTCCTGCATGATTCAAACTGTCACTTCCGTATGTGGTCATTCTTTCTAACTGCTCGTCTCATAATTCTGAGTTTATGGAGTGAGCGGTTGTATTAGCTATGCAGTTGTTCCCTGGCAGTGTTTAGTAGAATGTCTTGACTATTTTCGGTTAAGATACATGGTTCTAACAAAACGGTTCATGTACATGTATGTTGTTGGCACGTTAGCACCAACTTCGTACGCATGTAAAACTTATTATTTTACAGATTCTTCATTATGTGTGATATGAGTGGAGGCGGTCCGATTACTTATGTCTATCAAATACAAAGCTATTCGAGTGAATACATTAAAAGGATTGGGTGACTCGCATTTCCTCTTGACGGTTTCCTGAGTCTAGCAAATGAACATGTGTCGAGTCCCGTCACTTATGCATATCATGACCGTCACCTGTGTCTGAGCACGGGCCATTCAAAACGGGCAGTTTTATATCATGGTGAGTCTTCCAGATTAGCAAGGGCGTTCAGTCTTTTGAGTGGACTTAACGTTTTTTAAATTAAAAGGGAGCACAATCATCTGAGGCGACTAGACTCATAACCGGGACTCTCAACTGGGCACGTCAGAAATTATCTGAGTGCGGGATTAATAAAGACATTATGGTGCTCAAGAGTTTTTTAAAAACGTATGTCCTTTTTCAAGACATCTGTTCGCAAAGGAAGAAAATGCAAGAGTGAAAAATGGCTCTATAGTAGCCGCTTGATGTGAAGAGAAGATGTAGTTAAAAACTTAGATGTGATATCTAATATACGAATGAAATGAGTGAGAAAAGAGTAGAGCACAACAGCAAACCTGTAATGAGTAATTTTTGCATTAAGGAAAGGTATGTTGGTCTCAAAAAGGACACGACTACTAGTGTATAGAAAAGATAGGCTCTGCCTAACAAAAAGGGACCGTAAATGAGGAGAAAACAGTGAATCCAAAAATGCCAAGTCAAAAACAGTGAGTCACGTTTTGGTAAAAGAGTCTAAGAAATATCTATCAGCAGTATCACAGGAGGCACGCATTTGATGGTTGAGAGTCTTGTGTTCTTGTCGAAACTGATTTAACAATCAGTCTATTGAATTTTAATATGAGTTGAGATTATCTGCAGCCTAAGCGTCTTCATGTTGTTGTGAAGACAAAGTATATACTTCTGTTCTGGATTTATCAAATCTTCTAAAGGGAAGGTTGTAGCCTTCAGGGTTAGGTTGAAGCCTGATCAGCTAAGTGAAAAAGAGAGTTGTAGCTCTCAGATGTAATGGGTAGTAGCCATTATGTTTAGTGATGTCGTGGTTTTTATCCACCTTGGGTTTCCACGAGAGAATTTGTGTCTTGTCTCCTTTGTTGTGTGCTCTTTTAATTCTGGTCTCTTATTTTGAAAAGGCTTTGTAAAATACTGATTCACCCCCTCCCCCTCTCAGCAATTTTTGTTTTTTACCTACCTCTCCACCAGTTCCTTCTACAACAGGATCACCCAGACATGCAACTACACCACCTGATTTTCCTCTGAATTCATCTGATCTTTTGTTTGATGAAGATGATCATGTTGCACCTCCTACTTTTGATGTTGGCACTTCTACTCTCCAGCCTAAATGGTGGGCTAAGACGATTGGCGATCTTCATGATGATGAGCTCATCGAGGGTAGAACTGCTCATCAAAAGAAGAGAAAACCTTCTAATTTTGTAAAAAAATTTCTCTCATGGCCAACATTCACAGTGTGTATGAGCCTCAAACATACACAGAGGCGAAAGGGATACATGAGTGGGAAGAAGCTATGAAAACTAAGCATCATAGTTTGTTGAAAAATAACGCTTGGGCTCTGTCAAATCTTCCTTCGAAAAAAAAACCATCAGATGCAAATGGGTCTACAAAATCAAATACAAGGCTGATGGTACTTTAGATAAGTACAAGGCTCGTCATGTTGCCAAAGGCTTCTCTCAACGTGAAGGAATTGATTATGAGGAGACCTTTGCTCCCACAACAAAGATGAGCACCATCAGATTAGTCCTAGCCCTAGCAACTCAGTGTGGCTGGAAGGTCCATCAAATGGACGTCAAGAGTGCCTTCCTGAATGGTGAGTTACAAGAAGAGGTTTACATGGCACAACCTCTTGGATTCAAGGTTGCTGGTAAAGAACACCAGGTACTTAAACTGGTGAAAGCACTCTATGGCCTCAAACAGGCTCCGCGAGCATGGTACGTGAAAATTGATAAGTACCTCACAGATTAGAGTTTCCAGAGGAGTCCTTTTGTCCCAAATCTGTATGTCAAGACTACTGGCAGTGGCATCATCCTTCTAGTTGTTTATGTCGATGATCTGATCATCACTGGCAGTTCGGCATCTTTGATTGAAGAAATCAAAGAAAATTTATGCCAGTCTTTTGACATGCCCAATCTTGGGCTTCTACACTACTGCCTAGGTGTCAAGGTTTGGTAGCAATCACATGGCATCTTCATCTCTTAGTCTAAGTATGCACGAGCTCTGCTAGACAAATTCAAAATGCAAGACTACAAACCTGTATCTACACCTATGGAGTTTGGTCTAAAGTTGTCAATCAAATCTAGTTATCCTATTGAGAATGACTATGCATTCAAGCAACTAGTGGGCAATTGGATCTACCTCATCGCCACTAGACCTAATCTTAGCTTTGCAATGAGTAACATATCCCGCTTCATAACAGCTCATACTTCAGATCATGAGGTTGTAGTGAAGTGCATCTTGTGCTATGTCAAGGGCACTCCAGACTTTGGTATCCTCTATGGATGCACCAAAGGTCCCCAACTCATCGATTACACAGATTCAAATTGGGGAGGCTTTGTTGATGACAAAAAGTCCACTTTTGGTTATGCTATCACTTGGACCAATAAGAAGCAACAGGCTATATCTCTTTCCTTGACGGAAGCTAAATATCGGGGAGCAGTCAAAGTAAGTTGTGAGGCAATTTGGCTTCAAAGGATGCTTTCCAATATCCATGTCTCAAGCAAGCCCTTCACCCCTCTTCTGTGACAATCAAGGGGTCCTCAAACTTGCCAAAAATCCAGTCTTCTATGAGCGAACCAAACATATTGACATTCATTTCACTTCATCTGTCAGCTGGTTGAAGATGGATCAATGGATTTGCAGTATGTCCCTACAACTGACCAAACTACATATATTCTCACCAAGTCGCTCCTTCCAAATAAGTTTGATAAGTTCAGGGGGCTCCTTGGTGTACTTCACAGATTGACCATTAAGGGAGGATATTAGAATAATAACTCCAAATATCTTGTTTATTATTATTTTAATGGTCAATATTGTAAATCTTGTAAATATTAGAATGTTTCTAATATTGTTTTTTATTTTTTCGTTATTAGAATGCTTCTAATAACAACGGTTGTTTCATAATAGAAAGTAGAAACATCATCTTTGAAACATCGTCTTTGTAAACCATAAATGAGTGTCTTGCTCATTCATTATTTTATCTAATTTGTTTACCAATTACATGTATAATAGGGGCACAAAAAAAAAATTGGCAAATCTTCATTAAAATGAGTAGAGATGGAATGTGACTTTGCCAATCAAATGGATGGCATAATAGTGGAAAAGCATCTTTTTTCTATAAGTTTTTCTTTGGGATGAGATGCAACAAATTGTGAAATTTTCTAAACCACCAATAAAAGTTTTGAGTGTAGTTGAATGGAAGAAATGCTTCATAGGCTCTTTGTACAAGGTTGTGCATAGAGCAAAGAAGCTGATGAGGGGTAGGACGGAATTAATTAGGACATATACATGCCATTGTGAGACATAAACAACAACAAATGGAATCACTAAATGCATTCACCTCTCAAAGTCATTGAATACTATCAAAGTCCATCATTGCTTTTCAATAGACTAAAACACCTTCAAACCAAGAAGACTACACAAAATTTTGGTTCTTTCTTTATATTATAGAAATGCACATCTCAAGCCAACCATGTAATTCACTACTTCTAAAAATACTTGGAGCATCTTTGGTGACATACACTCCAAGAGACAACCATCTAACAAAACAAAGAACGAATGGTGAAGTTTGCTCACCATAACCTATGCATAAAACTAAAGAAAGCTCAAAGCTAGAAGTTTGAAATACCTACAATTGTGATTCTAAATTGTAATCATTGTTTTGTTTCAATTGTCAAATCTAATTTCTATATGCTAAAAATCAATTACCATTCAGAAAGACCAAACAATTGACCTCAATAAGATTGATCCAAATTCTAAATGGGTAGCAAATGATGAAGAAAATAATCTCTCAAGTTTAAGGATTTTGACATACTTCGTGAGACCAAGATTAAAAATGATGTGCTCAAACAAATCAAGAGAGGCTCTAAACCTTGAGTTTCAACAACAATACTATTAGCCATTTAATGTAGCTTTCTTCAATGTAGCAAGAATCATTGACTAAATTAATTTTTTCGAAACTATTTGCTCCACATGTCTTTGCACAAAATAGATTTAATTTATAATTGAAATTTTAACTATTAATATCCAATTATCATTCATGCATTACAATATGCAAAGCAATCGATAATATGAATATAAATTAAAAATGTTTATTCCGAAATTCATGAGGTAAATCTCATTTTTATTTGTTCTCTATACCTCTATGCAATGAAAAAGAATTAAAAATTAAAAAGGCAGAAAAAAAAATCATTTTGCTTTTTGCAAATCTGATTTTTTCCTATTTTTTTAAAAAATCTTTTGGTTTTGCTGATCTATTCCTGAGAATGACTTTTTGCTGCTATGGGCTCAAGAAACAACCCAATCTTCAAGTGAAATAAAAGGCAGCTTAATCTGAGGAGCAGTTAGCCAAACAAAAACATCTCCCCCATACCAAAGCAAAACTACCAACTCTATTTTGCTTCTCTTTTTCTTGAACAAGCTCATTACCCTCTGCAATTCCTGGATGCAACTCTTCACTTTTGCTTTTCCTTTCTTTTCAGCGAAGAGAGATTTGTTTTTCATCCTCTTCTTCATCAATACCAAATTTTTTCTCTCCCACAAATACTCCAGCTTAGCTTTATAAAAACAAAATTTAACCTGCTAAACTTCTAACTATTATAATCGATTCCATGACTTCAATTTGTGACAGTTAGTATTCACCTACCAACTACATGAGATAAACCATCTTTACACAAACAGTTAATGAACCACTGATCATGAACTTGAGTCTCTGATTGAGAATTTAACAATTAAAAACCAGGAATAAAGAGTTCTAAAAATTGATAGAGATGCCTTCATCAAGAAAAGGTGCCCACTCAGCAACTAAATCTTTGCCAAAATGAGATTAAATAAAAGCTTTTGTCCGCCAACTGGCAATCACAGCTATATTTGAAGAGCACACGAATATACTGAGAGGGGGGGGTGAATCAGTATATTAATAGTTTTTAACTTTTAAAACTTTATTCAAAGATAACTTCAAATTCACAAACAAACCATTATGCACATGAAAACAAATTTTACGTGGAAACCCAATATGGGAGAAAACCACTAAATAATTTCCTTTTATATATAATATTGTTCTTTTACAATGTTTTGTAGGCACCAACCTACTAGAGGCTCCAACCCCTATGTTTATGAGCACCGACTCACTGGAAGCACCAACTCCCACACTTCGCAGGCACCGACCTACTGGAAGCACCAACTCCCTGTCCGGATTCTGAGCACCAACTCCCCGTCCGGTTTCTGAGCACCAACTCACTCTTTATAAATTCTCTTTCCACCTTGAAGATGTTGCTATCTTCAACGGATGATGGATTCAATACGCTCCTTTAAGTCAGCCACAAAAAAAAAATCTGAATATATGTCTCTTTAGCCTTCTCTTTTCTGCTCTTTTTGCTGTTCTTCCTTTTTGAGAATATATATATCTTTATTAATATTTATATTTAGAATATATAATTATCTCTGCTCTTCTTCTTCTTTATTCCATTGCTGACTTCTTTATATTCTGCTCCCTTCTTTTATTCACTCATGCTGATTACAGATATTTATAAATATATCTTTAAAATAATATATTCATAAAAAAATCTGAATGTATATTAGCTTTTCTTTATTTTCATATTCTTCCTGCTCCCTTTTTTTATTCTTTTTACTTGCTTACATCCTCTTTTATTTCCACAAATAGTTTGAATATTTATATATTCATTTCTTCAAATGAATCAATGTGTCTCTTTAAAAGATATGACCCAAAAGGTGTCTTTTTATTAAAACATTATTAACTTAAACTAAGTTAATCTTTCTTTGTAAATTTAAATTGCAAATCAAATACTTTGTGTAATATATGCTTGACGGCATCATTACAATCATTATATATTAAATTATTTTTTCAAACTCATATCAAGCATTTGTAATGGCGTGGCTTAAGATGACATTCTGAATTTAATATAATCTCCATTGTGCAAGATGAATCGCAGCAATCTGGTGGCGTCTTCTATCCAACTTACTGTTTGCAAATGGCTCCTATCTCCTCACGCATTATACCCAATTCATAACCGTTAATACCAACAGTATTAGACTATATCCGTTTGCAGCCAATATCGAAGAATAATCTCTATCTCTTCATGAATTGGAATGTGGAGTATTATCCACAGCTGATCGTTTAATCCCTAACGTGACAGTCCCTGTAGTGGACGTTACCAGCATTGATACATTTCGTTGCCAAGAGAAATAAACGCCTACCAAACTATGTGACCGCAGCAACCAGAAATCAACTCTTTGGAACTTGTGACTCTCAATTTTTTGTATGCAGACCTCATCAAACTTCAGGCGATATATATTCGAAAATCTTCTTTTATCTTCAAATAAACACTTCAATATCAATCGCTGAAATAATAAAATAATGGATGACTGTTTTAATTACATCTTCTAACCGATGTATACCCTCATCGCTGCATTGTATTTTATCTTCTTTTGAACCTTCGAATACCTATATCGACCGTTGTTTGAATATTCATTTATTATGCTATGTTATTAATCTGTTGATAGAATACGATTCAGAAAGAAACTTTAATATGTATTATTTTTGACATTAGCTGCTGTATGAAGCGACCTGCCGGGAATTAAAAGGTGCTGCAGTCCTCAAAACAATTAACTATCCTTTCTGTGCATAATAGTATATATATTTTTAACGCTGCATTCCTTTATTACTTCCGTACTTTAGCACTAGCAAAGTAAACTGCTTGATGAATGTTCAAATCTATCCACATTTTACCTTCCCAACCGTAAAGCTACATTTCGTTCTTTCCAAACGCATATAGTTGCCCATACTTATGCACAAGCTTGGCGTCCCATAAATTGTGTAAAGACATATCTTCTATTGATGTCCTTCTCGAACTTTTATCAGATATATATTTGACTGCCTTTAATTTTCGATAACATCATTGCAAGTGCTTGAAGATTATTCATTTTTGTTTCAAACCTTCAATAATATCTGTTGCTCTTTGATTTCCTTAATCTGTTGATCAAGACCTCCGATCATATCATAAGTAGAATCTGACATTTTCTCCACCTTCATCGGATTCACTAAAGGATCTAATTTGCTGGGCAAAATCAAGTGAAGAACATAACTATCATTACGAAGAGTTTAACCACTGAGTTTAATATCCTTTGACTGGAGATGTAATCATTGAGTATGATCATTATCAAGCATATTCTTTAATCTTTGGTATCTTTGCATCCTCAACTCTTCTAGGCATTTGTGTATGGCATCTATCTTTGTTAATTACAATATCTTCAACCTTGCACAACAATCCCGTGCCTTCACTTTGACATCAATGACAACTTTGTTCATCAATCTCCCCCTTTGTCATTGATGGCAACTTCTCAATTATATAATTGTGCAAGGCTCCCCCTTAGATCATTGTTCCCTTCATCTTCAATCTCTCCCCCTTTGACATCAATGGCAAAGGGTCTCCAAGGCTAGAGACTAGCTCCCCCTGAACACATGCTTCCGCTGCGCCACTCTGATTTCGACAATGTAAGTACCTTAATCTTTTGTGCCATAGTTGAACTTCTTGAACAAGGAAATATTCTTCTTCATTTGTAAGACATGCAAAGTATTTTCATCCTTTTTAAATTTACAACTTTTAGTAGTGATGTATTATGCCCTTGATCACAATGCTGATTAAGTTTTCTCTTAGTCCACTCCACACATCTACTTTTGAGCATGTAAAGCTATAGCGACTTTTCTTTCTTTCTCCAAACCATCTTTCTAGGAAGATTTTCTTTCTTTGCTTGTTCTGTAGGAAAGATTGTTCTACATTTGTGGGCAGCATGTCCAAAATTGTCACACTTAGAACATAAAATATCATACTTAACCAATGGAGCAAAAGGATTTTGTATGTTGAAGTTTTGAACATTCTTCACTTTGCTTCTGCAGTTTAGAGCTTTATGACCAAATTTGTTACAAGAGTAGCAATACCCATTGAATTGATAAGAAAAATGCTGTCTATAATATGGCTTCTTCCATTTATTCATTCTTTGTCTTTGTACTCTACATTCAAGTGCTTTATGACCAAAACAATTGCAAGAGTAGCAATATCCATTAAATTTACGACTAGGTTTATGAACATTTTCTTCATCCTTCTTGTAGTTCTTCTTGTCTTCTTTTGATGGTTCATTTATGACTGTCTTGTTTCCTTCTTTTATGAAACCTTTGAATGTTTTATTAGTGTTTGAATTTTCTTCAAAACCAACCCCTGTTTTGCTGAAAGAAGGTCTTTGACTATCAATGATATCATTTAGTATTTCTGAGCCCTTTTTAAACTTGAGATTGTTAATGGTGCATTCCTTCAATTCTCTTTCTAATTTTTCAATTTCTAGTTTTAAATTAGCTTCAGTTTGTCTAGCTTCTTCTAATTGATTCTTCAAATCTTCAATTGTTTGTTCTGATTCTTTTGTTGCTTTCGTAGCTTCCTCTTTGAATTTTACAAGTTTTCTTTTAAGTCTTTTATTTTGTTTATATGCATAATGAAGTTCTTCTTGGAGGTCAACATCATCTTCATCATTGTCTGATTCATTTTCCTCTTCTTCATAGCTATCATTGGAAACTGCTTCGGCCATGAATAGAATCTCGTCCTCATCATCACTTGGGCATTCTTCGCTGCTTTCATCTGAAGATCTGTCCTTTTTTGAATAAAAACTCTTTTTGCTTTGATATCTTTTCTTCTTATTATACTTGTTATTATTTTTCCATTTCTTCTTTGTGTGTGCTTGATTCTCGTCTTCGCTTGAGTCATCATCATTTTGAGGACATTTTGAGGCATAGTGTCCTACCTCTCCACAATTAAAGCATTTGAAAGGGAATTTCCCTTTATATTTTCTTTTTCCCCTTTTTAGCTTTCTCAAGAAATGAGCTTCACCTTCATCACTGCTTGAACTATCACTTGTAATTTGTTTCTTGCTCTTATTTTTAGAAATTTTAAAGGCTATTTCCTTCTTAGGTTCTTTGTCTCCAATCCTCATTTCATAAGCAGTAAGGATTCCATGTAGCTCATCTTTGGTAAGACTATCTAGATCTTTTCTTTCTTCGATTGCCGACACCTTAGAGTCAAATCTCATAGGTAGAGATCTCAAGATTTTTTCAACCACAGGCTGCTCTTCTATTTCTACACCAAGGGCTTTTATTGCATTGACTACTTCATCAACACGGGAGAGAAATGAGGCTATGTCTTCATCTTCCTTCATTTTTAAACTTTCAAATGTGCTTCGGTGAGACTGGAGTTTAGCCTTCTTTACATTATCGGTACCTTCATAAATATTTTTCAATTTGTCCCATATCTCTTTTGCAGATTTGCAATGCATGACTTTTGTGAATTCCGAGTCGGTTAGATTACATAGAATAGCATGTTTTGCTTTGGCATTATTTTCACTTCTCTTCTTTCCGGCTACATCTGTTGGTGGGGTTGCTG
This sequence comes from Chamaecyparis obtusa, assembly GCA_027943335.1. NCBI lineage: Eukaryota > Viridiplantae > Streptophyta > Pinopsida > Cupressales > Cupressaceae > Chamaecyparis > Chamaecyparis obtusa. The sequence goes on along the minus strand of BSBK01006680.1, from coordinate 59,182 downwards.
GTGGTGTATAACTATCTAGTACTGATTGCCAAACATCGAATCCAATAGCATTTAAATATGCTTCCATCTTTATACTCCAAAATGCATAATTTGTCCCATCAAAATTTGGTGCCTTGTTTTGGAAACTTTCAGCCATTTGTGCTCTTTGGATCTACCTTCAAGCTGTCAGGCTATATAGAAGGAACCGGCTCTGATACCAATTGAAGAGCACACGAATATACTGAGAGGGGGGGGTGAATCAGTATATTAATAGTTTTTAACTTTTAAAACTTTATTCAAAGATAACTTCAAATTCACAAACAAACCATTATGCACATGAACACAAATTTTACGTGGAAACCCAATATGGGAGAAAACCACTAAATAATTTCCTTTTATATATAATATTGTTCTTTTACAATGTTTTGTAGGCACCAACCTACTAGAGGGTCCAACCCCTATGTTTATGAGCACCGACTCACTGGAAGCACCAACTCCCACACTTCGCAGGCACCGACCTACTGGAAGCACCAACTCCCTGTCCGGATTCTGAGCACCAACTCCCCGTCCGGTTTCTGAGCACCAACTCACTCTTTATAAATTCTCTTTCCACCTTGACGATGTTGCTATCTTCAACGGATGATGGATTCAATACGCTCCTTTAAGTCAGCCACAAAAAAAAAATCTGAATATATGTCTCTTTAGCCTTCTCTTTTCTGCTCTTTTTGCTGTTCTTCCTTTTTGAGAATATATATATCTTTATTAATATTTATATTTAGAATATATAATTATCTCTGCTCTTCTTCTTCTTTATTCCATTGCTGACTTCATTATATTCTGCTCCCTTCTTTTATTCACTCATGCTGATTACAGATATTTATAAATATATCTTTAAAATAATATATTCATAAAAAAATCTGAATGTATATTAGCTTTTCTTTATTTTCATATTCTTCCTGCTCCCTTTTTTTATTCTTTTTACTTGCTTACATCCTCTTTTATTTCCACAAATAGTTTGAATATTTATATATTCATTTCTTCAAATGAATCAATGTGTCTCTTTAAAAGATATGACCCAAAAGGTGTCTTTTTATTAAAACATTATTAACTTAAACTAAGTTAATCTTTCTTTGTAAATTTAAATTGCAAATCAAATACTTTGTGTAATATATGCTTGACGGCATCATTACAATCATTATATATTAAATTATTTTTTCAAACTCATATCAAGCATTTGTAATGGCGTGGCTTAAGATGACATTCTGAATTTAATATAATCTCCATTGTGCAAGATGAATCGCAGCAATCTGGTGGCGTCTTCTATCCAACTTACTGTTTGCAAATGGCTCCTATCTCCTCACGCATTATACCCAATTCATAACCGTTAATACCAACAGTATTAGACTATATCCGTTTGCAGCCAATATCGAAGAATAATCTCTATCTCTTCATGAATTGGAATGTGGAGTATTATCCACAGCTGATCGTTTAATCCCTAACGTGACAGTCCCTGTAGTGGACGTTACCAGCATTGATACATTTCGTTGCCAAGAGAAATAAACGCCTACCAAACTATGTGACCGCAGCAACCAGAAATCAACTCTTTGGAACTTGTGACTCTCAATTTTTTGTATGCAGACCTCATCAAACTTCAGGCGATATATATTCGAAAATCTTCTTTTATCTTCAAATAAACACTTCAATATCAATCGCTGAAATAATAAAATAATGGATGACTGTTTTAATTACATCTTCTAACCGATGTATACCCTCATCGCTGCATTGTATTTTATCTTCTTTTGAACCTTCGAATACCTATATCGACCGTTGTTTGAATATTCATTTATTATGCTATGTTATTAATCTGTTGATAGAATACGATTCAGAAAGAAACTTTAATATGTATTATTTTTGACATTAGCTGCTGTATGAAGCGACCTGCCGGGAATTAAAAGGTGCTGCAGTCCTCAAAACAATTAACTATCCTTTCTGTGCATAATAGTATATATATTTTTAACGCTGCATTCCTTTATTACTTCCGTACTTTAGCACTAGCAAAGTAAACTGCTTGATGAATGTTCAAATCTATCCACATTTTACCTTCCCAACCGTAAAGCTACATTTCGTTCTTTCCAAACGCATATAGTTGCCCATACTTATGCACAAGCTTGGCGTCCCATAAATTGTGTAAAGACATATCTTCTATTGATGTCCTTCTCGAACTTTTATCAGATATATATTTGACTGCCTTTAATTTTCGATAACATCATTGCAAGTGCTTGAAGATTATTCATTTTTGTTTCAAACCTTCAATAATATCTGTTGCTCTTTGATTTCCTTAATCTGTTGATCAAGACCTCCGATCATATCATAAGTAGAATCTGACATTTTCTCCACCTTCATCGGATTCACTAAAGGATCTAATTTGCTGGGCAAAATCAAGTGAAGAACATAACTATCATTACGAAGAGTTTAACCACTGAGTTTAATATCCTTTGACTGGAGATGTAATCATTGAGTATGATCATTATCAAGCATATTCTTTAATCTTTGGTATCTTTGCATCCTCAACTCTTCTAGGCATTTGTGTATGGCATCTATCTTTGTTAATTACAATATCTTCAACCTTGCACAACAATCCCGTGCCTTCACTTTGACATCAATGACAACTTTGTTCATCAATATTCTCTGTTTTCATAAGCTGCATCTTAATTCTTAAGTGCAAAAGCTTTGCTTTCAGATCCCTGTTAATACACCTTAATTTTGAATCCAGCTTTGTAAATCTCAAAGTAGGTTCAACTCTATTGCAATCAAGTTCTTTCTGTTTAGAAAATGTCAGAACCTTTTGAAAAAGATGTCACAATTCTTAATGACCACAAATGTGACTAAATCGTGATCAAGAGAGGCAGACAAGCATTTGACTATAAGAATTATATTTTGGTGTGGACACCACAACACATTCAAACTAGAGCTTTATCTCTCACATTTTCTCTCAAACCAAAATACAAGTTCCTCGGGCTTGAACTAAGAAATGCAAATAAAGGTTTTTCTTCCTTTAAATAAGAATTTAAAAGAAATGTGTTCATGATTTTTGTCAACGGGTTTCCTGTTCACTACAAAATAGAGATGTCTCCTGCAATCTGGCATTCATAGATACCAATTTCTAAATAGCTTTCTAACACTTTGCCTGGAACTATCTGTCATCCTCAACAACCTCTAATATTTGTATCATGAAACATATCACTTTGCAAAACATTATCAATGGATGCAAATAATCATGTACATAAATCAGAATCTAAAACCACCATAAAGCCCAGTAACTGTATTAACTAGAATTGGAAAAAGGTGGTGAGCAACATGAATAACAACTCACAATTTTTCTTGCCAAAACAAGTATATAGGTGCATTTAGCTATTTACAAATGCCTGAAACTTCATTAAGATGTAAAAAGAGGGGTAACTAAAGCAGGAAAAATAACCAATATAATTTACTTCCAAGTGAAAAGCATTCAAGTCTTCCATTACCAGCAAATTTAAATTAGAAACACCTTTTCCTTCTCCAGATGCCAGAAAAAGCTCCTTATTAGCCGGGCTACAGTCACCTTCGTGGAAGTTGCATATCTCAATAGGGCGAAAGAACCACCACACCTTAATTATTTTCTTTTTCAATTTACAATTATCCCAGATTTTCATAATTTTCCCAATGTATGGTTCAGGCTCACCTTCCTTGTGAACATAAACACAGTCATAACAAGAATACTCTACGCCATCGTAAGTGAAGGAATCATAAAACTGAATATCCTTTCCTTTTACTCCCTTATTACGTTTCACCCCCCAATAAAATTCAACATTTGCTTCTTCATCAATTGTCATATTTTCTGGCCCTTCTTCAGGAGGAGCCATATTTGGCAGCTTCCTATTTATTTGCAACCAAACACATCAATCCTTCAAATCAGAAAAAATAGAAAAATGTCAGTATGGTAAAAAAAAATCAAGTGGTAGATCACCTGACAGAAGATAAATACTTATCTAATATTATTAAGCAAATGAAAAAAGTTAGAGATGCAGCAGAACTGCAAATATCATATAGAATACATTCCAAAATCAACTAAAATTAGTGACCTAAACATCTTAATATCTATAAGGAAGGGGCTTTGAACAAAACTTACAAACCTATGTTCCATCAAGTTTCCAGGAAGGGATAGCAGTGGATGGGGGTATGTGAATCAAGTGACCATTTTGTAAGAGATGACAATTCAAGAAATTGGATTTTTTTATATAAAATAAATTTCATTTATTCATATGATAAAGCATTCATCATATTAATACTAGAGCCTGATTAAATAAAACCAGAGTTGAATTGTGATTTCACATGCGAGTCAACACACAAATCAACAAAATTGTATTTATTTCATTGTCAATGTACATATAAATTATATAAAAATTACGACAAAATGTCCAAAGGCATAACATCAGAGAGCTGAATTGAGATTTCAAATGAGGGTCCACACAAATCAACAAAATCGCATTGATTTCCTTGTCAATGTACATATAAAGTATATAAAAATTACAACAAAATGTCCAAAGGCTACAAGCCTCCACCACAAATTGTCAGGGTCTATGTAATTTCAAAACAATAACAAGTGTGCATGGTCTTGGCTCCTATTCTACCCATTTGCCAATTATTATTGTACAAAATAAGGTTGTTTCATCTCTCAAAAAAATCTAAGGTGAAACAAACCACTTATCTACCACATTTGTGGCATGCACACTATGTACACAAGTAGGCACTTTTTAAGCCCTGAAGATCTAATGTATATAACACAGGGATGATGAATGAGAGATGGTAAGACATGCCAAGTGGAATGCTCCAGAATCCCTGCTTCTGCAGCCACACAAGCAACATCAACTTAAAAGGGGTCAAAATGTTTCAAATTTTGACAGCACCAATAGTTTCACGAAAGAGAGGAAGGAAATGATGTGATCTTGGAATCTATTGGAATCTATTGGACTCTCAAACCATATCCAAGCAATCAGCCTTTGTGTGTCTAAACCCTTTGTTCTTTGACAACTAAAAACCCCAGCAACTGAAATCTACAAATCATGTTTGTATTTTCTTTTAAATGATTTTTTTAACTAGTTCGTAGCTATCCCAAGAACTGTCAAGTCCAGAATAGGGAGCATCCATGGATATTTCCCAAAAATATTAAGTCCCAGGGATGTTTCCAGCTTTTTCATTAAATTGGAACAGCTGGTAGACATCTCTGACCTATCCCTACACCCCCCAAATATCTGGTACATATTTACAACATTATACACCCTCATGATATATATAGAAGACAGGTTCTCAAGATGTTGGCTATTTTTGCCACCATCAACCCATCACAGATAACCGATCTGAGACATCTTCATCATGGGCTGAACTCTGTCACAGTGGGTTAACACTTCATGTTTTCTACAGGGTGCAATGTTATCCCTGTTTCGCCATTTCGCGATTCTCTCCATCTTGCTCGCCAGACATAAGTGCAAACTGGAGAAACCAATCAGGTTTTGCCACAAGGATCCAGTCAACACGTGGATTGTCACATTGGGTGGGCCCAGCACCCCGTTCTTAAAAGCATGTGGCTTGGGCATTTTCAATTAGATAAACGGTTCCACATTTGTCACCATTTCACATTTTCCTCTTTATGCTCACCGGAGTTAAATGCAAAACTGTGCGGTCAGCGGTCAACGCCATGTCAACATTTATGAGGTGGGCAAACACGTTGTGTTTTCCAATTTTCACGATTTCACAAGGGGTGAAATTTTGCCATTTCACAATTTCTTCCATCCTTCTCAACGGTGTTAGTTGCGAAGCCACACTAGCCATTTGATTAAGGGAATCTTCATCAACAGTTGTGTTTTAATCTTGCATTGAAGGATTTTGGTACCGCATCTTGACCGCCCATTCCGATCAGAATCTTTATCGACAACTCACATTTAAACTGGTGGGCTAGGTCTATTTCCACGTGTGGTGGTGTTTCTTACACGTACTATTATCATTACTTCAGTTCGTCCAAGTGCTTGGGCAAATTATTAATCATTCTTATGCTCTTTCATTAAAATATAAGTGATACATTTTGTGGCTGGGTTTTTCTCCCTCAAATTGGAGGGTTTTCCCAGGGTATTTGTTGTGTCTTTTTTTGTTCATTATTATGTTTTTGTTGCTTGTCTTCATTTTTTGTATGAAAATTAACATGGTATCAGAGTGGGTTTAAGCAAAATCAGGATCAGATTCATTCAAGCAGCGAAGTCTTCTTCTCTTCTTCTCACTTAAGTAAGCATATCTAAGCATCAGAGATGGTGAACAAACTCAAGGTTGAAGATAGGCTTGATGGTGCATCGAACTTCACCTCTTGGAAATTCAGAGTTCTTATTACACTGGAAGAAAATGACCTTCTACACTTCGTGGAGAATGATGTGCCTGAGCCATCCCATGAGGCTGAGAAAACTCAATGGAAGAAAAATGACATTAAGGCTAAGAAGTTCTTGATAGATTTTGTGAAGGATTATCTTGTGCCAATTGTATCCAAGATGAAGTCGGCGAAAGTCATGTTTAAGACTCTTCAAGACCTGTATGAGATCAACAATACCAGCAAAGCTCTTGTCTTAAGACAACAGCTCCATCATATAAAAATGGCTAAAGGAGATTCAGTCATATCCTTCTTCATGAAGATTACTAAGTTAAAAGATCAGCTATTTGCCATTGGAGATATAGTTGAAGGTAGAGACCTAGTTATGTTGGCAATGAATGGTCTTCCTCAATCTTGGGAGTCCTTTATCCAAGGCATTTGTGGAAGATCTAAAACACCCAAGTTTGATTGTCTTAGAGCTTATTGCATTCAAGAGGAATCTAGGTTGGCAACAAGAGGAAATAGACGAAGCTCTCATAATGAAGAAAATCATGTTCTTGCTGCTCAAACATCCAAAGGAATAGAGATAGAAATTAAGATTCAGCTCCTGAACAAAAGAAGAAGGATCTTTCTCACATTCAATGTTTCAGATGTGACAAGTACGGTCACTATGCTCGAGATTGTATAACAAGAACAAAACAACATGCTTCTACTGCAAATGTTGATAAGATGTCACCTCAAAAGGAATCTAGTGACAACTCAGGGGGATTTCTTTCCATCTCAGCTCTTTCAAGCAACGTTCCAGCTGACAGTAACACTTGGTTGATTAATAGTGGTGCTTCACGTTACATTATAGGATATTGATAGCATCTTTCAGACTTCGTAGAAAGAGAAACCAACTTACAAGTGATAATCAAAGATAATGCTTGTTATTCAGTAAAAGGTGTTGGGGTCACCTCTCTTCATCTAGATTCCGGCATCCCTCTTCATTTGAGTGATCTCTTGTTTGTTCCAAGAATCAAAAGAAATCTTGTCTCAATTTCAACATTGGAGGACAAAGTGTATCAAGTTGCATTTTTTGAAGGGAAAATCCTTGCTTGGCCGAATAACTCTAGCATCAAATCTGCCCATGCAATTAGTGTTCCTCAAGAGAGTCTATACAGGCTTTCTATTCGTCCAGTTCAAGCATCAATCAATTCAAGTGAGCTATGGTATAGGAGACTTGCTCACTTCTATTTCAAAGCTCTTCCATCCATGGAGAAAATGGTTTCTGGTTTACCAAAGCTCAGTTAGGAGCATGATGGCATTTGCAAAGGATGTGCACTAGGTAAGAATGTTAAAGGTCTTTTTCACAGTAGTGAAAGTAGATCAAAAGGAATTTTAGATCTTATTCATTTCATTCTAATTTATGTGGGCCAATGTATGTGGCATCTTTAAGTGGATTTTGGTATTATGTGATTTTCATCGATGACTATTCTTGAAAGACTTGGATTTACTTATTGAAATTCAAAGAATTCAAAGCTCAAGTTGAAAACATGTCTGGGAAAAGGATCAAGGTTCTAAGATCTAATAATGGAGGAGAATACATTTCTAGAGGTTTCCAAGATTTCTACATTGAAGCAGGGATCAAAAGGGAGTTATGTGTTTCGTACAATCCTCAACAAAATGGAGTTGCGGAAAAAAAGAATATATCCATAGTTGAGGCAGCTAAAGCTATGATTCATAATCAAAATCTACAAACTTTTCTTTGGGCAGAAGCCTCAAGAAATGTTGTGTATATTCAAAACCGAAGCCCTCATCAAATATTGGAAAACATGACTCCTGAAGAGGCCTTCACAAGTGTGAAACGTGAGGTTAGTCATTTAAGAATTTTTGGTTGTCATGTTTATATTCATGTGCCTAAAGATAAAAGATCAAAACTAGAACCATCGGGAAAGAAAGGAATATTTGTGGGTTATAGTGAGTCTTCAAAAGCTTACAGGATCTATATTCCAGGGCGGAAACAAATTGAAATAGGCAAGGATGTGTCTTTCGAAGAGGAAGTAACCTTCAAAAGATCAAAATGGTCTTACATCGAGATAGACAGCGAAGAACAGGAGACACCTTAGGATATAGATATTTCTCCTGATCATTCTCCTAAGATTTAGAGGGAGTCTACAGAACTAGAAGAGTTTATTGATCTTGTTGATCCCATAGAACCAACTGATGGGCCAAGTAATATTGCTATAGATCGAAAGAGACCTCTATGGGCTAGACATACTATGCAAGAGCCAGAAAAGTATGCAACTCCTCATGGCACCTTTAGAGAAAGCAAGAGACCATTGAAGTTTCCAGGGTATGTGGCATTACTGAGTCACATCATTGAGTCTGAGCCTTCTAGCTTTGAGGAGGCATCCAATCAGCAAGTGTGGAGAGATGCTATGACAGAAGAATATCAATTTATCATCAAAAATGATGTTTGGGACGTTGTACCAAAGCGTGAAGGAAAATCAATTGTCTTCCAAGTGGCTTTTCAAGATCAAGCATGCAGCTAATGGGAGCATTGAGAAGTACAAAGCAAGATTTGTGGCAAAAGGATTCTCTCGGGAGGGAATAGATTATGAGGAGACATTGGCTCTTGTTACTCATTATACATCTATCAAGACTATCATTGCTCTTGCATCAGCTAAAGGTTGGAAGTTACATCAAATGGACGTAAAGACTACATTTCTTAATGGTGTGATTGAAGAAGTATTCATCGAACAGCCAGATGGTTTTGTGATTCATGGGAAGAGTCTCATGTATGCAGATTGAAGAAGGTAGCGTACGGCCTTAAGCAAGCTCCTCGTGCATGGTATGAAAGGATTGATCAATACTTGATGAGCTTGAGATTCTCCATGAGTGATGCAGATTTCAATCTTAACTTCAGGATAGTTACTGGTAAGGCCTTAATATTGATGATTTATTTCTTATTGGAGCAGATAATCTCATTGTCAAATGCAAGAAAGAATTAGCTTCCGAGTTCGAGATTAAGGATCTCCATCTTATGCATTACTTTCTAAGACTGGAAGTGTGGCAAAGACCCAATGAGATTATTCTTAGTCAAGGGAAATACACCATTGATATCTTGAAGAGATTTGGGATGATGGATTGCAACTCTATGTCTACACCTATGGAAACAAATTTGAAGAAGTTGAGTGATTATGCAAATAGCTCAAATTCGGTAGATCCCACCATGTACAGACTATTGATTGGATCATTGATGTATCTAGTCAATACTAGACCAAATATTTGTTATGCAATGAACGCTCTCAATCAGTTCAAGTGTGAGCCAAGACAAATTCGTCTAGTTGCAGCAAAGCATATCTTGAGATACTTGTGTGGCACGGACGGATATGGCTTGAGATATACTTCCTATGAAGTTTTGAAGTTACAAGGATATTCTGATTTTGATTGAGACAGGAGTGTAACTGATAGGAAAAGCACCACTAGATGTTGCTTCATCTTAGGGTTTGCCATGATTTCTTAGTGCAGTAGGAAACAGTCATCTGTGGCCCAAAGCACTGCACAAGCTAGATACATTTCAGCATGTGTAGCAACTCGAAGCAGTGTGGCTTCGAAAGCTCCTTGAAGGATTGTTTGGTCAAACATTGGAGCCAACTATGATTCATTGTGATAATCAAAGTTGTGTGAAGCTCTCTATCAATCCAATGTTTCATGATAGAACAAAACATGTGGAGATCAAATATCATTACATCAAAGATATGGTGTTGAGGAAAGCAATTTAACTCAAGTATATTTGCACTAATGAACAGGCAGCTAATATTCTCACCAAGCCTCTCTCTAGAGTGAAATTTGCATATTTTCGAGATATGCTTGGTGTTGTGGAGAATGTTGCCCTTGCTGAGAGGGAGTCTCAACATCAGTGATCCTTGCTACATGCTAAAATGCATATTTCTCTGAGACAGAGAAATATGAGGTGAAAGCCCTCTGAGAGATGTTGCTCTTTCCACTCATGGGAGTAGCCATGGTGGACATCATGTTGAGAGACTCCATGACGACATCACGTTGAGAGACTCTGTGATGAGCACTTGTGCTTATGCTTCTTTCCACACATGGGAGTAGTTGAGTGACTCTATGATGAGCACTTGTGCTTATGCTTTTTTCCACACATGGGAGTAGCCATGGTGGACGCCATGGTGAGTGACTCCATGACATTATCACGTTGAAAGAATTTGTGATAAACTCTTTTCCACATATGAGTGTAGTCATTGTGGGTGTCATGTTGAGAGACTCTGTGACATGGATATCTGGAAAGATACCTCCCTAGCTAAGAAGGAGTGTTGATGTTATAACTGCAAGAGTTATCTTTCTCTCATATATTTGAAATAGATAAATATATTATAAGGCTGATTCAAGTTGACAGATGCTTCATTTCAAATAATATCTTATTGAAGACGAATCAACACAAACGTCGTCTCTCATTGTAATGTCGCGACAGGAGTTTAATTGTAACGTCATCGTTTATTTTGTAATGGGTTGACTCTTCATGGTTAAGACAAGTTTAATATTCTTCAAGAAGAAATTTGCATGTACAAACAAATGCATATTTTTTGTTTCAATGTGATCGGTGTGCAGGTGTATTTGCTTATGGTCTATATATTCACATTCTGAGAGGTACTATTATCATTACTTCAGTTCCGCCTAGTGCTTGGGCAAATTGTAAAACATTCTTATGCTCTTTCATTAAATATAAGTGATATATTTTGTGGTTGGGTTTTTCTCCCTCAAGTTGGAGGGTTTTCCCACGGTATTTGTTGTGTCTTTTTTTGTTCATTATTATGTTTTTGCTGCTTGTCTTCATTTCTGGTATGAAAATTAACATATATATATACATAGTTACATTGAAATACTTATATTTCCTTTCGTATTCATACTTATATATTCATTGTATTTTACTTTCTTATGCTTATGTATTCTTTAGTATATAATTACCTTTTTAGTTTGGTCTTTTGGTACACAAGGGCCCAAGCATCCGAACGGAAAGTATAATCTAAGGATTATAATCACATATCAAGGGATTATGTAAATATGACTCTTGAATTCAAGAATTATTACACAAACAAGGCATTAGTAACAGCTCCACTCATCATTTGTTAAATATGATTAAATTTCTTTCACATTTGATCTATTTATGGCTTTTCTACTTGCAGAATATGATTCTTACAATCACGGTACTTTCTTGCAGATTATAATCTGAATATTGAACTTGATAAATATGAAGTTGATGCCGAATCAATATTGAGAGATAGTGATCATGAATTCACAAGTCTGAATTTTTCCTTAATGGTATTCGATCTACAAGAGCAGAACGTTTATTGATTTCGATGTCTCCAATTGTGGATCAGATCTGCATTAAATATATAAGGAAGAGACACATCCCATGAGCGGACATGTTCGTTCATGAGATGTCTCATGAATTGTGCCTTTTCATCTTAACTAAACACCTGATCTCTAATAGGGGTTTGTTACTTAAATAGCATAAATGCTTACCAAATTCAATCTGTATTTATCTTGCACAAATAAATAATATCCAATCTGGAAATGATCACCGATAATGATGCTTGATCAGGATCCTAAATGAAACATGAAATGTCAATAATCTACAAGTAATAACCTCTAAATGCAGATCGATAATATACTTGGAATATAGTAGATTTCAATCAGTTATATAAGTGATCATCGATTTCCAGAATTTATTGCAAATGATGACATGAATATATATACAATTAAATATATATGTGCATATACATATGTCAGTACATACTGACATATATATATCAAATCAATCATCATTTCTATATCTGACCGAAGCTACCATATTTGAACACTCCCTATTAGCTAGGGAAGATAAAACTAACCAAGTCTATAGTGATATCACCTTACTCGTGATATTAGAAGATATGGTATGCTTCTAAGAGTGTCAAGTCACATGACATTCTTCATAACACATCTTCATTATGGTATGTGCACTGAAATCAAGTCTCATGATGTCTACCATAATAAATCATGGCATATCCAAGGATCCACCATGATTATCTCATAATGATCATAATGATCTTCAACTGATATCATGTCTCATGATATCTATCAAAATGTCCAAGAGATACTATCATGACATATCCACGGATATCAAGTCGCATGATATCCATCATGATAGTGAAACTAATCATTGTAAAGTTGTCACCTTACACTGTCAAATACAAGTGTTCATTATCAGAAAGATCGTCACCTTTCAATAATGTACACAGGGGGGCCCATAAAGTCATGGAGTCACACACATGACAACTACCAAGAACCATATCAAGGGGTGGATCCACCATGGCTACTCCTAGAGGGTGGAACAAGGCTTTCACTTTAGACTTCTCTCTTACAGATAAGAATCCAATAAAGTACATTTCAAGAAATCACTGATGCTAAGACTCCCTCTTAGCAAGGGCTTCGTTCTCCATAACTCCAAGCTAGTCTTAGAATGCACAAACTTTACTTTGGCAGGAGGCTTGGTGAGAATATCGGTCGTCCGTTCTTCAGTGATAATGTGCCTTGTCTAAATACTAAAGAAACCATCTATCGATGGTCTAGTCCCTCTGAATCACTATGATCAAAATCCTCAAAGATCAATTTGGCAGATCCTCTAGCAGCTTCCTCTATTATGGAAGCATACATGGTCTTAATCACAAAAATGTTTTGCTCCAAGAGACTCTCATCATCTGCTACATGATCATTTACACCATGTTTAAAATTTTGATCACAACATTATTTGTAGTAGTTTCTCATACACAAATGTACTTGTCTGATTTCATAGTAACATGAGTGAATGTAATAAACTGTGGATTTATCCCCAAGCTTGGCAACACCAAACATTCATGATAATGTAGCTTCCATCTGAAGCTCTAAGTACATGCATCAACCTCTTGACCTTCTTGTCCCAAGTTGCCTTAGATGAAATGCCAGACTTCTTCTGAATGTGATATCAACCTTCTGACCTCTTCATCCAAGTTTGCCTCTGATAGATTGTCAGACTCCCTCTGAATCTGATGTCCATCTTCAGGTTAGTTCCATAACTACAAGTATCAAGTTTTCTTTCCCTTGAATGCAATTTCTTATGCTTCTCGATCCATCTTGAAGGCATTTCAAAGAGAGATTACAAATAGTTGATAACACAAACTATCTCGAAGGAAAATACCAATCATAGAAGCATACAAGATTTGTCATCCCAATGTTATAGCATGAACTAATGAACATTATTCAAGGGTATGAAATACTTATCTCTTATGTTGGTACATCATAGAGCTAGTCCAGAGCTGGGTCACAAGACTGTAGTTAGGTTCTTTCTTTGCTAGCTTGCAAAGCACCAAGAATGTCAAAACCATGTATTGCATATCTACTATCTGCTCCTCCTAGATTGCTACAGTTTCCTGGTCACTAGAAAAGTCATCTTGACATGATCTTCTCCCTCTGAACCAATATAATCCTCGATAGTCAATTTAAACAAATCCTCTAGTTGCTTCATCTGTCACAAAAGGATACCCTTCTTACATGATCCCAATCATAGAATATATCTTTCTCCAAAAAAACTCACATCATCTAACATGATCCATATATGACATGAAAGTAATAGATCCAAGATCATTTTGGAGCTACTTTCATAAGATTGAGTCTTGCACAATGCCCAATGCAACATTCTTCTTTTCCTGCCAGAACATCCCCGAAGACAAAGGATCAAGACAAATAGCTCTTATGAATACATATAAGAGAGTGACTACAATAAAAGTACTACTCAAAAGATAATATAAGTATTTATCTCATTATTCACAAGCAAATGCAAGTTGCTCCAATGAAGGTCCTATATGTTGGTGGTTTCCTCCATCACGAGGATGTTCCATGGAGTTCATGGTCACACCATGTACCTTGGGCCAGCAGAGCATAAACATATGATATGTATTTCCATTGCCATTGCAACCTTTATTCCTTGTCAACAAACATCCTTTGCAAACACATGACATCATTGGATCATCATATACAGCCTTATGCAGTGCACATCACATATCGGAGAACACATATTTCCTTCATGTATCATACTTCCAGATTGGTATATATAGAGGTTGTATTCACAAGCATTTGGAGCTCATACACAATTAAAATTGAGCATACATTCTAATTTGCAATTCATTACTTCCTTCAAGCTTGAACTCGAACCATTCTTCAGCATGAGAATTTACGTTGCAATATCCCTTCCAAGTTGATACATACTCTGTGATTATACCACTGGAAATCTGATCCATATTGGCACTTAAGAATGCAACTGCAGCTGAACATTCAAACAACATCCACATACGACTAAGAGCGCTAGATCCAAGACAACCTTGGACCTACTCTCTTAAAACTTGATGTTGAGGTATCGAACAGTAATATGTAAGTTGGTAGCTTAATGACAGAGAGTTGTTTCTAATATTCTATAACCTTCATCTCTGTCCACAACCAACACCTTCATGTTGATGTCAAGAAAACAACCTTCTGAATGAAAACAAATTTCTTGCTCACCGGAAATAAAAGACTTTACAGCTTCAGATCAAACATCTAAGCTAATATCTCCTCCACAACAAGGAGGTGTCTGGTATTAATATCCACAAACTTATCCAGTGCCCAACACTAATGGGTAAGGTCTGTAATGAATACTGATTGATGCTCATACTCCTAGAAGATATTCACACTGACGTAGAAATTCCTTTGATGCCTTGACCACTGTCTACCAATAATATTTCCAATGTCAGTCACAAGAATATTCTGAGTCTCAAAGGCCAGTTGATTGTGATATAAGGAATTACACGATATTGTAAAACTTCAGCAATGGCCAAGAGGAACATTATCGACAAACATATGAGATCTCAAATCAATAGCCCAAGTCTCCTCAATGTCCTTTAAGAAACACAAAGACCATGAACATCAGCAAGAGTCTCATCGTCAGCCTTATTGGCAAGAGAACAACCATCGGCAAATGTCACATTGAAGTCACAAGTCATCCTGATGATCAACAAATCAATAGCAGTCCAAATGAACTCATCATCAAGTATATTCATTAACTGTGTTTTCAAGTCGTGTCATTAGAACAACTTTTGGTGTCCTCAGGACCCGTAATTTTAGTTGGATTCCAGACGCTAATGGTAACATCGCTCATACCATTGGCAATTACATCTGAAAGAATATTTGAGTTCATGTCATAACACATGTATATGAACCTAAAAGATTGAACCCAACACTCGGTGGAGTTTAATAATAACCACAAACTGACAATATTAACCAGTTCTTATTTATCAATTCTTAAGTTGTGTTCAACATAGACTTCTATTTGTTTTAATTCTGGTCGTTCTTTAAAAGAAATATCACCTTTGTGTTATCGTTGCCGCAACAAAAATATATATATCATTTTAAATGATATATTCTGCCAAGCTCTTATTCCATGTAGACTCTTATTCCATGTCATCGCTGAAACAATATAGCCGCTGCACTTCATCATATCGATGATCACTTGTCATTATGAAGAATGGAATGTGATTATACAATCAAGATAGAATTTATATTTTGAGTGATCTGAACTCTCAAATCTAATCGGATCTTCCTTAGCACGGCTCTGATACCATGTTAAATATGATTAAATTTCTTTCAGATTTGATCTATTTATGGCTTTTCTACTTGCGGAATATGATTCTTACAATCACTGCACTTTCTTGCAGATTATAATCTGAATATTGAACTTGATAAATATGAAGTTGATGCCAAATCAATATTGAGAAATACCGATCATGAATTCACAAGTCTGAATTTTTCCTTAATGGTATTCGATCTACAAGAGCAGAACATCTATTGATTTCAATGTCTCCAATTGTGGATCGGATCTGCATTAAATATATAAGGAAGAGACACATCCCATGAGCGGACATGACTCCACAAAGTGGAGGCATGTCCGTTCATGAGATGTCTCCTGAATTGTGCCTTTTCATCTTACTTAACTAAACACCCGATCTCTAATCGGAGTTTGTTACTTAATAAACATAAATGCTTACCAAGTTCGATCTGTATTTATCTTGCACGAATAAATAATATCCAATCTGGAAATGATCACCAATAATGATGCTTAATCGGGATCCTAAATGAAACATGAAATGCCAATAATCTGCAAGTAATAACCTCTAAATGCAGATCGATAATATACTTGGAATATAGTAGATTTCGATCAGTTATATAAGTAATCATCAATTTCCAGAATTTATTGCAAATGATGACATGAGTATATATACAATTAAATATATATGTGTGTATACATATGTCAGTACATACTAACATATATATACACACACATATTATCAAATCGATCATCATTTCTATATCTGACCGAAGCTACCATATTTCAACATCACTAATGGAAGTGCCTCTTATTGATTATAGGTGGAGAATTAAAAGGCACCCAAATAAGACAAGATTTTATTAAGCAAATGATTTGGAAAGGTGGCAGCCAGGTCAGAAGGGTAACCCACTCAAATGGAAGAAGCAGAATTGAAAGGGTTAAAAGAAAGTTCGAGATTTTCGCCAATTAGATTTTTCCCATTATTAATTTGCAATCACGGTGAATGAACATTAAGTAGCACGTCTCTTCACACATGCCACCAGAATAGGACTTACGCAAATACCATAGAGCTGCACCTTTAAAACTCAGAGTACAAGCAGCCAAATCATAGTGATAGGTTTCAGTAGGTAATGGAGTTCGGGCTCAAGTTTAAACCTACGAATGTCACCCGTCAAATGGCCTTTCTGGGTAGGATCATAGAAGAAAGATGGAGTAGGATTTTAGATGGGATAGATGACCTAGATGTGCGGGTTGTAAAGCTCATCTTGGGATATGACTGCTTACATTCAAAGGAAAGGTTTAGATTTAACACAAATATACCAGCGGTGTTTGTTTCTTTATTGTTGGTTATGGGTATCCCTAAATTCGAAACAATACAAGTCTATAGGAGAGTTTTTGTCCTTGAAATTCTTGGGGATATGAATGTAGTTGTTTATAATGTCGATAAAGAGCTAAAAGTGCCATACCCAAAAGATTACTTTCATCTAATGGACCCTAGGGATACCTGAGAGAACAGGGAGGATGTGGTTAAGAAATTTGTTCTGACCATTAGGAATGTGAGGGCCTTTGAAGCGAGAACGTCCGAAATTGGAAGGCATATAGTCTTTTTACAGAAGTGGCTTGGGCAAAAGACAATAACAGGAGATAAATGGTGGCAAGATTACCTCATCCAAGAGGGCTGGGTGCCCTTCTCTGCGGAACCTCAAAAATAACCCTCCTTTGATACGGAG
The DNA here is from genome assembly GCA_027943335.1 of Chamaecyparis obtusa. NCBI lineage: Eukaryota > Viridiplantae > Streptophyta > Pinopsida > Cupressales > Cupressaceae > Chamaecyparis > Chamaecyparis obtusa. Next base: position 41,418 of record BSBK01006680.1, on the reverse strand, counting down.
GTTGAAATGGAGAGGCAGGAAACGAAAAGAAAGAAAGGCAGAGGATGCAACTATGGTCACAAGCGGGAGGAAGGAAGCTACGAGAAAGCTAAGGAGAAAGTTATCATGGAAGCATCTGATACCCAACTTCCCCCTCATGGGGACTGTCACTTTGTGGATTCGTGTGTCGTGGAAGAAAAGGAAAAGAAGAAGAAAGTGACTAACCCGTAGGGTTAGCCCTTTTTCTCTGTCATATTATAAGTAGTATGAGTCCAGTAGAAATGGGGCATTTTGAGTATTTAGCTCCGGTCAAATGTAGGGTTAGCCCTTTTTCTCTGTCATATAAGTAGTATGAGTCCAGTAGACAAGCTAGCATTTCCTATATGTATGTAAGCTGTTAACATGGACTCAACCCAATTTTGAAAGATGGGCTCATACATTAATAGTTTCATGTCTCGGTGATGTATAGCAGTTAGTTTTTGTCTCTTAAAAGCGTCTATGACTATGGTGTATTGAAGATTGTTCTGATAATATATGGTTATAATAAAATACTTATTAGATTAACCTTGTTGTTATGGCAGCCTTTCTGTGATGATTAATGCATTGGTTACTGAGCTAGATTTCTAATCTAATGAATTTATGCTTTAAAGCAGTCTAAAATGGTGGTCGAAATGACACTATGGTTGGAAATTTACTTCTATAAATGACAAATATGGGTAGCAAAGAATATTACATGAATTAGCAGGAAGCTTGGAACGGAAGACAGAGCTCTTCCTGGCAGTTTATTACAAAATAAGCTTAACTAACAGAAACCTTATATGATCTTACTTAGTACACAAAAACAATCATTCATTCAGAAGGAAGATAATTGATATTAGTATTTTCCGTAAAGCATTACTCAATGTGTTGATTGGCAATGCAAGAGATGTTGCAGGTTCGATACAGGTAAGATCAAAACAATGGACGGATATGGTAAGCATCATCTAACCCTTGTAATTCTAGACTCTTTCGGCTTCGGCTATTATCTATCAAAAAAAATGTACAAATATAAAAAATTAAATGAAGAAATGAAAATGCAACTGATACATAATAAGTCAATGACCAAACTTTGAAAGATATGGGCACATCTTTCTATCTAATTTAAGACAATACACCATGTGCTCTTAAATAAGAATTTTACATATGAGATGCAGTAGACCATAAAGAGCTAAAAAAATTGTGCCCGTTTACAATAATTTTACAAGTACCATTTAATATAAAAAAACGACTTCAAAACAATTCAAACGTAGCAGAACCTTAAACATTCACTAATTTGAATTACTTTAAACCCAAAAACATGCATCTGCAATTGTAATGGATTAATTTTATAGATAATGTCATTCAAAATTACAAAAAAACAAACTTGGAAAAAGAAATTACTACATCCACCAAAAAAGGTCTTCAATCTTTACTTCGCATGGTACTTAACTGTTGGATTATTCATTGACCTTCCAGCTATCATGCTAACAATACGTCCTAACCGCTTATTGCAGAAGGATAAAATGTCAAACATGTGCATGGTCTCTCACACATTATATCACCATACCTCATAGGACTTCATCTTAGTACCTGTTCATGAGTGATCTTTCATTCCTGGTTAGCAGACTGGTACATTTACAACAAAGTCACTGTATTGTTGTATGCCTTACAAGTTGATCAATGCATCTTCCTTCCATCTTAAATTTGATGTTGTCTTTGGCTCCCTTATAAAAAGTGTGTCACTTATTGGTAATGAAACAACATATATAAGACAATACCAGCTCCACAGATACGAATTCTCCCAATGAATAAACAATCTCTCCTTCACTCCCATCAAAATATTTTAATGGATTGACAAGGTAAATCTAGAGGCCTTACACATACCAAATGTAGATTGACGAGTCTATTTTGCAGTACAAGAATGACACTAAGGCTTCTCAAACACCAGCTTGGACTTGTTGAGATTGTTGATTGAAAAGCTGGGCCACAAATAAATTACCCAACCTGGATGTGTCTGGAGGCAAATGGAAGGAATCACAATGATCTGCTGACTACACTTAAGTGGGTTAGCAGACCAAGCAGTAGTTGCATATGTAAAACACTAAAATTCAATATTTTCTTCCCGTATTCAGAGCAAAAAAGCTTGCAATACCCAATTGGTCATCAGCTCAAAGCCTATGGCATACAGGATCATGGAAATGTCAAACAAAACAAAACTCCACAACAAAGTTGTTAAAACCAAAACCAAGACTATCCGAGGTGAACATATCCGAGGTGAACATATCCAATAAACAACTAACGATGAGCTAGTCTAAGAAAAACCTAAAAAGGGACTTCTTCAAAGTCTTCATATCAAGATGGGACCCCAGCGCACAATCTCCCCAACGATATGCTAACACCTTGTAACTGTTTCTCATTATGAATGGATGTGCCAAAATACATATTATTTTACATAATTATAAAAAACAGTTGGAAAGGAGCTCTTAGGCAGTGTCCTTCTCTGCAGAACCTATATCTCCAACAAAAGAGGATTTAATCACTTCGAATACTCTAAATTATAAACCACTCACACAGAAAATTTATACAATACGGCCTATTCAGTCTAGCTTATCGAATTCGCTACACCACAATTTCATTCAAAAGCCTTCTATTAAAAAACAAAAATTAAAAAAGAGCCCTAATCTTTTTCCACTCTATCTCAAAAAAAACATGAGAATTTCAAAATAAACCCAGTCATCTCAAAAAGCACATAATCCACGAAACCTTTCAAAAACAGAGATGATAATGAAACAAGGTAAATTGCAGTTGTATTATAAATCCGCTATGTTATAAAAATAAAACAGAAATTTATAATATTTTATTCTGCCCGCCTAATTTCTACCAATTAACGTTAAAACTCTCCAACTTAAATTGAAAATCTAAAAAGCCTCGGAAATTTTTGAAATGAATGCCTAGATACCGACCTCTTTCTTTTCTGGCAGCAAATGCATTATCCGCTGAAGCGATTAACCAAAAGAAAGCTTCCGGCGATGTCTTGTGAGCCTCTGAACTGCGGAGACCTCTTTCTTTTCTGGCAGCAAATGCATTATCCGCTGAAGCGATTGAGCAAAAGAAAGCTTCCAGCGGTGTCTTGTGAGCCTCTGAACTGCGGAGGTCGGTGAATTTTTTGGGAGGTGCATTAGAGAGTTACACTCGCAAGTTCTGGAGGGTTTTCTTTTTTGGAGCCAAAACCAGCTAATTTTTAGGCAAACATTTTATTCGTGAGGGAAGCCTATGCAACATATTTGGATGAGTATATTTCAAACCCGAACCTTTTTTTCACCTAGAGAAAAAATGTGTCTACTTTGGAGGCTAAAGGTAATGAAACTAGAATGTTAAAGGTCGGCTGCTTTTCTTCAATTTATGGGTTTAAGTATAATCTATATAAACAAGAACTCCGATGGAGCTTTAGTCCCTCCCATTTGTTTAAAAATTTAAATTTTAGAATTGTTTGTAGTCACATAGTTGTTCTTGTGTAAGCTGTAAACAAAGACAGTAGTACATGATATCAAATCATCAGGAGAAAAATAAGAATTTTGTTCATGAAACATAAATTCTCAGTTTTCACAAGAAAGAATATAAGCTACCATATAATTTAGAAATGATTTACAATTTAATTTTAAGGCATGCAGTTTCAATGTAAAGTATTACTTGCATTTTGAAAGCAAAACAAAGCAGGTTATTAAATAAAATAGTCAAGATGAACAATTAAAAAATTGATAATGTAAGTATTTTTTTATAGTATTAGAAACTAGAGTGATAACATGTTTTCCATTGGTACAAAATAGATACTAGGCTTGTTTTTTTATAGTGTAAGTTGAATTCAGAAATACAAAATCGATATCATGTTTTTAATTATATGTTGATGTGTATGTTTACAATGTCATGGATAAGTTTTTGAGCAGTATGTTGGCTACGCTAAGCTGCTGGTGGGAAAAGCCTACAAAAATTTTGGCTGCTTTGAGCTTGATTTTCCAAAAACTTGCAATTTGACCAATATTGAAAAAGTTAGTATGGTACAGTGCAGTTTGTGAGTGAAATTCAGATTTACATAAAAGAAATAAAAGACTTTTTGTGTTTAAATGTGGCACAGTATTGATAGTGACTAAATCTATAAGCTGCACATGTACTTGTCGAAATACTTTGTAAAAGTGATTGTGATGCATCCAAAAACATAGCCATTGAATCTCCAAATGATCTGTTTAAAATTCTATATTTATCATTGTTTAAAGATGTCACTAAAATAGACTTAACAAAAGACAAGTAATATGAAGCATGTAATGAAGACAAGAAATGACTTACTCTATATTTTTAATGCATATGAACCATGTAATGAAGACAAGAAATGGAAGGAGTTTTTAAAGTCTGAATTTCCATGCCATTCCCATGCCTAGTTTCTACAAAGAATCAGCACCACAAAAAAGAGAAATTGGAAAGGCGTCGTGTACTGTTCTCTTACTATTTTTATGATTTTATTAACTGTAATTCTATTATCTATTTCCTTGAGGCTGTTAACAAGATTATGTTTATTTTCTTCTGTATGCTGCAAATATTTAGTATTTCAGTCTAATAAGCATTTAATGATCTTTGTAGATTCCTTTAACACATGCAAAGTCATTATTCTTCTTTAAAAAACTTGGGCCTCCTTTGAGTTATTCAGAGCCCAGGCACATCGTTGGATACAGTAACTAAGTTTTATAAAACAAGAATCAGTTAATAGGGCATCTTTCCTATTCAAGGAAACAGATATTTTTAGGTCCCAAAGAAGATTACCATGTATGAGTAAATAATTTGAACTTCGTTTTCCAACTTCTATAAATATAGCAAATAATATTAAAGTTCTCTGGGAGTAAACTAACCAGTAAATAATATAAAAATTTGAATGTAGCTTCTGAAACAATATTATTATCTCTTAAATTATAGTTTCCTGATCACTATTCAAAATAAAGGACAATAAACGGGAAATGGTCTTGTTGACTTCTGCTTTAAAGGAAAAGAATGAAATAGTGTTTAATAATAAGGTCCAATTTTAGGTCTACATTGTCCAAAGTTTGAATTTTGTGGATTATACGCTATGCTAAGAAGTAAGTAACAAAATCAAATAAAAGGATTAGTACTTTTAACTACACTCATGATGAAGCATTGTTGCACACAAAGCCTAGAGGTCCTACTAAATGGCTCTTTCATTAATTCGATGCTCATCTTGGATTGAATATTCACAGACATCTCCTGAATATTTTCAAATTCCAAATAGTTACGTTCTCGTGCATCATTTCAATAGCATCCCTAAATGGAGCTTAGGAGTGGGGCAAAACATTCTCCCATCCTATTTGTAGATTATGTGCATAGTACTAAATTATTAGAGAATCAGCCTCTCAAAAAAATTTCACATTAATGGTTGTCTCTCATTCTAAAGCTGTCATATTTTGAAACTTTTGCATTTTCCTTCTAATTAATGGATATTATGCCGTAGTTTTTAGAGACAAGGTTCTTGTATTGAGACTGAATATTCTCAATGTCATAATGCTGAGTGAATCTAAAGCGTCATTCAACTCTTATCCCAGTAACCAACCTAGCTGTTTTAAACTATCTAAACCAACCATCTTCGACTGAGTTAATTGTTGGGAAAAGTACCAATTTACAATCTGGTTAGAAATTGGGTCCAGAGGAAAATGTTTTTGCAAATAATTGCATTCTGATGCCAATAGTTTGGAAGAAGGATGACATCGAGAGTGGAGTTGATGGAGAAACTATTAGAGGTAGCAAGAGGGACGTGGTTGAAGACAATGTGTCCTATGATTTTGAAACTGTAGCTTCCTAAGGATGAAACATTGGTTTGCTACATGTAATGGGAGGTAAAATCAGAGCTATATATTATATAAATCAGTACTTATTATTTCAAAGTAAAGTTATGCGAATAATATGATAAGAAAAGGAAAATGACATTTGAAAAAGAAAGATTTATTATTGTTGTTGGCAGAGTTGATTTACCTTTTGAAGTAGCATGCAGTAAAGCAAAATCTTATCGCAGATGGCTACATGTCTTTAGATGCTCTGCATTTTTCATACAAGAGTTGGTTGAGTGTTAGTATTTGCCATAATTTTTTTTAAAATAATATTTTGAAATTGTAGGAATAGACAAAGGGTGTTATGGAGAGCATTACATTGCTTGCTTCTTTTTCAATAGAAATGATGGAATTGTTCATGGCGATTGTGAATGGTCCTTGTATTTCAAACTTTCACATTAGGAAGATAGCTTTTGACATGTTTTTTGTATAAGTTTGATATGGTATTTTTGTAAGTTCTGTGAAGTTTTCTTGCAAAAGCTGAGTATGCAAGTTGCAGTCAAGAGTTCCATCATCAGTCTTAATTATGCATTGTAAGCAGGGCTGGTAGGTGAAAGTTGTGGTTGTTGCACATTTGTTGCAGTGAGCAGTATTGTTAGTTGAAATCTGGCATACAGAAACTAGGTGGTGGCACAAGTTGCAAAGCGACTGGTATGGTGACAAGTATACATTTTTTGTTTTTAATGTTCCTGTAACCTGCAATGACAACAAAAATTGGAGGAGAGGTGTTAAAAACTATTTTGAATTTAGGCAATAGTAATAATTATAGTGTTTTCTAGTTTGTGATTTTTTTGTATTACCTGGACATTGGACGAAGCAAGCGTTTGGAGGAAATCTTTGGTAGCTTCATCATGTAGTTCGTCAATGAATGTGGATAGGCTTGATCTAATGGTAGGTGAACCTCTTGGTCCAGTACGCATTATATTCTTTAACAAGAGTAGTGGTGTTGCAGGTGTCTGGGGTGTAGTAAAGATTTTTTCCAAGCTTGTATAAGTATTGGCATGTGTTTTAGGAACTGTTAGTTGCAAGAGCGAAGTTTGTTAGTTGATATAATTGTTGAGTTGGAAAAGTTGAGTGGCATATAAATTAGTTTTATATTTATTGAATATCTTATCGTTGCAGCATCAGTTGGGTATTCTCCATCTTTAACATGTAGCTGGAACTGTGTTGGTTCTTGATTGTGAGATGCTACAAGCATGCCTATGGTCCCAATTGGATAAGCATTTGCAGAGTGGATTAACTGTGCAATGGTTGTATCTGGTGCTAGTCTCTGTTGCTTGTAGACTCTGTCTATTTTCTCAATTTTAGTTTTAGAGCTTAGTTGAAGGCAACAATCAGCATCTCCTCGTTCATACTGTGTCTTTTTCTTGACTATGAACTGTGATAGCCACACACTGGACCCGGGCAAAAGCTGGGGCAAGAATGCATCAATCAATTTGTTGTTCATGCTTGCTGTTATAGTCATTTGTCCATGACTATCGATGAGATCAACATGAGCGATTTGTGTTTTTGGTTCATTTGTTGCATTGTTTTTGCAAGCGGGGCCATATGCAACTAATATATCACCTTCAAAAGTAACTACAGATTATGTTGTGCAAATTTTGATTATGCTAGATGGTGGAGTGATTTCTAATTTTGGCCTGCAATTCAGCAAATTATTTTAGTTTGTATGGTGCTGAGAAATACTTCCAATAGTAATAATAACATAAACAATTAACGATTATTAATTTCTTTAAATTAAGTGCAGGAAATGTATTTTTGTAATATGAAAAATCATTTACCTTTTATGATCTTGATCATCATTTGAAGAAACTGCATCGGTTGGGAGGTTGTGTTCAGAAGGCTCCATTTGTGAACTATAAAGGAATGCAGTCACATAGTTAAAACTGAGTAGGGAAAAATCATGAATGTTTATTTTTATTTCTGTTTAGCAGAAAAATAGTTGGGGCTACACACCAATTATATTTTAATAGAATATAAAGAGGAAAATCATCAAACTACGTTTTGTTATAGAAAAAGGGGATGCGTGCATAGAGTAGGAGCTCATTGAAATTGATGTTTCAAAAAATATGTTGAATGAGGATCTAAGAAGCCTGACAGAGCTTGTGTCAGGACTAGAACCTAGTTGCACAGAGTTGGTATCTTATACAATAGTAATTATAGCAACTAGTTGAGGTTGATGCTATAGCGTAGCGGTTGTTCTTACTAAGTTTTTTAACTTTAAGTAGAGGTCTCAAACATTGTTGAAAGACAACTCCATTATAGCTACTATACATGTTTCAAGAATATTTTCATGGCCCAAAGTACAATATATTTGTTAGCCATGCATTCTCATTTTGTAGTTTTTGATGAACCTTATTACAACTTAAATTTGCTAACCAAAAGTAATCAGTATACGATAAAGGACACTATTACCTATTTTCACAAATCATTTGGATTTGGTACAAACACCCCAGACATATTACTTTGAGATGATTTAGGTAACATTTAACATTCAAAGAGAAATACTTTGATTGTCTAAATTCATGGAACCTGCTACTGCTGATATAGCAGATTCATGAGAATCTGAAGTACTTCTTCCTGACTATTGATACTCTGTTTGATAAATTTGTAGATTTTATTGGTTTATTAAAAATTCCAAGCATTTCCATTCTGATCTTCCTATTTTTTCTGAGACATAGGCACAATCTAGTGTTTTAAAATGATTTGGTACATTTATCTATATTGTACTTACTCTTGTTGGACTCTTATTGGTAAGTTTTCTTAGTTGATAGATAGAACTATTTAATTAAGCACAATTAATTTTTTGTCTCGTAGATCTTATAAGCGAGGTACATTTGATAATTAACTATGTTTGCATAGTGTGAGTGCATATGCCAATATCTGGAGATCTGTCGAACACTTAGATTTTTATAACCATGATTGGCTGCTATGAAAAGGCAAAGCGTTATTGAAAATTTAAGTGAGTAATATGTAGTGATCATTAGTAAAAGCAGTTTTGGGTTTGAAATTGTCATCCAGAGTGGACACTTTCATTGAGCAATCTAGCTCAGCATAAGGGAAAACAGTTTTTGGTTTAAAAACAATGGTATGCCTTGTCACGAATTAAAGTGGGTTGAGTAGATTTTTCATTTGTTGTGGGGGGGAACTACTTTTGGTTAAAATTAAGAACATATGATGTTTTTTCAAAATCAAGTGAGTTATCTACTAGCATTATAGGAACCGATTTTTGGTTTGAAATTAAGGGCACAGCATTCCATTGTCCATAATTAAACTAAGTTCTCAGAGTTTAAAGAGGGAGAATATTTTCCATTTTGAAAAAGAACAAAGCAGAATTTGAGAGACAATTTTCATTCTTCTGTAAACTATTTTTTATTCAGAATAAAAAATGCACTAATATATAGATTAAGAGAGTTATTTCTTGTGATTAACGATAAAATCCTTCGGGTTTAATATAAAAAATGTTATATTTGTATGCACCCTAAAATGGTCACCTAGACTTTGGGCCCCATTTATTTGATTTATCAACCCTGAATCATTTTTATCAATAGTCAATATTTTCAACATCATGAATTTCTTGATCAAATCTTAGTTTCGATCATATATTGGATTTTTTATCCTATGGGCTAATCATTTATCCTAAGTTTTTATTTGATTAAAAGGAATATTTCCTCCCCTTTTAATTAAATAAAAAGCCCCACCTTTTCATCTTATCCTAAGTTGCACAAATAAAGCACTATTTCTATTTTATAAAAAGAAGAAAGCACTTTTTGTCTCATATAGACATAAAGTCAACTCTTATTTTTTTATTGGAGGATACTTGTGCACATGGATTGCTCCTCTTTCAAGCTCCACCGCTGATTAAGTCTTTTGCCTCTTAATCTCCATGGTCCATTTCCTCTCATTTCTTATAAAAGGAGAGCTCTCTTCTTCATTTGATACCATGTTTTTATGCTAATGTTATGCTGCAGGTTTTAGGTGCATTTGGAGCTTTTGAAGATATTGAGGACTTGTTTCATTTCATTACATCATTTAGTTGCATATTTCCTTTGCTTAGTTTGCATGATCATGGCATATTAGCTTAGTTTCCTTTTATGCAATAGATTTAACTCACATAGCTTAATAGGAGGGATTTGTAACACTTGTTCTTTCCATTTCATAGCTTAGTTGCATTGCATTTTCATTTCTCTAGACTAGTTTGCATTGCATTTTCATAGTGATTCTTGGAGATATTGGCATTGTTGCCCTTGTCTTCATTTGAATCTCTCATTGTGTGGTTGACTAGCAAGGTCATGAGTTCATAGCTCTAGCTGAGAGCAATTTTCAATCTTGCAACTCCATACATAAAGAGCTATGAGCCGCTTTGTGAGGCCTCATTCTTGAGCAACCTTGCATGTAATGGTTCATAGAAGTGCACCATTTTAGTGTGTACATTTCTGGCGCCCACCGTGGGGCAGAGTAGATAGACTTTGTCCTTCTTTTTCTGCATTTTTCATCATTTTCCGTCAAATTTTTGGCAAGTTTTTAGCATAATTTTCATTCTTTGGTTTTCTGTCTTAGAATATTGCGCGATACTTCTTAGTATATCGCGCGATACTTCTCATTATATCGAGTGATATACCTTATAATACCCGCGCGATACTTCTCATTATATCGCGTGATATACCTTATAATACCCGCGTGACACTTCGCGTCTCAGAAGAATCACCCGCCCGTATTAAGGTATATCGCCTGGTGTCGGGCGAAGTATCGCCTGGCATAAGGCGAAATATCGCGCAGACTAAAAAGTATCACCCCAGTATACTGTGAAGTATCGCACGATACTGGTGTCTGTACTGTGTCTGTACCTGACAGTGAGTTATTTTTGGGCTATTTTATCTATCTTGCAAGTTTCAGGTTGTTAGCTATCTTTTTAAAATTTTCTAAAATTTTCAGCGTTTTCAAATTTGTGCCACTCTGAAAAATGGGTGCCCATTTTTTTTTTGAAATTTTGCAAATGGTATCGAAAATTGAAGTGTGATATATCGTTGGAAAGGTCTTTTCAAGCCTAATCCAACCATGATGGTTTCATTTTCAGATTTTGTCATTTGATCAGTTATTTTTGTAGATTATCTAATGTTTCATGTGCTAACCATTGTTAGATTTTAGATTTTGCTAACCTTGTTGGTCTAACAGGTTGTGGTTGTAGGTGCCTCTTACTTGAATATTTTGTCAAAATCACATGTCAAAGAGGGCTACTAACAGTTTTTGTAGGGCTGCCCAAGCATAAAAATTTTTAAAAAATAAAAATTGCTTGTTTATTTGCTTTCCTTTTAAGTGTGGCAAAAACTAGTTGTTTCATTTATTAGGCACTTAAGATCTTGTTGTAGGAATTCTTGGGTGGTAGGAGAAGTATGCTCTTCACCATTTTGGTGAACCAGAAAATCTTGACCCATCTTTGAATTTTGAAAACAAGAGGGTAAATGAACTTTGCTTGGTGTGTTTGGGAGAGATTCTTGAGATAGGGGAGTATGCTCTTCACCCTTGTGGTGAACCAAAAACCTTGAACCTCAAGAGTTGATCCACTTTTTGTTTAGTTCTTAGAATCTTTTAGCAGGCCTGCTCTTGAGCAATCAAAAGGAACGACCCAAGTGGGGACAAGCTAATACCGAGCTATTCCAACCCACTATAATCTCAAGGCTATCAAGGACACAAAACTTTGGTAGACATAACACTTGTCTTCGCTTGATGTGAGTAGCTCATGAGATTGCGACCATGGGGAAAGCATTGAGTAAGAATGCTTAAGGTACTCTTGAGGCTGCGAGGTCCTAGTCCTTCATGAGGAGCAAGAGGGGTGTTATGAACAGAAGCCCTTACTAAGAACCATAGGTTAGAGGCCACCTTATTTAGCCACATATCTTCTTAGTGCAAGGATTGATCCAAGTGGACTAACCCGGATCACCCCAAGATACTCACCATATGTGTCCCTTTGGTTGTGTTGTTTGACACTTCCACGACAAAGCCAATATCTCTTGTGGGCAACCACTTGGTGTGAGGCAAGGGGGCATCAAGTTGTGGGCTAAGTTGGTAAGTATTGAGCCTTGTCTTGTAGGTAGATATTGCTTGAAGTGTCTTCGATTGTGTGATACTAGTGTAAACGTTCTCAACATACAAACAATCGGTAGCGTTCATAGGGTGCAATTTTATTTTTGATATCATAAGTGTTTGTCTTGGCAAGGTTGTTTTTGCCCTTGTTTCAAGTGTTTGAAGACATGTTTGATCCTCTACTATTTGCAAACCTGTCCAAATAATGTTAAATTTGTGATTGACATCAAACATTTTCACCCTAACATTCAGAAAATCCAAAATCAGACCTTAAAAACTCAAAATTTTGCACAAATTGGTCAATATCAACATTAGTATCACATTAGCCAAAGAGAAATATTGCATTAGAAGGTTGTTCTTGGTGAGAAAGTTTATCTCTAGAATTGTGAGCTACATTCTTGGGAAATTCTCGTACTCTTATTGTCCAAATAATTTTTATTTAATCTCAATTTCAATTATATTTTGGCCTAGCCCAACCTCCTGGTTCAAAAGTGCAAGGGTAGTCACCCTTTGATTTGAAGCACCTCTTTGATAGTGTTGGTAAAGCCCCTTCTTCTATCTTTTCATTTCTCTTTGGACAATAGAGAACTTTGATTATCCTAGTTTGGTGTTGACATTTTGTGAGGTCATCCTATTACCAAGGGTCTTCTATTTTCAGTCTTCGTTGGTCAGTCTAGATCTCAGATCCTAGGTGTTGTCATGTTGCTCAACATCTCAATGAATGTTATGGTATCAATTGCACAAGATGACTCTTAGTCTTCTTCTTTCTTCTCCATTTCCCATGTTCTTCTAAAGTCTTCTATTCCCATGGAAAATTCTTCTTCTTCTTCTTGATTCTTTTCCTCTTACTATCTAGTCTACTTTCTTCTATTCATCTATTCATTTCTTCCACGCTTGATTCCTCCTCTTCTATAACCATGAATCTTGACTATTTGGTTTTGGAACCTTTATTAAGAATAGATGATCTTGAGCTCATTGACATATTCGAAAAGTGTTGTTCCTCCAAAATTCTCATGAGTGATGAATTTATAGCAAAAATAAAAGAAAAGATGATTAAATCAGATGCCTTTGCTAGAATCATAAACATGATCATATCATGATCTTCTTCTTCCAAACATTCTTCATCATCTAAATCTTCTCATTCTTCTTCCCCTTCCAAGTCTTATCATGACTCTTCCAGACATCATTCTCATTCTTCATCTTCTAAGTCTTATCATGATTCTTCTAAACACTATTCACATTCTTCATCTTCCAAATCTTATCATGACTCTTCTAAACATCATTCAAATTCCTCATCATCCAAGTATTCTTCTTCCACTAAGTCTTCATTTTCCTCTTCTTCAAGATCTTGTTCTTCTTCTACTTCTCCCAAGAGTCTTACTTTTCTTCAAAAGACATACCATAAAGAGCAACGTGATAGTCCTTGTGATGTCTCTTCCACAAAGAGTGATACACCCACCTATGATGACTATGATGATGGACAATGTAGTGATGCCCATGAAACTTCTATTCCTAAGCATCATCCTCGTGGTACACTTGTGATTTCTAAGGGGGAGTCGTATTGGGTAGACTATGATGGTGATCCATATGACTCTAAATTTGAAGAATTCTTTGATGATTTTTGTGAACAATACAATATTCCTACTGAAGAAGAGAAAATCTATCGCGCTAATTTCAAACGTCAAAAGAATCTCTCCTCTAAAAGTTCTCATGCTGAAAATAAAGGTTGCATTCTCCCTTCCATCTGCCACTCCCTCCAATACCCACGCACTTCCTAAAGCTTCTGAGTCATCCAAATCTTTCACAAATCCTTCATCCAACAAAGATCCTAATGCTTTTCATGCAGTTCCCTATATTTATCCTCGAGGGCTACCTCTTAAAGATACTCAAGCTAACCTTCACTTGGCTGAAAATACTTTCAATAATGCTAAAGAGCCTAAGCCTTTAAATGCTATAATGCCTACTTCAGCTAGTCCTTCACTATCTCCTCCAAAATCTTCCATGCAATTCCAACATGCTTCCTTGTCCTTAGAAGTGGCTTCATGTCAAGAGGACCCTAAAAATGATAAAGAAAAAAATATAAATAAAGATCAAGATCAGGAACCTTCCATATCATCCAATTCTCTTCATGATGTATCTCCTCCATTGCATGGTTCTTTTGATCCTCTACACTCTTCCGCATTCATTCCACCATCTCCTAAGCAAGATCAAGCTACTACTTACACTGTTGAGCTTATTGACAATCAAAATAACCTTACTACACTTGCATTTTCCAAAGATGATACTTCCATTAAGGTTATTAAAAATGGTGTTGTTACTTCCAATGTTGAGCCTATTGAAAATCAAGAAAAAAAAATGATGTGCTTATGCTACCCAACGATCCTTGTCAAGATCAAAGTATTCCATCTTCTTGTTCTACCATTCCATGTTCATTTTCGCTTTCTACTCTTCCTAAGTGTTTGCAAGCTCTGAACAATCCTATCAAAGAAGTTGCTCCTATTCAAGATGTTCATGATCCTATTGTAAATCCTAATGCTCACTCTAAAGATGCTGATGTCCTTAGTTGTCATATAGATGTTGATGAACTTATTGATTATCCTTTTGCATCTTCCACTTCCATCCTTGGACCTCCTCCACCACTACTAAGAGCTTCACGTTTGCCTTCCATCTTGGGTCCTTATGTCCCTTCACTTTCCCCTCCTAATCCTCCTAATTCGTCATCCATTTTGGGTCCTTACATCCCTCCATCTCCTATCTTTCCTCAAGATCAACATAGATGCATACCCTTGAATCCTTTTCATCCATCCACCCATCTAAACCAGTCATATTTTCTTTCTTCTTCCACAAGTCCCAAGTCTTTTGGAAGTAACTTGAATGTTCAATACAAGAAAAAGAAGCAATACAAGAATCCATCAAAAAAATAAGATCACCATGTCTCCTCTAATCGACATGGGGGCATAAAGTCAAAAGAGATATCTAAAAAGAAAACTACAAGACAAGTATGGGTTCCAAAATCCATCATTGGAGATATTCTCTTTAGATCATCAAAAGGAAATAAAAAGCCTAAAGCTATATGGATTCCAAAGTCTCTCTTAAAAGAGTCTAATATTGAGCAAAAAGTGAAGTTGACATTTAAGCTTCCAAAGGCTTCCACTTCATCTTTTTTTCAAAAACATTCTTCCATTCCATGCGCCTGAACCACAACGTCTGCTAAACATTTTCCATATTCCTTCTCATATTCCTCCATTCACATTTGAGAATTATAACAAGCACACCAATCCTCTTTTCGAGGAGTCAGATAGCAATAATGAACCAAAATATGGTTCGCACTTGGACTAGAATATGGTTTACGTTTCCTCCATTTTTCCCGTCACCCTTCAAGGTGTGTATTGACGTTGATCTTACCTTTCTTTCCATCTACCTTTTCACATTTCTTCCATTCATTATCCTTCTACCTTCTATCATTTTTCCTCATTTGCCTATTCCTCATGCATCTTCCTTTCCCCTTCAGCATCTTTGAGCATATCATTTTGAATCTTTGACATATCATGGTTTATCCTTTCAAGGAGCATTATCTAAAAAGCTTGCCTTCTTCCAAAAAATAGAAAAAATATTCAAAAAATAGAAAAATTCCAAAAGAAAAAAAGAAAGAGATGAAAAAAAATTGAAAATGTGCCATGGTGAAAACCTGGAAACAGGCGCCTTGGTGTAATACCCCAAAATTGGCACCTATTTAATTTCATCAATTTTGGTGCATTATCTTGATTTTACATCACCAAAGTCCTAGTTCCCTAGGCAATTTTCTCTCTCATATCTGACTTAATTTGACTTGATGTCAATTGCAAAGACCATAAATTGCAATAATCAAATGCTAAAATAATTCCTAAGTCCTAGACTTTATTTGGCTAAATAATCTCTATGATAAGTTAATTTAATTATGAAGTCCTAAGTACTTTTAATTAAATTAAACTCCACCCCCTTTAGCTAAATACCCTTGAATGGAATTAATAAATATTTAGTTAAATTGAATGGACATCTCTTTATTTGAATTTAATAATTCAAATTACTCGAAAGGTCACTCCCCACATGTGGCAAATTTCATTCTTTTAATTAAATAATTCATACCTTTTTGTCTCAAAGGGGAATGAAGAGTCAGGAGTTTCAAATCAAGAAACTCTTCATTCCTCTCCCGAGCTTTTCTATTTAATGAGCCTCTTCTTCTCATTCAAGAGAGCAATTTTTGAGAGCATCTACACTATAGCATTTTTTAGTCTCATATCTCATTATTTTCAAAGCTCTTTTATTGCATTATCTAGTTTAATTTCTCATATTAGTGTAATTGCATTTCACATTTAGATTAAATTTGCTTACTTGTTCTTAGTCTAATATCATCTTTATTTCAAAATCAAATAAAAATCTACATTTCATATTTCTTTCAAAGTTTTCTAGATTAATTGCATTCATTATTAGCTTAGTTTCATTTTGCTCATATTTTCTTTCAAATCCTCCATTGTTGAATTGGTCTCCCGGCTGTTGGCTCTCGTTTTGAGAGTATCCAAACACCCCATTCACATAGGAGGCAACAGGTCGCCTCACCATGGAATTTGGATTGAGTTCTTCATATTCTCTCTCGAATTCTATCAAGTGAATAATGACCATGTTGTGTTGTGCCTGATTTAGAGGTCACATTCAGTCACATACATTTTGGCGCCCACCGTGGGGCAGAAAAGATCAATTTCTAGCCTCATTCTTCATTGGTTTTTCAGCTTTAGTGTTGGTTTCATGCCTTGTACAGCCATTTATAGCTTGAAAAATTTTTTAATATAGTAATGGATGGATATAATGATGAATTATCTTTCTAATTCTTTTGGTTTGGTTCATTTTTATAAAGAAATGAATAAGTTATGATCATTTTGGTGAAAGTGGGTATTTTCAGATTTGAGATTCTCTGAATACAGTCAGATTGAAACATTTGGTACGGACAAATTGTGAAGAATCAGGATCTCTAATAATATTCATTGGAAAGATACATGAATTAGCTTTCATTTCCTTTTTGTTTGAGTCATTTTTATGCAGATTTGTGAAAGTTATGGCTATTTGAGTGAAAACTAGTTTTTAACAATCTGTATTGGAGTTGCAGGCAATGATTTATTCTTAGAAAATCATTTATGAATGGGAAAAATAAATGACTTACATATTTGGAAACTAGATTCATTAATAGTTAATATGAAATTGGTTTGGTTTCATTTTGATTCTTTTTGAGAAAGATATGATATTCCCTAGGCAGGGTTTGGTGTTTTAAATCTGATTTATGACAGAAAAATTGCAGTCTGAAAAGGTTATTGGTTGAGGAACCAAATGGAATCATAAGACCTTGTAATTTTGGAAAATGATAGTTCTTGATGTTGGCTAAAAAAATTATTCTTTCCATAAATTTTAATATTGTGATTTTATGGGTCAAATAAATCAATCTTTAAAGACTGTCTTGAAGACATCAATGTTACATATCTTACGGTTTGCCATTGATTTGTCTTGATTGTATACTTTTGGATGTGTGCTAAATGCTGGATTGTAGATCTTTGGACCTAAGGTGAGTTCTTAAAATCTCTATAACACTTGGTTTGGGCATAAAATTAACCTCTCATGTGTTTGGCTTGAGTGTTACATGCATTCATAGAACACATTTTAATTGATGCTCTTAATGGGAAATAAACGAACATAGATTTGCTTTCATAGAAGTTTGTGTTTAAGTGCATGCTTGTCTTTTAAACATTAAGTAATTCTTGGTTTCAAATATCAAAACATCTCATTGAGTAATTGAGGGCATGGATTCATTCCTAGTTTACATGAAGAGTTAAATGCACCACTTTGTGGACTCACTTCATGTTTACTTGGAAAGTTAAATATTCCATGATTCAAACCCTCTTGCACTTATGAGTAGTATTGATTAGCAATCTTAGATTACTTGTGATTGATCTAGATTGCTATCTTGGGTTATTGGACTCGCTAATCCACCGGCCCCTCATTTCCACCCTGTGGTTGCAATCCCAGCGCCACATTAAAAGGGAGGGGTCTATAGGAAAGAAGCGTTAATTGTTCCACTTGGCAACCCTTTTGTGCTTTTTGGAACTCACTTGTTTTCTAGGGTGTGGACTCACTTTGAGTTTGTGTGAGGAGTTAAATGCACCACTTTGTGGACTCACCTCACATTTACTTGAAGGGTTAAATGCACCACCTTTAGTGCTTTCCAATACTTTTTGATAGAGAATTACTTACTTTTTTATTTTTAGAAGGCCTGCTTGGGGATTTCATCACCTCAAGGGATGACCTTAACTCCCGTGTTCCGGCGGAGTATAAATATCGGGAGGTGAATCCAAAGACACCTCTCTTGGGAATGAGTTAGATTTCACTCTTGGCTAAGCCTCAAAGAACTTTATACCTTTGAGAAGTGAAGGAGGAGATTTGGGTTACCGTCTCCCCCCGGCTGTGTGATTTCAAATTCTTCTCATCTACAGATTTGTACCTCACGTACCTTGCGTATATCGAGGACTCCCTTTAGAAAATCTATGTATATCCTTGTAGACAACTTGCTAGGATGTTGTTGTGTTTTAAGTGCCTGCTAAAACATTTTCAAGAACATACACAAGTAGAGTCCATAGGGAGTAGAAATACTAAGTCACTATTCCTGTTCGTGCGCAAGGTTGCTTTGTCCCTTGCCCATTGCTTGAAGACTGTTTGATTGAACTCCTTGATTGCTATCTTATGTGCTTGATCAATGACATAAATCTAATCTACCTTTTGTCCATCATTTGTTTTTCTATTTTCCTGTCGTTCACCGTCAGAAACTAGTTGTCTTGAGTTAGGAATCAATCGATCTTTGCTTTGACTCGTATTGTCTCTCATTAGTCTACCTTATCTTGTTGTGCTCTTGTACCTTGCGTTGCGATTGTCTTATCTCGGCTGTTCTAGCCATCTCTTTTTGACAATTCGTACCAGGTTCATCTTGCATCTTGGCTGTTCTAGCCATTTATCTCCTTTCGTTATCTTTGAGACAGAGTCTAGCTTTATCCCGAATCTTTGCTCGTTACATCTTCATTTATGACTATCACGACTCGAAGTGGCAAGACTTATCCCATTCAGAATGCTGATCAAGATCAAAGTAAACTTCATAATCAAGACATAGGTCATCCTGAATTTTTTATGAAATCTGAACTTCGTGAGGAATCCTCACATTCCTCCTCGTTCCAAGAGCATTACAATCCATTGTTTCAGATACAGTCTAACTTATTATTTCAAGAATATTATAACCCATTGTTTCAAGACCAGCAAGACTCTGAAGGGTCACTTTCTAAAATTAAACCTATTGATCTTTTTGAACCTATCAACTCTTTCACGATCTCTCATAATACTACCAACAAGATGGGAGATCCAAAACCTTCAAAGTTGGTTTTCAATCTCAGCTCTAACATGCCAAAACCTTCAAAGTTGGTTTTCAATCTCAGCTCTAACATGCCAAAACCCTCAAAGTCTATCTTTAATCTTAGCTCTAGCATGCAAACAGTCAATGTCACTGAGAAGGCTACAATAGAAGCTCAACCGCCTTCCAGATTTGCTAGAAACAAACCTTGGATCCCTCACTGTGACATGATCATTGCTCCAGGGAGCAAGGATACTCCTAAACCCAAAACTCCCTTTATCTTGCGAGGCCCTGCACCTCCCTCTTATAACTACACAAAATCTCTAGCTTGTGCAAATGCTATCCCTCGATCTCATGCAAAGATTGTTCTCAAAGGTCTCGAACCTTCGACATCTAGACCAAAACTATCTATGGATAAAGCCCTCACCAAGGAAAACATCCCTAAAGATCTCAATCTCGACCAGTTTCAATCTATGGTGGGTCATTTGACCTCGCCTCATTATTTACCATTCTCTGAGGAAGACGATCACTTGCTGAGCCACCCGCATAATCCTCTCCTGCACACTGAAGTTATGACAGACCCCAAGTGTGTCTGCCGCGTCCTCATTGACAATAGTGCTAGCCTAAGTACTTGCTCTGCTAAGATGCTTACCCAAACAACTAATAGCTTTGTTCCTGCCAATAGAGAGTCCATTGAGTTCTATGATGCTAAGCTCAAAGAAATAGAAAAGACCTTGAAGATCAAAGATATTGGAATGGGGGAATATCAGATTGAGTCCATCTTGTCTTTGACAGCTCTCCCTCCATCTCCACGTTCCTGTGAGGAACCTTCTGAAGATAGATTTGGTAATGGCTATCAGAGCGATGAGCTTGACCAACCTAGCTACAACTTTCACTCATGCAAGGATTCAGATAATGAAGAAACATAGATTCAGCCTATGACACATGAAAGATCTTTGAATGTTCAAAATTCTGATTCAGACTACCAGAAAGAGTCTTATCTACCTTCTCAAGTGCTTCAGGAACATGATTTTGGTCCTCACCAGGAGGATTTTATACACTCTACTGAACAGATTTCTACTACTGCAGCTACTACTGAATATGTCACTGCCTCTAATGGCACACATACTGATTGGGAGCAACCGTTGGATGCTTCCCTTATCTTTGGTATGCCTCAAGGTATGCCTATTCTAGATTGTTCTACCACTTCTACTGTTGAACAAAATCCTACTACTGCCGATTCCAATGATACACATACTGATTGGGAGAAACTGCTGGATGCTTCCCTTATCTTGGGTATGCCCTGGGGTATGCCTACTCTAGATTGTTCCACCATTTCTACTATTGAACAGACTCCTACTATTGCCAACTCCAATGGCACACATACTAATTGGGAGCAACTTTTGGATGCTTCTCTTCTCTTGGGTATGCCTCAAGATATGCCTATTCCAGATTACTCTGCTGCTTCTACTACTAAACAAGATCCTACTGTTGAAGAAACACTTCTTATGTTAGATGACAACAATGAAGAAAGTCTACCTCCGACTATGTCTCTAGCTGAATCGGACTCCATATCAGATGCTACTACAGAAATACCAGTTGATGCTATGCACTTATATGCTAGTCTTAACAACTCAGAAAGAGGAGAAAGTTATGATCCTCCAGATCAAGCTATTGATGATGATCCTTTCCACCCTCCTGTGGAGATCATTCCTATGGCTCTTAGGCCATCTGTTCCAAGTTATACTCCTACTACTCCTACAAATCATGGGTTTGTAAGACCCCATTCTATTACAGCTTCATGGAATATTGGTAGATCCAGAATTGAAATGGTTCCTATTCGTGCACTCTTACCACCTGAAAGGGGACCTGACTCTTGGAATAGGTTATCTTGGTTAGGCTCACATAATATTCCTCCAAACTTATCTGACTCTTCTAGGATGACTCACAATCGACAATGCTCTATGGAAGATTACTTTCTTGATCTACCTAATGCATTCATGAATGATGAGGATGATACTGATATATTTGCACTTGAGCCCATCACATTGACTTTTCTTCCCCCTTCATCTCCCAGAAAAGTGGCCCGTCCACTTCCATTTCCACCTCTCCACCTGAACCAGTCATATAAGCCTCTTTCATCCATCATTC
Organism: Chamaecyparis obtusa; assembly: GCA_027943335.1. Taxonomy (NCBI): domain Eukaryota; kingdom Viridiplantae; phylum Streptophyta; class Pinopsida; order Cupressales; family Cupressaceae; genus Chamaecyparis; species Chamaecyparis obtusa. The sequence continues at coordinate 19,884 of BSBK01006680.1, read as the reverse complement.
CCGAGTCTTTTGGAAGTAACTTGGATGTGCAACATAAAAATAAAAATAATGAGAATTCACTTATATCTCAAGGTCACCATGTCCCATCTAATCGACATGTGACTATGAAGAAAGGAAAGAAACAAAGGTGTTCAAAAGACCGCAAAGGTCCTCAAAAAGAAGAAGACAATCAAAAGCCAGAAAATAAAATAAAAAATGGATCTCAAAATCCATTCTATAGGCATTGTCATCAAAAGCACCTCAAAGTAAAGAAGAAAAAATTCAAAAGCTATGTGGATTCCAAAGAAAGAAAAAATCAAAGTTGTCATTCGAGCTTCCAAAATTCTCATACTTCCCTCCATTCCATCACCCTTGCCTCTCATACTTTACCCTCTTCACTCCATCTTACCTTTTCCCAAAGTGCATATCAGCATCTCCTCATTGCTAATGACATGATTAAGAGAAATTCAGAATGTACTCCTCCTAAGCGTTTAGAGCGTGGGAAATCTGATGAAGAGTTAAGATGTGTTCATGAGGATATTTGTGGGTCTTTCTTAAGTGATCTTTTCTTGACTATGGATCTCTTGATGGTTGGACACTACTGGTTGGATCTCCTTTTACTGCTACAACATCTGGTTTTGATTCTGCTGATTACTACTACAAATGACTGTGTTTCCAGAGATCAACACTGAAGGAGAGCAACTCAAAGAGCCTATCAACGTTCTTCATTTGAAAAAGTTCTACAGCTGACATTCTCAGTATGCTCATGTACATACTTATTGATCCTGAAAAAATCCTAAAAATTGATATATTGCAAAAAATCCTAAAAATTGCAAAATGTCCTGAAAAAATGATCATCTTAGTGAAAACCTAGCAAACAGGTGCTTTGATGTATCTATTATCCTGGTGAAAACCTGGTAAACAGGCGCCTTGATAATACCAAAAAAAATGAAAAGATCAAAAATAGAAAAAAATGAAATATTCAAAAAAATACAAAAAAAGTAAAAAAAAAAGAGAAAAGTACAAAAAAATTGAAAAGAGAAAAATGTGCCATTGATGAAAACCTGGTAAACAGGCATCATGGTAGCAAAAATAGAATCTCTGCCAAGATGGTGAAAACCTGGTAAATAGGCACCTCTTGTTTTCCTGAAGTAACATCTCATTTCAGCATCGCTTGGCTCTTAGTTTCCTGCTTTAGTTTCCTTCCTTTCCTGCTTTAGTTTGTTTTCCCGCTTTCCTGCTTTAGTTTGTTTCCTGCTTTGGTTTGCTAGCTCATGCGCTTGTCTTTGAGTTTTCCTTGACTCTTCATAGATTGGAACTGGTTCACACTTGGGGGCACCTGCCTGGTCTAGGGGGCATTGTCCTATCACTTTCGAAAACTCTTTTGAGCATTGGTCGCCAGTGGTTCCCACTATGCCTGCCTACGGATACCTAGCTTTCGTTCGATCTCTCTTCTTCGGGATTTCTCCCTTTTATCAATCACCAGTGATTCTCATTACGTCTGCCTACTGTCATTATCTCATTGAGACTTCGAACGTTATCTTTTCGAATCGACTTCAATCCGCTTGAACATGAACTTGAACTGAAACTTAAACTAAATGTGTGTTCCTTTGAGGCATGTTGAGCTTTGTTTTCTTTGCGTGCTTGTTTTTTTGCTTTTGCTTTTTTGCTTTCTATTTGTTGGTTTAGTTCCAACGATCTAAAGAATTCATTTAAGAGGGGTGTCCGTCTGTAAGAGCCTCTATCTCGTATTGGATGGCCATGCGTACCTCGACTCCTTTTATATGGATGCTTTGGTGAGGTTGGTTCTTCTCCTTGTCTTTTGAGTGACTTCTTTCTGCTACTGATGAAATTGTAAACACTCGTCCTGTTAAGTGAACGTAAGGGTCACTGCGAGCAATCTTTGGGGAAAGAAAGATCTCTCACGTGTTTGGTGTGTTTGTTCACAAGAGACATTCAGGTCATTCTAGAATTTATGCTCTAATGCTTATGTTAACTTGCTAGATTAAAAGGAATAGGTGTTCAGGTCATTCTGGCTTCTTGTGCCTTAATGCTTACACCTCATTCTGACAAATTTAAGACTTATGTCATATTCATATTCTCATGTTGGGGGGAATTGTAAGGCATCTTGTGATTGTCCCATGCTTAAATGAACTCAATGATGATAAATACGATGAGTCCAACAGCCGAGTCCGAAGGATTGCATTTGTTCATCCTAGGCCTGCATTTAGACTTGCATCTTTTCATTCTAGGCTTGCATTTGGAGCGCTTTCTTGTTGCTCTCTTGATTGCTTTCTTCTAGATTTTCTCATCAAAGGTTCTCATCTTTTGTCCCAGTCTCATCTTGGCTACATCCTTTTTCGGGATGGAAATCAAAATCTGACATCTCTGAGTGGCTCAAAATCATGTTTTAAATATTGGACTCCTTTTGGATCAAATGCTTGTGCAGTCAGCCTTTTGGTGTCATCTTCCTACCAGATCCTCATCTTTGCATCATGTTCTCAAATCTTTGCTTCTTTTCATCAAGTCAACCATGGTCAACTATGGTCAAACTTGGTCAACAGGACCTCTGCTTTGCTCTGTTTCACTTCTATAGCTTCGTGAATCTAGTCTAATTGCTTTTGTTCTGCAATCTCTTGTTGTTTATCATCCTTCTGACATGTCATCTTTCAATTTCGCTCCCGAGGGGGCAGGATGATTACATCATTTGAATCTTGTCGAATCTATTCTTGAATCAGTCTGATTTGAATCATCAGTTCTCATTGCTAGGGGCATCTTCACGCCTCGCATCTTGTTATCTGGAAATCTATCTCTTAGGTATCTGAGCAATCTAACTCAGATCCTCAAGGATCACGCTTCATTCTGGAGATGGTTCTTGAAATCTTTTGGGTATTGGGGCAATCTAACCCTAATTCCTGGGAGTCAAGCTTCGTTCTGGATATGACTCTCAAAATCTCTTTAAGACCGTTATCTGGGCAATCTAACCTGGGTCTCGGAGGACTAAGCTTCGTATTGGGGCAATCTAACCCTGATTCGGAGATAGTCCTAAATCTACATCTTCATCAATTGGTATTGGGGCAATCTAACCCCGATTCCGGTTCTCTTTTAAGATCGTTGTCTTCGCAATCTAACTTAGACTTCAAAAAATTCATGCTTTGATCTACTTTCATCTGTCACTTCAGACTATTCTTTGAATCAACGCGCTGTTCGCACATCAATTCAAAGAGGGGCAAATGTAATACCCCAAAATTGGCACCTATTTAATTTCATCAATTTTGGTGCATTATCTCGATTTTACATCACCAAAGTCCTAGTTCCCTAGGCAATTTTCTCTCTCATATCTGACTTAATTTGACTTGATGTCAATTGCAAAGACCATAAATTGCAATAATCAAATGCTAAAATAATTCCTAAGTCCTAGACTTTATTTGGCTAAATAATCTCTATGATAAGTTAATTTAATTATGAAGTCCTAAGTACTTTTAATTAAATTAAACTCCACCCCCTTTAGCTAAATACCCTTGAAAGGAATTAATAAATATTTAGTTAAATTGAATGGACATCTCTTTATTTGAATTTAATAATTTAAATTACTCGAAAGGTCACTCCCCACATGTGGCAAATTTCATTCTTTTAATTAAATAATTCATACCTTTTTGTCTCAAAGGGGAATGAAGAGTCAGGAGTTTCAAATCAAGAAACTCTTCATTCCTCTCCCGAGCTTTTCTATTTAATGAGCCTCTTCTTCTCATTCAAGAGAGCAATTTTTGAGAGCATCTACACTATAGCATTTTTTAGTCTCATATCTCATTATTTTCAAAGCTCTTTTATTGCATTATCTAGTTTAATTTCTCATATTAGTGTAATTGCATTTCACATTTAGATTAAATTTGCTTACTTGTTCTTAGTCTAATATCATCTTTATTTCAAAATCAAATAAAAATCTGCATTTCATATTTCTTTCAAAGTTTTCTAGATTAATTGCATTCATTCTTAGCTTAGTTTCATTTTGCTCATATTTTCTTTCAAATCCTCCATTGTTGAATTGGTCTCCCGACTGTTGGCTCTCGTTCTGAGAGTATCCAAACACCCCATTCACATAGGAGGCAACAGGTCGCCTCACCATGGAATTTGGATTGAGTTCTTCATATTCTCTCTCGAATTCTATCAAGTGAATAATGACCATGTTGTGTTGTGCCTGATTTAGAGGTCACATTCAGTCACATACACTTGGTAGCAAAAGTAAAGAGAAATAAATTCATCCTATGGTGAAAACCACTCCCTTGTGGTGCCTTGGATAAGTACCATGATGAAAATCTGGCAATCAGGCGTCATGTGTAGTTCTTCTACATATTTCATCCATTCCATCTTCTCTCTTTGATCTTGACAATGTTGATCTATACATGAACATTTGGCTATTTTGTGAGCTATCTTACGATGATCTTGCTTTCATTCCATTCATGTTTAGCCTTCATATTCACTTTCCTTCATTCATTCTAGCCTTTCGCTATCCTTTTCCCCTCTGGTCTTGATCTAATAAAAATAAAAAATAAAAGTAAAACACGATGCTATGAAGCCTCTTGACATGTCTACTCCTTTGGACTGCATCCTTCCTTCTTTTGCAATGTGCTTTTGTGACTTATCCTATGCTAGCCTCTCATTGCTTGTCCAAATGCGCTTTACACAACAAATTTTTCCCTAGCTTGGGTACTCTTGAGGAGTTTGCCTTTGAGGATGTCTTCCCTTCACTCTCCTTCATTCTCATGTCTTCCATCTCTTCCACCAGCTTGCTTATCCATCTTGTCCTCCACATTGCTAGATATTGGGACTACACGATGTGATCTTGCTCATGAGTTTAATGCCCATTCTGTCTGGGGGCATCCTCTGTGTATATTTTATGGATCCTGAAAAAATACCAAAAAAATTGATATATGATGCTGAAAAAGTCTTAAAAAGTATAAAAAGTCCTGAAAAAATACAAAAAAATCAAAAATTGAAAAAAGAAAAAATTGCAAAAAGATTCCAATTGGTGAAAACCTGGAAACAGGCGCTACTTGAGGCCTTTGCACTCCTATTTCTTAGCATGCGTCCTTGACACTTAGCCACTTTCCATCATGTCTTGACCTTATTTGACTTGGTCTGGAATTGGTCTTTCTCTTTGTCTAGGGGGCATAACTATTAGCATTAGTCCTTTAGATGCGTTTGTCTTTTGCGGCATTTCACAAATAGGTGTTTTTCAACACCACCCCAAACAGGTGTTTTTCAACACCACCCCAAATAGTGTTTTTCAACACTACCCTTGGATCGAGTGTTTCTTAGCACTTATCAGATGTCTTTCCCAATAGTCTAAGTATCATGTGATATTTCTCATTTGCAGATGTGATAACTAGAGTCTGACTTTATGACCCACACACACATACTTAAACAATCAACTTGCTTGAGATATGTTGACTTTTTTTTTTTGTGTGTGTTGTCTATGAGGATTTATTTGATGAGTGGTCTCTCCCTGAGAAGTTTTCGATGATGCATAGCTAGAAGACTGAGGGAATGAGAACATGTTTTATTTCTTTATCTGCTTGTGGGTATATTTTGTTGGTCCTACCTGTCATGAGCATTTATGCTGGTCTTACTTGACACTATGGATTGAGAAGGTATTATCCTTGACTGTTTTGCGAGTGTATGCTTCTAGTTATCCTGACTTTCATGTGTCTTGATACAAGCATAATCTCACCATATCAAACTTAGGTGATCTCACTACATTAGTCATCTGGACCTACATGTCTTTGATGCCTAGGTGAGATTTTGACATTTCTATCTAATAAAGATCATATTCATATCCACATAGTTATGCTAGTGTGCATTGTATGATCTTATGACGCTACCAATAACGCTCGATGATGATAATTAGATGTCTATAAGCGTTGTAACCTTGCAAGTCAACCACTTTCATAGTAGCTTGCATTTTTAGGGTCATGTTAGATTAGTTTTGCACTTTGCATATGGAGAGAGCTTTCCTTTTTATCATCTACGGACTAGTTGGTCAACTGTGCTCATTTTCTGATTCTTCTTGATCATATCTTTCATTTCTGGTCTTTCATATCACATCATTTTCTATCCATTTTCGGACTCGAAATTGAAATCCGAGTCACGTTTCCAAATTTTCCCTTTCTTCTGAGCAGTTGATTGACTTTTTGAGGCATAATTTGATTTTCGGTGGAATTTCTTCCTTTTCATGTCTCTCAATTTTATAGTCTTTCATTCGCCCTATCTCTTTTCTTCTAGCTCATCGCTGGGGCATGTTTCATTGCCTAATGGTTAATCTATTGACCCTTACCTTCGATTGTGATTTCATTATGATTTGATCATCTTTATCAATTTTTTGCTTCTCCTCTACCTGATTTCAATTTCGATTCTGAGGGGGCAGTACCTATGGGATTCTCATCCCTGATTTCCTTGATTTTCCTGATTCAGACATCTTTTGTGAACTTTCGCTCAAGCTTGAGATTCTTATCTCTTATTTTGGATATGATCCCGAATCGACCTCATGTCTAGAATCCTTTGTCTATGATTGTCCGGGTGTGATCCCGAATCGACCTCACGTCTGAGTTATTTTGTGATCCCAGATCGATCTCACATTTCAATTCTTCTTTGACTGCATGCGTTCCCAGATTGATCACACATTAGTCAAAGAGGGGCAAATGTATGCACCCTAAAATGGTCATCTAGACTTTGGGCCCCATTTATTTGATTTATCAACCCTGAATCATTTTTATCAATAGTCAATATTTTCAACATCATGAATTTCTTGATCAAATCTTAGTTTCGATCATATATTGGATTTTTTATCCTATGGGCTAATCATTTATCCTAAGTCTTTATTTGATTAAAAAGAATATTTCCTCCCCTTTTAATTAAATAAAAAGCCCCACCTTTTCATCTTATCCTAAGTTGCACAAATAAAGCACTATTCCTATTTTATAAAAAGAAGAAAGCACTTTTTGTCTCATATGGACATAAAGTCAACTCTTATTTTTCTATTGGAGGATACTTGTGCAAATGGATTGCTCCTCTTTCAAGCTCCACCGCTGATTAAGTCTTTTGCCTCTTAATCTCCATGGTCCATTTCCTCTCATTTCTTATAAAAGGAGAGCTCTCTTCTTCATTTGATACCATGTTTTTATGCTAATGTTATGCTGTAGGTTTTAGGTGCATTTGGAGCTTTTGAAGATATTGAGGACTTGTTTCATTTCATTACATCATTTAGTTGCATATTTCCTTTGCTTAGTTTGCATGATCATGGCATATTAGCTTAGTTTCCTTTTATGCAATAGATTTAACTCACATAGCTTAATAGGAGGGATTTGTAACACTTGTTCTTTCCATTTCATAGCTTAGTTGCATTGCATTTTCATTTCTCTAGACTAGTTTGCATTGCATTTTCATAGTGATTCTTGGAGATATTGGCATTGTTGCCCTTGTCTTCATTTGAATCTCTCATTGTGTGGTTGACTAGCAAGGTCATGAGTTCATAGCTCTAACTGAGAGCAATTTTCAATCTTGCAACTCCATACATAGAATGGTTTGTGAGGCCTCATTCTTGAGCAACCTTGCATGTAATGGTTCATAGAAGTGCACCATTTTAGTGTGTACAATATTAACTAGATAGAAAATGATGAGCCAAAGAACTATTAAAATCAGACTTACTGCTTAATTGTTGAAACTCAGCTTTTTAAGACTCTCAATAGGAACTGTGAAACTGTGAGCTCTATCCACAATTAGGTGCAATGCTTTCAATAAGCTGCATGTCAATAAAAAAAGGGATGAATAGGATTAGTGATTTTTCAGTGGCATCTTCAATTATCTAGATTAAAGAGATAAAATCATCCATCTTATAATAGATTATATATGTATTTGCTTCAATGATATCTATAAAATTTTCATTGAATTCATCAAAAACATATCTTATTGTCAGATAATATCTTGCAACAACCTAAACAAGGATTCTTGGCACATTTAGTGCGTATTCAGTGACCTAAATCATCTAATAATGAGAGATAATAAGAATGATAGATTATTGAATATGTGTGTTCTAAATTGAATTATGGAAATCAATCTTTTAAACCAATACTTAACAGAAGCATACATAATGAGAGATTATTGAATATGTGTGCTCTAAATTGAATTATCGAAAACAATCTTTTAAATCAATACTTAACACAAGCATACAAAAGCACGAGTTTAGGTGATTATGGGAAAGGGTGTTGATAAACATATGAAATTTACTATCACTCTTTTATATATCTATTTATCTATGAATCTTATATTTCAAAATTTTTCAAATTAACTTTGTATCTTTATAATTATATAAAATAAAAAATGTCAAATTAGTAAATGTGAAGGAAAGCAGAAATAAATGATGGTCATTGTACATACATGAGAAACGATCACAAAGAATACGAGTGTCAATTTTTTGCTAGAGAGTTCAAAATGTGTGTTAAAACAAACCATTTTATAGAACATTGTTTGAGTAAGAGCTATTACCTAGTAAAAGTTGTAGAGCTATTGCAAAGTGGTCTGTCCAATATGTTTCTAGTATAGTGAACTTTATGTTGGCAGCATCAACATTGTTTATCCAAAAATGATCTAACAAAGTACTTGCTTGTGTTGTTGGCTTGTCAACAACAAATGACAGTTTGTGTTTTTGCATAAATTCAACAAGCATTGTTTTTGTTTTTGTCGAATTTAGCATATCAATATTGAAGTCTCCTGCAATAATCAATTTGGAATTGGATGGTTGCGAATTGATGTTGTTTTGTATTAGATTGAATAAATTAGAAATTGGTGCTGCTAGTGTTAAATATAGATTTACAATGCGCAAGGCAATGTCCAGATGCAATAAGTCAATTGTTATGGATTCCAAATGCTTTGTTGCATGTGTTTCAATCTTTTGCAATGTGGTTGTTTTTTTGCAACATGTTAAAAGACCATGAATAGCTAGTGAAGGATAGCAATCAAATTTTTCATTTAGCAAAGAAAAATGTTCTAGGTTGTTGTGTCTTGTTTCTTGGAAGCAGAGTACTGTTGCAGAAAGTAGATTGTGATCATGACATATTTCTTGTGCATGTAATGTAAAGCTACGTGTATTTAGAGAGCATATGCTAAAATGGGTTGCTGATGCAGAAGGAAGGTTGTGTTGTAGTTTCCATTGTTGTGATGTTTGGAGGCGTTGCATCTCATTTTCTACTTTTTGTGATACTTTGAAATTTTGTTGCTCTAATTTGTGTATTAAATAAAATGATTCAATATTTCTTACACGTGATAGGGCAGTGTAAACAAGACCATGTTGATAGAATTTGCAGGGGTCAAAAGCTATTGCATCCATAGTCAAACCCTGTGCTCTATGGATGGTTCTTGCACATGCTAATTGAAAAGGAAATTGTGTTCGAGTGACTACTTTTGTAGCTGTTTTGACTTTTCTAGAGATTCTCGTTATTGGTGTCCATGAAGGTAAAATGCAGTTGGTATATAGATTTTGCATTTTTTTGTCGACATAGCTTGCCAATTGTGGGGTCATTGAATTGAATCCAAACAATATCTTCTTTCTCAGTTGTGTGCAATTGGAAAATTCCATCAGCACCATTGACTAGACCATCTCGTGTATAAAGATTTCCACCAATTAGCTCAACCAAGATTCCCGATTTTACAAAGATTATGCTGGGTAATAATGACTTTTCAATTTGATAGCAAATGTTTTCAATGGGTGTGTCTTTTTTATCTAGAGCTTCTAATATGTAAAGCTTAGTAGGCAAGTGATTTAACATTTTGTTGTTGTGCTCATTGACAGATAAGTTTCTTTGGAACAAGTAGGGGAATTTTGGATTATTGGGGGGAGTCTTGAAGCATGTTGTATTCAAGTAGGAGATATCTTGATCAGTTTGTTGGGAAGTTCGTGTACAATTGAGAATGGAAATGAAATGTTGATCTGTTTGCATAATGATAGTGTCTAGTTCAAAGTATTTGACATTATCAGTCCAAAATGTGTATGAGATTTTTTCATTGTTGATTGTTGGTTCTTCGAATATCCATGCATCGCATACAGGTTGTGCCTGGTAAAAGTCACCACAAAAGATTATATCGACATTGCCAAAAGGTTTTGTTGGTGTGTGTTTGATTTGTCGAAGTCTTCTGTCAATGTTGTAAAGCATTGTGGAGATAATTAAGGAGACTTCATCAATAAGTAGAATTTGTAATTGTTCTAGTCTTTTGCTTAATGTATCAAGGGTGTTCGAGTCCAAAGGTCGCATTTTTGAAGTATTGCATGGCAGATGGAATACAGAATGTGCAGTGTTGCCACCTACATTAAATGCAACTTTTCCTGTTGAAGCTACAATAATGCCTTTCACCTTGAGTGGGTCACTATCTAGTTGCTTATCATAGTATCGTATCATTGCTTCAAATAGTATTTTTGCTGTAAAGGTCTTTCCTGTTCCAGCTCCACCTGTCAAGAACAAGTGCAGTGGTTGTTGAGGTGCAAATCTCTTTGTCATTAGTACATCTTTGACTATGGATTGTTGTTCTATATTCAATTGTCTTCGTAGATTGAAGTAATCATGGTTAGTTAGTAGAAATGGATGTGGTATTTCTGAGTATAGTGAGTTGCAAGAATCATTTGTGGTTTTTTTATTTCTTGAATGTGTCAAGTCAGCTATAATGTCATGTTTTTCTATTTCATTTTGCTGATTATCTTGTTCAATTTCATTTTCAAATTGTATTACTGGACAATTGTCAATGTTAGCTTGTGTAGCAGCTTCTTCAATGTCACCCCATCTATAATCAATTTGTGCATTAAATAGTTTTTCAATATTTGTGATTTGTATCTTTTTTTCATTGAATGTTGCAGCCCATGTTTTATGTCTGATTAATAGTGTTTGTTCACTAGTTCTAAAAGGGACATATAACATAAGTTTTTCTCTGCAATAATTTTCATAATCGATGTGTGGATTATATCTTACATAGCGTATGATCTGTGCCTTTTTCCGCTTTTGTAAGTTAGTTCCATTGTTGGAGTAGAAAGATGTATATTCAGCAAGGGACAGTTGGTCGAATGTTTTTTTGTCATTGTATGTATTTGTCTATTACAGATGCATACATTATGTTTTCAGAATTATCCCGTTCTTTTGCTAATAGTTTTGGACTTTTTAACATGAAAATTCTACTCTCTAATGGAGATGTGTTGATGAAAATAGTATTTCTTGAACATTTATGTAGTGGCAATGACAAAACAATGTGTACAGCTTGCCGACTAGACATTTGTTGGTAGTTAAGTAATGCGTTGCCTAGTTTGCGTATGAATTGTGTCTTTTCTTCATAAGTGTATGTGCATTGTTGTCGCAGTTGGCGAAATGCAAGAGACAATGTTCTATCTTGTTTTGTCATATATGAACAACAATAAGATGCTGCAACATATGCATCTAATATGAATTATGTATCTGTATTTGCATACCATAAGGATGGGACTTGCTTTGCAAATGCATTTATCCAAATATCAGATGGATGCCTTTTCAACATAACAGTTCTCTTTGACAATGTTGATTGTAGCATTGCAATGTAATTAGCTTCATCAATTTGGAATTCGTTTAAGAAATTATCAACTGTAATTTCCTTTGTATAGTGTTTATTTTGCAATTGCTTGAAGAAATTTCTTGCTTTTTCTTTTATAAGAGTATTTTCAGTTGTCAAGGGCTCTAGTATTGTTGTTCTTCTCATGGGAGGCAAAGGAAAACTAAATCGACAATTGTAGTTTTTGTATTTTTTACAAGTTCTTGTACGGTGATGTGTTTGCATCTTAACAAGGTTTGCATCAAGCAATGAAGAATCACATGAAATGTACTTGTCAACAAATATTTCTATTTCATTATTTTGACAATTTCCATATATAGGTGCATCTTTAATCCACAACATGAAATGTACATGTTCATTTCCTCGGTTTTGGAATTCTGTGACAAAGAAGTAGTCCAATACTTTGCCAAATAGTTGATTATTGTTTAGCATCATTTTACGAAATGCATTGACCCTATGATTGAAGTATCGACTACAAACAACTGGATTTTTCCTAATTTCAAAGTCTAAATCCCTCTCCTGAATAGTTTCATTGCACTTGGATTGCTGGTCTGTAGATATAACATACAATGCTTGACACAATGGCTCCCAAAAGTGCTCGGCACTTGTTAGTGTCACAAAGAAAGTTGGAGGCCCTAATTGTCTTATCATTGCAAATATGTTCTTTCTTGTGTTTTCTAAATAGTCTGGAGATGTGCGGATGTTCTTTAATGATCTAAAACCTAATGGAGATCTTAATATCTTTTCCAAATTTGCAGAGTTACGAATGTCTTTTGCAAGTAACTTTCTACCTTTTAATTCAAATTTTCTAATACAAACCCATGCTAGTGAAGATATTTGTTGGATAATGATTTTGATGGCTTTGAAAAAAATATTTGTTATGTGTGTTGCAAAGTCATTGTCTTTATGCATGATCTCCCATTTTGCTATCTTTTGGAACGAAAGGTTTTTGCTAATGTCAATGGGTCGAGCGAAACCATAAAATAAAGTTGGAAAGTTCATTTCTTCTGAGTAGGCATCTTGGAAAATGCCAAGTGGCTTAAAACCTTCTGATGGTGCAATTTCAATTATTTTTGTATCAAGATCTCTAATTAAATGTGGTTCATTGAACCAATGTATAAGTGATTCAGCTATTGGGTCTTCATCAAGTTCGGTATTGTCATTGTGGATTTCTGTTTCTATTTCAATATCACTATGCTCTTGCTCTTTATTGGTTTTAAGTAAAGATTCCCAATCTTTGTTTATGGAGATATTCTCTTGTGTATATAATGGTGTTTTTGATAAAGTTAACAAAGCATTCATTACACAAGCAGGCCTAACATTACCTTGTGCATATGCATTTTCGTATTGTAGCTTTCATTTTAGTTTTATTGCCATTGTTTTAGTTTTATGTATTTGTCTAGGTAATGCTTGTTGCACCTTATCAAAGTCTACAGGGACATTGATGATTGTTTCGTTTAAGCCATATTGTGATCTTTTATATCCCAATTGTCTTATTTGTGCAAAAGCAATACGCAAAGAGACAAGTCTTTCTTCTAGAGAACTCAATGTATGGACAACATCTATTCGTGTGTTGCGTCTTATTTTCCATGGTGCAGCAAAAGAGGGGATTTTGCTAGATTGAGTAGCTTTTATACATTGTTTGCAAACGGGCTGTCCAATTTCAAATTTTTTTTGGTCAGATGCAATGGAGAGTAAAGAGAAAGCCTCAACAAATGCATTATTAATTTTGCAGATATTTTTGTGAAAATGAAGCATTTCACAAATACTGCATGATTGAGAGGGTGTGTCATTAATAGTTTTCAAGTATGTGTTGATAGATTTTTGGATTACATTCTTTTTTGATGATTGTTTTCTATGTTGTGCTTGTTGATTGTCAGGTCTTGTCTGAGAAGATATAGAATGCATGTCTTTTGTAGATGTAGCATTTGAGATTGATGGAGCTTGTTGTTTTGGACTAGTTGTAAATACGTTAGTTTGTAAACATGTGGTTTGTTGATTTGCAATGTTCATTGTTTGGAGAATTTGTTGATTGGCTATATCATTTTGTTGCTTTTGTCTATTGCGGATAGTAGTTTTAATGCATCTCAATGAGCGAGGGGGTTTGGAATTTGTGCCAAATAAAGTTGTAATTCTTTGAGCATTCATGGTAGTCTGATTTACAATGTTATTTGTTTTAGCCATTTGTTTATTGTCTATGCATTTTCCTTGGCTAGTTTTGTCACGCATTGCTATTTTTAAACATCGCAATGATTGAGGGGCTTTCAATTCTTTGATCGGGAAAGTTGTCATTCTTTGTACTAATGAACTTGTAGCAGGTGTAGAAATTGTATTATTTGTCATGGTTGACTGTGAAATCATTGTATTTGATTGACTGTTGTTACTTGATTCAATAGTTGAAATGACAACTGAGTGGTTGGGATTTTGGTGAGGTGTATGTGGCAATTGATATGAAGGTGCAATTGCATTGATTTCTACCAAACCAGGTCAGTTTATTTGCATGTTATATATTAATTGTTGTTTTTTATAAAGTGGTTCATAATGGCAATGTCTTGAGCTGTTCTTGAAGATGATTAAGTCAATATTTTTTTTTGGTTCCATGCAATTGCAATATACCTTGGCTTTGGGTTGTGGTTCTGCTTGCCATACACATATGGTTGTATGAAATATGTATGAAAGCCATAACAAGCAAAATTCTGAACCTTCAAGCTTGCTTTCTACATATGGTATTCCAATCTTAGAAATGAGTGATTGCAATTGCAATACAAAATTGCAATTTGTTATAGTAGCTTGTGTAGACATGTCGAAACATGACAATGCAAATTTGTCATGCACTTTCAATGCGTTGGCTAAAGTTTGGGCCATAAATAACCGTAAAGCGGTTGCATTGAACCGTTCGTCAATTAGCAAAGCCACAACAACAAACATACTTTCACCACATGAGAAAGCAACTGCTCCAAGTCGACAAAGCCTGATAGTATGGAATGAATGTGCAATTGAAGTCCAAGCATTGTCAAAATTGCAAGTAATGATTGACAACTGTGATTGCATGTTTTGAATGCAATAGTACATGGTTTTCCTTGAAAAGATGGGCTCATAATGTCCAGCAATTGGATTTGCATCATGAAAAAGAATTGATATTGTAGAATGAGTAGCATCTTTATTGAAATGCAAATATGGTTTTTTCCTCGTCAAAGACCAAATGCATATGGGGATATTCAACCAGCGTGCTAACCATTGTAGACAAAATATGTCACCCCAAAGTCCAATTTCACCATTGACACTGGTTTCTGTTGCTGAAAGCCTCATTCTACGCAAATATGTGTTTTTGTCATGTATCTTATGTAATTCGTAAAGCATTGTTGGGTGCAACTCATGTTTAAAAGAGCTCAAAGCTACAGGGCAACCATGTTGAAGACAATGCAAGAAATGATTGACAAGTCCATTGCGCAACTCATTAGGTGTATATCTACAATGAACTAAGACATGGATTGTATCAAATAGGCAGTCACCAACTTTGTAGTTGAATGAGTTAATTCGAAAACAATGTGCATTGTCTAAAGCTTTATCAATTGATAACATTTCTGGTTGGTTTTGCGATTTATATGTTTCTACTATAATTGGGTTTTCTGGCTGATTTAGTGTGTGTGCAGTAGTGTTTGAAACCATTTTGGTAAATTAGGTTATTAGTTTGTGAGACTTTGTACTGGAAGTTGTGGATGTGTGAATTTACGAATATGAAATCTGAACAAAGAAGATGGCCTAAAGAAGGTAATTTTAATTAGCACTAACATGCAGATTTCAATATTGGACAAAGAAGATGGAAAATATTTGTTCAAATGCTAAATCGAACGGTCTATAACATTGAATTACTGACCTTCAATAGCAGACTTGTGGGGACTGATATAGTCAACTAAGCTTTCAAGAACCTGAGGAGGAGCAACATTTTGCAATTAGCATCCTATTCTATGTTTTAATTATGTTGTGATGTACAAATATAGAGAAAGAGAAATGAATGTATGCTTGAAGAAATGAACTTTGTAAATCATCCAAGATTGATTACTCATTGTGAGTAACAAGTATGTGCAAGTTGAGAGATTGTATCATGCAGATAATACGCTTCGAGGCAAAGTAACAATGACATTGTAATGCCAAATTTGAAAGTGTAGATTTTGAACTTTATTTGTACAGTTTATTGTCTAAATACCTATGCAGATGCAAATTTCAAATTCACTATAGGCACCTATGTCACTAGTCATGTATAGGTTTTATACGCTGACTTAATCTATGAGAAACACAAACAATATATAGATAAAGATATTGAAATTTAAATATAACATAAATAATGATTTTTTCAAGTGCATCAATTTGGTTTATATTGGGTAGGGGTGGTTGATAAACTATATCAAGACTACAAATGAAGAATTCATATCAAGACTACAAATGAAGAATTCAATTTACCATGATAAACTGAAAAATTCTACATTTAATTTGTATCTAGTATCCAATAGAGCGAATTTAAATTTCTTGCACAAAATGGAAAGAAAATAGAATAATGAAATATTTTTTCTAACTTTTTTAAAAAAGTTTGTTTGCAAGCAAAAGTAGCCAAGGAAAACAATGGAAAATAAACCTAACAAATGGAAGTTGTAGAAGGCAATAACACAACAATAGGTTAAAATCATACCTGGCAATGCAAATGTCCAAGCAAAAATCTTTAAAGAGTTGTCCAATGTTTGTGCTCATGTTTTGGAATCTCCTCAAGGCAAGGAACGACAACCTATTTTATTCACACCCAAATTTTAGGTACAAAATATTTTGCCAAAGAATGTCTAATAAGAAAGTAGATTCAACCATAAATTTGATGATGAGAAGGAAAAACAACATTAGTCTCTACCTTATGTAGGTAGGGGCTAACAAAATGAAGACTTTGTTTTTTATTAGCAGTTAACATATGTTAATAGAAACTGGAAAAAGTAAGCAATTAAATGTATGTGGTGTTAAGATTTTCAATCTTGGAATATGTAGTGTGTGAAAGATGTTCAAGCAAGTCTTACATAGAAAATTTTGTGCAAATAGCAAAGCAATACAAGCCCCAAGAACATACATACTAAATTTTATCAAGGACTATTTAGTTTTACTAATTTTTATTATTATTAATTTATTTATAGGAAAAGGTATGGATAAACATCAAATCTTTCAACAAATAATGAATACTATTGATCTTAGTACATTATCTTGTACCTATATATTGTTTGCTGCTTCTATGATGCCAATATTGAAATGTATAGAAGAACAAGATTTACTCATTGAAGCATTAACATTGATCTAAATAAGACAATGATCTACATACTATGATAAAAGAAATTTAAAGAGAGAGAGAAAGGGAAGACTAGATAATAGAGGACACAATGTTAAGACATGAACAAAAAAATAGAGAATAAATTAATGACAAGTGAAATGCAAAAAGAGATCATAAAAGGGATTCCATTCTCTATCCAATGATGGAGTCAAAATAGGGATTTTGGATATTACAAATTATTATCTTAAATAAGAAAGAAGAGTAATTAGCAAAAGGAAGGGATTTTGTATAAAAAGCTTTCATTCTTTATGTAAATTTAATAAATAGTCATTATTATTATCTTATTTTAATATTCTAATGAAATATTATAATAAAAACTATTTATAATTTTAAATTAAAAATAAAAATAAAAATCAATATACTCTATAAAAATTTCATGATTTTAATAATCTCAAGTGTACTCTATTAAATTTAATTGATAGTTAGTACAATTTAGGTAGATTTAGACATGTACTATCTAATATGTCATACCTAGACATAACCATATGCCATAGTATAAATAAAAATAAAATACTAGTTAAATTAATCACATTTCCATTAAAATTTTAACATATTAATTTTGAGTTAGTGATTTTAATTTTATTACTATTAAAATTAAGATTAAGGGTAGATAATAATAATATTTTAATGATATTATAAAAAAAATTATATAAAACTATATTATAAAAATTATATATAATATACTTATTATAATATAAATTTAAATTTAAATTTTAGAATAATATATTAAAATTTTAATAATGTGATTGTTTTGGCTTTTAATATGAATATTTTATGTTAGTTGTTTTAATAATATTACCTAAAAATAACAAAAAAAATAAATAAAGAAATATCTTATTACATATACCAAAGTTTTCTTTAACTTTGATCTAAACAACATAATCTAAACTTTTTTTAATATTAAGAAATACCTATTATATTAAATTTTTTTTGGACAAAAAAGTCTTATTTTATTTCTGATTAGTGTCTTGATTTTATAGTCAATTAAACCCTTATTTTAATTGAAAAATCTACCTCTTGAATCCTCCATCTTTTTAATTTATTAGATTATGATATTGACAGTTTTTTTTCTAATTGAAACAATGGAAAACATTCTTTAGGAAAAGGCAAACAACAAGTTGCGTACATTTTGACACAATGATCAATAATGAGAAGCCTGCTAATGTGCTGAGTTTTTTTACATCTAGGAACAAAATTAAATAAGTATATGCAGAGGAATCTCTAGAAACTAATAGCCCATAGAATCTCCTTTTGTGGGCAACAAGAAAATGTGAATACACCTAAAAAATCCCCCTAGCACCTAGATTAGAGGGGACTCGCAAGTGAACAAGTGTATAAGAAAAAACATAGATATAGAAGAGTTAAAAATGTAAATAAATTAAAATTAAAATTAAGGCATGCTTGATGCAATCATAATTTTCTTCTTAATTGTCATGTCCTTATCATGATGGGGATATTCATACCTTAGGATAACAATCAGTAAACACTATTGAAGAACTGTGTCTAAGTGAAAATAAAACAACGATGGGATTAATAACAAACAACAGTTAGAATATAGCAATGGAGTGAGCTTGACTAAGCAATGATCTTAAATAAGCAACAATCTCAACTAAGAAAAGTACTAAGTGTTTGGTTAAGGACATGCAATCCTTCAAGAGGTGTGATTGCAAGAAATCAATTATGATAACTAACGATTAACAAAGGGGCATCAATGAAGAGACTGGACCCGTCATAGAAGGACAGCCACTCCAAAAGTCATATATCTTGAGAAGGCTGATAAAATATAAAGCCATGATGGAGAAGAGAGCAAGGGGCATTGAAGGAAATAAAATAAGAGATTCCATCTAGGAAGAAGCTTTGACTTTCATAATTAATAAAGCTAAACTACAAACATATAACTGTTCAAGTCATCGATGCTCTAAATCAAGATATAAATTTGGCAAATTACATTCCTAAATATACTTCATACCTTATTTAGGAGTTCTATGACAAAATAGAGTAAAGTCCTAATAGCGGACATTACATAAATGGAGCATTAACTAAAATATCAAATTGAAAATACAATGAGATTACGTTCAAGGGGAACCCTTATTACAATTCTTTTCATCATCTTCAGTTTATCTTTCCAAATACGACAAAACATATTTAAAACCTTCATCATTATGTGATAAATGGATGCAAGTTTGCTGCAAATCTTATATATCAGAACGGTTTACTATTTTTTTCATGATTATGAATAAGCACAACTCCTTCAAATAAAACTAACTTTAAAAGGTTTCAATGGAAAAAATTGTACGAAAGTTGTGATAAAATATCACACAGGAAAATTACAAATAAAACTAAACTAAAATCTATTTAAAAAGGACAAATTTTATTCAAAATTTTATTTTTCTTCTATACAACTTATATTTATAAAAATAAAAATAATTACTAATAGCTTTTTTCTAAAAATAAATAATTATTAAAAGCTTATTAATATATAATAGATTATAGAAATTTCTTATTATTAATATGATTAATTTTTTATATTATATATACTATATTAAAATAAAAGCTAATTTTTTTTTATTTAACTAAACACATATTTAAATAGTTATAATTATATATGTCATATATATCTAATAATAAATATGGAAAAAATTGTACAAAAGTTGTGATAAAATATCAATTAGAAAAAATCTATTAAAAAAGGACAAATTTAATTTAAAATTTATTTTTTCTTCTATAGAACTTCTATATATAAAGATAAAAAGAATTACTAATAGCTTTATTTTAAATAAATAATTATTAAAAACTTATTAATATATAATAGATTATATAAATTTCTTATTATTAATATAATTAATTATTTATATTATATCTATTATATTAAAATAAAAGTTACTAAACACATATTTAAATAGTTATAATTATATATTATATAT